>JAKSZT010054334.1:53509722-53844334 GCA_026826555.1 Tolypeutes matacus
GGGAGGAAGGACGGAAGGAAGGAAGGAAGGAAGGAAGGAAGGAAGGAAGGAAGGAAGGAAGGAAGGAAAAGAGAGAGAGAGAGAAAGAAAAGAGACAGAGACAGAGAGAGAGAGAGAAAGAAGTTCTTTATTCTTCTGCCCACCTCCAATGACAAGGGCCCACTGAATGAGCATTCAGACTTTTAAAAAAATTGTTTACTTTTATGGGTTGCCTGTTAGAATATGCTCTCCCTTCTGCCCAAGATTCATTTTGGAGCCTCTGATTCACTGACATTTTTACAGTATTCTTTCCTTTAATTTTGTATATTAAGACTTGGGATTTTGGTATATCTCAACTTCTAACTAAAGACCTTTGTGATAGTCTTTCAAAATTAATGAATCCAAATGCTTGTGAGCAAATGGATTTCTGAAGCACATTTTTAAAATGCCAAGCTTTAAAAGTCAAAGAAGAGAGAGAAAGAGGATCAACTGAGGGCTGCCACCAATAATCCAACTCACTTCTCAATGCTTCTGAATTTAAAATTAGAGGTGTTTCACTACACCTCACTTACTTGAATTACTTTGGCTCAGATAAATAATTTCAACAGATCAAGCTTAGAGATCATCTTCTAACTTTAAATTTAGAATCACTGAAATGTCTGCTCTCTTCAGTTGAAGTCATTGTCCTAGGAAAATCTAAAGAGCTTTGAGATGAGAACCAGGTTAATAATGTTACATAGTATACATAACAAGCTTGACTTTTCTCAAAATTTCACTTTTATATACTCAACAGTCAAAATACAATTCGAGGGACTGTTCATTATACTTATATCACTCTAAAGGGAAATGTTAGAAATAACAGTTATTGTAGTGTTATTCTACTGGTGAAAACTAATTAGCTTAGGTCAGAGGATGAAAAAGCAAAATAAGGAGCAGTTACTCAGTTGTTAAAGAAAGCGAGAGATTCCATGAAGCAAAATATCAAAGGAATAAAACTCTGGATGAGGTAAGTCCATTGTTAGCACAATTTTCCTTAATGCAGTATAACAAATTAAGTATCAATTAATTAAAAAGGATTTTACATTATATCCAACTCACTCATCATTCCCATTCTCCAATGCCCTGTCAAATTTGCATAAGTAGAAGTCATAATTAATGTAGAATTAGAGTACATGACTATAGTTTCCTCAGGGATCATCCAATGTCAAAAAATTTTAAAGATGTTAGTTAACATTTCTAGACACTCCTGTATTACCCTTGGGTAGAATGCAAATGTGCAATGCAATGTAAATAAACATATGGGAGAGCAAATTAGATAATGGCAGGAGTAAAATGGATATGAACAGTCTCCTACAACTTACAAAATCTATTGTTAATCTATTTAGAAGGTTGGGTGAAAGTATAATCTTCAAATAAGAAAAGGAACACAATCTAATTGTCAAAATGATTCAAAGTAGAACATTGTTACATGATTTTATTTACCCAATTTTACAAGTAAATAGCAGAATCTGATACAATATGGTAGGATAAAGTTGGTTATGTCAGTTACACATAAACAAAGTAAAATCAGGGATTTTCTTTGCTTTTCTACATATTTTTTAATCTTTCATAAATCTTTGGTCACCCAGAATCCTCAGGTATCCTTTAGACATTTAGCATCCTTATATCCAATCCTCACCAGTACAGTATCAGAAATAGCCTCAGTTTTTCTTCAATCAGGCAGCACCCATGTTCTTTATACTCTATACTCATGGTAATACTTTTTACAATAGCACTCTGCCTTCAAAATGGGACTCCTCTCTTTGTCCTATTTCACGATTAAAGTTATTTTCTCTGCTAGGTCATTGCATTAATCAGAAAAAAATTCATTTATATTAATGATTAATCATAAGTTAATGGTTCACCCCAACTGAAAATATACCTGCATTTTAACATCAGAATATCTTCTCATTACCTCAATGTGTGGATTATGTGTACATTACAGATATGGTGTAGATCACATGTTGTAAAGTAAGAAAATGGTTACAAAGAGTTTCTAAGGTCATCTCATGGGAGAGGTAAAAACAGAACAAGGTAAAGTAGAATGGCTTCAAACATCCTCCCCCAATACTCTGAAATATAAATAGTGTTCCTAGGCATCCCATTTGGGAATTTGTTCATAAAATCCAGAAAATAATAAATTGATGAGAAAACCTAGTTAAATGGCTTTAGAAGACCTGTTTTTTTTTTTTAAAGATTTTATTTATTTATTCATTTATCCCCCCCTTGCTGCTTGTGCTCGCTGGGTCAGCTAACCATGCTGCGCGGGCAGGCTTGCCTTCACCAGGAGGCTCCGGGAACCGAACCCGGGGCCTCCCATATGGTAAATGGGAGCCCTACTGATTGAGCCACAGCCACTTCCCAGAAGACTGTTATCTAGAGAGACATGAAGTCATTCTCACAGAAAACTACTTTGGTAACCAATCATTCCATTTCTATAATTCACAAACATTTAATGAAAATCACTTCTACTTCTAAAAGTGAGGTTCATGAGGGCCATTGCTTATTAATGAATATGTTCAAAAACCAGATATGTGAACTTACAGATTTTTAAAGTAAGAAAAATCATTATCATCAGAAATATTTTCTTCCCACAACTACTCTTTATTTTGATAGCAAGGATAAGGCAAAACCCAATATCATCTAGAAATCTATGATCTACAACTCAGGGGAATAAAATACATAAAGGCAAAACAGAGAGGCATTATTAGGACAACTGAAAAAAATGGAGTGTGGACTGTATGGTTCATATCATTGTTAAATTTCTTGAACTTGGTAGCTGTATTTAAGGTCGTTACACAGTAAGTGTCCTTGTTCTCAGGAAGTATACCTGTAATTGTGGAAGTGTTAAGAATTAGAGGAGCATTATATATGCTAACTACTCTCAAAAGTTTAGATAATAGGCAGATATAGATAGATAGATAGATAAATAGATAGATAGACAGATAAAGATAGATAGATGGATGACACACAGATGATGGTAGATAGAGACAGAGAGAGAGAAAGAAGGAAGGGAGGGAGAGAGGGAGGGAGGGAGAGAGAGAGAGAGAGAAAGGAAAGAAAGAAAGAAGAAGACGAAGGAGGAGGAGGAGGGGAGGAGGGAGGGAGAGAGGGAGAGAGGAAGGAATGAAGGAAGGAAGGAAGGAAGGAAGGAAGGAAGGAAGGAAGGAAGGAAGGAAGGAAGGAAGGAAGGAAGGAAGGAAGGAAAGAAGGTTGCAAAAAGTGAAAAGTTGGTAAACCTGATATCTGGGTGAAGGGGTGTCTTGATTTTCTTGGCTAATCAAGCAAACACCATGCAATGGGTTGGTTTAAACAATAGAACTTTATTCACCCACAGTTTCAAGGCTGGGAAAATGTTCAAATCAAGTCATCTTCAAGGTGATGCTTTCTCATGATAGACTAGCATTCCAGGGCTGGCTGGCTGTGATCCTTGTTCCTTAGCTTGTCACACTGAAAGGCATATGGTAGTGTCTCCTGATTTCTCCCTTCTCTTCCAGGTTCCATTGTTGTTTAGCTTCTGACTCTTCTCTCTGTGGCTTTCTCTGTCTCTATCTGAATTTCATTTTTTTTATAAAGGACTCCTGTAATAGGATTAAGACCTATCCTGATTGAGTTGGGCCACACCTTAATTGAAGTAGCCTCCTCAAAAGGTCCTACTTAATTGTTTCACAACCACAGGAATTGATTAAGTTTAGGAACATCTTTTTCTGGGGTACAGAGAACTCCAAACCACCACAAGGGGTTTATTGGAGTCCTATATATTGTTTTTGTATTATCTTGGTAACTTTCCTGGAATTTTTTTCCTAAATTCTAAAGTTATTTCTAAATGAAAAGTTTTTAAAAAAAAATACATAAAGGGAATTTAAAAGCAATAGAAATAAATGTAAATAAGCAAACAAAAAGAAAGCTAATGAAATGATGCCTTTCTACTATTAGATAACACTTTAAAAACAATTGAAAACATTTTTTATCAGTTGGTGAATGTCTTATTCAATATATGTTTTAAGAAAAATATTACAGACTACCTTTTACAAGAAGTTTTCTGAAACCATAATTAAAAGAGTCTGTTAGTAGGACATTCAAAGCAAATACACATATAATAAGAATTCTTGGAGGAAATATAAAGAGCTTGAAAAGAGATATAAAATTACACAAAGGCTTTAGAACATCAGTGTGAAAGTATAGACCACATTTCTATGCCTAAACTGTCATTTAACTTTGCTTTTACTGCAACTTTATTACATGGAGCTCTCTCTGTCACTGAACACATACAGATTTTGAAAAAAATATTCAAAAGATAATATGGCAATCTAAATAGCTTGTTAATAACTACCTATTTCTACCACAATGATTGAAAAGCCTACACTAAATGTAAAGCATTTAAAGCTAAATGATACTTTACGTGAATAAGAACGCTATTTTATTTTCATTGTTTTGACTAAACCTTTCCATTGTTTTTGTTTCTATGTAGTATGTTTATCCCAGTCAATAAAATCTAATCTTTGGTTTGAAAAAAATAATTCCCATGAAAACAGACGACCCTGCCGAGCTTTCTTTGCATTATTTTTGCTTATGAAAAAAATAACCAGACCCTTATAAGTATTCATAATAACAAAAATATCCTACAAAATGGTCATCATTAAACTTCTGTAAGTGTATATCATAAATATCACCAGCTGGGAAAGACTACATTTTGAAACTCTTAATGTTTAAATCAAAAGATTGTGATTGAAAAATTTAATTCAAATGGTAACTTTTGCATGATTCCTAATGAAAAATAACTATGTAAGTTCAACCTAGAAATATCATATGGTGAACATTTTAAAACTTTCTCTGGTCTTCAAATTAAAATTGTAATTACCATTTTAACAAGCAAGCAGGAAGGATGAGAGAATATTAGCCATTGCTTCCTTCATTTGTCATTAATAAGCATTATGCTTTTCATAATTTGAATGGAGCCAAGGAGAGTCCAGTAAAATATCTTTTATTTCATTTTGGAGTGAAAGTAAAATCTTCTGATTAAGGAAATCATGTTACAATGACTAGAGGACAACTGGGTCTATATAAATAACTTTATTGAGAGCAAAGGCTATCGTTAATAGACACAAAGTAAGTGCATTACTGAAGTGATGGGTTTTCTGTCATACATTTTAAATTAAAGCCAGTGTTGTCACTGGAAAAGTGATCTTTTCAAGTCTGTCACTAACTACGAGTATAAAGTTCCTGAAATAAAGAATCACAGAAAGAAATAAGGACAATTATGATCTTATGAGCATCACCTTATAATGATGTAGCTAAAATGGATCTGAAGGATATTCTAGTACAATACTTTTTTGTAATAGAACATTTATGGCCAAGAAGGGACACTGGTATTTTTGGGGAAAGAAAAATTTAAAATCACAGAATATGCTCTTGTCTTTTAGAAAACACCTTGATATTTGGTAGAACATTATTAAAGGTAAGGGAGCTTCCTAAGAAATTGTCCTGTTATTCACCTGCTAAATATATAAATGAAGATGAAATCTTCATTTGGTCCTTGAGCCTACAGAATATAATATTAAATACTTTAAGTAGATTCATGATTCCATGATATGGTCCTTCTTTCTTCTGCTCTCAACAAAACTAATGGGTTTATTCAAATTCTTATAGTTTTATGCTATTCTATGTCCATTAATTTGCATGTCTTTTATCTTCTCTGCCTATCAAACCCTCAAAATATTTTAAGTTCTCTATAAATCTTTCCATGTCCATCACATTGATTATTTTCAACCTCCGAAATCCAATTTATTCCTGTAATGCCCAATTATTTTAGTAATCACATATATTAACTTCGGGTAAAAGCCTTTGAGTTCATATTTGCTTTTGTTATCTCTTTACCACAATCATCAACTTAAGATGGACAGCATAGTTTATTTTTCATTGTATTTCCCATAACATCTAGAAACTTAATGTGAATAATGTAGACCCCTTATTGTTGTTGTTATTATTTTAACTTTCTGCTTCTGGGGCTTTTTAGTTAATGAAGATGATTGTTCTGGTAAAGTAACATTATGAAAACCTCTAGTTCTTGTTAAGGGTAAAGGGTGAGAAGGATATAGGTATTACTGGGGTTTTTTAAAAACTCATGTATGGGAAGTGGCTGTAGCTTAGTGGTTAGGCTCCTGCCTCCCATGCACAAGGTTCTGCATTCAATCCCCTGTATGTCCTAAAAACAGAGAACACAAAACTCATGTATGCCTGGATCTTGGCCCATCAGTCACTAATGCCTTTCTTTTTTTTCCTTTTTTTTTAAACTTTATGTTGTACATTTAATAATTGAAACTATAAACAATTAAAACTAAAAAGTAAACACAGATGAATAAATACATCCATTTTTCAATTAAATACTGGATACATATAATTTTTTTTTTAATCAAACAATATGTTACACCATATATTTGGTTTATAGTAACGCAATCATACAGTATTTGTCTTTTTGTGTCTGGCTTGTTTCGCTCAACATAATGTCCTCCAAAATCATCCATGTTGTCATATGCTTTACAACTTCATTTCTTCTTACAGATGCATAATATTCCATTGTGTAAATACACCACAGTTCGCTTATCCATTCATCTGTTGATGGACACCTGGGTTGTTTCTAACTCTTGGCAATCATGAATAACGCCACTATGAACATCGGTGTACAGATGTCTGTCTGTGTCACTATTCTCAGTTCTTCTGGGTATATACCCAGTAGCAGTATTGCAGGGTCACGTAGCAAGTCTATATTCAACTTCCTTAGGAATTGTCAAACAGTCCTCCACAGTGACTGTACCATTCTGTATTCCCACCAACAGTGAATAAGTGTTCCTATCTCTCCACATCCTCTCCAACACTTGTAGTTCCCTGTCTATTCAATAGTGGACATTCTGATAGGTATGACTAATGCCTTTCTATAGAGTACTTCAATTAGAATTGAATGACCAACTTATTAATAGCTTTGGAAGTATCCCACATGGAGATCTCTTCTAAAAGACTAAGTTTGAGTATTTCAATCAGGCTTCAGGAATAAATGAATTGTCCTACTGGTCCCAAAATTTATTATTTTTACCAATATGTTCAGGCATTTCTGTAAACAAAAAAAGGCAGTGGAAATCATACTTCAGAAAAAACCCTGAGCTTATTTACCCTTCTGCTACATGGAATCAACAATAGAGGGACCCTAAGGGCTTCAACTCAATATATCTACCTTATTATGAGAGAAAAAAAATACAAGAGAAAAGAAGGTAAAACAGGGAGGATATTAAGAATCATAGTGCAATGAATGTCATTAATTCAGATCACTCAGAAGAACTACAAATCCCTGGGGGAGGGGGGATGACACTCAGATAGAGGGTGGCTAAAGAATTAAGGTGAAAAGTGTGGATTCCCAGCATCCTGTTTTGTTTATTCATCAGTTCAGTAAAAATAATTCATTGGCTACTATTAAGTGGAAAATTTTATGTAAATGTTATTTTAATTTTTCAATTTAAAAACATACATTTTATTTCAGATTTTATATTCCTAAATCAAAGTATGTCTCATAATTAGGTTGTGTTTGTAATGTGAGCTTGAGTCTTTTTTTTTTTTTCCTTTTTTTAAAAAATGGGACTTTTAAACTTATGGTATAACATAAAATGGCTAGCATCTTAGAATTAAGAAAATTCAATATTATGTTGATGCTATATGTGGTTTTCTTCAGACAAATGGAAATGATACAAACTTAATCTGGATGCATATATATATATAATCTATGGGATTCTTCATATATAGTGATGGTTGAAAATTATTCTTAGTATTTGCTTTCCATCTCATTACCATTAAAACTACAGTAAGTCTTATAAAAATATGTAACAGTCTCAGCTGCCAATTACAAGAATTGTGTTTGTCCATGCTTAGTTTCAGCTGAAATTTATAGGAAGTATTTTGCCTACCATTGGGAGGAAGTGGTTAAGAGAGCACATTAGCATTTTGAGAATTGTTATGGATCTAAGAACTCCTGGAGTTGGTGCATTGCAAATGAGTGACTTGTCAGAGGAGTGGAGTAGAAATTAGTTTTAAGAAGCCAGACCATCAAGGTTGTGAGGAGCATGTGGTTTCCTTGGAGATTCCCATAAGTGAGAATATGGGTAAATAATTAATGAAATGAAAATTGGGCTTTCTCAATTCATGCAAAATTGGAGGTACAGAGTCACCATAATTTAGAAGATTAAAAGAAATGCAGACTCTAAGGTTTATAAAACGGTGGTATACCAATGACTACTATAAAACAGATAATAAATTTTGGAAGGCATTTGAAAAGAGGTTCGTTAAAATGAAAAAAAAAAAAAATGTTGGCTGCTATGGTTTGAACAAAAAAGTGTTTCAAAACAGCACAAAATTTAATAGTATGTCTGTGCCATAGGGAAAGGCCATCAACGGCAAATGATCTTTTTCAGTCATGGAAAAACAAGAAAGGATTTCATACACAGGGAGGCTCACTTTACATTCTACATTGCAACCCAGTTCCAAATTCATTGGTTTTAATCCAGTGGCCTGCAAAGATAGGGTTGGCAGGCTTAGCAAACAAAAATAGGGAATGCCCAGTTAAATTTGAATGTCACATTTGGGACAAACAGGATACTGCTACTAGTACTACTAATAATTGTTTGATTGGATGTCATATTTTTTCTGGCAACCGTAAACAAAGACCTTTTCTCATTAGAAGACAGAAAGAGCAGATAGATAACCTTCTCTAAAGTTGCAAATAGTGTTCAAAACCACAACAGATAGACAAGCCAACCAAATTTCTCAGCAATCGAGATGAAACTGGCATGCTGCATGCTTTCTCCCACTCTACTACTAATGGCATAGAAATTTCAACAATTCTAAAGGTGTGGAATTGTTCAATGCTTTAAGTCACCTATCTCAAATTACAAAATTCTCTGAAGTCTTAAAGGGTAGAGCATTATATTAAAGCATAGAGCATTATATTTCATAAATATGATGGTTTATGTGAGTATAAATATAATAATTTAAATTATTTAAACCTGAATAAAACTGCTGGCCTAGCCAGAAGCATAGCATTTATCCTGAAGCTTATTCTTCACTGTGGACACCCAAAGGGCCACTCACACACCAGTTAGTAAACTGCCTGTGTAATTTAGGGTTAGTTATGCCTAACCATCAAGCCAACGATCTGGCAACAAATTTTGATTATTCCCTTTTCTGCACTTTCCATATGCTGAAACTTATCCGATATCTAAACATTTACCATATCACTCATCCCTCCTACATCCCCAGCTCCTCATCAGTTCTTTCCTAGATATCTGCAAAAGCTTCTGTTTTTATATATATGCTTCCTTACTTTTAAAAAAAATATTTAGATTACATAATCGTTCCATGAAAAATACAGGGTATTCCCATATGCCCCACTACCCCCCCGCCTCACATTTCCCACATTAACAACATCCTTCATTAGTGTGGTACATTTGTTACAATTGATGAATACATTTTGGAGCATTGCCACTAAGTGGGCATCACCATCCCCAAATCCTCAGGACTGGAAAATGAACTATGGACTAAGTAGACTTACTGATATTCTACTATAGACTCTGTGATTCTACCAATGGAAGACAATATATCATTGATATGGAGGCTGTGGCCACAGGAGTTTCAGAGGGCAGGTAGAGGAAAAAACAGGTGTAATACGGGGACATTTTCAGGACTTGGGAATTGTCCTGAATGACATTGCAATGACAGATACAGGCCATTCTATATCTTGTCCTAATTTACAAAATTGTGCGGGAGAGAGTAAACTACAATGTAAACTATAGTCCATGCAAAAGCTTCTTAATGGCTGTTTTGCTTCTGCTTTCAGTCTCTTTCTGCCAATCCAACCTCCATGCTTCAATGGGAAATATGTTTCCAAATGGAAAATGTAGCTGCATCATTTCCCCCTTTAAAATATTTTAATGATTCTCCTTCACGTTCAAGTCCATATTCCTTAGTTGAATGTATATGCTAAGAGCCTAGTGCTTTCATCCAAGTCTTTTCCTCACATCTCTCTTTAGTTTACTATTACATCTCTCTCAACTTGCATGAATTTCCCCTTGAATGAACCCTTTTTCTGTTTCCATCTGGATGCTATGAATTTCCATCTTCTGTGCCACCATTGCATTTTGTACATAACCTCTTTTGGAGATTTTCAGTTATCACTAAAATATGTCACTCCCATTAGATCTGAAAACCATCAGAGCAGAATTTGTGCTTTAAACTCAATATAAGCCTACTACCATGCTTGGACCATTGTAACCACTCAGTAAATGCTTGTGCAATGAAAACCTCATATTCTAATTCCAGATCTGATAATAACTGGATTCTCACTTTGGAAAAAACATTTAACCCTTCTGGATTTTTGTTTCTGAATAATAAAATGTTTGATGAAGTTGGTCAATAATTTTTTTTCTTAGCTACATATAAGTTTGTTATTCCTTTTCTTTTTCTCATACATTGAGTTTTTCTGAAAATATAAATTAATTGAGTTGTATATTTATTGCACAATTTCTAATCCTGTGGTAGCTCCAAAAGAATAATCGAAAGACATGAATGGAATATCACTGCTCAGCTAGCATGATGATCAAGGACAGGGATCATTTATCTTGCTTCAACTTGGACTGACTTTTGAAGAAAATACACTGAGACTCACTTCTGTTGTTTTCATTAAAATGTAGTCCTATCTTCATGTGGCAGACATTTCAGCTCAGACTCCCCACTGACAACTTTATAATAACAGAGGGCAACAAAATGAGTCATGCATGATGAAAATAGGCTTACAAATAATAGAATACTTTAGGTAAAATATGCCATCCATTATTTTGTTTGTTCTTAAGTGAACAAAAGCAGTTGTAGACATGGATTTGTTGATTTTGATTTTGATTCATGTCTATTATACAACTATATTTATCAAACTATGTACCAGGGACTGCATTTTAAATAATTTATGTTGCAGAATGGATGTAGCCACAAAATAGACTACGTCAATGCAGCATGGTCAGGACTTATCCTGCACTTACTCATCCAGTGACCCTAAAGAGAAAAAGACTTTCCTTTCACACACTCTTTCAAATATTTCACATATTTATAGAGGCCCAACTATGCACCACATGTTGTTCAAGATTATACTCCAAGGCTATACTACAGCAAATATGAATCTAACTCAGACATAATGGGTTGACAATACAGTGGGATCAACAGAGTGCTAATAACAGTAGGTGCTGTGATCGAGAAGTAACTTTTCTCTTTTTCAATAAGAAAAATATTTTAAATTAAGTTCTAGTGATTTAATATCATTTGACTAAAGTCTTTTAAAGGTTGCCACTTATTGACAAACACAAAAAGAAAGAAATTCATGTGCTTTTGAGACTTCATGGAGTCTTAGTCACCTTTGAGAATCTGAGGAAATACCATGAACTGCAGAAAATGCAGATTGCATAAATAAACACATTTTTTGCACTCAATTTGCACTCTGCACCAGGGAAGTAAATATGCTCAGTGACCTGTTTTAACAGAGTAAGCAGTCTTATAACGGAAGCAGGTGTCTGCAGACTTCAATTTTCTAAATGAAATGGAATAAAAACAATTATGACTGATGCTGACTCCATAGAACTATGGGAAATGAGTGTGTAAATTGATTTTGGTTTAAACTAAGTCATGGTAATTAAAGGAAGGAAATAATAGAGCTTAGCTTTAAAGGAGACAAAACATGCAAAAATTACATGCACTTTATTAATTTAGAGAAGTGGTAATTATTTTGGGGGAACTATGTATTGACCATTGTAACTCCTATGCCACTTTATAAAAGGAGTAAAATAGAGTAACAGCTTCACTTGTAAAACCAATGATAAGGGAATGATATCTCCTTAACAACTCTCTCCACATATTAGTCCTTTGCACATTTGGGGTATTTTGATGCCATTCCCTAAATAAATATTTAATGATTGTTAAGAATGGTTGATAATTCTGAAAAGTCATTGAAGGTGTGTATCTGTCTGCTGTCTTTCACTAGTGTGTGGACACATTTAATAGATGTTTCTAAGTTTTCTCCAGAGAGATTGTATACTCCCAAAAGCAATCTTAGAGAGTTCCTGATCCTCCACATCCTCCCCAATAATTGTACTGATAAACATTTTTAAATTTTTCATACCATTTAGATGGATGTGACATGATATTCACTCTTTAAGTTTCAGTTTTCTGATTTTGAGAAACATTTTTTCACATGATGTGAACAGACATTTTATATTCTTTGCCATGTTTGTATTTTTTAAAATCTTACTGGATAAGTAAGTATTTTAAATATATCTGAATATGAATTGATTTGTGGCCTTATGTTTTGAGAAATCTATTTCCAATAAGTAGATTTCCTGTGGATTTGGTTTACCATTTTTTTAATGCAGGAATTTTAAATTTTAATATAATAAGATTAATTTTTTCTAGTGAGTGCATTTTTTTAAATGAAATACTCCATGTCCTTGTGTTATGAAAAGTACTATCCTTTATAGTCTTTAAAATTTTGGAAATTGTTTGCTGTTTGCATTTAGTTTTCTAAACTGCAAGAATATACAGCTAATTAAACAAGGTATGAGACATGGATATTATTATTTTTGCTACATTAATAATAATTTGCCCTTCACCTTTCATTGACTACTACCTCATTTAAAAGATCCCTTCTGATTTATAATACTACTTCTCCCAAAATACAATTTTTCATATATGTATATCTCCAATTTGGGGTTCTCTATTCAGATCCATTAAATTTTCTTGCAATCATTTATTCCTTTACCATAGCCATCCTACCTCAGTTACTCTCAAGTTATAAAACATCTTGAAATATAACATACTGAGTCTGGAACATTTGCTTCCCTGCTTCAACTATACTTTCTTTGCTATTCTTGTTTTTTTTTTTTTTTTTTTTTTTTTAATCTTCTATCAGTATTGATTTTAGGATCAGATTTTTTTAAGTTCCATAAATAGTATCATTTGAATTTCCATGAAAATCATATTGCTTTTGCAGAAGAAGAATTTTTCACATTGACTCTGTGCTTGAAAATTGTTTATCTATTTATTTGCTATGTTTTATATCTTAGAACAAAGTTTTATAATTTTCTATAAGATCTTCTACACTTCTTGTTGGATCTATTCCTTTCTACTTTGTCTTTCTTGGCATGGTTATAAATGATAACTTCATTTAAAATTACATTTTCTAATTTTGTACGATTCATGTTTTTGTTGGTGGTGGTAGTGAAAATTTATTAAATCATTAAAAAATATAGTTTTGTTTAGTATCTATTATATACTGTATTAGATCCCCTCTTTTTCCTCAAATTTAGTGGCTTAAAACAATACAGTTTTATTATCCTACATTTCTAAAGGTTAGAAATACTAGACAGGTCTCAGTGGCTAAAGTCAAGGTCTGGGCATGGCAGCATTCCTTTCTAGAGGTTCTAGGAGAAAATTGTCTCTTTGCCTTTCTCAGATTCTAGAGGCCACCCATATTCCTTGGTTCAAGGCCACATCTTCCATCTTCAAATCTATTTGCTATGAGTTGAGTCCTTCTCACATCTCTAACTCTTTGGTTCACTGCAACCAGTAGGGTTCTCTGCTTTATATAACTCATATGACTTAGGTTGGACTCACAGTAATCCAGAATAATCTCCTCATGTCAGAATGCTAAACCTTAATCACATCTACAATGTTTCTTTGTCCATGTAAATTAACATATTCACAGGTTCTGGGGATTAGGATGTGAACCTCTTAGACCATTATTCTGCCTATCACAAATGTTTTGACTTTGTAATATAGGTTTTATATCCAAATTACATGCTAAAGATCTAATCATTTTGGCAGAACCTCTAAATAGTCCTGTGTAGAAACTTACATCATATATGAATAATGGCTTTTTGTCTTCTTCCTTTCTAATCCTTATATTTTTTCTTTTTCTTTTCTTTTTTTTTTTTTTTTTTTCATTTTTGTCCTGGGACTCCAGTATACTTTTAAACAGAGTCATGGTAATGAACATTCTTGACATTAAAGAAAATGTGCCTAACTTAACTATTTACAGTCATGTCTTTTTTCATGCTTTGGTTGATGAACCTTATCAAATTAAGAAAGATTCTTTTACATCCCTATAGCCTAATAATTTTAATATTGAATGAATACTAAATTTTATTAAATTGATTATTTGGAACTATTGAGAATACCATATGATTCTCCTTCTAATAATCTATTGATAAAGTGCATATATCAATATATTTTCTAATATTAAACTATCCTTGCATTCCTGGAATAAAATATAATTGGTCTATATATAATATTTGTATAACACTGCTAAGCTTTATAGATTTAGAGCAAAAGATTTAAGAAATAAGTGATAGGAATGTAAATTTTTTTTAGAAAATCATGTCAGTTTTGACATCATGATTATAAGATCATCATAAAATGAGTTGAGCGCATTTTCATTTTCTCCCTATATCAATTTGTAGAAAATAGATATTTCCTATCACTCAGATATATGTAGAGTTTACATTTAAAACTATACAGGGAGATATATTGGTAGAAAAGGTATAACTACAGAATTATATTTATTAATAACTATAGAACCATTCAGATTTTCTATTAATTCTTGAGTCCATTTTCATATTTTTATAGGAAATAGTACATCCCATCTAAGCCATCAAATTTATTGGCATAAAATTTTCATAGTGCCTTCTTTTTATTATATTTTAAATTTCAGCCATCTTTTGTTCATGCCCTCTTTTTATGCCCCAAAATATTCATTTGTGCATTCTTTTTTACCCTCACAAGAATAAAACAAAATTAGAAATCAATAACAAAAAATTATTAACTTAATTCCTCAGTTGTTTGGAAAATAAAAGCATACTTCTATAAAAATAGTATGTTGAGGAAATTTTAGAACACAATTACTATTGAAGAGTATGAGAATATTAGTTGTCAAAATCATGGGATATAGTTAAATAAATACAAATTGAGAAATGTATAACCTTAAATGCTTATGTTAGAAAATAAATTAAAAATCTAATATTAATGAGCTAAGTGTTCAACTTATGAACTAAAAACAGAAGAACAAAGTAAGCTCCTCCAAAATAAAAGAAAAGCAAATAAAGGAAGAAGAAATTATAAAACAGAAAATAAATATACAATGAGAAAATCAGAAAAATCAAACATGGATGTTGTATATTTTCATAAGATTGAAATCTATAAATATTAATTGCAATTGCTGGTAAGTTTGGATTTATTTCCATCATATTATTCTGTTTTTAATTTATTTCTTTTTAATGCTTTTTGCTTTTTCCTTTCCTCCTTTCAATTAGAATAATAAAGTTTTACTTGATCTGTTTTTACCTCTTCTTCTACTTTGAATGCTACACTACCTAATTTTGGTTTTTTGGTGATTACACTTAAAATTGTATTGTCCCGGGGAAGCAGATGTGCTTCGATCAGTTGGGTGCCTGCCTACTGCATGGGAGGTCCTGGAGTCAGTTCCTGATGTCTCCTAAAGAAGACAAGCAAAAGAGCAAGCTGATGCAATGAGCTGGCATGGCGACCTGATGCAACAAGATGATGCAATGATGAGAGGGAGACAAGATGCCATAGGGTAAGTGGGCACTCACCATCTCTCTCACAAAAGACAGATGATTTGGGACAGGATCTTGCCAAAATGAGCTGTTTTGGGAGCTCACGGAGTGAGAGCCTTTGGGATATCGACCTGGAGGGAGCTGGACAGGGAGATAGATTGCTCAATTTAAAACCATGAGTTTTGAGCCTGAGCTGTAAATAGTGGATGTGGATGGCCACATCCTCAAGGCAAAGGGCTAGGGTGAGCCCCAACTCTCACTGGCACACAGTGAGAGGGATCATTCTCCAAGAGTGGAAGGGTTCTGGCAAAGGGTGGAGAGAGCTTTCCTTTCTGTGGGTTTGGTTGCCTGGACACCCTTAGAGATTTGGGTAGCACACCAGCTGGCTTGAAGTGGCACCAGGCTGAGGGGAGAGGTCAATCTGCTGAGGAAGCCTGATTTACCTAACCGCCCTGGGATACAGAAGCTTGGCTTGAGAGAGCCAATTTAATAGTTCTGCACTGAGTACTATCAGAATTTCAACTTCCCTAAGGGAGTCAGGCAGTGGGTAGTGCTTCATAGGTTTCCACAAGCCAATTTAGGGTCCCCTGGGAGAAGGAGGTGGTCTACAAGGGGCTTGTAAACCATTTCAGTGAGGTCAACTCAATCATCAAGGTCCCATTAGAATTTCAAAAGGAACTCAACCTGACCAGGAGAGGGGAGGGGGGATTTCTCCCTTATTTCTCCAAAAGAAACAAAAAGTTTACTTAAAAAAAAATTTTAACTTAGTTTACTCACTAAAATCCACCTCAAAACCTGCAGAGAGAAGCCTGCAGGGTAATTGATTGATGAACACAGGCAGACTGAGAGGCTCCACTGGAGCCTAAGAAGGAACACTGTTTTTCCTTAACCTTGTTTGACTGTTTGCTTGTGTGTTTGTTTGGTTTTTTGTTTGTTTATTTGTTTGTTTGTTGCTTTTCTTTCCCCTTTCCTCCCTCCACTTTTTTTTTTTTTTTAAAATAGGTGCTGTTAGCTTGTTTCTTCATTGCTGTGCTTCTTCTTTGATTTCCCATTTTCTGCCTATATTGATTTTGTCTACCAATGCTATCTCTTTTCCTTCTTTCATCTTTCTATCTTCTGCTTTCTGTTGTGGTTCTTACATTCCACCTTTTTTCATTAGTCCTCAACTTTACTGGTTTTGATTTCTACCTTGTCTATTCTGTTTTTTTTTTTTTAATTAACTTTTCCCTTTCAGCCTTTTCTTTACTCTTTCTCTCTCTCCTCATCATTCTGCCCTTTAAATCATTCTATGCATTTTTCTCTAATTGGTTTCCCTTTCCATTGTAGGTACTCCATTTTTACCCCTATTACACTATACTGCTTACAAGAGATAATATTCATTTTACTAAGTCATATATGGCCCTCTCCTAACTTTTATTATTATTACTATTATCCTTTATCTTTTCTTACATCTTTCAATTTCTCTGGCCCTAATCTTTCTCCTTCAAAGGATCATAGAAAACAGCAAGGAAATAGAACAAGAAGAACAAAGTGTCAAAGAGAAAACACACACACAGAATTGCCAGCTAAATAAATCTCTAGAGCAGAGAGAGAAGCTAATCAACTGAATAAACTCATCAAGGTAAAATGATGACCAGAGGGCAACAAAAAATTACAAAGCATACTGAGAAACAGAAAGACATGGACCAGTCCAATGAACAAATTAAAAACCAGGAAGAGATGCAGAACATCGAAAAACTAATCAAATCTGTCCAAATAAATATCATAGACTCACTTAATGGAGTGAAGGAAGAGATTAAGGATTTTAAGAAGACATTGGGAAAACATACTGAAGAAATTGTAAACATATGTAGAAAGATAACAGATATGATGGTGATGAATGGCACAATCAAAGAAATCAAAAAGACACTGGAATCACATAACAGAATATTTGAACAGGCAGAAGAAAGAATTAGTGATGTGGAAGACAGTACATCTGAAATCAAACAGATAGTAAAGCAGATAGATAAAAAGATAGAAAAAACCCAGCAGGGACTTAGGGATTTAACCGACAAGACAAAACACACAAACATATGCATTATAGGCATCACAGAGGGAGAAGACAAGGGAAAGGGAACAGAGCAAGTGTTGAAGGAAATAATGGCTGAAAACATCCCAATTCTATTGAGCAAAAAGTGGATGTACATGTCCAGGAAGCACAGTGCACCCCAAACAGTATAAATCCCAACAGGCCTACTCTAAGACATATACTTGTCAAAATGTCCAATGCTCAAGACAAAGAGAAAATACTCAAGGCAGCAAGAGGAAAGAGAACCCTTACATACAAGGGAAGCTCAATAAGATTAAGTGTTGATTTCTCATCTGAAACCACGGAGGCAAGAAGAAAGTGGTATAACATACTCAAGCTACTGAAAGAAAAAAACTAACAGCCACAAATTCTCTATCCAGCAAAGCTGGCATTCAAAAATGATGGAGAGTTAAAAATATTCACAGATAAATAGAAATTAAGAGATTATGCCAATAAGAAACCTGCACTTCAAGAAATGCTAAAGGAAGTTCTACAGATTGAAAGAAAAAACAGGAAAGAGAGTTGGAAGAGAGTGTAAGAACAACTAAAAAAGACAAAAGGAGAAATAAAAACAACATATGACATACATAAGCCCAAAGAAAATATGGCTGATATAAGAAATTCCTTGAGAGTAATAACACTGAATGTTAATGGATTAAACTCTCCACTCAAGAGAAACAGATTGGCAGCATGAAAAAGGAAATATGACCCATCTATATATTGTCTACAAGAAACCCACCTTAGACCCAGGGATTAAAGGAGGCTGAAAGTGAATGGCTGGAAAACAATTTTACAAGCAGACAATAACCAAAAAAGGACAGGAGTAGCTACCCTAATATTGGACAAAATAGACTTTAAATGAAAAACAATTGTACGAGAAAAAGATGGACACTATATATTAGTAAAAGGGGTACTCTTTGAAGAAGAAAGAACAATCATAAACATTTATGTGTCTAATCAGGGCACCTCAAAATACATGAGGCAAACACTGGAAAAACAATATGGAGACATAAAAGACTCTACAATTATAGTGGGGGACTTCAATAAACCATTCTCACCATTAGACAGAACATCTAGACAAAGAATCAATAAAGAAACAAAGACTGAATAATACATTACAGAAGCTGGACCTAATAGACATATGGAGAGCGCTACACCCAAGTGCAGTGAGATATACATTCTTCTCGAGTGAACATGGATTATACTCTAAGATAGACCACATGCTAGGTCACAGAACAACTCTCAATGAATTCAGAAAGATTGAGATTATACAAAGTATTATCTCTACCACAATGGAATGAAATTGGAAATCGCTGAGGGCCAGAGAACCAGATTAGGCTCAAAGATATGGAAGTTAAGCAACATACTCTTAGACAAACAGTGGGTCAAGGAGGAAATATCAAAATAAATTGACCTTGAAACAAATGAAAATGACAACACAGCATATCAAAACCTATGGGATGCAGGCAAAGCTGTACTGAGAGGGAAATTCATAACCATAAATGCATATATTTAAAAAGAAGAAAGAGGTAAAAATTGAAGACCTAACTGCACACCTGGAGGGACTGGAAAAACAGCAACAAACAAACCCCAAAGGAAGTAGAAAGAAGGAAATAACAAAGATTAGAGAAGAACTAAATGAAATAGAAAATAAGAAAGCACTAGAAAAAATAAACAAAACCAAAAGCTGTTTATTTGAGAAGATCAATAAAATTGACAAACTCTTAGCCAGACTAACAAAGAAAAAGAGAGAGCAGATGCAAATACACAAAATAAGGGATGAGAAAGAGGATATCACTACTGACAAAACAGAAATAAAGAGTATCATAAAAGGACACTTTGAAAAATTATATGCCAACAAGAATGATAATTTAGAGGAAATGGACAAATTCCTAGAAACTCACAAGCAGCCTACACTGATGAAAGAAGAAATTAATGAACTCAACAGTCCAATTACAAGTAAAGAGATAGACTCAGTCATTAAAAACCTCCCAACTAATGATAGCCCAGGACCAGACATCTTGACAGGTGAATTCTACCAAACTTTTCAGAAAGAAGTAACAGCAATCCTGCTTAAGCTCTTCCAAAAAAACAGAAGTAGAAGGAACATTGCATAACTCATTCTATGATGCCAACATTACCCTAATACCAAAGTCAAACAAAGATACCACAAGAAAGGAAAATTACAGCCCACTCTTTCTAATGAACCTAGATGCTAAAATCCTCAACAAAAAATACTTGCTACATATCAAAACTACAACATATCAAAAGAATTATACACCATGACCAAGTGGGCTTCATCTCACATATGCAAGGATGGTTCAACGTGAGAAAATCAATCAATGCGATACACCACATAAACTGACTGAATGAAAAAAATTACATGATCATCTCTAAAGATGCAGAAAAAGCATTTGATAAAATGCAGTACTTTTTCCTGATAAAAACACTGCAAAAGTTAGGAATAGAAGGAAACTTTCTGAACATGATAAAGGGTATATATGAAAAACCCAAAGCTAACATCATCTTCAATGGTGAAATCCTAAAAGCCTTCCCTCTGAGATTGGGAACAAGACAAGCATATCCACTATCAGCACTCCTATTTAACATTGTCTTAGAAGTACTTGCTTGAGCACTGAGGCAAGAAAAAGATACAAAAGGCATGCAAATTGGAAAAGAAGAAGTAAAAATTTTATTATTTGCAGATGACATGATCCTATACACAGAAAGCCCTGAAAAATCTACAACAAAGCTTCTAGAACTTATGAAGGAGTTCAGTAAGGTTGCAGCCTATAAGATCAATGCTCAAAAATCAGTAGCATTTCTGTACACCAAAAATGAGCAATCTGAGGAAGAAATCAAGAAAAAAATACCATGTACAATAGTAACTAAAAGAATCAAATACTTAGGAAAAAAATTAACTAAAGATATAAAGGACTTATATACAGAAAACTACACAACACTGTTAAAGGAAATCAAAGAATATTTAAACATATGGAAGAACATTCCCTCTTCATGGATAGGAAGACAAAACATCATCAAGATAACTATCCTACTGAAACTAATCTACAGATTTAATGCAATACCAATAAATATCAACACTGTATTTTTTAATGAATTGGAAAAATTAACTACAAGATTTATTTGGAAGGATAAGAGGTCCTGAATCGCCAAAGACATATTGAAAAAGAAAAATTAAGTTGGAGGTATCACACTACCTGACTTTAAAACATACTACAAAGCTACAGTGGTCAAAACTGCATGGTATTGGCACAAGGATAGACATACTGACCAATGGAACCAAATTGAGGGTTCTGATATAGATCCTTGCATATATAGTCATCTGATATTCAACAAGGCCACCAAGCCCACTCAGTTGGGAGAGAATGGCCTCTTCAACAAGTGGTGTTTGGAGAACTGGATATCCATCCAAAAGAATGAGAGAGGAACACCGTCTCACACCCCATACAAAAATCAACTTAAGATGGATCAAAGATCTAAATATAAGACCCAAGATCATAAAGACCTTGGAAGATAATGTAGAGAAGCCTCTACAGGACTTTGTAATAAGAAATGGATTCATGAACTTTACACCCAAAGCACAAGCAGCAAAAGAAAAAAGTGGTTAAATGGGATCTCCTCAAAATTAAAATCTTTTGCACCTCAAGGAATGTTATCAAGAAAATAGAAAGGTAGCCTACCCAATAGGAGAATTATTTGGCAATCATATATCTGATAGGAGCCCAATATCCTCCATATATAAAGAAATCCTACACCTCAAAAATAAAAAGACAAACAACCCATTTAAAAAAATGGGCAAGTGACCTGAAAAGACACTTCTCCAAGGAAGAAATACAAATGGCTAAAAAGCACATGAAAAGATGCTCGACATTGCTAGCTATTAGGGAAATGCAAATCAAAACTACAATGAAATAAAATCTTACACCCATTAGAATGACAGCTATTAAAAAAACAGCAGACTATAAGTTTTGGAGAGGTTGTGGAGTTATGGGAACACTCATCAACTGCTAGTGGAATTGTGGAATGGTCCAGCCACTGTGGAGGACAGTATGGTAGATCCTCAAAAAACTAACTATAGTTATTCCTCAGAAAACTAACTATAGACCTTCCATATTATCCAGTGATTCCACTGCTTGGTATATACCCAGAAGAATTGAAAGCAAAGACACAAACAGATATATGCACATGTTTATAGCGGCATTGTTCACTATTGCCAAAAGTTGGAATGAACCCAGGTGCCCATCACTAATGAGTGGATAAAGGAAATGTGGTACATACATACAATGGAATAATACTCAGCTGTAAGAAGAAATAAAGTTCTAACACACGGATAACATGGATGAATCTTGAAGACCTTATGTTGAGTGAAGCAAGCCATGTATTGAAGGATGGACAGTACATGACCTCACTGATATGAATTAAGATAATTGAGCAGTCTCTGAGAGCTAATGTCTGAAAGATAGGATTACAAGGAAGAGAAAGAGAAGAGAAGGTTATGAGCCATCACCCATATGGATGTAATCTATGGTAAAGTGATAGAGTACAGTTGTGTATTGAAGGGATAGGACAGGTGGGTAGTGATATTATGGGATTTGGTGGTGCAGGGTTTAACAGGTGGGTAGATTGGGAAGGGTGGGTTAGAATACCCAGGATGCTGGAGGGAGAGATGGAGCGGGACCAGGTGAACACTTGGGATTTGTGGGTATGAGGCTGAATATACAGAAATGAGAATGCTCTTATGGCAATATGACAAGGAAGGGTCACTGGTTTAGGGTGTTGAGGGGGGGCATTCGGGACAAGGTGCACCTGGAGCAGGCTTCTAGAGAGTGTGTGAGTGTTTATCCTGTCAAAATGTGTTGTATCAGTGGGTGGATACCTGGATAATGAGCAGGAAGGAGTTGGAACTCCTATCTTTGGGATGACCGATTCACTCAGAATAGACACGCAGGGGTCTCTCAAGAGCAAGGGCAGTTCCTATTAGGGGAGGAAAAACCAGTGTGTCAAGACCTCTTGTTGCATGTAACTATGAATCTTGTCCTCCAATGAGTCAAGCCAGGGGTCATCGTGGGCCCCAGGGGGATGGGGAGGGAGGAACAGAATAGATCAAACAGTGGGTATTTAGTGGTCAGTGGAAATGTTATTCATTACCTTACAGTGATGGACACAGGACATGGTAAATATCATCAAAATTTACAGAAGTATATGGTCTAAAATATAAAACATATTGTAAACCATTGACAATGTTAAGTAGCTATGTTTCACTATTTTTATATCAGTTATTACAATGCTACCATCCACATATAAAAAGGTTTTAATATGGGGTGAGGATAAGGGGAGGAGTTTGGGTATATGAGTCTCTTGTATTCTGTGTGTGACTCTTCTGTGACCTAAAACTTCTTTGAAAACAAAATGAAAAATAATAAGACAGTGGGGAATGAGAGGGGGAAGGTGCCACGGTACAGACTCAACACCAGATATTGCAGTGATAAAAGGCAAAATGTCAAAAAAAAAATTGTTTAATGTTTTAAAATATTTTTCATTTTTTAAATATCCCAATCTTTTAATTTAATTTAATTTTTAGGTTTTTTTTTTTTTAAGTTTTCATGTATTTTATCTCTAACATTTAAACTTATTATTATTTCATTTTCCTATTAAATGTATTTGGCTCTTGTATTGGCTTCACCTTTAAGGAAGCTTTGGATCACATAAGGATTATAACTGGGGTGGGAGAGGATCATTGGTGGGGGGGGTGTCAGGGATGGGGGGTGCATGGGAGGAAGTTCACCTGAACATACATACAAGGTATATAAAATTGTTCAAATGTTCCTGGTGTATTGTCACAGTGAGTGGAGAATCACTCAATAAATGAGAGAATACTGAATTCCCATCCTGGAGAGCTCTGCCACATTCTCTAAGAGAGCAGCAACAGTCCCCCAAGTGCAGGTGCAGTGTCTGGCAAAGGAGGATGATCCACTGATGGGTCCATGTTATTGATGACTACCCTTACGAGTCTTTCCTCTTGAAATTGAAACTTAGCCTATTGTTATGGGGTGCCTAAGGGTTGCCTGCTGAGAGCCTCCTTGTTTCTCGAATGTGGCCTCTCTCTAAGCCAAACTCAGCATATGAATGCATTACCTTCCTCCCAGCATAGGACATGACTCCCGGGGATGAACCTCCCTGGCACTGAGTGATTACTACCAAGTGCCAACTGGCAATACAACTGGAAAAAGACCTAGAAGAAAAGGTGAAAAGGTAAAGACAAATGAGTTCATATGGCTAAGAGTCTTCAAAGTGAGTCGGGAAGTCATCACAGAGGTAACACTTACGCACATCTCAGTAGTACCTCATAGAATTTCAAAGTGGATAACACCCCAAATAGAGGGGATCCTGAGGGCTCTGGAGAAACCCATGTCCTATGTCAGGGCAGATAGCTCCGGAGTCTGGTGCCTTGCCAGTGGGCTCTGCTTTGGAGTTTTTGCTCCTGAGATGACAGAGTTGGACTTAACTATGTCTTCCCTGCACATCTGTCCCTTCTATTCAAACCTATACTTGGGGCTGGAATTTGTAGGTGTACATCCAGAGATGTGAGTCTCTGGGCTGTCTATGTGCCAGCTGGGCCCAGAATCTTGGTGGAACTGCAACTCCTACCTACCGCTCAATGGACTCACCCAGGACACCTGGTGGAGAGATGATAATGGACAACTGCCAGCCCTGGAAATGGAGATAGTCTGCAGCTGCAGGCAGGATAACCCCATCCATTTTATACATGGGATATAAGCCCCCTCTCAGTTGGAGGTGGAGTGGACATCACCATCCCAGACTCCTCAGGACTGGGGGAAGAGCTATGGACTACAGTGGACTTACTGCTATTCTGTTATAGACATATTGTGGTTCAAGCAATGGAAGAAATTACAACATTAATGTGGAGCCAGTGGCCACTGGATGCTCTGGGGCCAGGGAGAGGGAAAAGCAGTTGTAATACAGAGGCTTTTTTGGGACTTGGGAATTTTCCTGAGTGACATTGTAATGACAGATATAGGCCATTTTATATCATCATATAACGTGCAGAACTGTGTGGGTGAGAGTGTGATCTACAATGTGACTATGGCCCATGCTTAAAGGCAAAGCCCCAGGATGTATATATCCATTGCAGGTGAAGTGCCACACTAATGAAGGATGTTTATGTGGGAGGTTGTGGGAGGTGTGTGTGGTGGGACATATGGGAATCCCTATAGTTTTTGTGTAACATTTACATAATCTAAGTATCTTTTTAAAAATTTTTTTAAAAATACATTAAAAAAAAAAGATGATGCAACGAGATGACACAACAAGTAGACACAATGAAAAAACAAAATGAGAGTCACAACAAGCAGGGAGCAGTGGTAGCTCAAGGGATTGGGTGCCTCCCTCCCACATGGAATGTCCTGTGTTTGGTTTCCAGTGCCTCCTAAAAAGAAGGCAAGCACACAACGAACAGACACAGAGAGCAGATGGAGCCCAAACAACGAGAGGGGGAGAAATAAATTAATAAAAGCAATCATTTTTTAAAAATTATAATCCCTACCTAATTTTGCAAACTATAAATTTAATCAAAAATAGAAGGAGGTTATGATACAGTCTCTCTCTAATTTTTTTTAATTCAATAATGTATTTATACTTTACTTTATACTTCAAACATTTGCCATCATAATTATTACTGCATTATCTAGCCAACCCTTTTTTAAGTTTACTGAAGTCTTTTGATCACTACTTCTTAGATTTCACTCCATCCTTCAGAGTTTAATTTTCTTCTTCCTGAAATATATATTATTACATCTTCTACAATGACAACCAATTAAAGATAAAGGTTCAATCCTGTCTAAAAAAATATCCGTATTTAACCTAGACTTTTCAATGTTTTATAATTCTTAGTAGATTGCTGTTTTCTTGCACACTATCTACAGGTCAGTCTAATTACTGACAATTGTAGTTGAGCTCTCTTTTCTCTTTGTATTCATTATTTTGTCTAATTTTGTGTTATATGGCCTTCTTAGTACTTACTTTGCTTTCTAATTTTGAGGATTTATGTCTTTCTTTTTAAATTCTGGACAATTCTCAATTGATTTATTTTTTAATATTGCCTCTCATCCATTTTCTCTAATATTTCATTATGAAATATTATTAAACACAACTAACATTCCCTTTCTTTCCTTTATTTCTCTTAAGCATGGTTTTGTATTTTTAGTACAGCTCTCTCAGGCATTATTTACAATTTCTTCACAACTAAATCTAGCTTCAATTGTGTCTAATATATTGTTTATCTCATTTATTTGGTTTTTAATTTAAGAAAAAACTATTTTTTTCATTTCAAGAAGTTGCATTGCTTTACAGTTGTATTTTTTCATTGTGATTTAGTTTCATATTGGAGTCTTCTTAATATATATATTTTGTTGTTGTTGTTGAGAAAAAATGTTTTTATATGGCTTTATCCTTTCTGTAAAATTTGAATAAAATCATTTACAATTTTGGGAAATTTCAGTTGTGCCTTGTAAAGGTTTTACATCATGCTTTGAATTCATTAAGCCAAGAGGACAACTATTGTTACATTCTAATGTAACTGAACTGTACCATGTAGTATAACCCATATGGAGGAAATCAAACATAAACGAGGAAGCTAGAATGTTTCAATGAAAAAGGCAAAGCTTATTAGTTCAAAATGACTGTTCTATAGATAAATATCTAATTTTTAAATTTGAGGATTGGTGATCCTGGACATAATTCTCATCATTTGAATGATTCCTATTTTTCATTTTGAATAAGTCCAAATAGAGAAATACAGAAAAATTTCAAATGCCTAGATGGAGAGAATAATGGAGGGATGATAGAGAGGCAGACCACACTAAAAGTTTAACCATGGTCCAAATTTAAAGCATAAAATTTTAGTTAAGTCATTAAAACTTTTATATTAGCAGAAGAAAATCATTGAAATATTTTGATCATGTAAATGCCTGGATCAAATTTCTATTTTAGAAAGTTAACATATATTTCAATAAAAAACGGAAATAAGTTAGGAAGCTATTTTGATAATACATCTCATCTCATTTATCTTCTTCAGTTTTCTGTGAACTTCTCCAAGGCAGATCCAATTTTCTATATATCCACAGAAACTTAATTCAATGGCAAGAATACAATGGTTATCCTCTAAGTGGTAGTTAAATTGATTTTTTTAAAAATAGTAAAATAAATGTTTATTGACCTAAATATTTGGAAAATTTAATCAAAGTACTGTAAAGACTCAAATTTTCAAATGTGATTCATCTATATCTTTTAATATTAAAACTTAAAATCTAATAAAATGGCTACCTATGATAAATATTTGAACTAGATAGTTATGGTTTCATTTCTAAAAATTGAAAGGTTTAGCTAGACACTGAGTTCAGTTTTTGCCAATTAAACAATAAATAATAACACCTTATGCCTTGATTACAATTTTTAGGCACATCAAATTTTTTCTAATACTGTCTACAAGGCTTAACATTGACATCAAGATAAATAAACAGATCAA
The DNA here is from genome assembly GCA_026826555.1 of Tolypeutes matacus. Lineage (NCBI taxonomy): Eukaryota > Metazoa > Chordata > Mammalia > Cingulata > Chlamyphoridae > Tolypeutes > Tolypeutes matacus. Next base: position 53,537,024 of record JAKSZT010054334.1, read on the forward strand.
TGGAACAGAATAAAGAGCCCAGAACTGGATCCACAAATATAGAGTCAATAGCTCTTTGACAAAAGTTAAAGGCAATTAGTTGGAGAAAGGATAGTCTTTCCAACAAATGGTGACATATCAATGGATATCCATATGCAAAAAATGAATGTTAATCCATAATTTGCACCAAGTTAACTTAAAATGGATCTTAGAACGAAATGTTAAATCCAGAACTATAAAACCTCTTAAAAAAAATGAAGTAGAACATCTTTATCATCCTGGATTAGAAAGTATTTCTTAGACACATTACTAAAACCACAATCCATAAAAAATTGATAAATTAGACTTTACCAAATAAAGAACTGCTGCTTTTTAAAGAACACTCTTAAGAGAATGAAAATACAAACCACAGACAGAGAAAATATTTACAGATTAATATCTGATAAAGGCTTGTATCCAGAACTTTCAATACTCAATATAAGAAAACAAAGGATCCAATATAAAAAGGTCAAAGACTTGAACAAACTCAGTACCAAGGAAGATGTCCAGATGAAAAAGTAAAACACAAACAGATACTAAACGTTTCTTTTCATAAGGATAATACAAATTAAACCTGAATGAGATACCACTGCACATGTATTAGAATGGTTAAAAATGAAAACGTGCCAAGTGTTGGTGAAATCTTGAGCAACTTGAACTCTCACACACAGTTGCTAAGAATTTAAAGTGGTACAACTACTTTTGAAAGCAGTTTGGCAGTTTCTTAAAAATATTAAATAGGTCCCTGTCATATGTTCCAGCCATTCTCATCTTACCTTTTTACCCAAGAGAAATGATAGCTCATGTACAGAAATATGTAGAGCAGTCTTATTTGTGAAAATCAAAATCTGGAGATAACTCAAATGTCCAAAAATAGGTAAATGTATTTAAAAATTTTTGGTATATCTATGCAATGGAATCCTATTCAGAAATTTAAAAAGGAAGGAACTATTTATACATACAACACCTGGATGAAACAAAATAATTATGTTGAGTGAAAGAAATCATTACAAAAATTCCACAATATATAATTCTATTTTTGTAAAATTTTGGAGAATTCAAACTAACCATAGTGACAGAGGTGGACCAGTCTTTGTCTTGGAATGGGAAGGAAGGATGGGGCAGGGAGGAAGAATTACATAGGAGCATGTGGCAACTTTTGGGAGTGATGGAAATGTTCATGCTCTTGATTGTAGCGATGTTTTCACAGGTGCATACAGATTTCAAAAATTATCAAATTGTAAACTTTTAAAATGTGTGATTTATCATATGTCAATTACACTCAGTAAATTCTGTCTTTTAAAAAGAGGTTTGCAATATAATATGTAGCAAAATTTAAAATTAATTGATGGGGCAGAAATAAAATATGAGCCTGGAGCATCCTGAAATACTCAAGAAACAAACAACCAATAAAAACCCCCACAATGATGATAGTATGTCAAGAGGACGACACAGTAGCCAACAGAAAGAACTCCCAATGACTAAAACCAGAACAATTTAGACAATAGAAAAAAAAAATAAGTTAGTATTTGATTATAACCCAAATATAAAATAGATATCCAAGCGTCCATAGTGATATAAATAATTATTGAATAAATAAATAAATAGGAAGAATAGACAAATCTCCTGGGCAGAAGAATTCCAAATAATTTTTATCCGTATTCTGCCCTCAAGGAGGCAGCATATAATTCCTCAGTCCTTAAGAGTGACCTACTGCACATACTGACTTTCTTCCAAAGATTACAGTGTGGAAAGGGTGAAAAATGAGGGACTTTACAGTGGAGATACCTGACAAACACCACCTTGATCAGGAGATCGACAGTCACATCAACAATGATAGGTCATGTTGATGGTATGTACCCTCCATATGATGTGTTGAAGATACCATTTTATCTCTGGGGTCTTCCTCCCACACCGCATAGCCCTGGTCTAGGCAGGAGTAAAACTTCATCCAAATCCCAGTTGAGGGGATTTTTACAAAATATCAATCAGTACTCCTCAAAACCCTCAAGGTCATCAAAAACAAGGAAGTCTGAGAAACTTCCACAGCCTAAGATCACATGATGACTGAACGTAATGTGTGTCCTAGATGGAATCCTGAAACAGAAAAAGGCATTAGGTAGAAACTAAGGAAATCTGAATAGATTATGGACTTTAGTTAATGATAATGTATTGATATTGGCTCTTTAATTGCAACAAATATACCATACTAATGTAAGATGTTAATAATAGGAGACACTGGGTGTGGGATATATGAGAATTCTCTATCATCAAAATTGTTCTTCAAATCTGAAACTGTTCCAAAATGAAAAGTTTATTTTTTTTTTAAAAGATAACTGAAACACATTAGAGAAAAGGACAGAGGCACCAACATTTTCTTCTAAAAGTTCACCTTCTGCTCTTATATCTTTCATTTTCCCAACTGCCTGAGAGATCTACCCAATGAGTGAAGAAAGTAGCTCTAAATGAAGTACTCAATTTGTGTTTTTTTGTTTTGATTTAATTTTACAAATATTCTTAAGAGGATTTTTTTATTGTTTTTGAGGAGAAAGAGAGGCACTCAATTTTAATATGAAAAAAATATGGTCTAGCAGTTGGACTGGAGATGTTGCTTCTCTACTTGTCTTAAAAGACCTGCAGTGCAGTAGTTATAAGTCCAGACTCCATTTCTGGACTTACAACTACTGTAGTATTTCCTATCAGTGTGACCTTTAGCAATTGTTTAACCATCTAGGGAAAAAATAAGTGTAGCTCCCTCATACAATGTGAGCTATAAAAGCCGTGCTACATGTGAAATATTTGTAACTCTCTAAGGTCAGTCATCATTAGTACTTCATTCCCCTACGTTATTCTACCGTGTGATAAAAGTCCTTTTAATGCAGTCATGAACTCACTACTCTTTTTCTTTAGCATTTTTAATATTAACCCTCTTAATACAGTTACATGCCAATTATTTTTGCTTGGAAACAGAGTGGGCTGTGCCCTGGAGACTGAATTCAAGCCTCATGTTAATTATCTGAAATCCAATTTGTTGGCTACATCCCTTTAGAAATGTGAGCTATCTAGTATGCAATATTCATAGTATGGCTAGATACCTCATATGACAGTAATTTAATTGTCAGTGCTGCTCAACCATTGTTTTATGAATTCCTAACAATTTGAAAGGCAAGCTGTTGGAAGGCTATTATTAAGTTTCATATTTGTTCTGCAGTTTTCTTCACCATTGCTTCATCTATTTAGGATTATGATAACATTAACTTTTGAATTCCTTTAAAATAAGACTTTTTTGCATAATGCAGAATTTGAATTTCTTATTTATTTGGAAAACACAGTAAATTAATTTTAAGGCAGGCTTCCAATTATGCCAAAGGATGATGATTGTAATAGTTTATAAAATAAAAAGCAAAATTATAAAACAAAAGGAATAATTGTCCACCAATTTGTACAGCAGCAAAAATAAACTATAATGTGATAGATTCAGGAAGAAAAGTCAGGGATTAGAGCAAAGATTAATTTTATCTTACAAGTAGCTTAATAAATTGTAACTACTAAAGTCTCAAAAAGCAAATTGCATCAAGGCACATTTTAATTATATTATTGATCATGACACAAAGCATAGTAGACTGTATATTAGTGTTTGTTGTAATATCTCCAGAGACACATGGGAAAAGGTCATGTTTTGGAGTTCATATCCAAACCAAATAACCAGAATAAATTCAGGGAATGTCTTCAGTGGTCAAATTTTTTTTTTCTTAAAAGTGACAAAGGTATTGAACAGATATTCCCAGACTCTTCTGTATTATAAAACTTGGGTCTTATAACATAGTGAATTGAAACGTTTTCTTTTGCACACATTTGGATATATTCAGGTTGACCAAAAAGGTTCATAAAATAACTTGTACTTATTATTTAACCATGGCCAAGAAATCTGATATAGCAGATAATCAAGATAGAAACATGTTATAAAAATGCACTCACACCCTCTCAGGGGCTCAAAATGCACTTCTGGAAAATAGGGGAAAAATTGCAAAGTCATTCCTGGATTTGGGGAGGCATTACTAATGAGAGGAACTGCTAAACATGCTGCAAACATTGAAAATTGTTAAACTAAATGACAAACAGCACTTGGGATGTTTGCTGAGTGAATATTATCTGGGATATTTAAGGACACATTAGTTCAATGTGGTTTTGATGAAGGCTTCAACAATTTTTTTTTATAGCCCTCAGTGAAGGTTTGTCAATTATCAAGAGATTTGGGATTACCTCGTGTTTACATTTCAGGACTCAATATGGATTCCCTGACCCGATATTCAACATCTACTACTCAAATTCATTATATAAACATTATCCTTGAAACTCTGAGCAACAATGTGGCACAGTGGAGAACATGCACTTTGGAATCAAAGAAACAGGGGTTTGAATTCTCACTCAATATAACTCTTATGGTTTAAGATTAATCAGAACTCTAATCTCCTCTCTATAAAAAGAGTTCTGATTACATCTTTTTTGGTGCCTAGCAATCCTTTCTGCATTCTCTATATTACAGATATCATTCATTCTGGACACAGGATGGTCATGTCATATAAGCTAGGCTAGATCAGCACTCCTCTCTCAACCTCCGAGAATGTTGATAAGGTCTGAGAATGTTACAAAGTTGGTACAAGAATATCCTCCTATTTTTCCAAACTAGTTATCAGAAGGCCAGCTTCATTTTCACTGATCAGGGATCAGGGAGGCAGTTAGTCCAGTGCTCATTGAAGCAGTAACTTTGTACGGGTCTGACTCCAATAGCAGTGAACAAAATCCAGACATGGAGAAGAGAGATGTTCCCAAGGTCATTTCCATCCCTGACCTTCCCTCTTTTAAAATCAAGCCAATCAGAGCTGTGTTAGCCACCTGTAACTAAAGAACTCCACTAATTTTCCTTCCTTGGGGTTTGTTGTTGGGAAGTAGCCTATACATGTAAAGTATCAGTCATATTGTGAGAACTTTGTAAGTTGAGGCCATTTTTATGATGATTTGTTTGCCTCACTCACTTTACATATGAAGATTCACATTTATTATTTGACTCTGGCTGGGGTTCAAAGAATAAAAGTAAAAACTTTTTAAAAAGATAATTTAGGTCAAAATTTGACACCACAATTACACTGACTAGAAATCCCACTATCACTTCTACCATTGCCACTGCATCTATTATTACTATTATGACTATAACCAGATCTTCTAACATTTGCTGAGCAATTACTGTTTCTGGCACTATGGAAAGGGTTTTCCATGCTTTATCTCATTTAATCATCACAGTAATTATTATAATCCCAATATATAGAGGAGAATTGAACATTAAAGAGGTTAAGGGGTATAAACTGAATTTATATCCATATATATTTAATGTCAAACCTGAGGACCTTATCATTAGTCATGCTTACTAACATGAATACAATTCAGACAAAAATGGGTATTTGCTTAAATCATCCAGATAATTCCTTCATTTCTCTAGGTCCCTCTTTATAGATGAATGCAGCATGAGTCTAAGTGGCAGGACTACCGAATATTTCAAATTGAATGCAAGAGAAAAATCTCCCATGTATTCATATACATGAATGCCAACCTTGCTTAATCACAGCTCTGTGAGATGAAAAACAAATCGTATTTTGCTTTATTGATTTTACTTTTAATACATTTTACAGAACACAAAGCATTTGGTAGAAAATATTTACATATTTAGAATTTGTAAAATGAGGAATGAAGAATGGTTGTTAAGTATTTTTGTTGTTGTTGTTGTTGCTATTACTGTTTTTACAGCATAGTCTTGAGAGAATTTATCATAAGCATTGTATCCAATAAATGCCTCTGCTAAGAAAATATGGAAGTTGTCATAAACCCAGATCATGCTGAAGAAAATTAAGATTATTCTAAAACTGAATGGAGGTGTCAAATATTGCTGGAGGAAGATATGACTCCCAAAGGATTCAGAAAGTGGCAAGTTAGTGAGTTGCTCCACTCATTTCTTCTGTACCCAAATTTTAAGTGTTCCTTATCTGGCTTTAGTTCTATGTTGGTCTTATCTTCTGCAACTAAATATCTTAGTAATTTCTGGGTCAGCTTTGGTGTCCTTTTCTTTATATTAAGTTGCTAGAATAAATAAAAAAAAAAAAACAACTATCTTTTTCCTTTTCAGCTGTTCAAATGATATAAAGCATGATCTCTCAATCAATGGGCAGTGGTCACTTTGTCTCTAAATGATTTTTTCTTTCTGACTCACTTTCGTCTTCCGTTCCCAAAATGTGCCATCTACAGCAGTACCTTTGAGTTTTTCGAATTGGTCCATTTCTTGAATTGTTTTCCCCTTTCATTTAACGTTTCTCTAATGGTTAGTTACTGTCAGAAGCCCTGTAAAAAGTGTCTTTGAGTTTACGTCCTCACTAATGCACATAATCCTGAATATTTAATAATACAGTTCTGTGAAAAGGAAGCAGTTTTATCTAATTGAAGGCTTATTTTCTTGTCCTTCTTGTAGGATGTGTACTGTGAATTTCCTGTAGGCACTTTTTATCTTAACTTTGCCTTCATATTATTAAAAAAAGAGGAAACAATTTCTGAATGTCAAGTATAATTTTATTTTCAATAAACACTGAATATGGATGATAAGGAAAAGGAAACAGAAAACTAACATTGGCTGAATGACAATATTTTGCCCTGCACTGTGTTAGATATTACCTCATTTAGTGCTCACCCCCACTTTATGTAGTTTTGAGACTGTTTAGCAAAAGAAATTGAACACATTTCTTTTTGCTTAATAATGTTTTCCCTCATGTAAAGATGTAAACAAATCTTTTTAAAATTATATCTTAAATAAAGTATAGGCAACACTTATTAAAGATCTAAATATAAAAAAGAAAATTAAAAAGAATCATTTGTCAAGATTATTGTATGGAATGAAAATCTTTGTTTCTTTATACCAGTGTTTCTCTCTTGAGTTTACAATTTTTACTTGTGTGAGTTGTTTTTGTTTCACTCTGTTTTACTCAGTTGGCCAGAAAGATAATGGGTTCTGAACAACAGATCTTATTCTTGGATCACTAGGTTTAAGGTGGCTATTGACTCCAAGCTTCCGGAAAGTATATTTGTCACCAGCTACTGTCCTTATCCAGATCCTTCTCAAGTCTCCATTGGTCTGTTTTTCTTTCTTTCTTTTTCTTTTTTGCAAAGTTTTGGGTTTTATATATATATATATATATATATATATTTTTTTTTTTTTTTGCAATTTCCTTCCACCCACCTTCCCTTTCTCCTCACCACTTGATCACTGGTCAGTAATTTTTCTGTACCTTAAGTCAGAAAATGAGCACAAGGTACTTCTAACTATATTTCTAAACATAATTTCAGTATATCTTTCCAAACATATCCTTGGACTTTCAACAAAAAAAACTTTACTTTTCCCATTTTCTCCATGATTTATCAAGATCCCTCTTACAAGCATCTCATGGACTCATGCTGCTTTCTGCAGGCTCTAGGGAAGCATCCATTTCCTTGCTTATTCAGATGTCAGAAGTCAGGTCCTTGCAGCTGTAAGACTATGTCTCCATTTCTTTGCTGGTTGTTAGTGAGCCACCCTTAGCTTTTTAGAGATCTCTCTCCAGTCCTAACATCCAGAGCCCTACATCTCAAACCAGCAATGGAAGCATCAAAACCTTCTCATACTTCCATCTCCCTGGCACACTCCCATATACCAGTATTGCATTTCTTTCTGAGCCAGATGGGAAAGGTTGTCAGGTTTTAAGGAATGCTATGATATATGGAGCCCGCAAGGATAATCTCTCAATCTCAAGGTCCTTAACCTTCATCACGTCTGCAAAGTCTCTTTTACCATGTAAGGTAATATAATCAGGGGTCCTGGGATTAGGATGTGGATATCTTTGGGAAAATATTTTTCTGCTATGACAAATGCTATTTTTTTCCATAAAGATTTTATATACAAATCATGTGCTAAATTTCTAATAGTTTATAGTAGAGTCTCTGAATCTACTATGTATGGCAATTTGGTTTCCTCCTTTCTTTCCTTATAATTTTGTTTCTTTTTATTTTTCTGATTTCATATAACCACATTGCCTTAAATACCTAGTGGCATTCCTATATTCTTAGGCTGTAAACCTCATAGCCATTCTTAATTTCAGTTTTTATCTCAAGCCCCATGAAGAATTCTTCAGTCAATCCTGACTATTCTGCCTGGAAACGCAATGAAAATGATTCCTTCTCACCACACCTACCTTGTACTATTCCAGATCCCTGTGAATTTTCACTTGATCTGCTCCACTCTCTGCATTAAGATTCTCTCTGTTTCTATCCTTACCCTGTTTTCCCCACCTCCCATCTACTTTTCATTTAGTTATCAGACTGAGCAAAAAGTCATTTTTAGAGGGCTTAATAATAGCTAAGACTCACCAAGTCCTTACTATGTACCAGGGTTCATATAAATACTTTAGAGGGATTAAGTTATCTACTTTTAATAATAACCCAATGAGATAGATATATTTTCCCCAGTTTTACAGATTAGAAATTAACTTAACCTGTCCAAGCATATACATATAGTAAAACCAAATCTAGGATTGTTATTACAACAACAAAGGTAAGTTATTCCAAAGCCCATAATACTCCTAAGCACCAGATTTAGAGGAAATCTTTATTTTATAAGTATAATTGAATGTTAAATTCAATACTTTACCCTTGACTTTTGTCAGTTTTTGTCAGAGCCAACAAATTAAAAAAAAAAAAAAAAAAAAATGTCATCCCTTCATTCCCTTCCCAATGCACATTATTAGAAGGCTGAGGAAAATACCGTGGTCAATAGTTCTCAAAGGTATTATGGAAAGTGTTTTGCTTCTTGTCAGAGGCATCAAATTCCTTAAAAATACAATGGGGGACTTACAAGATAATCCAAGATAATCACCGAGGTTACCTGCAATAAGGGAAATTGGCATTCTGTTTCTTGATTGGATATATTTTCAGTCAGTGTCTTAGTTTGTCAGGGTAGCTGTGTCAAAGCACCATAGACTAGTTAGCTTAAGAAACAGAAATTTGTTGTCTCACTGTTCTGGAAGCTACAAGTGCAAAATCAAGGAGTCAACAGGACCATATTTCTGCTTAAATGGGAGAATCTGTTCCATGCCTCTTCCTGGGTCTCTGGTGGGTAGCAGGCAATCCATAGTATTCCTTGGTTGTGGCAGCATAACTCAATCTCTGCCTCTACCAAATGGCTGTCTCTCTCTGACTCTTTTTCTCTACTCATTGTGTCCAAATTCTGTTAACTTAGAAGGACACCAGTCATCCTGGGTTATGGTCTACTCTAATTCAGTTTGGACTCACCTAACTAGTAACACCATCAAAGATCTTATTTACAAACAAGTTGACATTCATAGCAATGGGAATTAGGACTTGAACATGTGAGTGCACACAGGTAGCCAGCTACGGCTGGATGTCAAGCATTTGTGTTTCTTTTTGGAGGACACAAGTCAATCCAAAACAGTTAGTTAACTTGTTGACCTGCCTCCGTGCCTTTCTAACCTGGGAAAAATCACTTAGAAGGAAGGCTGTGCTGGTAGTTCAGGAGCCTGCACTCCCGTTCTAGACATGGCAAGGATGTGGGGGATTTCTCCAGGTTACAAGCATGGTACTGAGTCTGGGATAGCTTGCAGGTCCCCATCTGAAAATGTATCACTCTAGGCAGGGGGACCAGCAGCAGCAAGAGGTTGAGAGCAAGACTGCCAGTGTTGGTAAAAATTAGTCTTAGTAGTGTCAGAACTCTAAGGTCGGAGACCTAGGCAGTGGCAAGGGCCTATGAGGCCTCCAAAGAAATGTCATTCTCAGCATGTAGGAGCCGGCAGGATGGCACCTGCCCCACAGAGGCCAGTGGTCAGCCGCGTCCGCAGAGAACAAGGGAAAGTCCGCAAGTAAGGGCCTAAGCCCAAGTGCAGCAATAAAAAAAGAGGAAATAAAGAACAGTCTTTTCCCCTCTCTTACCTCCCTACTCCAGACATTATGGAGGAATGATAGCTTACCAAAGGAAAAAAAGGGAGGAGAAGAACTTTGAAACACAGGATTCAAATATGAGATTGGAAGTTTAGAAGTGAACGGGGTAGATTTTAATGAGATGCAACAGAAAGATCTCTCTCAGGAATAAAAAGGGGAGAATTTGCCAAAACATGATTAAATACAGTGATAGATTTTTTTTTTTTTTTTTTTTTTACTGGGAGGTCCCGGGGATGGAACCCAGATCCCTCCATATGGCAGTCGGATGCCCAACCATTTGAGCCACATCCGCCCCAGATTTTTTTTTTTTTTAATTATGTCTATCCTTTACGATTTGGCAGTCTGGCTTTCAAATGCTTGCGCTGCAGTCTTCTTCTCAGTGAAAGTCCCTTTCAGATGATAACCTTTCTGGTTTTCATGACCTCAAGTGTCCAGTGAGTCCAGTTAGTATAGTGAAAGGGGGAAGACGGCTGAGGCCTGGCAGACCATATGGCCAACAGTCTACATGGCCGACAGACTACATAGTTGTGAGACCTCACCCAGAAACCTCCTGAGAGGAAGGCTGCTAAAATGATCAGGCAAGACCCTGGCCCTGAGAATCTCATTTGGTGTCAAGAATCCCATTTGGTGTCAAGGGAAAGCCCAGGATATCCTCAAAATGCCTCACCATTGGCCCCAGAAATCTGACAGGTGGGGCAACCAATCAGTACAGCAAACAGCTGGGTTCCTTCCTCCAATATTATGAAGAAGGAGTGGAAAGACTTTAAAAAGGCCTGAGCTGGGGCCCCACTTGCACATCTCATTCTGCAGCACACCTGTGGTCCATGCCTTGGATTATGTACTTTTCTCATTTTCTTGTTTCTTAATAAACGATTTAGTCCCTTGCCTACCCTATGTTGTGTCCTTAAATTCTTTTATGTGACATAAGCCAAAAACCTAGAAGCCTAGAACCCAGAGTCATCCGATAATGCCAGGATGTTGGGCGCCTACTTGATCACTCTTCAACTTCACTGCACCTGTCCTTTCCCTAAGTATATACTAGACACAAAGAAAACTATCTACGGCCTCAGGATCTTTACCCAGGCTGTCTGCAAGACTTAGCATAGTCATCTTTTATGACTCAAATGTCACATCTGCAAATAGGCCTTTCCTGAGCTCACTGTCTAAAAGTTGACCCTCTCTGCCTCAACTACCACAGAGTTTTGATCATGTGTCCTTGCTTTTTTCATTGCATTTCCAATTATAGATCAAGCAGATTGGAAGAGAAGCTGTTAAATTTGTTAGGGGTTCCATCCAACATCCAAGTTGATTACAGTTAGAGGTTGGGTCTAGAAACTTGGAAAGAAAAGGCTGGAATTGGCCTTCATGTCCTAGGGACATGTTTTTAGAAAGCCTCACACTTGGAAACTACACTGTTTAAGAGGTGGGACCAGTGTCAATGCAATCTTTCAAGGAGGTTTTGATCACTCCATTAGAGTCTCAGAATTTGTCACAGGGCCTTGGCCTGGAATGCATTTTCTGCTCTTCCTTGCTTCTGCAGTTCCAACTCCATTTCTCTGTGAATTGTAAAGATATAGGAAGTTAGAAGACCCACCTCCAGAGACAGGATAAGTGTTTATTGCTTTTTACCAGGGTAAATTGTGATAGTGTCATTGATTTATTCTAGGGTGAAATATTGTCCAACGATGGGATTTGACCTCACTCTTTGAAATACCTCCTTTGCATTATCATTTCCAAGTGTTGGAAGTTGAAATCAAGAAAGATGATTGAAAAAATTCTCTACAACAGTACTCCATTAGATCTTATGTGAAGAGTTTAGGCAATTGCTTCCTCCATTCAAGCCATCTGCTTTTGGAAATAAGCTGTTTTTATTCTCATCTGAAGAACAAATGTGGCTTTTGAAACACTCCACTGTTACATTTTATTAAATAGAATGGGTGGTGAATGTGTCAGTAAGTCTCTTTAAAGATTCATTCCTGCACTGCAAGTTCCTGCAAACATTGTAAAAGTGAGTTAAAATTCTGGAGACCAAACTGTCTTTCACAGGTAGAGGATATGCAGAGTTAAACAGCTAGAGGCATGGCCATACTTCTATCAAGCAAGAGAAAGACAGAATCATTATTCAGCTGGTCAAGTGAATGCTAGGAAGAAAAGCCCTGTTGTGCATATCCAATCACTGGTAAATATGCTCCTTGCACACTGATTATTTAATACATCTCTATCAAAAGACCAATCCTTTTCTGTGAAAACTAAAGAACCACGTGTATTCCCTAGGTCTGTTTAGTTCAAAAGTCAAATTGATTTATGCTTCAATTCTCCATTTGTCCTCAGAAGTTCCAAAAGCAGAAAGGCATAAGGCTAGGGAAATGTTTAGACATTGTAGCATTTATAATATCTAGTAGGGAGAGTTAAGATAAGAATGATAGGCAAATAGTTAATTACTGGAAACTGTAATATAATAAAGAATTGGGCTGGTCTTTGCCCCTTGTTCCTGGCAGGTAACCACTATATCCTTGGAATTTCCTGTCATAGGAATACCTTTTGTAATTCATAGCAGGCGTCTTAGCACCTTAAAGTCTATGCTAGTGCTAAGAGATGACTCAGGATGGAGCCAGCCTGCACCATGAATCAGCAGTTGTAAGGTGAGGGACTGGCTGTACCAGGAAGACCCACCCTGTGTTGGGACTTTGAGTCATAACATTTGGGCATGGCCCTCTGAGAAGGGAAGAGTGCTAGAGATTAAACTCAACCACTTGGGCGCTGATTTCACCAATCATGCCTACATAATGGGATCCCATATAAACTCTGGATATTCTAAGCTTGGATGAGCTTCCATGATTGAGAATATATAAATCCTTGTGAAGCTGCCATTTCACTAACCCCTGACAAAAGTAACCTTTTCTACTGATTTATTGATGTTTCCATTTTCTTAGTTTTAAAACCCTATTCCCTTTATGTTTATTAATAAGAAACTTATCTCACCTTATGCATACTAATGACACTATTGGATAATCTAAACACAAGATCCAAGTTATATCTTGCTTTTGTCTTGCACTTTAGAGCTAGAATTACCTGGTTCTGGCCACTAGGAGACCCACAGATAAGAGAAGTTTGACCTAAAATTTACCTTTGCTTCATTATAATAGTAAAATCATGCCCACAGTCACTATTGCACTGCCATTTTCTTACATGAAATAGATGACCAAGCATGTTTTGAAACAGTACATGTTCAGCTAAAACCTACCTCCTACCGCATATAAACTCACTCCATCTACCACATTTTACTAAACCAGCCTCCACAAAACCACACAAAAATCAGCACAGCTTTCAGCTTGCAGAGACTGACCTGAGAAAATCACTGTCCTCCAGTCACTGCTGGGCTTGCCCTTGCTAATAAACTTTCTTTTCTAGAAATCCTAGTTTCATTGTATTGGCATTGGGTGCATGGGGGAGGGACTTAAGTAAGTGATTTTACTTCTGCTAGACAGGTGACCCATTCTAACTCCAAGTGGAAGGACTCAGAAGCTTGCATTTGAGAGCCTTCCAGATCTCGTCCTATGCATCTTTACTTTTAAATTCTTCTTGTTTTTGTCCTTTTCACAATAATAAAAATTTAATCATATGTGTAGTGCTTTCAGTGAGTTGTGTGAGTTGTTCTACTGAATTATTGAACCTGAATAACTGGTGGGAACCCCTGAATATGTGGCCAGTTGGTCATAAAAATGCAGGGGTCCTAAGCCTCAGAACTTGCAACCGATACCTGAAGAACAATCTTGTGGAAGGTTGCACTGAACCTGTGGAGTCTTGCCTCACTCTGGGTAGAATCAGAATTGAATTGTACTGTAGCTGGTGATCGAAGTGATACAGTATTTGCAGTTGGTGTCAGAAGTTATTGCAGTCTATAAAGAAACAATAATCTAAATAAATACCGAAGCAGGTCCCTCTCCTTGAGATCTTTAGCAAATGTTTTACTTAGTGATACTTAGGGTTGAACGTGAAAAGAAATGCAATAATCATGATGGTTTATATTTCATGATGTGATTTAGAAACCATTGCCAATGACCTTTTCTGTCCTCAGAGCAACCATGGAGAATATTGTTATCACCCTATTTACAGGTAAGGAAACTAAAACCCAGAAAGCCTAAGTGACTTACTCAGAGACCCTTAGTGATGATAATTATGATGAATTAAGGTCATTCTTTGTCTAAGATCAGAAATTATTCACATCATACATTGATAATGGTGTTTGTGATTCCCATGTATTATTTCCAAATGTCAGTTGAACACAAACATGAACAAATTGGATGAGATGAGAAGATGAGAGGTGACCAAGATGGCTCTAGCTTCCCTTTAACTTACCCAAAGTTTAGACAGGCTTCTCCCTGATTCCAAGCCCCTGACCTATCACCCTATAACTTACACTAGCCAGATACCTGAGAGGCTCCTAACTAAGTAGTTCCTCTTCCTCCCTCCTGGCCTCACAAAGAAAAAAAATTCTGAAACAAGGGTTTCTAAGTGCAAACTCAGTATATCACACACACATTACAGTGCTTTTCCACTCAACCACTCCCTGCCCTTTAAAAGCTTGCTGTCCTTTGTTCAGTGGAGTTGAATTCTACTCTGGTTCTTCTACCATGGGGGCTCTGAACAAAGTCACACTTGCCTACTGCACATTGCCCAGTGCTTTATTTCTTTGACAGAGGCATAAGATGTTACTAAACACTCTAAGGACAAAATATTTTCTTGTAACTCCCAGGATAAGTTCACAAGAACAGCTGCATGTTTCTAATTAGAAACTCGGCATTCATTTGTTCTTCCAAATAGTCATTTAGTGCCTGCTAGGTATAAGCTCTGGCAGTGTCTACTGAGATGAGAAAGAGTGCCTGTACTCCTAGGGCTCATAATGGAATGGGTCGAGCAACATAAACAATTAAAAATCAATGTGATAAGTATCATGAAGATAGTAAGTACAGGTTGCTATGCAAGCAGATGTGGTTTGTGTTTAACCCTTTTGGGAGTGTCTAGGAAAACTCCTTTGAAGAATGAGATAGAGGTGAGGTGAAGGATTATAAGTTTGGGAGTTATGTGTGGCATGCAAGGGAAAGTGCCAAGAAGAAGAGACACCATTTGTGAACACATGGACATATGCAGAAAATTTTAAGATCTTTTAGAAACATCTTGTCTACATAGCCCCAAGCTATACATTAGAAATAGACACGTTCCAACTGCATTTATTTTAAACGCATTCACTACTTGAAAATGAATCATTTTTAGCTTATTTAATTAACAATTTACCAAAAGAGGAATGGTAATGGTAAAGTTCTCCAATACTTATACTATAATTGGAAATCTTCAAAGACCTCAAAGACCAACTTAAATTTTTAATGTTTAATTATAGAGACTATGGAGAGTATTATGGAAGAGGAAAGTATATTCAGGTTAGTGAAATATTCATTAATTGCACCTCTGATATATAATTTTTCCATGTAGGGTAGTATTATCTAATTATAACATCATCAGACTCTTTAATGAAGTTGCCTATATCTTCATTAGATACAAAGATATGGCATAGTCATCTGGACTTTCTAAAGCACTTTCTAAACTGCCAGTGTTGAAGTGTTTCTGTACTGTTACCTCTCTTCCATCTCTCAGAATCTTTCCTAATTTTCATTCTTCCTATAACAACCAATCTCCAAACTCTCTTTAGTACACATACTCTGAGCCTCATTAATTTTCTTTATAGCTTCACATAGGCTCAAGTATAGAAACTTGTTTATTACTTACTAATACATAACAGAAACCTGAGCCTTAAGGTACACAGAGCTTTTGGTTATCAATTAAGAGGTTATGGACGCCTGTGCTAAATCTTTTC
The DNA here is from genome assembly GCA_026826555.1 of Tolypeutes matacus. NCBI lineage: Eukaryota > Metazoa > Chordata > Mammalia > Cingulata > Chlamyphoridae > Tolypeutes > Tolypeutes matacus. The sequence goes on from JAKSZT010054334.1 coordinate 53,552,940, forward strand.
TAAGGATTGAGCTCAAAACCAAAGGAAAGGATAAGGCTTCAAGTAGAAAGACTTGGGTCATAAGAGATGGAGTTGTACCTGATATGGGAAGCAGAATTTGGGTCAAGACAAATGGATTTATGGAGCGTGAACAGGAAGGTGCAGGGTATATTTTATTTTGCTAAAATTCTGTAAAGTGTGATATTCTGCTGTGATTTCCCTCACCACTCCTGCTCCAACAGAAATTATTTCTGAAGCAGGAGTTGGCAAACTAAGAGCCCAAAGGCCAAATCCAGAGCAATATTTGTTTTGGGGAATAAAGTTTTACTGGAACAAAGTCTCATCATTAGTTTGTTTATTGTTTCTGGCTACTTTCTTGCTACAAGGGCAAAATTAAGTAGTTTGTGACAGAGATGACCTGGCCCATGAAACACAAAAATATTTATTCTCCGGCCTTTACAAAAGTTTACTTGCTCTAAATGAATCGTTTGATAATTCGGGCACAATGTCTTTTATTATTTTCTTTCCATGGGGTTCATACCTCCCAATGAATTTGTTGGTCTTTTATGAGCATGTGTCATGTATTATGCTACTTCATATCCCTGAACAATCTGAACAAAGTAGACTTTAAACAATAAACATTCAAATTCCTAGATTTTAGAACTTGTATGTGTCCTATTCATACTCAATGAAAATGTAAGTGAATGAATGGATGGGTTTATACATTTCAGGGCTTGGGAGAGATCTGAAATATTTTGACTCTAAGGATAAAACCAAAATATACACACTGAATCAGATTTAGACACATATGCTAGCTGTAAATTAGTATGTAAGGCTCAATCATGTAGTCAGCTTCAAACATGGAGTCTAGAAACTGGTCATTTAACCAGTGAGTTGTGATCTAGTAACATTGATGATAACTGTGTCCACATAAATGGGCTTTCACGTACAGTATATTTCTTTTAAACAATACGCATTCTTCAGTATACTTTTCTACTACCATTGTGTTCATTCTTTCAGACAACAATTTCAAGTCTATCACCAATTTAAGGTTAATTTAATATCCATAAATATACAAAGACCATCAGAAAAGGACTTAATTTTAGAAAAGCAGTGCTGATTTTTTATTTCTTAATTGTTCTTTCTTTTTCATTACCTTGCCTTCGCTCATGCCATACTTTTTCTCATGCTGATTTACAGAATCTGAAAAGGAAACTAAAAGAACATATTCTGAGGGTGGAAATATGGAACACTGCTGATTTTAAAGAGAAAAAGTCAAAACATTTAGATATCTGTCTGTTGACTGTTTAAGGGAGTGCATGTCAAAATAAGAGTCAATCCTGCATTCCGGGAATGAACTTTGTCTCTTTCTTTGGCTTCCTGATATTATTTGGGGGGAAATTACTTTAATATTGAGAGTTACGGACCAAGATTAATTCTTGGATGCTATTGTTTGTACCAGTTTGCAATTAGGCAGCACCATGGTGCTTTAGTGTGTTGTCTAGCTGCACTTTAGCAAACTTCTTAACATCTGCACTCTTCCTGCCCTGCCCATGTGCACATGGCCCGCTTCAGCTTACCCTGAGCAGCTGGTTCAGCATCCTGCTGTCATCCATTCTCCACTTGTATGCAGTCCAGTGGAGCTATATTAAAGTGAACAGGGCATTACTGCAGGGAGGTTGGCTGCTTTCCAAGACGTCATTTTTAGTAATCCTTCCTTGTGGCTTGCATTTCATAGATTCTTGGCTGACACCAAATCAGGTGTTCAAGAAGTTCAGTGGAGAGTTGTGGCAAGCCCATGTTTACTGCCTTCACTATGTAAACCTCATGCTGGACTAGTGATAAGTGTGTGTCCTGCAAACACGTGTGCTGATTTCCTGGTATTTCAAAATCCTGTACACTAAGATGACTTGGAAAGAGCAATGGTGAGTATACCTGCTTAGCAAAAGAAAATTCTTAATCACAATTTTGAATAACATTATGTTAAACTGTTTTAAGATAGAGGATTTATTTTCCAAGAGGAAGTAGAAGTATGAGAAACCTACTCTTTCCATGTCAACTAAACACATATTTCCAATCCCTTATTTAAACGACTGAGAAATGTGCATTTTATGAGGGCAGTGCCTTAACCCTATAAAGTTAAACTCCTCCAAAAAAATTAGGAAAAAACTTGGCAGAATACCAAATTACACAGAAACATATGAATTCATTTTCTACTTTTCACACAGAAGAAAATGATCAAATAAGCAGAAATAGAAGCTTTAACACATCTTCTTTCTCTAAAATTTGGACCTGTAAGGAATAAAGATGCATAAATGGAGATTATAGTCTAGTGCCATAACCTAGTTTTGCAAAATAGTCACCTCCTGGATTGTATTAGACAAGCAAAATTTAATAATTTAAATATATTAAACAAAAACATGTTGGCATTATTTATTGTAACTTTTTCACAGTTCAAACGAGGTAACAGTTACACAATGTATTTTAATACACCACATTTAGTGAGTAGCAGACATGGAGCTATAACTCTCTTCACTCTTCCACATGACTAAAGAGATACTGTCATTTGGTTTTCAGAACTGAAAAATCTTTAGATTCCTCCCTCTTTGCTGACCCCTCTCTCCAAAAAGAAAAAAAAAAACAAGAAAACATCTCTTTCTTCCCACAAAGTAACATTTCCTCTACTCTCTGCATAAACCGAAGGGAAGGGCTCATAAATTTTACTTTTCCATAGTGCTTGGCTAAATTTCCAAATAATACTTGCTATCTGAGCCCAGAAGTCTCCACCTGGCTTTATGCTTCCTTTCAAGAATCACACAAGACAACTGTAGTGAAAGGCACATGACTTAAAAAAAAAAAAAAAAGAAAAGAAAAAGAAAAAAACAAGAGATCCAAGACACTTTAGGACCAGTTTTTTTGTTAGCCATATGATATTACATATTTAAACCTCATTTGGCTCATCTTAAAATACAAATGATAATGTCTATTTCATTGGCTTATTGATGTAATGAAATAATCCATTTATCTAGTTGACAAGTCTTTATCAAGCAACGGCTATGTAATAAGGAAAGATTGTCCTAATGTAGGAGGGTGGCCAGTTTCTCCCTAATTACAGGAAGAAAGGGAGAGAGTGTGTGCAAGCAAATGACCATAGGTGAGTAGATGCAGTGGTGGGAGTTTATGGAAGTTCCCTTTTGGTTGTTTCAATTGTCTGGAAAAGTAAGCTTGGCCTTCAGCTGAAGATGAGACAGGAGATGCTAAAAGCTTGATAAAGCAGTTGAGATATAGTGATGTAGCAATCTGAAAGAGTATGTGGATCAGGGAAATACAGGATGATTACTGGGCAGCAGACAGGTTCTGCTTAAGGCTCAGCACCATAAGTTTTAAGTGAGATATGATTTAGTGGTTCTATAATTTTGTATAGCCTTCTTCATCTGTCCAAGTATAGCAACAGAATGGGTGAAATTTTTAATTTAATTAATGTTGAAATTTTGACAAGTGGCAATATTAAAGCAAGAGAGGAGCAAGAGTTTGAGGGAATTTGCAAGGAAGTAATACCATGATTGACTCTGAAGTTTAATCTTGGTAACAAAAGAGGAGAGGATATGAGGAGAATGAGGAACCACGAAGAGTTGATTGTATCCGTGAATTGGTACAAAGATTTTTGCAGTGGATGTGCTGGAGGGAATGAGCTGGACCAAGGGGTGAAGTTGGTAATAGAGTTGGATTCCTATAATGTATAGTTTAGAATGTTCCCACAATTGGCAACAACAAAGTCTAAGGCATTGCTTCTCAAACAATCTGCAGTGAATGACCAACTTTTGACATTTCTAATGTCTAAAGGAGTGATACTTAAAAAAAAAAAACTACAGTAAAAAAGAGTGACTAGGGAAATTAAAACTGAAACACAAACAGAATATGAACCCCTTGCTTGTCCATATATTGTTATCAGTCAATATCAAGACAAGTACAAAAACTGAGAGTCAGCATTTGGCAACTTTTAGAGAAGACTGACAGATTTTCATGATCACCCAGGAAAGCCTGCATTTTCCTTCTTCCCTTGCAGGTAGGTATTGTCACATAACAAAGACCTAGCTAATGAGTGTGAGTGGAAGTGACATCTGCATTAGCCAGGTCAGACCTTTAAATGGAAATGATGAAATGTGTTTGTACCCTTTTCTTTTTGGCCAGAATGGTAATATCCTGGCAGCTGCTATAGAAGTCATTTTAGACCAGGATAGCAAGCAGCCTGACATTGAAAATTGTAAAATATTCAATGGATTCCAAACACAGTAGAGCCAGCAGTTTGTGCACCACTTACAAACTTTTACCTTTTATAAGCCAATGGCATTTAGAGCTTTCTTATGGTAGCTGAACTATTCCTAACTATTGAATTGTATAATGATTTCCTTACTTATTTTTGGTTTGACTTCAAACTTTCTGAGATTCTGACAAATGTGAAATGGCATCTTATAGTTTTAATGAACATTTCATTGACTTTTATAGTGGTTAATCATATTTTTTATGGCAACTGATTACTCATTTTTCCTCTCCTGTCAAATGCTTATTCATGTCTTTTGTTATTTTCTTCTAATGGCTTTTGACTTTTACTTTGTTGATTATTAAAAGATCTTTATATATTTTGGAAACTAGTCCTTTTTCAGTTATATGTATTTGGAATCTCTGTTCCCTGATTGTGGCACATCCTTTTACTTTCCTTATGGTTTGTATGTTATGGTATGTGTTGTATTAGTCAGCCCAAAGGGGTGCTGATGCAAAATACCAGAAATCAGTTGGCTTTTATACAGGGTATTTATTTGGGGTAGAAGCTTACAGTACAGGCCATAAAGCATAAGTTACTTCCTTCACCAAAGTCTATTGCCACATGTAGGGACAAATGGCTGCCAATGTCTGCAAGTGTTCAGGCTTCTTGGGTTCCTCTCTTTTCTCTCTGGCCTTAGCTGCTGTGCTTTCTCCACAAGGCCAGCTGTAGGATATCAGGCAAACAGCTCTGTCTTTCTCCCCAAGGCCTCTGCCTGTGTTTAATGGAGACTCCTCTCCTTCCTCAGGTATCTGCATCTCCTGCGTGTTTACTTCCTGAGCTCCAGGATTAAAACTCCAACCTCCCTTCTCTACAGTGCAGTTTCTCTACTGATGTTGCCCAGTCAAAGCCTTAATCATTATTTAATCAAGTAAAAGTAAAACCTCTGAATCCAATACACTCTAATATACCCAGAGGAAAAGACGAGGTTGCAAGCATAATCCAATACTTCTTTTTGTAATTCATCAATAATATCAAACTGCCTCAGTGTTGTGTAGTTTTCTGTAAAGTCCTTTACATCTTTAGTTAAATTTATTCCTAGGTATTTGATTCTTTTATTTACTATTGTAAATGGTATTTTTTTCCTGATTTCCTCCTCAGTTTGCTCGTTATTGGTGTACAGAAATGCTACTGATTTTTGAGCATTGATCTTATAGCCTGCAACATTACTGAACTCCTTTATAAGTTCTAGAAGCCTTGTTGTAGATTTCTCAGGGCTTTCTATGTATAGGATCATGTCATCTGCAAATAATGAAATTTTTACTTCTTCTTTTGGAGCTGCAACTCCTACCCTACAGCTCAATGGAATCATCCAAGTCACCTGGCGAGGAGACAACGATGGGCAACGGCCATCCCAGGGAATGGAGAGGGCCTGCATCTGCAGGCAGGATCATCCCACCCACCATATCCATGGGATATAAGCCCTCTCTCACTTGGAGGTGGAGTGGACATCACCATCCCAGTCCCCTCAGGATTCGGGGAAGAACTATGGACTAGAGTGGACTTGATGGTATTCTCTTGTTCACATATGGTGATTCTAGCAATGGAAGAAATTATAACAATGAGATGGAGCCAGTGGCCACTTGACACTTTTGGGGCAGGGAGGGGATGAGTAGTTGAAATACAGGGGCTTCTTTGGGATTTGGAGGTTGTCCTGAGTACCGTTGTGGCAACGGATGTAGGCCATTTTAAATCAGCCATTTTAAATCAGCACTCAGAACTGTGTGGGAGAGAGTGTGGTCTATGGTTGGTGGCAAGGCCCCAGGATGTGTAAGTCCATTGAGGGTGGTGGGCCACACTTGTGGGAGATGTTTGTGTGGGATGTGGTGGGAGGTGTGGGAGGTGGGCAACATGGGAATCCCAGGGGGTTCTGTGTAATATTTTCAGTAATATAAGCACCTCTTAAAATATATTTATATATATATAAATAAAAAATAAATAAAAACTGCTACAGTTGTTATTAGTGATCTTATAGGCCCAGCCTCCCTACTATTGTCTATTGTTTCATTCTTCAAGATTGTTTTGCCTATTATTGACCTTGACCTTTAGACTTCCATACAAATTTTAGATGCATCTTCTCAAGTTTCACAAAAATGTTATTGGAATATTCCTTGTAACAATTTGGAAAAAAATAGACTTCTTTACGTAATTTAGCCTTCCTATCTATGAAAATGGCAATATGTTATATTTCTATGGAATTTCATAATATTTCCTATTAAGTTTTTGCACATCTTTATTAGATAAAATTTTAGGTACCATATTAACCATTTAAATATTTTTGGAAGAATAATATATGCATTATATTTTCTTGCTCTTTTTTGTTGGTCGATAGAAGTGAAATTGACTTTGAATTCTTTTGAATCCAGCATATATTGTTAATTGGTGGGTTTAAGAGGCAAAAAAACATTCAATTTCTACCTTTCTAATCCTTAATTCTTTATTTTTTCTTATATTGTTTGAGGATGATGGACAATAAAAAACAATTGTTCATGGTAGACATTCTTATTTTGTTCTTGTGTTTAATGATGAGGCTTGTAACATTTTAGCATTACTTCAATTGTATTTAAGATTTTTAGTAGACAATATTTAAAGCTTAAGAAAATTACCTTTCATTCCTAGTTTAAGAGTTTTTATTATGACGCTTTTTGAATTTCACTGAATTTTTTCTTGAACTTATTTTGAGTTTCTTCTTCACTAATCTAATATGATGATTTTCTTGAATGATATCCCTTTCTACGCATACACATGACTTTTTCAAGTTAAATATATTTTTCTATCTATATTGAATTGAATATGCCAATATTTTAAAATTCAATGTTTTATTGTCCTATACTTTTTCATTTTTACACTGTCCTTGTTTGATTTTCTTATCAAACTTATAATGGTTTTATAAATTGAGTTGAGGAGGGATCCTGATTTACTTTTCTGTGGAATAGCTCATGTAACATGTTAAAAAAATAAAAACCGGGGGCAGATGTGGCTCAAGCCTTTGAGTGATCGCCTCCCACATGGGAGGCCCCAGGTTGGGTTCCTGATGCTTCCTGAAAAAACAAAAGGAAACAAAAAGTAAAACAAATGAAAAAGCCAACTCAGTGAAGCTGATGTGGCTTAGTGGGTGAGCACTGGCTTCCCACATATGAGGTCCTGGGTTCGTTCCCGGCCCTCGGTATCTAAAAAAAAACAAAACAGTAATATGCTCTGGGGCAGGTTTTTTCTTTCTGGGAAAAAAAAAAACATAACTTTTAGTTTCCTTAATATATATAAGACTTTGCAGATTTTGTAAATCTTTCAAATCACTGCAGATTTTACATTTTTTCTCAAAATTAGCTCATTTTGTCAGAATTTATTGAAATGACAGTTTTCATAATATTCTCTTATTCATTTTTACTCTTTAAAAGTGGTTTAATCTAGAGTCACATGCAGTTTTTCATTCCTAATTTTTAAAATCTGCATCTCTTTTTGCAATCAATCATAGCAGATAATATTTTAAGGTAATTTTAAAGGATCATCTTGGAGCTTTGAGGATTCTGTTTGCAAAATCTTGGTATTTTTCCATTATTTTTGAAATTACTAATACTCTTTTTTAAAATTCTGAGTTATTTGGAGTTTATTCTGTTTTCCTTTGTGGATTTTTTAGTTATGCTTTCATTCTTTCTTCTTTCATTTTACAAACATTTTAAACTATAAGTTTCCTTCTAAATGTAATTTTAGCTGCTTCCCACAAGATATGTGCTGTAGTCTTTTGATTATTATTCACTTCTACATATTTTCCTATTCTATTAAAATTTTTCTTTGATCCATGAATTTAGACATATGTACACATATACATATGTATTTTTAAATTTCCAAATGTAATGTTTCATTTTTCCTTTCCTTATTATTTTAATAATATATAATTTAACTCTATTTGGGCCAGAGAAAACACTCTAAATGATGCTGTCAAATTTAAAATTATTGAGAAATACATTATGGCTGAACATTCTGGAAATATTAATAAATGTTCTGTAAATTTAAAAAGCACAGTTTTTGCATTCTTATTTATGTCTTGTGCGCTAATTCAAAACTTCCATGTTCTCAGCTATCTAAACTATGAAAACGTACTTAAGAATGCCTCCTGCTCTGATGATAAGTGAGTAAATTTCTAATTAGGATTAAACCAAATTTTCCTTAAAATATTTTTGAGGTTATATTATTACAACAAAACATTTGATGTATTTCCTGTTCTAATTATCGAAAGTTTAATTAGAACTTTAAATATTATTCAATAAACATATTTTCCCTATTATTTTCATCTTTAATTCTATTTTTGCATGTTAATATGGTTATACATGCTAAATGTTTTTTCTATTTTACTTTCAAACTTTCCATAACCTTGAGTTCTAGGTTGTTTCATGTAATTAGGATATAATTGAAAGTTGATTTTTATACACTTTGACAATCTTTGTCTTTTAACCTGAAAGTGCAGTACATATTAATTTATTTTGATGAATGGCATAATTAGGCACTCATTCCACCATTTCATTTTTAGCTTCTTATTTGTTCCATATTTTATATATTCTTTTCCACTTTCTTTGCTTTAGTTTACATTTATATTTTGACTCCTACTTCTAATTCCCTGTAATGGTTTGGAAGGTTAAATTATAGTTTTACTCTTATATTAATTACTCCAGAAAATTTTAAGCTGTTTTTAACTTAATGTCCAAAGTTAGGCAACAAACCTTTGTTCCCTTAGATAATTCTGGGATTTTTAAAGTACTTTAATTCTAATCATTCCAGTACAAACAAGTGTAGGCTCTCAAAGATGGAAATGGCATTATAGGACAGCTATTGTGCTGCTTATGGCCTTGGACTTCACTAAGTGGTTTTTAAATCTTGAGGTATGAATGCTACCTATGTATGAGTGAGTTTTATGAAAGAGCTAAAGCTTCTGGCATTTCCCTGGAAGTACAGGATTAAACAGCTTGTGTTGAGAGGAAAGAGCAACCTAATGACTTTGGATTGTACTTTCTAAATACATGCCATGGATGGCTTACTGTAGTTTTCCACTTGTACTCAGATCTTTTTTGTATTATGGGGCAGAAATTCTTTCATTCGTTCAGGAACTATTTATTTAAAGATTGTAGGAGCCCGTTGCAGTTCTAGTTACTTGAGATATGTCAGCGAATAAAACAGACCCAAATCCCTACCCTGCACTTAGGGGGAGTTGCAATCAGACTGCCACAAATGACAGTTTGTACTGGTACTATACGCATGATCCTCAAAAGACTGGCCTTGGAGGATTATATGAGGTATCTGAAATCAATGAACTGGAAAATGTAGGTGTGCAGTTCATTGGGCTAATATTTGACAGTGAAAATGGATTGTCTGAAAGATGGTAAGCAGAAACATATTTTAGCTGGCCACATTTGATGCATGATACATGATGTCAATAAGAAAAAGTGAAAACTATTTTTCAAAGTACAGTCTAATGGAATTCAAATAATTACACTTAATTCTACATAGGACTTTACAAATTTAAAATATTTTACATTTACTCTCATTTTCTCCTTATAACTTAATCGCAGAAAGGAAACCAGTGCAAGTATTTCTTGCTCCATTTTATAGATGGAAATACGAGTCTCAGAAAGGTTGTGGATTTTTAAAGTTTACTGGACTGGAAAGCGGCAGCTTTAAACTATCTAACGAGTTTTTAAAATCTTAGTGCAGTTTTCGGTAGCAAGTTACTTCTTATGAAATACGAAGAAAAAAACTTTTACAGCAGTCTGATTCAGGGAGAATTCATAGGGCCATAAAGTTTCACTGAGGGCAAGAATATGATAGATGCCACCACTGGCCTGCAATTAAAAAAAAATCTACAGGCAAAATGCTATTGAGAATAAATACCAAAGCTGAAAGATGCAAATACTTTGCATTAACATAGCAATAAAAGAGATTAGTCCCTCACATTTTCATTTGTTCACTTTCTCTGGGAATGGAAGAATGTATAATATTCACTTTTATCTCCTTTAATGTTTGTTTGTTTATTTGTTGTTTTTTATGACAAACATAACTCTAAGAATCATAACGACTAATATAATCTTCATTAAACTAATCTTTTAGAAACCATATTAATTGTATTCAATACCTTGTCCATTTTCAGCAGATAGTATTCAAAACTGAGTTGATAAATATAGCCCAGTTTTCCCGGCAAAGTATTTAGAAATATTTGCTTAGTCATTAATTATAAAGTCCTTGGAATAATACTCTGAAAAATACAATGGAAGAGTGACTATGATTTATCTTTTGTGTGACTGTCATCATGAATCTATGTGAGAAGCAGAGATGTTGTTATTCTGTCCCTCTTCCAAAACAGTAAATGTAAAAGAATCATCTTGGAAAGATGACAAAAAGGTGACATAGTCAATGAGAGCTCAGAAGGTGGTCAGTGCCAGACACAGATGAAGATGCCGTGCAAACCCTGTACATCCTTAATGATCAATGACCAAGGTAGGGTCAAACTGTTCAAAACCTGGATCTCAGGAGTGTCTTTTATGGCAGGCATCATGCTTTCTGTCTTGATCATTCTCTACATATAATTCCTAGATATAAAAACATTATTTAGATGTTTAGATGTCCTGGGTCATTACCAATTCTCTGATTAATCCACCTGTTGACAATCTGCCCCCAGTGTGTTGAGAAGAGATGCCTGACCAAGGGAAAAGGTCAGGGCTCATGTCCAGCCCAGGCCCAGGATCCGAATAACCACTGCCCCATGACTGGGCCTGGACCTTGTCAAACCTTCCTTTCATTGGTTAGTGAAAGAGGGAGGGACATTTTTTTTTTTTTTTTTTTTTTAATTTATACAATAGCAGCAGTCTCTTAGTTGCAGCTCTGGTTGAGATGTTAGTAAAACTGAAAGGCAATAAAAATGCTTAGAGATAGTTATATATATATTTAAATTTTGTCTATTTTAATTTCTTTTTTACTTTTTTAATATTTGATTTTTTAAAATTTAATTTTAATTTATGTTTATTCTTTAGAGGCTGTTATTTTTGTAAAATCCCCAAAATTGGTTTTCATTTGCAGGCAAGTTTAAAGGGTAATACTAGATTTTAAAATTAAGCTGACACAGTCTGTATTATTCTAGAAGCATAGCCCCAGCTAGCTTTAGCTTTGTACAGACTAACAGAAATCTTGTTCAGGTGTGCAAACTTGCCCAACCATAGGAAACAGATATTGTGCAACAGGATCATTATGAAGAAACATCCAGTGACACCAAAACGTGGATTAAAAACCAGAAGAATATGCCTACTGTGTGCCATTATTTCCCTCATAAGAAAAAGTGTAGAAATCTAACAGACTTATAGCATCTGGATCAAAGCCTTCATCAATACTCAGAAATGTTAAAGAACTAGGATGTGGAAGAACATAGAAACTATTCCAGAAGAAGTGTGGTAGTTTATGATGCAAATCTCGTAAGAGATTTGATAGACCAACTATTCTTGGGGATTATCATTTCTCAATTCTGAGGAATCATACCAACTTAAAATTCAAATAAAACATGATTGTTCTTATGCAGGGAAATGGAGTTACATTATTCACTAAGTGTAAGAAATATGATGAACACAGTCTACCTGGTGACCATGAACTATCTCTGGCCCAGGGCAACCCAGCAAACTTCTCTGCTAACTAGTTCACTGCAGCCTATTCTCTAGTGAGGTCTGATTCCCAACTTTGGTGGGCAGCTCCCTTTTCCAGGTTATTCCCACCTTCTGGACTCTTTCTCAGTTCTAATGTATTCTTTGAAGTTCTCCTTATTCCTTTATAGATAAATGATACTCTATATGTTGAACAAAAAACAACTCTGTATGGATACTTTATTGTCTTTAGGATAAATTTCAAATACATTAAAAACATTCAAGATACTATATGGCAATTCACTAGTTTTTTTTAAAAGACTCATTTATTTTTTTTTATTTGTGTTATCCATTTTAATGCCCCTCATTTGCTGTTTTGTGTCCATTCCCTGGGCAATTCTCTGTGTCTCTTTACTGCCCACTCTTCTTATTCGTCTCCTCCTGTCTTCACCAGGATTCGATCTTGAGGACCTCTGATATGGGAGAGGCATTCTGCAACCTGCGCCAACTCAGTTCCTGGTTTTTTTCTCATCTTGGCTTTCACCTCTGTCTCTCTCCTGTTAGGTCATCATCTTGCTGCTTGGCTCGGAGGGCCTGGCACGCCTGCACATGGGGCTTGGTGGCTTGTGCACCACCTATATTTTTCTGTTTATTTTACTAGGAGGTCCCGGGGATCCAACCCAAGTCCTTCCATATGGCAGATGGATGCCCAACCATTTGAGCCACATCCACCCCCCTCACATTTTTCATTCAGTCCTCTTTCTCACTTGTTCTCTACTTGCCTGTGTGTAATAACCTCCAATGATAGTGAACTGTTGTATTTAAAATTCTTCAACATTACATGCCATTTCAAACCTTCATGCTATTGCATGCTATTGCTTCCTCCATCAGGCTTTTCCATTGCTATTCTTCTTGAATAACTTTTTTTCATGTATGACTTTTTTGTTTTTATTCATGTATTTTCTAGGGATAGATATTCAGAAGTGGTATTGCTGAGAATGACTGTTTCTTAGTTTTGTAATGTTGTTTTCTAAAACGTTTGCACCAGTCTATAGTCCTACATACATTATCTATACAAGAATTACATATCAAGGATGACTGCATGGCAACTTCACCAACCGTGTGTGTTATCATCATTTGCTTATTTTTGTTCTGATTCAGTATGTATAAGGTGAGCTCAGTTTTCTTTGGGTTGGGTGCTGATCAAGGCAGGTATCTTGAATAACTTTAACTTATCCTTCAGAACCTGGTTGTTTGTTTTTATTTTGTCTGCTAAGCCTTCTCCAATATTTCCAGTTTAGTTTCAGGGACCCTATGGTGTGATATCAGAGAAGACTGTGAGTTCATTTTACAGTACTTGTAACTGTTTTGTAGTTGTCTGTTTGACAGTCTAAACAGAAGGAAATATCCTTTTCAAGAATATTTTTAAAGAAATTTATTTTCATTTAAATTTATTGCTTTCAAATATCTGATTGATCTCTATAAAATGAAGTAAAGTATTTTTTATACTCTGTGGAGCTTATTTTTCAATTATATAAATTGCTTGAATAAACTAGCTCATATACAAATGATGATGATGATGATAAGAATAGCAAATATTTGCAGTTACTGAGTTTTTCCTATGTGCCAGACACTTTTTAATTTAAATTTAATTTACTATACCATGACAACCTATTGTGTAATAAGTACGATTATCCCCATTCTACAGACTTGGAAACAGAGATCAAGAAATTAATGCATCCAAATGTCATTACTGGTAAAACAAACAAACAAACAATTTTCCTAAAGTAGTATTTACAGTACAAATTTGTATAACAAGGCATCTTTCATGGAAAATTAAAAATTAAAATAAATCTAGCTTGAAACATCACAGATTTAAAATAATTAATCTGTTTCAATTTTCATAAACAAATTAATAGTTAAAGAGAAAGACTTTTCTATTTTCTATATACATTGGAAAGTAAATATCAGTTTACTTAATTTCCATCTTAGGCAGATTGTTGAATTTCTACTGAATGTCCTCTCATTAGTTAATTAAATGAATTCATATTTTTTTTACTATTCCATGTGCTATTATGTATGACAGCAATGAATATAGTCATTACCACAATGTAATTCCATGCCACAGTTATTTGAAAACGTGCTTATCAACAAAAACAAAAACAAACAGAAAGAGAATTTCATGAAAAATTCCTCAGAATTTCCTGCCAGCAGCCATCAAATGTAGAAATCAAAACAGAAGCATTCACACTAGCATAGTCTAGTAATATGCTTAATTTTGTCTGTGTCAAAATTCTGTGCATCATCTTCTATAACATGTTTTTTTTATACTCTAGGGGTCAGAAACATGAGTAACAGTATATTTTTGTTTGTCAAACACACACACAGATGCATAGACACATAAGAGAATTACTCTTTCTTTGGCCTAATTGGCGTGTCTCACTGATGTGCTAATTATGTGGTAGCAATAACTAAGGAGTCAAAACCTTCCTTAACTCAGATGATACTCTCCATATGGAATCCTCCCTGACTATATTCTGCATTCCACTCATATTTACTAAGTCAACAGATTTTTAGAGTCCTAATGACTTAAGATTAGGGCAACAAATGTGAGCAAGAGATGTCTCTGGGAGTGCGATTATAATGAAGCTAATAAATAAATAAATAAATATATTTACTAAATAAATGGTGCCCAAAATAGAAAATAGAGAAGTTCAAAGGAGACATAACTTTGGTCTAGTGTGCAGAAACTGGGTCTTAGGGATGTAGAGAGAAGCTTATACTCTTACTAAAAATATCCTTTTTATTTGGAGCCTAGAGAAAAAATGTGTGCCCTGAGTTTTGATCTTCCATGAGAAATAATACACTTCCTTTAAGACAGTTATTTTTAAAATGTTCATAATTTATTTGGGGGAAGGCGGGGTGACTTTGGAAATGATTAGATGTCAATCTGAAACTGGATAGAAAGAAGCTCCAGTTGGTCCACAATTCCCAGTGTAGCATCATTCTGAATCTTTTCTTTCTTAGTTCCCAAATTCAATCTCTTCTGTTTCATAATTGAATCCAATATCACTGGTAAAAGGTGTTACACATTTGTGTGTGTGTGACTATCTGTAAAACTTTTAGATACTAAAATCCTTCATCAACTAGTTAAAAGGACTTTAAAATAAGGACTATTTCTTATTCATTTTTGATAAACCTGGGGAAAAATGCATTGTTTGTACTTGGCATTCATTCAATAAAATATTTTGTTTCCTTAATGAAAAGAGACAGTTATAAGGAAGTCAGAGTAAGAATGTTTTTCCTTATTTTAATTAAAAGTCTTACATCTTAAAATTTGTAACAAAAACAAAAAGAATAAAAAAATCCACTAAGTTTTAACAAAATTTGTTTCTTTTCTTTTAAGCAATGTAGAAGTCTCTTAAATTTTTTTATCCCCAGGAGCACACTTCACTAAAGACACTCAGAATTTCATTTCCTCTAAAATACTCAGATCCTTTCTTCCATTGTTGTTTAAATCTGAATGAAATTAAATGAATGAGGGAGTGGATGTAGCTAAAGTGGTTGAGGGCCTGCTTCCCATGTACGAGGTCCTGGGTTCAATCTCCGGTACATCCTTAAAAAAAAATTCAATGAGTGTTTTGAGGAATTTTTTTTGCCATGGTTATGCTGAATTTTTATACTAGAAGATTCAAGATTGGCTATATATAACTATTACCTCATTTTCTTTGGTACACTTCCAAAGTAGTCCTATTTCAATGTAAGTAAAATCAAATATGTGATACCATTTCAAAAGCCTCGATTTACTACATAGTTCATGAGTTATCTTCAGGAAAATATTGTCTCAAAGAGTTATGTCATGTCATCACTTTCCTCAGTATCAGTTTTTAAACATAGGAAGCATGTGTTTCATTAATCTCCTCTGGCGATAATCTTTGCATCTGATCTTTGGAGAATAATATTTGCTTATTAGTTAAAAGGTAAAACAAGATCCAAATAGTTCTTCATTCTTACCAATTAAAAATAAAAGCCACTTTACTTTTAATGGGGTGCAGTCTCCCTAAGGAAAATGTATGTTTTCTTTAAATTGACACTTCTTAGGATGCTTGGTTGGATAGATATCAGTGAAAACTACATGCAGTTGTGTATTATGAGTACCGTGTCTTATTACAAATTTCCAGCAGTGTTTTTTTTTTCTTTTAAATCAGTTAAATATAGCTGTCTTTGTGTTTTTGACTTTTTGAATCTTCAAAGGCTATAATTTGAGTTCCAGATAAGCTTTTAATTTTTTAATTTTACTAGTAGTCTAAATTTCTGTTGGATTCTTCAGTAACAATATAATGATGAGGGTCATTGAGCAAAGTTACACTTAGCCTTCATCTAAGAGGCTTGAAGAGATTGACTGAAAATTAATACTAAGGTTAATACCAATAATGTGAGCATATATACAATATCTATTAGCAATTTGACAACTTTTTACTGTTTGTGTGATTAGTTGTGTGATTTATATAATGATGTATTCAAGGTACAAATAGATACTTCAGAGATAAGGAATCAAAATCTTAGAGCTGTATGTCTGTTGCAAGCCTTTTTTTTTTTTTTAGTTGAAATGAGAGAACGCTACACTTTGTTTACTTTCTTTTTCTTGATTATGCATGGCACACTTTTGTAGACATTAAAGAAAAGGGAAATAACAGCATATGGGAGGGATATGACCAAGTATATGCATGTGTATATATATATTTAATTTCTGTGCACTAGTAAAAAGCTTTACCTGCATATATGTTCATACTACTTAAAGTCTGCTACTCTATAGAAGTTTCTCCCTCTACAAATATTTTATACTTGAAGCTAAGTTACTGGAAATTATTGCTAAATCCAGATATATTATTCTATGCAATGTTTTATTTTTGTAAATGCTCTTGAATAATTTTGTTGTTATTTCTCCACAATAAAATAAGAATGGTATGCATTATTAAATCTTATTTATACAAACTTCTTAACTTCATATGACACTTTACTGTGATGGGAAGATGCACAATCTTGAGATCGAAGTAAATGTGAGTTCAAATGGTGACTCTGCCACTTCCAAGTTGAGTGTTACTTAATCTCTCTAAGCCTAAGAATTATTCATTTGCAAAACTTAGAGTTTTAGATTATATTATATTTATATAGTATCAAATAGTTGTATGGTATCTATATTACACTAGTAAATAGAGAAAAGGGGATTTGTGACCAGAAGCCCTGCTCTGACACTTATTAAATAAATGGTCTTGACCTTAGGTCTTCTGAACCTCGGTTTCCTCGTCTGTAAAATAGGAATAAAAATATCTTTGCAGTGCTTCAGAGATTACGGTTGTAGAACAAGTAATCTGCCCCATAGGATCTAAACCCCCTTTCTATCAGAAATAGAATGGGCATCATCATTGCAAAGTCCTAAAGATTGAGGAATGAACAAACATAAGGGGGAATGCAATTATGGACTTAAATAGACTCATGATTATTCTAGCCATGGAAGAACTTGTATCATTGATATAAAGGCAGTGGCCAATAGAGGACCTGAGGAGAGGGAGAGGAAAGAACAGATACAACACTTTAGGGACCTTGGAATTGTCCTGCATGACATTGCAATGATGGAAACAGGCCATTATCATTTGGTCAAAACCTATAAAATTGTGAGGTGCAACGTGTAAACTATAATGTAAACTACAGTCCGTAGTTAGGTAGCAGTGCTTCAATATGTCTTCATCAATTGTAACAAATGTACCACATTAATGAAAGATGTTGTCAGTGGGGGAAAGTGTGTGTGTGGGGGGTGGGGTTAGGGTGTATGGGCATCCCCTGTATTTTCTATGTAACATTTATATAATCTAACGCCTCTTTAAAAATAAAAATTAACTCAAAAAAAAAAAAAAAAGATTAAGAATGGGGCTGATGGGAAAAAAAATAGCAGCCATTCTAATGGGTGTGAAATAGTATCTCATTGTGGTATGATTTGCATTTCCGTCATGGCTGATGATGTTAAACATATTTCTTCTGCCTTTTTTTGGCCATTTGTATAGTTTCTTTGGAGAGATGTCTATTGGAGTTTTTTGTCCATTTTTTTTTGTTGGGTTATTTGACTTTTGATTGTTAATTTAAAGGATTTCTTTATATGCTCTGGATATTAAAACTATCAGAAAACAAAAAGCAAAGCAAAGTTGATATTCAGTAAGAGAGAACTGTTATTATAACTCAGTACTTGTATTCTATTCTTTAATGATAATAAACTTTGAACTCCAAGAGCTCACAACCTCTGATCCATTCCATATAGGGATTAATTATAACTTCTTAGTTTGTAAAGAAATAATTTCACTATATTAGTTTTATCCCCCCAACTAACTGGGAAACTGCACGAGGGTAGGGTCCTTGTATTAATCCAGATATCTCATAATATCTAGTACAAAACTGTGTGAAAGTATTTTCTATTTTCTCACTAATTATGCCCAAGGAAATGCAATTTAATTTTAAAATTGTTTATTTAATTGATGTGCAATATATTCACATAATCAAAAAAATTAAATATAACAGGTATAGATTAAAAATATTTTCTCCCACTGTTCTCTCCTCCACCTAGCCATAGACAAAAAATTTTATTAGTCTCTGGCTTTTACAGAGATAGGGGCATATATTTTCTTCTTTTATATAGTATATTATGTACTGTTTGATATTTTATTATTTTAATTAACAGTATATCTTAGAAATGTTTCCATATTAGCATGTAAGAATGCAACCTTATTATTTTCTCCATTTTGTGAGAGGGGTGTGATTGATTTAGCCAATCTTCTATTTATATACATTTAGGTAGTCCCAATATTTTGCTTTAGAAACAATGATTCAATGACTAATCTCTTACATATGATGGTTTGAAGTATATCTATAAGATAAAGTCTTACAAGTAGAATTTCTGAGTCAAGTTAGATATTTCCAAATGGTCTTCCATTACAGTTTAGCTGATTTTCACTTAATCAGATTGTGATCAGTATGGCATAAAATCAAAGGTTACAAAATACATTCATGATGAATTTCTCCATATCAACAACCATTCTCAAGTACAAATGTAAAACATCACATTTCAACATGAAGCAAACACACCTTATCAAATAAATATAGTATTAAATTGGATTTTGGAGAATAAGGGACAGTACTTGAGCTTTGTTTGTTTGTTTTTATGAATTCTACAAATTTTCTTATATCAAAGAATGAGAGCACTGTTACAAATGTCTTTGTGAATTAATTTCCAAGTCTTAATCTCCCATTTGTCTGGAACGGGAGGGAATAATAGGCTAATAGTCATATCAGGATCAGATGACTAGAAGTAACAGAATGAATTACAGAGAACTGTAAATTTGTCCATTTATCTGATTGTTGCCATTTCAGCTTTATAAAGTTGTAGCATTTCCTGCAAGGAGAGTCTTTGCCTAGAAAGTGAAGATTTTTCACTAAATGAAGTTGGGGAAAAAAAACTATTTTAAATATAGCAGAATCACATTTCCAACTAATTTTAGCTAGAGTGTGAAGAAAACATTTCAGGAAGATAAGCTCATACTGTCTTCATTTTGATGACATACCCGGCCATTTTGTGTGGTCCTATGGTTTTTGTCATGACAAAAGCTTCTTTCTTTTCTCTTGTCATTGTCATTTCTGACATAAGAACAAGATATCAGAATTTTAATAACATGTATATAATTTCAATGGTTCTGGCAAAGCTAAATTGCCAGCAGGCTACTTTATTGTAATTCTCTCTTTGCAAGTCTCACAGCTGCAAGGTTTCTTGTTCATGACAAGTTTCATGAGCATATTTCTCCTTGTTGGAGCTTCTTCTAGACCAACTGGCTACCTGTGGCGTATTTTATGCCTTCTAAAAGAAATCACTTAAAAACTTTTATACTTTGAGATTTTCCACTCTGCTGATTTGTAATGTAACAAGTCTTTTGTCCCTTATTTAGGCTCAGCTCTGTGAATTCTAGAGAACTTATCACTAATAGGTATTTAAGTTTTTATATTTACTTATATCAGATTGCAGAAATAACAAAATGTATTATTTCCTGAGCTAGATAGTTAATCAAACTGATTATGTCTATGCGTTGCTTTTTTACCTAAAGCATTTGGCAGTGTTTGATTTGAGTTGAGTTGAGTTTTTGCTTTTAACTTATAGAGTGTCACATGTTTTTGATCAGGTAGTTGTAGCAACTAAATTGGAATATTTACTTTCTGCCCTACAAACCAATTTATTTTCCTCTCTAGTTTTCGATGACATTTTACTGACTGGTTCTATGGAAAAAAGAAAGAAAGAAAGTTATTGCTTTTTTTCTTCCTCAGTTACAGGGGAGGAAAATATCTGTTAAGATAATTTACTTAAACCCTAAGTGATAGTAGCATTAAACAAGAATCTGCATCCCTCCTGAGCATCAGCTCTTTATGAAGGGAAGACTTGTTTCTTTATAAATAGAATTTCTCATTTACTCTGAAACATGTTGCCTGAATTCAAAACCCATGTTGGCCCATCTGTCAAAACATTCCCTGTAGGTCCCCTTACCCCCCCCCATTTTTGTTTGCCCTCTTAAAACTTGGAAGTTTTATGAGCACTGGATATAACTCTCTTCCCATCTTATATGAAGCTTGGGATATTTTTCCTCTTCTTTAATAATGGTGTCAATCAATCTATCTTTCTTATTAAGGAGATCACATAAGATACATTAAAATGATCTGAGTTCATAGTGGACATTTGCAAAATATTTATTTTCTTCCTTGATCAAAATTAATTAAATCAAAACACAATTTGAGTCATTGTGTCCAGATCATATTGTACAGTAGTCTAGTCAAAATTAAGCTTCCAATAATTGACCAAAGGCTATCCCCCCACTTTTCTAGGCTAACAGTTTTTTTGACATCTTTTCTGGCTGAGTCAATTAGTAGGAATGTAGGAAGCTTGGCATTAAAGGCAAGGTGGAAATCCGGAAAATTCTGTCCTATTTGGAAAAAGAGGTCATAACGTTGCAGGACTCTTTTGTTCTAAAGAAAATATTTCTTCCATTGGTGGCCTAAGGAAGTTTGGGGATTCTCTTGGTGAATGAATGAGGTTAACTCTATTTTTTACTGATTTTCCCTTATAAAGTCTTCAGTACTTATGAAACACAGAGCTTCCCTAAAGAGACAAAATGGCAAGGTATAAGGATACAGAAAGCATTGTTAAAAAATCATTATTAGAATAAAATAATTATTTTTAAAGGTTATGCAATTATAGAATTGGCAAAATATGTGGCAAAAAATCCTTATTACTTGGAATAGATTCAATTTAAGGTTACATTTACCCTTAAAAAGCTATGATTTCATAAATCATAGGCACACAGTAATTATAATTAATAATAATAAATATCAATAATTAAATTCCCTTAAGGTTACCAAAGTGATTAAGAATAATGTTCAGCAATAGACCACATAGTGGCTGACACCTCATTGGGAATAGTCGTAAGGTAACTACTTTTCCTGGAGCAGTCATCTTTGTTCCAAGAACTGTGCTTCAAATGTTCCTTAGAACACTTCACTTAATTTTTTCAGCATGCTTCTGAGGTACATATAATTATCTCCTTTTATAGTAGAAACATGAAGTACATTTTCCAGATCTCCAGTAAAATATTGTGAATCCAGGAATTTAACTAAAATTTGCCTGATTCTGTAATCAGAGTTTTTAACCACTCTAAAATGTCATTGTCCGTTTTCCATTTATTTGAACAAAGGTGGCAAGCCTCTGATCTACAGGCTACTTGAGGGACCATGACTTTGACCTTGCCCTTGACATCACAATTTAAGGACCTCTAAATGCTTATCTCTTTCCTTTCAAGAAAGGCAATGAGCACAGTCAACTTTCTTCCTCCTTCAGAGTTTCAACTATTGACCAACATTCAACATCTGTCTCCTAAAACAGTAGGAAAAGGATGAAAATCTTAGCTTCCTATTTTTAAAAGCCACTGAATTCTCTGGAGCAACTGGGGACTCAGTTTGTTTTTCAATCCTATTCATTGATTGTTTAGGGCATCATTCAAATACCTCCTTTTCCATGAAGTCTTCTCTGATTTACCCATCAGATATAATTACCCCCTAGTTTGTGTTTGTCATACTCCATATATAACTCTTAGGCTGCTTATGCTGTGGATGCATCATCAGGTGGGACATGCTGTGACGGCACAGCCAGTCTTATTCTTGTGTAGCAAGAGAGGGTGAAAAACTGTTTGAGACTTTTCCTACTACAGTCCCACCCTCTAAGCCTAGCTGTGCAGACACTGAACAGTTGAGAAGACATTACTAAATTCACAGAAATCCTTCAAGAAGAAAATCTTAGATTTTCTTTCTTTTCCTATTGGATTTTTCCTATTTTCTTTTCCTATTGGGTTTCTCCTATTAATCAGTATTCACCACTGAGGCTAGATGCTGCCTACATGTGAAAGAGGGCACTGTTTGGAGATGGCATGTGGTCAGACCAGGAGGAGAGAGGGCCAGTAACGCCCTTTGCATTTACAGGTTTCCAGGAGGTAAGGTACCTATAAAGGAGTGAAGGATAGTTGAGATTGGGAGCTGGAGGCTTTTGTGATCTTCCCATCAGGGAGCTTCAGTTGGAAGCTACCAGCTGAGGGCAGATGGAAGACATGGGGCCATTAATGCTTAGGAAAGTTGATTAACATACTGTCCTAAGTCAGCAGGGCTTAATGGAATCTTCGATAATGTACAGCATATCTTTTGAAAAGAGCTAGGTCAACAGTGAAGATCAACAAACTGGAGCAACAACCTTACCCCCAGTCAGTGGGGGTTTGTTCACATTAGCAAATCACCATTTCAACAAAGACCTCTTAGTGTAGTCTTCATGTTTCCCATTTCTCTCATACCATCCCCAATGTATCACCAAGTAAATGGAAGGAAGAATGGGTATGGGGCAAGAGAGCACAGACTACCCTCCCCAATGACCACTCTCCTCTGTTCCACTAGAGGCATCAAGCCCTGGTGGGTCTGTTTTGGGGACAAGATTGTGTCTAAAGTGGGAATGCCATTTTTAAGTGAGCAGAATAAGTCTCAGGGATAAACTTGAGACTGCTTAAATAAGCAAAAGTGCCAGAAAATGTGTAAGACCAGATTGAGATATTTTTGATTGAGACTACTACCCAGGGGAAAAGGAGAGATTTCAATAGAGTACAAATTTTAACAGCTTAAAGAAAAAAATATATATACATATGAACTAGTTGAGACTTCACTTAGACCTGCTACATCAATTTTTATCCCCATCATCAATTATATTCCTTTCACATAGTGGGTATTTAACAAGTTTTTGTTGAATTAACTGCTTAGAATAGAATATAGCTAGGCTAGGAAAGAGACAAAACTCTTTCCCAACTGAAACAATAGAATAACAAATGGATTTAGTGTTGACCTGAATTAAGTGTTCTATTGGTAGATAGTACTGGAATAATAATTGGTTTGATGGGGTTCAATTATGCCTAAGTCTCCTGGGCTTGCAACTTCTGAGTCTTTGGTAAGGCAGAACAGATGGCAATGTCAACTTCAGATAATGATGCAGAAATTCCTGCAGAAGGCACATGGCCATTTTCAAAAAGGTTAGTATGGCCTCTTCCTCAGTATACGTTATTCCTGGCAAAAGAAGCATTGGCAGATAATCCTTCAACAAAAATAGCAACTGGCTTATC
This sequence comes from Tolypeutes matacus, assembly GCA_026826555.1. Taxonomy (NCBI): domain Eukaryota; kingdom Metazoa; phylum Chordata; class Mammalia; order Cingulata; family Chlamyphoridae; genus Tolypeutes; species Tolypeutes matacus. Next base: position 53,576,591 of record JAKSZT010054334.1, read on the forward strand.
CATCCCTTCTCCTAGAAAAGAGGAATCCTTACTGAATGCTTGAATATATGTAGATATTTACATACTGAAGAAACCTTGTGAGCTTTTTAATAAATGATTTTATAAAGGCACATGTTTATTGCAGTGGAAGCCAGAGCACATACACAAATTTTATGTGAGTGAGACAAAAAGGAGAGATGAATCTCTCATTTTTTTCCAAAGCATTTTTATTGGTTCACCTGGTGAAACAATGAACCTTGAAGTCACAACCCTTAATTCTCTTAATTTTCTGAATGCATCGACAAAAATTTGCCATACAACAAAGCCTTGCTTGAATTTGTTTCTTCATCTATGAAATAAGTGCAATAATGTTGTTCTATTTCACTAGGGTGACGTGAAAAATAACTAATAAAAATGACTGTAGCATAGCTTTGGTAAAATGAAAGTGCTATGGAAATGCTAAATAAGACTAAGGGTTATAAACACACAACCAGGGGTGTGTTCATAACAAAAAGTACTACATTTGAAATAAGTGATAAACACCTCACATAGAAATCCGAGAAACTTAGTGCTTAAGGGAGCTTTTAATAATTTTCAAGAATACTTTTCCTTGGGGCAAAAGATTGATATTGACTCCTTTCAAAATATAGTCCTCTCTAAGTAAAAAGGATTACATCTTCTACTGATGACTGATTACCTAATAGTGGAAGCCAGAATAAAAATTCAGAACTACTGAATTTAGTTGTGACCAATAATTATCAAATATGTGAAATTATGCAAAGTGAGTTTCCATCTCTCTGCCACATGAAGGATCACAAGGCTTTGCTGTGGATTTATCTAGAGATCGGGACGGAATTGCCTGTTTTAACCATAAAGTCAGTTATGCCTAAAAATCTGAGTGTTTTTAGAAGTCAATGATAGCCTTTGTTGCTCTACCCTCTTAAATTCACGCTCTTCATTTCTTTTTCATTTCTGGATTCAATTTTGGAAAATTTCTCTATAGCTCAATTATCAACTCCTGACTTGGGGAATTTGTATTTAAACAAAATGTGTGCCACAAGAGATGGATCTTTCCATGCCCACTGATGACTCAATGGCTTGTACATGTCCATGTGCTAAAGGGTCCAGTACTTGGCACAAGTAACCATCTGCATTATGCAGCACCTTCTGTAGGTTCAGGTCTGTCTTTAGTCAGTGATATGCATCGTTCATTTTACATTGTAGGCATTTGTATAGAGTTGAGTTTGCCTGCTCTGCAGAGAGCAGCCAGGACAGAATGCACATAAGTACTTAGCACTTAGTACTGCAAACAGTCCTATGAAGAGATCTTAATAATGAAATCATCTTGATGCCACTGCAAAATTGAGCTCAAGTATATGTATATTTACCTTGTGCCTTTTGTCTGAATATTTCAAGATTTCAAGTGACTTCACAAACATCCACATCATAATTCTTTCACTGTTACTGTGGTAAGGGGGTGAATATTCTACTTTCCCTCTAATGTTTTACTTCTTCTTTTCTTCTTTTTTTAATGGGACAGAAAAGTTTTCTTTAAAGAATCTTTACTAGGAATGGCCAACCTGATCAAAAATAGCTTCACTGACAGCTTCATGCATTTTCAGGACTGAACTTAAGCTGTGTCTTCTCTCATTCTCTTTTGAGGCTCTGAAATAATTGGAAGAATATTTTTATTATACCATCCATCTGGAAAAGAAAGGCTGGGATACTATTAGAAGGGCCATTCTTTCTTGTGGTATTTTTGGCTGTGGCTTGGGGTAGGATGTTTGATATGCCACGAAAAAGACGGCCTTCATTAGATTTCTAGTCTGCTTGCACAGGCACCAAAGAGCTAAGAAGGAGAAAATCAGCATCCCATCAGTAACCTATAAAATTTCTATCTTTGGACATTTATTCTCACTAATTCTTACGCCAGTTCTCTTTTCCTCTGTGTTAATATTTAGTCTTTGTTTCTTTTTGTCTCTTTTTTCTTTACTGTTGTGTCACACTGACTCTCTTAGTAAATTAACCACACACCCAGTACCAGTTGCCACTTTATAATTATAGTAATCAACCGTGCTTATCCAGAATGGTTCCCTCAGGAGCTCTGAGTACCTCATAGGTGCCATTCTGTTAAACCCGGTAACTTCCCTGATGGATAGCATCCTCTAATCTCTCTGACATTTTAGGTAGGAAACTGAGAAATTCAGGAATTTGTCCATGCTCATTATCATCAATACTGTCTCTGGTTTACTGTGCCAAAATATGACATCATAAACAAACCCAAGAGTTAAACAGTATGACCATATTAGCTCTAATAGTTACCTCATTCAAATATGTTATTCATTTAGATAGAACTTTGCCACACCTTGACTGGTGTTAATTAGAAGCACTGGTTTCTGTTCATTAAACATCATCTAAGACTAAGAAGTATAATATTTGCCTGGATCAGTCTCTTACTCAGCTTTGTTTGCTGTAGCTATAAGGGATGTTAGTGGATATGAATCAAAATTTAACAGGGTATCAGCAGGTTCATGTGCAGATGTATACTACTATCCTTTACTTTTAAAGAGTAAAATAATAAGTTTATGCAACAGTATGTCTGAGGAGCTGAACCTACTTTGTTATTGTCTCTGGTTACTTATGGCAGGGATATTATCACTGATAGAAAGTTTACATTTGAAAGTATAAAAATGATGAAACAATGATTGGTTAAAGACTATATAACTCATATTCAGATGCAAAAAGTAGCAATAAATATATATTAAGAACCAAAAGCTGATGTACTTAAAATTTGCATTCAATGCCTTTTCTCTCTGTCTTTTGCCCTCTTTAGTGGTCCCCATTGTCTCCTTACTCCAGCGCCTTCATGACAGGAAATTAAGCATGATGATTAAGAGAACAATCTTTGGAGCATTATGAATCAACGTTTGAATCAAGCGCCATCCCTTCCTCATAATAGATGATGAGTAAGCTATGTAACTTCTTTGAGATTTGGTTTCCTCATAGATGAAAAGGAGTGAATAAAAAAATTTTTAATGCAAAACATAGGGTTGTTGTGCGGAATAAACATGTGTAAAGTGATTAACATGTGTCAGGTACCTGGTCCATGCTCAATAAATGATAGCAATAATAATAATATATTTTTCTTCTTATAGTTATTATGCTTTGGATCTTAATTTGCACTTTTCTTCCCAGTCAGTGTCCGGGCTTTCCCCCAACATGGCATGCATCTAGTCTTTGTTTCTCTGAATTTCATTGAAATTTATTGTGACTTTATCTCATTCTCATGAGTTAGGATGTTCAATGCCTTTAACGGGAACTGTTATACTGATAATCTTTTTAAGCCCAATAGTAAGTAAAAAACAAGACTTTCAGGTCTTTTCTTTTACCCATTTTACCAGTGAGCACTTATTTTAAAGAGGTACTCTGAAGCCCATTACAGGAGTCATAGAACTGGAAGGAACCTGGGTCTGTGTCCTATAAAAAACCTCTCATTTTCATAAAGAGAAGATTAAGCCTGAGAAATTTTTCAAACTTATATATGTGGTATATGAGTCTGAGTATAATTAGGATACAGAAACAACATGAATTATCTTAACTGAGTGTGGAAAGACAGATAAACAGATAGACTGTAACCTAGGTATCGAAGAACTGAAGAGTCAAAAAGAGAGCAAGCTATTAAAGAGCTGGCAACTTCAGTGGGCATCTTCTACCCCTGGGACAGAGAAGTTAACATTATTGAAATTTAAATGCTTCAAGAAAGGAATCTGCAGCACTGAAACTCAGACTGCTAAGGAGAGGGTGCTGCTTTGCTGCTGCTGATGTCTCTGAGCTTGAAGAAGACCCAAGGGGCAATTAGACAGACTGGTTGATTTGTGCTGGTGTCTCAGAGAGGGTTCTGCAAACTGGATTCAAAAACACTGGAATGAATTAATACTGCCAAAGTGTTGTTAGGAAAACACTGACAGAAGGAGGGGCAAACAGGCAGGAACAACTTCTCACTCCTCGTCTTATATTCTCTCTCTGGAATTCCCTCTTGACAGAGCCTAGCAGAGAGCCAATTGGCAAAACAGAAATGTGCTTGGCAGCTCCAGCCCCAGCATCACTGATTATTGAAGAGTGAGAAAAGAATTGAGGTACTTTACCAACTGGCACAATTAGGTAGTGGAAGAGGCACGTATACCACCCAACAAGATTGAATACTTTTAATGATATATGATGGCAATAAGTGGATGAAATGTTTATCTCCAACTTCAATTCATTTCTCTGTTGCATCTCTTGCCTATGAGGAATCACATAGAACTTCCCTTTCTTCTCTGATCTTGGCTTTGACATTTATGATATTTTCTTCATCCTTAAAACTTATAATTAGTTCACATCTTGATTCCCTCTCATTTTCCTACTAGTAGTGTCAAGGGAGATTTCAAAATCAGACTTGAGTCTCGCCCACATAAGGAGTTTAAGAACCAAGAGGGAAACTGCTGGAGGCTTCAACTGAGGTTTTAGTGTGTCTTATCCGAGTTGGAACAGATTAGGCTTGGTTCATATCACCACCCAAGGTTCTGTGCTCTTGACACAATCTTCTGCTCTCAAAGAAATTCTCCTTTCGAGATTCTCTCTTCAGCTTTGGCAATTCACATCTGTATGAGTCAAGGTTCTCTAGAGAAACAGAACCAACAGGAGTTGTAAATATTATGCGATTTTATAAAATTGTCTCACACAACTGTGGGAATGCACAAGTTCAGATCTCACAGGGCAGGCTGCAAGCTGGGAACTCTGATGAAGATTTTCAATGAATAATGAATTCCCCAGGAGAAGCTGGATGGCTGAAATAGAGATGAAAACTCTCTTCTGACTGCTGAAATCAACCCTTCTCCTTTTAAAGACTTCAATTCATTAGATGAGACATCTTTCATTGTTGAAGACAGTCTCCTCAGTTGATTGTACATTTAATCAACCATAAATGCAATCAACTTACTGATTATTTAACTAAGTCCACGAAATTACCTCACAGTAATAATCAGGCCGGTACTTGCTTAACCAAAAAACGGGGTACCATTATCTGATCAAGTTGACACATGAACCTAACCATCACAAAATCCTTCCCCAGAATTTTCTCAGCCTGCTCTCCCTCTATCATTCTCTGTCTGTCTGGTTCCTAGTCTCTTGTCTATTCCCAGTTCAATGGACTGGCACTGCAACTTTTCATCTACTGTCTACCTCCTGGCAGAGATTCCCATGTTGATAAAATATCTATAATCAACTGATTCATGCCATACTATACAGAATCACCATTCTCCAACACATTTGGTATATTTCAATAATAAGCTATTCCCTTAATTTTGTTTTTTCCAGTTTTAGTCTACTCTTACAGCTCTTTCATAGAAAGACAGAAGGTTGGTGATTAAGAGTGTGGTTTTAGATCTGGGAGGCCTGAGTTTCAAACTGAGTTCTGTCAATAACTTGCTGTGTGATACTGAACAAGTTTCTGTGCTTCAATTTCTTCACCTATAAAAATCCTACCTCATGGAGAATAAATGAATAAGGTCAAAGGCTTAGAACACTACCAGCATACAGCATATACCATATATCTCTTGGAGGACTCGGGAGGAGAGAACATCTCAGAGGATCTTGCAGTTCTGTGGTTAGGCCCACACATGTGGACTCCATGACACCAAAGCAGCACAAAAGGAGGAGATGGACTCTTGGTTGCTCACTTTCTGGCTGAAGATGCTGCTGGGGACTATGGGCTGGATGCATGCCTTTTTACTCTCACGTGGTTGGCTTATCAAGGAGGAAGGAACTTTGATGGCCAAATAAGGATTTGATTTAGATCAGGCCATGACCTTTTGGTGTGAGTCCCAATTTGAGAAGGGTATATTCCTATACCTTCTATGAACGAGGCTCTCTGGGCCTCACCATGAACTTCTGAAAAAGCAAATATATATATTTCTAACCATGATCTATTCCTTATCAATATTCTTTAACGTGGGCTAGAAATTCATGGCTTTTGTTTTCAGAGTAACTAAGTGAGTGAACATTTTGTCTTTATCACTTACTAGCTATCTGGCTTTGTGAAAATTATTTAACATCCCTGAGACTTAGTTGCTTCACAAACTCAGAATGCTGCTCGAGTTGGTAATAACATCGGATTTATATGGTTATTGTTATATTAAATGATTGTGCACGAGTGAGAAGTTAAACGTTTGTGCCAGAATTGAGACTTAGGTAGGCCAGTAGGTAGAGTACATAATGACTACTTGTAAGTCCTTTTGCTCTGAACAGAGCAACCTCTTATATGTAACTTATTGTTCTAGTATTATTTTTAAAATGTCATAGACTGCATAATTTCACTAAAATATTATCCAGTCGCAAATTTTGATTTACACACAGTTAAGAAATCCAGTACAAGAGAACATGAACTTGTCTTCATTAACAGATTTAACCAAAGAATACAGAGTTCCTGATGAAAGTCAGATGAAGGGAGAGAATAAGGAGCCTTTGCCAGAGAAAATAATAGGGGAAAGATGTCTATCATAGAGGGCCAGTATGAGGAGGAGGACATGGAATGCTTACAGCTGACCTGTAAGGATTGTACTTGGCTATCCCAACCCAAAATCCAGTCAGTCTTTTCTTCGTCCCACTCCCAGTTTCTGTTTACTCTGAAAAGTAAACGATTGCTGTATCTGGACTTAATCCTTCTGCTGTGGGAACCCATTCCCAAGGGGTGATCACAAGAAACAGACAGTTTTGCCTTCTGTCCACAGGGAAGCAAGTAGGCAGGAGCTTAGAAAGGAAGAACACTACAAAGAATGATGGTGCATATACGTGCAGTAAGACCTCACAAAATGGATAGAACTAGCAGTTAGGGAAGACGATTACTGGAGAAAGATTGCATTCCCTGAGAGGATGGTGTCTTTGATTATTACTTTCACAATTATACATTTGCACTAACCAGCAGCAAATTCTGGAATGTACCAATTATATATAGTAAAGCCTCGCATATAGCAATTGATTAATACCCTCACTCCAGGAAAAGTCACAATCGTCATCAATTTCCATTCTAAATGGTCACTTTCTTATTGTATTCCTCTCCTAACATTGGTTCCTTGTTTCAAAAATTGCCCCACTCAGTACCCTACAGATATTTGTTGTAAATATTCATTTCTGCTCAAGGGAAGGCTCACTCTTTGAGACTCACTTCAGATCCTCTCGCTTCTCTGCCCCTGCTGCTCCAAGTTTGGACCATAGGCCACCAACAACAGAATACTTGAGAGCTTATTAGAAATGCAAATTCTAAGAACCCAACCTGTATCTACTGAAACAGAACCTGCATTTTTATATGATTACCACAAGCTTACCTTATTAAAACCTGAAAAGGTCAGCTCTGTAATGTGTCCCCCTATCTGTGCAGGTCTTATGGAACCAGGGAAATTGAGACTTACATGAGAAGAGCCTGTGTCTCTGAAAGACTTTATTGTCTGGTGCTTTCTAAATAATAGGTATCTAATAATGTTTGTCCAGTTGAATTTAAGACATCTGTTTACTCATGTGAAAAGCTAATTATTGATAGTACCTTTACAAACTAGATAATTTTTACCTAGACTTGGTGATATTATAGAAGACCAAATGCTGTGATCAGAAAATTAAAAGGAAAAGAGAAAAAGATAAACACGGAAAGGGATTGTTGCTGTTCTCCCCTTCTCTTTCCAATAAAAAAATTTATTCTTTTGCCTCCTAGAAAAAAATATATTCACCATATTTGTCTATCAAAGTGAAATCAAACACTTTCTTTGCATTAATCTCTTGCCCAGACTAGATTCACCAAATGGTGCATGATGTCATATTTGGCATTTGGTTGCAGATTGTACTTCAAACACAAATCAGAGTGCACATTTTACTTGCACTGGAATTTTCTTCCAATTTTTATTTGCATTCTTAGAGCATTGTTTTCTTACTAGCAGAGTACTGCATACATTCTCTTTTAACCTATATTAATTTTCAGTTTGGGTGTTTAAGTAAGACTGGAACATGAAAAGAAGAGCACAGCATATCTTACGTAATTTTTAATCTGAAAACCTGTTGCCATTTCAACTGAAATTATTTGTCTTGCAAATTTCTAATCACTATCATAATTGCTCCAAAGTGAAAGAATTTGAGTTGTTTCTATCAAAAGTGTTGAGCTTCCTCTCCTAAGTTGATAACCGTTTCAATGAGAATTTCTTTGGGTTTATTGTTCTGAGAAGCATAAGTGGGATTTGTTTGACTGACAGAGCATATTATAGTTCAAATGTAGCATTACCCTATCTGTATGAGCTCTTGGAACACTGTTTTTCACAACACAGAAAAGCTTTACAGGTAAAGGGAGTATTTGGTAGGTTTCCCTTGACGCTGTCAGTATTTTATAAGTCTATTCTCTGGTGAAATTTTAGTAGATGTTCTGCTTATACTGTATTCATTTTAATCTCATTACTGTTATACAAAACAAAGGAAACAAGCATTAACACTTCAAAATACTATTCATTTTATATTCTGCAAAAGACAAGCTTACATAAAGGTTCCTATAAAATTTTAAAGCACTAAAACACAAAATACAGAATTAGAACAAAAACCACTTTCATTTTAAGGAAAAGAGGATAATAAACTGTGTTATCATAAGAAAAGGAATTCAGTTTTGATCTGCAGAAGGAACAACCATTCATTAATTTACAAAATGTTTATTGTGAGGCTACTATAGGCTGGCATTGTGCTACTTTGGGGGGATGAATATGTGAAATCAATGTGATCTCAGGCACCATTATGTATTTTTAGATGCAAATAATAGAGAGACCAACCCCAATGAGGTAATCAAAGAATTAATTGGAAAGACCTAGGAGAGCTCTCTAGCGCAGAGGTAAAGTTAACAAAATGAGCTTGGAAGAGTCCTGGAAGTTCTAGAAATTATCCAAGCAGGAACCAGTGGTCACTCATTAGAACATCATGGTTAGCATAAAGCCCACCCACTTTTTCCATCTTTGCAGTGTTCATTCAAGATTCATTGTACTAGGACAGAGAATCTGATTATACATTGTTTTACAATACTGGATTTTTAAGAGAAAGGACTTACCAAAAGATATTGCCAAGGATCTTTTAAACTGCTTGGAGAGGCAATATGCCTTGAATTACACTCCAACCATCACTGCATGGACTGGGGAACAATTATTCTCCAAAATAAGATGAAGGCTTGGAAACCACACACACACACACACACACACACAACATAAAAATATCCATGAAAATAATAGCACATTCTAATGGCTTCTACTAGGTAGGTTATATAGCTTTGATTTTCAGCACTGAACGTAAAGATTTTATTTCATCCGTGGAATATTATCTAAAAGAACCCATTCCATAGAAGGTAACATGGAGCAATCCAGAGTATATTGAAGAGAATGCTTTAGTTGATGAAATTTATTTGTAAGCCATGGGAATACCAGTTTCCAGCCATCACCCATGACCAGTGCTTGCTACAGATTTGATTGCCTGTTGGTGTTGCTCAGTAATTCCCTTCTTTATTAGGGAGTTAAGTACTTAAATCACTTTTATTTTGCTTCATTTATCTTACATCTGTCTGATTAGTCCAATTCTATTAAAAGCAACACTGGGACTACAAGTCATTTTGAGCTTTTCCATTGTCAGTTAAATTTTAAATCCTTTTTACAAATGCTAAGACAATTCTATTGTTAAGTGAGAAATTGTGGTATATCCTTCTGAAACACTTTAACAAACACTAATAATAATAATTATTATATCATTTTCTGCTGTGTCTGAATTTAAAGATATGTCCAGATAACTGTTTGGAAGTCAGTATTAAATAAAATTAAGCCATTTGATTACTCAACAAAGATGAATCAATTAATGCAAATTTATTCTTCTTACCATATGGCTAATCAAAGCACATTGTTTCTTAAACCTGATATCCGGAAAGGGGATTATTAAAGAGCAACTCTGTCCTGCAAGGAACTTTAGCCAAATCTGTCATTGAAGTATAACACATGATAATTGGACATATTGTAAAATTTTGACGGAAGAGCTATAGTATTCAAACATAACTGAGGCAATATTGCATAGTGGTTAAAAGCCTTGGTACTACATCCAAACATGAGTTCGGATCTTACTTCTTTATTATTAGTGATGTGATCTTAAACAAGTTAGAAATCCTCTCTAAGTGACACTTTTCCTCATTTGAAAAATAAAATTACACAAAAGGGCTATTTGTCGATCAGATTATATCAATTGATAGCATTTATATATCCAATACTTGGTTATTATGATTTTGAGTCAGATATAAAGGAACATGGTAGGACTAGAGGAAAGAAGTCTGCCTTCAGATGATGGCTGACCCTAAAGACAACAGGTGAATTGAAGTGAAGAGAGCAGCAGAAACTCGAGGAGAACCATAGACCACAGTATCAACGTTTCTCAGAAAATCCTTGGGCTTGTCAGTTAGTAACTGGACTTTAATATTACTTGAAAAAGTTCATTTCATTCCATCGTATTAACCTTCCTCTTCCGGTCAAAATTGTTGAGGCAGGTGGTAGGATTGCCGGCCATGGGAAGCTATCAGCACCATGTTGGGCTGTTAGTTACCAGAGGCATCTGAGGAGAATACACAAGTGGTGATTTTCCTCCCCTGGTGAATTTAACAGCATGAAATCTCAGATAGTCTTTCCTGCCACAGCCAACTTCCTTAAAAAATAAAATAAAATAAAATTTTAGATTGCCTTTTTTAATGAGAGTGCAGAATGCTGTCTACATCAAAGAGTAATCCTTTTCAGGCAGGAATACTAGATATAATTTTCTACATAAATGGAAAAGAGTAGTCTTATCTCCAGCATATCCCTCTTCTGTGTTATGCAGGTTTAGCCGGGCTAAAGCTGTTGACAGAAAATTCTCCACTCCAATGAGAAGCAAAGATAGAAGAGGTATTGCAATGGTGATGGGAAAGCTTTATATAATGAGACAAATCCCAGCACCTCCGGGGAACTCATTCAGTATGGAAACCATTTCATGTTTCTTTCATTATGGGAATGATACACTGTCTATTAAAAGTACAGAAGTGAGATTGCCCAGACAGTTATTTTAATAGGGTGACTCGGTTTGGATCGTCATTTGGTTTTGCAAACAACAGTATGCAAGCCTATTCGTCTACAGCACTATGCTTCAAACAAGCCCAATCTATCATAGTATTGATGGTGTTAACACCTCTTATTATATAAACCTGTCAGGGCATTACAACATAAACAACACATTCTGCACAGCTGCAAAACACTTATTCGAGGAGTCCATTTAGTTTCTTAAACTTTTTCTAAGTCTCTGACACCTTTAACAAACTATGACAGGCATTTATATTGTATGCCGAAGCAGAGGAATAACTCACTACACAAAATGTATCTAGTGACTACCAACAAAAGAAAAGGATATGAGATAAAATAAATGACTAGAGGAAAAGAAAAAGAAATAGGAGATATATTAATAATTCCTAGGAAAATATTCATTTTCTCTTTTCTGTTACCAAAGAGGGTTAAAATTTAGCTCAGACCCGGAAATCTATTTCAACTTTAATTTACATAATTAATTTTCACTGGAAGAAAGATCCAGCATTTCCTTTGTTATTCTTGCTGCTGATACATTTGATATGATGCCATTTAAATATCCATATTTATATAATAAGCTGTGAACTGGTATAATGTGTATAGACATACCAAATATATAATATAATATAGGTATGATAAATATAGTTATAATATCAATACTTATTCTGTGACTATAAACATGTACATAATAATGTACACTTGCCAGAAATCACAGGCAGCTTTCTTCCACCAAATATTATATGTGTGCTTGTTTGTATACTAGAAAATAACGTAATGAAGCAAGACAAACTGTTCTGAGCTTACATATCTATTTTCTACAGAGTAATTACTATTCTTTAAACTGAACTTCCTAACTGAAACCTGCCCGAAGGCAATTTTGCTTCATAGCACTGTGGTTTACAGAACTGGTCCCAATTTTTTCCCAAGTATCCCATTTAGAAGTCTCCCCAAGTAGTGACAAGATGAGCTACAGCCGTTCAAAGAGAAGGATAGGCTTATATGACGAAAAACAAGTATACTTTCAAGGGACTAAGATTTGAAATATTGATTCAGTCACATTAATTGAATTTTTGCCTTGAGAAGTGATTACAAAAATGTTGCTCCAATATTAATTTGTATCTGCTTTGGATAAGATTAACATTAATTTCCTTGCCAGTCCCCATTACTCTTTTATTATTCATTAGCATCTCTCTTTGCATGTGTAAGAGACCTTGATGAAGCATGTTTATTCATAGACTAACCTTTTTAAATAATTCTAACAGCTCTCTAACAGTAACCTTCTTGGCATGCTGAATATCTTGTCTTTGTTTCATTATTCAATACTTGCACTCTATCCTCCACTTGAGATGCTGAACATGAATCATACTCTTCTTTCCATTGCTCTCTTCCTCCCACTAAAATGTCCTCCGCAGCCGAGTCCCATAGGAGAGCTCTGTTCTCAAAATACTGCAGCAAAATTGCCTCTTGGTAGGATTAGGGGCAGTATAATTTCCACCAATCTCCAGCACAATTATGGATTTATTTTTTCTGTAGTTCATTACATGTCTGTTACCATGTTTTAGCTCATTGTTCATTTACCTTTTGTTAGAATATTTAGTTTGAGTTTGCCTTTGATGAGAGCTCTGGAGGTGACATTTTATCTCTTCTTTGTGTATTCATGCTCTCAGGCTTATTTTTCCAAACCGACAAAATGGACAAAGCTGTGAAAAGGAGAGGGAAAAAACCAGAGGAGTAGAATCGGTGAAATAATTATATTTTTCTACAAGCTGTGACATCAGTAATTTTTTCCTAAGCTTCACAAAGCTGTATAAATACCTCAAAATGAGAAATGCATTTTTTACCTCAATTATAAATTTAATGTTAGATGCCTACCTTAAAATAAAACTTCGGACTACTGCTCACATAAAATTATGCATTTTATTCTTTTTGAGCTCAAGTCAAAAATTTTCACTGTGAAACAGAACAAAATACATGTTTGTATATTTCCATTTTTAAACATTCTTTTTATGACACTGAGGTGATGCTACATGTAAAATTTGTTCAGAAAAATAAACTTCTCTATCGTTATTTTACTGAGGGGAAAATTACATATTTTCCCATATCCCTGCAAATAGATACTTTTCTCCTGTAGCTCCTTATATTATGTTACAAAACAGAAATGGAAAAAAAAAAGTCAATTCAAAAGAAATGACAGACACCCTAACAGTTGGCATTTGACAGATTACAGAAATTATTTTATGCATTTTTATATTATTTATTATTATTTTTCATAAGTGCACTGAATATACATCTAATTTGCAAACATTACACTATTTAACTTCTAATATGTTTGGATTGCACTGGGTAGTTTATTATTATTAATCATTTGTTTTATAAGATTTTTTTTTAATGGTTCAGACTGAAACCTCTTCTGCCAAACTCCTATAGTAAAAAGGCAATGCATGTCAAATACAACTCCATTTCACCAAACCCATTCCAGTACAAGGACGTCTCTTTATAAAACTACCACCTGAAGTTACAGTGAACAAAAGGTCCTGGGTTTGATATAATGTTCCAAATCTAATAGCCTGGACACATTTTACAATTTATTATAGCAAAATTTCATTCTAATTAAATATACTATTGACTTCACTTCCCTATGCAATAACAAAGAATGTCATAGGCTGCAACCTAAGCAAAATATGCTGTAAGACTCAAATCAGGAAAATAGATTTCTGCAAAGTGAACTTGAGTGGCTTTAGGAGCATATTGCATCAGGCCATGTACATATGGCAGAAAAGAGCAAAACCAATAAAGAAAATGCCTCCCTTTTATTAGAAAGAGAGTAAGGTTTCCAGCTAATGACCCTGGCAAGGCAGAGGCTTTCACTAGGAATTTGATATCTTTTCTTTGACAGATACAAGGCCATGGGGCTTTACACATAGCAAGAGGCTTCGAAAAGGCAGGAGAAAACCCCAATTGAATAAAGAGACTTTAGATGGAAAGGAGGAGTTCAAATTCTAAGGTTCCAGGGGACTTAAATACTTGGCCAAAAATCTAGAGAGGGCATCCTCATTATCTAGCTAAATAAATGCATAAAAGAAAAAAGAAATAAAAGAGAGGAAAACATAACTTAGAAATTTTAAATCTGTGTTGTAATAAAAGAGGTTCAAACTGTTGAGAGAAAAAGATACCTTTCCCGAGATGCAATCTTAAATAAACACTTTGTACGTAAAGCAGGCACAAAGGCAAGTACTAAGGCTGAGAAGGTGAAAACCTAATTGTGCCTTCCTCACTTTCCGTTTTAGGGACCTTTGAGACAACACCTGTGCTTCTTGGGTCAACGAGAAAGAATTTGAAACTACTAACAGAAAGTCTTCTGGATACTAAGAAACCTTAATTCCAGTTGAGGGTTCTTTCACTCAAGATCTGTTTTATCCTGACAAATAACTTAGCTCCTTCTTAAAAATAAGGACTACATAGTTTCTTTGTTTTATTACTGTTACTACATTTTTAGGACTTGAATAATACCTATATAATACAGATAGTTAAAACTACACATGAGAGGGGGGAAAAAAACTACCACAAAATTAAAATCATCGTATTCCCATCAGTAACAGGTAAAAACTAATTATTTAATGAATAGTCTTCCATGTGTTTATGCATCTCTTTGAGATGGTTTTGCCAGTAAAATATGTGATCATACTCTGTGGATTTACATGGTTGGTCCTTGCTATACATGCCCCAGTGGTAAATTTTGGTTAACATGTCATTTAACTATATTTATAGTTATAGTTATAAAGTTCTAAGTTCTAGTTGTTAGAATGATAGTGTTATAGTTATTTATATAAGTTTTTGTACACTTTAAAAATTTAGTATATATTGCAATCTACCAGATATATATCTATGGCCTCAATCTTAATAATACCTTCATTTCTATTGTATATCTGGAATATAATTCTTTTTAAACCAAACTCCTACCTTTGGACATTTACTTTCTTTCCTTTCCTTTTTCTTTTTGCATATATATGTCTCAACCACTCTGCGAATTAACATCCCTAGGAATATATCTTTTTCAAGTTTATGATTATTTTTTTAGGATGACTTACTAGAAAAAAATTTTTACATTGGATGAAAGAGATAGAAGAGGGAAGCTAGAACTCACAGGCTATATACAAATTGAACATTTTTGTTATCTGTTAATGAACAATCCACAAAGTTTATTACAATTTACATTCCTCTTTAGCAGTTTATGAGATTAACTTTCTCCCAAGTCCTTACCTGTCCTAGGTTTGTTATCATTTTTAATCATGACCAGTGCTATGATATAAACATACGTTTAAATATGGTACACAGTAATTATCTTCCACTACATTCTTATACTGTATGCTTGGCTTGTTTCTGGACCCCAAACCTTATTTCATTTATATATGTGCCTCTTCCCTTATACTTACAGAATTTAAATTTTAGCTGTAGATTTGTAAGGATTTTAATATCTGATAGCATAAAAATCAGTTTTTACTTACCTTTCTTTTTAATGATTTCTTAGCTATTCTACTTAAACTTTTCTGAGTAAGGATTAGAAAATTATTTTTTATATATATTTGAAAACATTTATTTAAATACAAGAAAGAAACTGATATTTTGATTGAAGCAACAGTAAATTCATAGATTTTTTTTGCAGAGAATTAGCTTCTTTACAATATTCAAATTGATTACTCATTCAGCAAACATGGTTTGAATCCATCTATACATTTGTAAATAAATTTCAGTATAGTTTTGTACTTTATTTTAATCATGTAAGCCATACTTATTTGTGAAATGTATTCTTAGATGTATTATACTTTTTGTTCTTGTTGTGAATGGTCCTTTTCCCAATTACAATTTCTAACTAATATTTTCTGGAATTATAAAAAAGATATATTTTATATTTTGACTTTATAACTAGCTATTTTATTAAACTTCCTGGTCCAAAAGTTTTTGGTTGATGCAACTATGTTTACTAGTAAGGCAATCCTATAAATTTTTAACTGTTAATTTTATTTCTTTTTTCTAATAATTAACCATTTAGTTTCCTTCCTTTCTTCCCCCCTTCCTCCCTCCCTCCCTCCCTCCCTTTCTTCTTTCCTCCCTCCTTCCCTTCCTTCTTTCCCTCCATTCTTCCATTAGAATCTACATAAGTGAAAAAATTTAATCAATTTAATCAAATTGATTTAAATTGATTAATTTGATTTAATCAAATTTAATCTATCTTTATGTTAAAAGAAAGCTCCTTTCTTTTTCCTGGCTTTGGTGAATGTGTGTAGTGTCTTGAAATTCTGAAAATGGTAATCTGAAGTGCTTTACAATATGCCTGCTGCTCCAAGAATTGCTGTTGTCCAAACTGCTCTGGCAGTGCTCAGTTAAACAAAGTTAGATAGGGTTATTTTATTACAGGGCTTCTTAGCTCCTTTTACACACACATACACAAACTCAGACTCTCTGAGAATAGGTATAAGATATTTCTCATGTATATTTGAACATAGAATTTTTTTTCTTTTTTCTCCCCATAGAACATATATTTACATCTTTTAGAAATAGTTTCTACAGATCTGATCTTGTAAATGCTCTTTTCACACACTATTATTAAATATAGTGTTGATAATTGTTAGCATAGTCATGCTAAGGATGTATTCTTTTCTCCCCAGTTTACTAACTATTAGCAGAAAGGAGTGATGAATTTATTTAAACCATATTTCATATAAATTTTCCTTATATGACAATGATTTATGAATTACATTCATATATTTTCTAATGTTGAACTAGTCTGCCACCTATGTAAAAAACCTATGCAATCCAATCATGGACTGCTATACAATAGCAAATAAGATTTTTTGAAAGAGTTTTTTGTTCAAGTAATTTTTTAGGTTTTAATACAATTGCAATGCATCTTTCCTTTAAAAAATGAAGATATTTCAAAAAATTGTATATGGTCTTTGCTCTATGCACACACATTGCTTGATCATTGGAATTTTTATAGAATTCATTCATGAAGAAAATACGCATGCTTCTATTTTAGAGGAAATTCTTGACTTTCATTTTTTAACTAAATTTTCTTTTAATTTTCTATTCCTATTTTATACGTCTTGAATTGTTTTGGTAATTTAAGTTTTTCTAAGAAAATTGCATATTTTAATGTATTCAGCACAGTCACCCAACATGGTGATTTACAATTGCTAAGGTAT
This sequence comes from Tolypeutes matacus, assembly GCA_026826555.1. NCBI lineage: Eukaryota > Metazoa > Chordata > Mammalia > Cingulata > Chlamyphoridae > Tolypeutes > Tolypeutes matacus. The sequence goes on from JAKSZT010054334.1 coordinate 53,593,908, forward strand.
CTACACCTTTGGCTTTGTGATCATTCTCATTCGCAATGTTAGATAATTGTTCTCATATTTTTAAAATTGTTTTGTTTAGTGAGTGATACCGATTTTTTAAAAAAAAGTATCTCTATAATTTATTAATTATCGCTTTTTCTATAATTTTACCCTATTAATTTCTTACTTATACTTTCCTAGAATATTATTATTATTTTAAAATCTGGCCCCGAAATTCTTTTTTATTATTTTTATTTTCTATAAATTGTTAAATAAAACTTTATGCATATATGTGTATTTGCTTACAAAAATGTTATTTTTTTTATATATATATACATATATTTTAAGAGGTGCTTAGATTACCTAAAATATTATACGGAACCCACTCGGATTCCCATGTTGCCCACCTCCCACACCTCCCACCACATCCAACACAAACATCTCCCATAGTGTGGCCCACCAACCTCAATGAACTTACACATCCTGGAGCCTTGCCACCAACCATAGACCACAGTTCACACTGTAGACCACACTCTCTCCCACTCAGTTCTGAGTGGTGTGTGCTGATTTAAAATGGCCTACATCCATTGCCACAACAGTACTCAGGACAACCTCCAACTCCCAAAGAAGCCCCTGTATTTCAACTGCTCATCCCCTCCCTACCCAAAAAACTGTCAAGTGGCCACTGGCTCCACCTCATTGTTATAATTTCTTGCATTGCAAGAATCACCATATGTGAGCAAGAGAATACCATCAAGTCCACTCTAGTCCATAGTTCTTCCCCCAATCCAGAGGCGACTGGGATGGTGATGTCCACTCCAACTCCAAGTGAGAGAGGGCTTATATCCCATGGATATGGTGGGTGGGATGATCCTGCCTGCAGATGCAGGCCCTCTCCATTCCCTGGGATGGCCATTTCCCATCGTAGTCTCCTAATAAAAACTTTTAAGGAAGTGTATGGTCTTTGGATAGTACCTTTGGTTGTAATTAAAAGTTTTATATGTTATATTCCTAAATAAGGGTTTTTCACTTTAAATCTATTATTTCTTGCTGTATTCTTGTTTGTAGAATGGGATGTGTATAATTTACACATTTGAGATATGTTTTGTTTTAGTTTGTCCATACATGATCAATTTTTTGTAGATATTCCAGGGATATCCAGGGATAGTAATTAAAATAACATTTCTGATTGCATTATAAATGATATAACATGTAGAAATAAATTAATATCTATATATCTATATACTAGATGTTATATAATCTAACTCAGCTCAGTATTTGGCACAAGGATATTTAATGAAGATTTATTTTCTAAATAAATCTTTAATTATATTATTCTGACTCACCATATTTCTGTTTATTTTTAAGTATTTCATTAAAGATATTAAATATTTTCTTTTTCAATTTTGAACCAACCTTGCATTCCTGAAATAAATTCACACTGGTTGTGATAAAAATATTAAATATTAGAATATTACATTCTGCATCTACCATTTTTGTCTGTTGCTGTCTGTAATTTTATGGATTTATATTTTATACAATTTGCTTAATGGCATTTAATTCAATAAGCTCATGATAATTGTATCTTCGCTGCCAACTTTCTGTTGAATTGATATGAAATGTTACATCTTTTGAGAATTTGATTATTTTCTCTAATATAAATATTATGATTCAATATTTTTACTTACTATATCCCCTTTTAAATGTAAGCTTTTAGTTTCACTATAAAAATTTAGAGCTGTGTTATTTTCACTGGCTGGAGGATCTGCCTTTTAGCAGAAGCATTTATTTAATTTCATGAACTGTCATTATTAATATGTTTGAGCTTTTGCCATTGTGGGTGCTATAACAGTGCATCGCAGTATCACAGTTTCAGGGTACAATGGAAATTTTAAGCAAATGATCCCTTTATTATCTTTACAGAATAAAAAGTCTAGACAGGGTAAATAACTTTCTTGTCCCACAGCACAAAGAATCCAAAAGAACAGGGGAAAAAGTCCCATCATGGCCAGTTTCCCAGGGTGCTCCAGGTTGGGACATGCCCCACTTGTGCCAAGGAAGAGAGACCAACCTATATTGTGCGGCTTTTACTCACTTCAGGGAGAGGGGGCCCTGCCACTGAGAATTCCTGTTCAGATAAGCATCTGGGGCTGCTGGTTCTTGGTTTCTGGGTTTAAGGTCTGGCCAGGCCCTTTCATTAGACTTAACATTACCCCCAGGTTGTGAAACAGCACACAATAGAAAAGGAAGTGAGGGTAGCAGATGGCTGGAGGATGGCGGCTAACCATGTGCTGTGACTTCCCTGGAGAAGGAGTTGGGGGTAGGTGAGATCTGGCAGATGGTTGCTTAAAAAGTCCCTAAGTCATTTTCTTTCATTCTTTTTATGTTTTTTAATTATCTCCATGTTTTCCCTATATGCTATCTGTATTATAATTTTAAATCTTTTGTAGTCCCTAGTACCTTACCAACTGTTCCCTCTGTGTGGCAGTTGAAGTCTTTTGAGCGCCCCAGAAAGTCCTTTTCTTAAAGCTAATCTATTCATGTGCATATAAACTTATTGTAGGTGGGAACTTTTGAATAAATTACTTCAGGTAAGGGCCTTTGATCAGATTGAATGACCCAGGGTAGGTCTCAAGACTCTTACTGGAGCCCTTTTTAAGTAGAAAAGTAAGAGGCTACTAATACAGGGAAAAAAGCCTCAGAGACAGAGAGGAACCCAGAAGCTGAGAGGAAAGGCCCCAGGAGCCAGAAGTTAAAATCAACAGTTCACATCGTAGACCACACTCTCTCCCACACAGTTCTGAGTGGTGTGTGCTGATTTAAAATGGCCTACATCCGGGTGGTGGGCCACACTTATGGGAGATGTTTGTGTGGGACATGGTGGGAGGTGTGGGGGGTGGGCAACATGGGAATCCCAGGGGGTTCTGTGTAGTATTTTCGGTAATCTAAGCACCTCTTAAAATATATTTATATATATATATATAAATAAAAATTTAAAAAAAGGAGTGGAAACAGAAAAAAAAAAAAAAAATCAACAACACAGAAGCTGAGAGGAGGCCACTGAAGCCAGAAGCTGAAAGCAGGAAGGTCTGGAGGAGAGGGGAGAGACAAGCATAAGTCTGACTGCCCACAGCTGCAGATCTTCTGATGATGCTGCCATGTGCTTGATCACCCACAGTTGCAGCTTGGGGAGAATGCATCTTTGAGGATGCTTGATTTGGACACTTTTACAGGCTCAGAACTATAAGCTTTTAACCTAATAAATCCCCATTGTAAAAGCCAACTCATTTCTGGCATATTGATTTGCCTTCCAAGTAATATAGGTAACAGATTTACCAGATAGCTTTCTGATATATCACATAGATCTCCATCTTTCAAGCTTCTAATAACAGTGTCCTTGCCACCTGCTTTTGGCCACTAAACCAATGCCACATAATTTGGGTTTCATTTTGGGAGCACCTCATTTCAATATACATATAGCTATATTACTTTAGGTAATAATAGTAGTTTAAATGCATGAACCCAAAACCTTGGTGATTTTATACTATAGAATTTTATTTCTTATTCACATGATGTTCACAATAGATTTTCCTCATTGACTCAAAACTCTCCTCCAAATGATAATTCAGGAGTTCAGGTTCCTTCCATCTTGGGTCTTTACCATTTCATTTTGTTGCTTCCAAGTTCACCATGGTCCTCTGAGTCAAGTTTGTGACATGAGGAAAGGGTATGGGTAATTTTGCATAGGAGTATTTTGTGTGCCAGACCTGGAGAGGGGCTAAATCGTGTCAGTTCAGGTTTTGTTGGCTAGAACTCAGTCATATGGCAACCCCTACCTGCAAAGGAACCAGGGAAATGCAGGCTGGTTCTATGCACAGAAAGAAGAAATGGACATGGTAAGCAACAAGCCAGTCTCTAAATATTATTGCATTCTACCTCAGCATCTACTCAACCTCCTTTAGCAGAATGGCAGCTTGGAGTCACCAAGATGAGTCATTGCCAATTCTCTGTGGTTCCTTGAAGCCATAGCCATTTCTAGTCCTACTATTCTGAAATCACTTGTAAGAATTAGAACTTTAAGTTAGGCATCTCAGGTGGCCAGCCAAGCCTTGTCAAGATTAACTGTATGAAGCAAATCAGAAACAGAAACACACATGCACTTGTCTTGAAGTTTTGCTCTTCAGTTTGCTTTAGGCAGTCCTCTAAGATTTAACAGTTCACACAGTGACAAAACAACTAAAAATCAGGGATGAGTGTTCAGTAGTCAAGGCCAAATTCTGAGTGAGACAATTGATAAAGTATGCAGAGCAGTAGTTAGGATCAGACTCTGACAAGCCAAATGGCAAGAGACAAGTTGTCCTGACATGGGTTTCTGGATCAGAGGCATTTTTTATCCAGCAACCTGGGGCTTCCTAATCAACTCATTTTCCCGGAGACTGATGGTACAAAGAGTTTGGAAAATTATCAAATACCTATCATGGCACAACAAAAAATATGCCAGAGACAGGTAGCTAGTCATTCAAACTTTTTGAGCATATCTTTATTCAGAAAAAAAGGAAGAATGCAAATTCAAAGTCGGTTTTATCTGCTGCCACGTGAATCACCCACCTTACTAAGGAACTAACTTCCCAGTTGCAGTGTGGCCAGTGGAACCAGGTTTGCTTTCCTGATTATGTGTCTACTGCAGCATTACTGCCTTCAGTGATGACTGTCCTTTCTTAAAAATGTCCTGAGCTTTGAGACTCACCTTCCCTGAGGTAAGTAAAGATCATCCAGTTTGGGGGGTTGAAAATAACTATTAGAATTTTTGCTTTATACATATTCCCTTTAAGCCACTACTGAATTGCAGACAGTTTGTAGGAATAAAAGCCAATGACTTTTATACCAATATCATCTAAAGATCCATCAGGAGTTTAAGCCATCCTTTCAACAAAATTTGAAAAATCAGATTTCCCCCATATGAACTCTATTTCAGTATAATTGAGAATTGGTTATTTCTGTATCTATGCTGATGAAATATTTGACTGTGTTACCTCTATGGTGGATTGAAAACTTGGTGGAACTTGGTCCTAAAGTCAAATGTAGATGATTTAAAGGATGTGGCTCTGGACAATTTGCCTATTCTTGATGTTTAGTTTTCAATTCTGATTACTGCATGGAGATTCCATGGGATCACATCAAAATCAATCAGGAAGACAGACTAAAATATCATATCGGTGGGCTGTGGCCAAATGGGGTACACTGAAGGGATTTGGCTTTGCCTTAACTTTGCTCTGTGACAACTCTTACAGTATTATTCACCCACTAGGAACTTAATAAATATTTGCTGTTGATCATATTGATAGCCTTAATTGGAAAAGTAAAATATTAATGAACAGAATCCAAGTTTTCAGTCAGGTTAACACATTTCTGCCTTTTAAAATGGGAATACACTTTTTCTTCTCTCTTAAATTTGCATTCACCCCAAAAGTTGAGATGCCACAGAATTAGCACATCCATCAACACTATTCAGCACTTACTCATAGAATGATTTTAGACATTTTTGTAAGTTGAAATGAATTCCCAAGATGCTGAGCCATGTGACCTGCCATATTAGTCTAGATGTCAGGTGCCTAAACTTTCTCCGTGTGAAAATCTTTTCAGAGCCTTTTCCTTTTTGCTGAAGAAGCCATAAAGAAAATATGTGTGTTTTGGGGGGTGACTCATTTAAGTTGGTGACTTATAAAAACTATTGTTAACTTCTTTTTAATAAAAACACCTGCACCAATTAGTTTGTATTTTTGTATCAAAGTGATTATTTCCAAATCTCATTTTCTCTAATCAAATTGTTGTTTGTTATGGAAACATGGGCAAACTGTCAAATGAGTGGAATGTCTTTGTCTAATCCTGACTTATTAGTAAAAAATTTCCCTTCAAAATAGGCAGCAAAATATCCATGCGAGCTGTAATTGGCTATGAAATGAGACAGTCACGTCTGGCAATTTAGGTGAACTAGGCTGACTGTTGAATTGTAAAGATTCCCCTTCCACTCTTAACTTGTGTCCCACCTTTTTACATCCATCTGCATTGGTGAGGTTAATTGGGAATTCCATGGTTAGAGATTCCATGTTACTCTGGACTTGTACATGAGCTCAGTGTTCCACTAATTGACCACGTGAGTTTGGAAGACAGCTTCTCTTCTCTTGAGCATCAGTTTCCTCATCTGCAATCTGTGGATAATACCACCTTCTTTGTTGGACGGGTTAGAGAGTTTGAAAATAGTCTATATCTTGAGCCTGGCAGGAAATAGGCCCAAAATAAATGGCCATCATTATTATGAGTTGCTATATTCTGGGAGAGAACAATTTATCTAATTTTAATGGCATGGAAAAAGAACTCTGCCTTGCCTCCATGGGTATGACCATGTTTATTCATGGTCAAAATGTTAAATGTCAATTTTAAATCCCAAGTAAAATTTTATAGCCAGCTATCAACTCTAGAAAATGAAGGTTGATAATGGAAGTGCTGACAGATCTTTTGATGTTTTCAGGAATGTAATGGGTTTCATAAGGAACTGCAGTTGCAAGGTAAGCTGTTTACCCTTTCCTGGTAAGAATGCAATTATTCAGGCTCATTGCAGAAGTTTATAATATGATTAAACCGCCAACATTAAATCAAATGGTAATTGAATCCACAAGAGGCAGTTTACTTCCCTAGCAATTCTGAATTACTGAATTGTGTTTTCAAGTCTTTGCACTCAACATGAGGAAGAAAAAAACCAATGGTTTTAAGACAATGTTGAAAGAGGTTAGGTTGATGGAGCGGCAAATATATTTTTTAATCATACCCTAATTTTACTAAATAAGAAAACTTGTTTCTATGTACATCTTTTTTTTTCAAACATCAAAGTAATTAAATTCTAGATAACTGGTCCAGACAATCTACCAAAGTGTTTGCTTATGTAAATTTGCATCACATTTATATTTGATACACTGCAAAGCAATTTGTGCTAACACTTGTAGCTAACAAAGATTGCACTTTAAATCTGTGTAATAATTTAATTTACAATTTATTTCTAATATGCTAGGTATTAGTATTTTTACAAACACTAAACTATGTTAAATATATTTTAGAGGATGATTTTGTATGTAACCTAAGAAGATAAAACCCTAATAAGTAAACCAGTCCCTAAATAATATGATTTTTATATTTAAGATTTAGAATGCATGGAATACAATCTAAAGTCTTCTATTATTTAAAACAAATAGTAACCTTATTTTCATTGAATGTGTGCTGAAATGTTTAGAAAACATATAAGGGAAGGTATGTTCCATTCAAAAACAAATATGCTCAAACATTATAATAATTATATGGAATTGGGAAGGTCATATATCCTCACTAAGCCTCAATTTAGCCATTATAAATTGGAAGTAAATAAAGATGAAATAAAATGCAGTAGGGTAGAAGCTTTCAAATTCTATATTCAAAATTCTGATTATGATGACACTGTTGATTTTTTAGAAGGATAAGGTGATGTTTATTTAATATGTAACAAAGAGCAGTGGTTAAAAGCATGGATTCTAGAACTAGATTGCCTGGTTTTCATCACTGCTTTGAACGGACTAGCTTTGTGGTTTTGGATAGCCCATTTAAACTCTCTGGACTTTGGCTTTAATCATCTGTAAAATGGGAGGCTAATCATACTCTTAAGGATGATTTGAGGACTAAATGAGTTCATGGATGTTGATGGAATATTCCAAATGGTCCATTTCTTACCCTGTGTTTTGTTTCAACCAAACTTTAGTCAAGTTTCTTTCCTCCCCACAGGCCCCTGAACTTGGCTTGTCCCCAAGCCTATGTAAGCACTAAAATGCAAAACATGCCCCTTCATCAGTTTATCCCTCAAATCAGTCAAACCACTCTAATCATGCCATCTGCTTATGGACCTCCTTGCTCAACTTCCCTTTACTTACTGCTTACCTGCTCCTATGAAAGAAAAGCCCCTTTCTGTTTGATTTTTCAATTCCTGAGTTCAGTGTGTTCTCCCTATTACAATAGTCTTTTTCAATAACGTTGCTCCTTATCTAAGTCTGGATTTGTTTTTATTTGGCAATGTACAGCTCTTCAGACTGTGCTTGGAAGAGAACATGATATTTCATTGTTGGATTTATTCATTCATTTGAAAGTCTAGATCTAATGGGGTTTATTTTTTTTTAATTTCAGATAAGGTCTCTACTTATCAATAGAGGCTCAGAACAATAATGTATTCTCATCTCTTTTTCTATAAAAGATGTGACCTAGAAATGAGTACTACATTTTCTTTACACAGACTTTTACTTCGCTTTGAAAACTGAGCTCAGAATGGGTATGTATCAGAGCAGTGGTTCTCAAACTTTCACATATGGCAGAATCACCTGGATGACTTGGTAAAACACAGACTAACAGGCCCTAACACCAGAGTTTCTGATTCTAGATCTGGGATAGAACCTCAGAATTGCATTTTTCACAAGTTCTGACGTGCTGCTGCTGCTGCACTTTCAAGACTACATTTTAGGAACCACTGCCTAAGAGGGCAATTTAGGGAAGGAGCCATTGGAATGCATAATGTATTTTTATTGTTAAAAATAGCTAAGAAAGGACATTAATGCAACCTGTGCTAATATGTGACTGGCTAGTTGTTGTGTGGAGGATTACATGGCATTCCAGGGGAACAGACTTTCTGCCCACAAATGGAAAGGCATGCATTCCTATCATTTGAAGACTTTGTCCCTTGGCAAATCAATGTGGCCTGGAAGCATCTTGAATCACATCCAATGGGTAAAATGTTCATTATTTTAGTAGCATATCACTAATAGTGAACAGCTGATTAAATAGTTAAAAGGGTAGATAATATCTTTGTATCTTGGACTGACAGGCAAACAATACTACATGTCAAAATCTTAACCAGAGGTAACCGCATTTTCCTATTCCCAGGGTATTTGACCAGGGGAGTATCATCTAAGATTGTTTTTAGAAAGATTCATTTTGTGCTGGGAAAAGAAAGGGAAAAAGGTTAGTTTAGGCCACAGTGGAGGCTATGCTCATAGATGACTTGAATATTTGAAAAGCCTTTCCTAAATCATAACAGGAATGGGCAGGGGGAGAGAATATTAGCAAAATTAGTCACTGATTCCATGTTGAGATAATTGATGTTTCAGCTTGGGTTCTTGGAGATAGTAATGTCCTAGAGAAGAAGGGAAGGCAACTGGAGGAAGTATTTTAAGGGCATGATATGGGATTACGTTTCTGACTCTACACCAAATGTGACTTGGCTTCAAGGGCAGCGTTTCTTCTTGCCCTGCACCAGTCTGGAAGAAAAACTCAGGACTTCTCTTTATATGTCATATGAAAACCTACTCCACTAGGGTTTAGTTCCACCAGGACTTCATGTCTCCAAAATTCCCTTTTCATATCCCTTTATCAATTTCTTCTCTCCACCTCCATCTCTCCAAACTTCCCCTCCTCTTTCTCCACTCTCCCACACATACCACACCATAGGAAACATGTGGATGCAAGCAGGATCAGGACAAATGTGATATGCCTGATCCTTTTTATTTGTCTGTTTTGTTGTGTTCTGTTTAAACAGGAGAGAACAGGGCTGTACTATAATTTGGAACAAGAGAGGAAAGAGAAATTGAAGAGAAATGGATAGAAAGAAGAGTATTTTAAGAAAAGCCTGTTCCAGATGACACTCTAATTGTTTATATTTTATCCACTTACTTAGCAAAATGAAAACAAAACCCTGTGAGCACAAATGAAAAAATTAACTGTGGGGAAGGAGAAAAGTGCTGGATGGGGGTACACAGGACTACCTGTCCCATAACTTAGCCAGTTTTGGATAAGGCATAGGGAAGCCAAGGAATAAGCAACCACAACAATTGCCTCACCTTTTCCAGGGCATTAATAGCTGCTGCCAAAATGATAGAATCAGTTCCACTGTGTAATATCATTTTTATGCACATTATTTCTGTTGAAACTGGCAAGTCAAAGGTGAAACTGCGCCACATTGATTTTTTTTTTTTTTTTTTTAAGATTTTATTTATTTATTCATTTATCCCCCCTTGCTGCCTGTGCTCTCCGGGTCAGCCAACCACGCCATGCGGGCAGGCCCGCCCTCACCAGGAGGCCCCAGGAACCGAACCCGGGGCCTCCCATATGGTAAACGGGAGCCCCACTGATTGAGCCACAGCCGCTTCCCGACATTGATTATTTAGTTTGTAAAAGCTAACATGTATTGAGTCATGCATTGCAAGATTGGCACTGAGCCGCTTTCTTTTTTTGGTCAATAAACAATATGAAGCCAAAGTGCGAAAACAAATCTCTCAAAGCAGAAAGGTTAGAGAAATTCATTAGATTATAGCGCTCTATGTAGAGAAGCTAAGGAAATCTAGGGCATCCTCAGATATTTACCATTTAGTTGGAGAATTCTAGACTTCCTAAATTTGGGAAATCATTTTATAATGAGCACAGCAGCTAGGAACCAACTATGTACAATGAGTTGATGTCTAAATGACAAAGCTGTCTGCAAATATCTCCTTTGCTCTTGTGTGAGATATTTTTAGGGGTGAATCTCTATAACACAGTAATGACAGCTGATATCTTGGCATTGTTTAGTGCCAGAGACCTTAGAATGTTGATATTTAATACTTCAGGAAATATGGTATTGAACAAAAGCACAGTCCTACAAAAGGTGTGCATTATTTTTTGCCATACATGTGTTTGCAAAGTAATAATAACTAAATATTGAAAAATAATCATTAAGAGAATTTTCAACTTTGAAATAGGGATAGAGCTTTAGAAATTGGGGTTCATTTTCTTTTATCTTAATTGTTAACTGGTATCTGGGAAATGTTTAGACCAAACATAGAAAACAGTGATGACACTAATCCCCCATTTGGATGGAATTTTTAAAATGTGATATTTTCTGAGTGGTGGAGAAAGTGATTTGAATGGGAAAGAGAGTGGTGTTCTATCTGCAGAGGGGACTGATAGGACAAATGCCACTGGCAGATACAGAAAAAGGAGCTAACATCTTAGCAGTATTTGGAAGCCAGGAGAGCCAGGAGAGGACATTCACAAGGATGTTGTCATTGGCCTGGGGCCCTACTCTTTGCAGGAGAACCCACCAAGCTCCTTTGCAGGGTATACCTTCTCCTTTGCAGAGTATACCAGCTCCTTTGCTTCTGCCTCTAATTCTGTCTAAGAGACATAGAAAGTGGGAGAGGCAAAAATAAAGAGAAGTTTGGTTCATATCTGATGTGAATTAGAAGAAATAGAAATTCTCAACCAACTATGCACTTACATTATTCAAACAACTCCTTTTGTAAATGTACAGTAATGAGGCAAATTCTCTTACACAGAGAGGGGTAGTTGAAAAGCAATTGATTGGCATCCTGGAATAACCATTGTGCTGTTCCTGTTCTGCCAAATGAGGCACTCCTGCAGACAGGTGTTTATTTCCATCATGCTAAATAGGAAAATAAACTGCAGTGCAAACAGTGGTTAAATATAGCTGAGATAACGGTATCTTTCGGTTAAAATTTGAATCTACTAGGCTGGCCTGAGAACTACCATTGGCAACATTGTTCCTGTTGAAAAATGTCTATTGCATTCCCAAAGATTGACTTGCAGATGAACTTTTGGTGTATTCACAAACTGGAGCTAAATAGTACAGATTAGTAAAAAGAAGAAGGAGATATAACAGCCTGTGGGAAGTTCCTTTTATTTGAATTTACCAGAGTTCACTGAAAAAGTGACCATGCATCTGAAGATATTCTTTGAAACTAAGATGGCACATGAGTACTCATTTACCTACCCTCCATATTACTTATCCCTAAGTTGATCTATATCAAATCTTCTTCCAAGTGTTTATTGATACTCTTATCTGGTCTGTTTAATTACACACACTTTTGACAAAAACTGGATCTTTATTTAATCTAGTCTAGCAGAAATTAGAAGCACTCTTTCAATTACTCATGAAGCTCAGCGAAAGCATGAAATAGAAACCTCTTTAGGATAAGTCAGCTAAGTTAAAATAGCCAATATTTATTGAGTACTTGTTATATGTCAGACAACACTCTGCTAACCCTCAACAAAATAGTCTCTTAATCCTTTTAGCATCCCTACCAGATGAATATTATTTTTATCCCCATTTAACAGATAGGGAAACAGAGGACAAAGTCATAATAAATTACAGAGCCAGAATTTGGATCCAGACATTTTATATCCCGAACCTGCTGTCAATTACTCTTCAGTGTTGCTCGCTGTTTACATCTGTCTGAGAGATGATGCGTTCATTCTCATCAAATGGATTTTGAAGAGGGTCGAGTAGTCGGCCTGGAAAATCAAAAAATTTCTATCTTATCTTCCCCAAGTGATGATAAACAGTTTTACAGGGATTGGTGCCTTTTTCACATGTTTTATCTCTTACTCCGTCTAGAAAAATGTTCTGCACCTTTTGAGAACTCAATAAGCATTGACTGACTCACAACAAATGTGTGTGTGTAGTGCCAGTTTTCAAAGATAGAGCTCTTCTCTCAAAATAGTTAATGACTCAACAAAATAATTGCACACTCGTTTCATTTTTGCCCTTCTCATAGTGCATGGTTATTTATCAATTATCTTTTATTCTATGCTGCTCACTGGGTTACTGTTGATGATATTCAATATGTTTATTAGAAATACTGTCTATAGTCAATTTAACAAATGGCATGTACACTTGAAAAAATGCACAGTAATAATTTGCTGAAATATAATTCTAGTTCCACATTGACTAAAAAAAAAAAAAACTAATATTTTTGTGCCAGTCTTTGTTCTAAGTTCTATATACATCATCTCCTTTAATTTTCTATGGGGGTAAGAACTACAAATATTTCATTAACAGGTGAGGAAACTGAGATTTGGGGAAGTTAATAAACTTGCCCTTTGTCAAACAGCTAGCTAATGGTTGAGCTGGAATTAAAAACGGAGTTTGTGGACTCCAGAGCCTGAGGTCTTAAGCACTGCACAACACGGATTCTCTGGAGTCATAAATCATAGATTATATTCTCTTTCATGTCTAATTTCTTTGAAGCCTTTCTCCTCTTGGGCCTGCATACTAACCAGTTGTGCTACCAATTTGGTGACTGTAAATTAGGTGAATTTTTCAGATTTTCATCAATATTTTGTCCATTTTTTAAAAAAAGAATATTGGAAAATAATCTCACTTTTATATTTGTTCAGCATATTTTTATCTTAAAGATGCTTTGCTGAAGAATGTATAATTTTGAAAGAGGTTTGGCATGGATCCTTCTCTAGATGAGCTTATTTTCTATATCTCTGTTCCTCAATGAGAGCTAAAGGGAGAGCTAGAGGGAGAGAGATAAAAATCTTCCAAGAAGCATTTTTAAATCTCACAGGTAATATCCTTCCTCCGTCCCCATAAGAATCTGATATTCCCATCTCCAGTTCAATAATAATAATATATTTTACAGCAGGAAAAAAGTGTTTAAAACAAAAGCCTCTCTCTCTTTCTCCCCTCCTTCTCTCTCTCTCTCCCTCTCCCTTCCTTCCTTTTCCTCTCTTCCTTCTGTCTCTTTCTCTCCACACAATCGGATAATTTCTTTTTCATTGCTGATGAGATAACATGTCATGGGGGTCCCTCCTATTTCCTTTAAAGGGTCAAGTGAGAACTTAGATGATGTTTAGAAAAACAAAGACCAAGAACAATCTATTTAGGACTACTGTAAATCAGCCATGTGTAGGCAAACTATAAATGAGTCTAACTCTATTACGCTGGGGAGCATAAATTCCAAAGAAAGGCCCACTGACAGGGTGTCTAATTCATGAGCTTGTCTGTCCTGCTTATAGTGTCTGAATATCTTATCACAGATGTAGGGCCATGGCCAAATATCTTTACATTCAAAAAAATGACAAAGACGATGCCTTGAAAGTTTTAGTCCTTTTTCTCATTGGACTCTCAGAAGAATCCCCTAAAGTAGGGAAATTTTCATTTACCAAGAAGCAGAAATGACATAGGGCATTGTCTTAAAAACCACATATATACTAAGCAGAGATGTGAGAAAGGAGACATTTAACTGTACTGACTGAATTACCTGAGTGTGTTTGCCCTGAGAGAAGACTGGGAAAATGGATGAGAGTTTTACTAAGTAGGCAATCTGTAAAATCATTTGATGGAGGACCAGTCACAAGGTTATTCTGCTGTACCAACTAAAACAATCAACGCAAGATGAAAGTCAAATGTGAAACTCATGCTGGTAATGAGTGAATAAGACTATCCATGAAAAGTAGAATTTCAGCTATAAATTCAAGTCCTTCAGGGTTTACTCATTCAGAAGCAGGTGGTAACTGTAGGTCTGAAGGCTGTTAGGAAATTTATGGTCTCTGTGATCCCAAGGCCTGCAATATCACCCTATGAAGGTTGTTTGGCAAATACCTAATTACAACTTGATAGGATCATAAGATCATAATAAAATCAATACATTTTCTTCAAAGAAAGCATGTTTCCATTGGAGGCTGAATTCCATTTTTCCACTCATTTTTTATTTAAAAAGCAAATAGATTTTCTATTTTGATGTTGTCTAGGAAAGACCTGAAAATTTACTACATTTCCAGGGCTAACTTTTAAGAGTTCTTTTTATTTAATATGACTTTGATGAATAATTTTTAGTCAGTAGAATTTAATAACCCAAACAACAAAATATTATCTAAAGTACCTGTGATTTTACATGCAAATAAAATCCAAAAGGGAAGAAATAGGTTTTAATATAATTATTCCTTCATGTGGAACCAAAAGCATAATTGAGAATTTTGATTGTTACAGAAGTGATTTCAAGTATGTACCTTTCAATCACTGGGCATTTCCAGTAAAGAGAAACTTATAATGCTTCTTATTTTAAAATATGTGATGCAGTCTTTTTCTTACTTTAATAAGGATAAGTGCCTGGTAATGCAAATAAAGTAACACACAAGTCTTTTTGCAGATTTTTGAGCTTAATGTTAAGGTTTTAATAGGACATATAAAAAGTATGTGCATTAACCCACAACTTAGTCTTTGAAACAATTTCAAGATAAAATATGTTTCATACTGAAGAAAATATATGCATGCTATTAAAAAAAAAACAAAGGCAAGCTTTTCTAACACATTGACTTCTTTATATTTGCACATTGAATAATGGAAAACGTAAACATTGAAAACAACCTAAGAAACTGCGCCAAACTTGCTCAATCCTTTTGTTTTCCATTAGAAGGATAGATGCACGACTGGAGTGAATGATGCCTTTTAGGAAAAGATGTGGTCACAAAGTAAGTGCTGCCAGGACTTTTAGGAGCTCCCTCATTACACCAAAAGAAAAATTAAAATTAAAAATGAAATAAGTATCTGTTCTTAATTTTAAATACGTGTCATCTTGTCACACAATGTCTATTTGTTTCTGTCAATCTGTCAGTTTAGTTGAATCAATTTTCCTTTGAGTCTGAAAACACAAAATCTTAAAAACTGGTTCATATTTCTAAAACAGCTCATTATCATTTCCATGGTGTACCTATAAAGCATCAGAGTAACCATGCTCTAAGAATAAGTTACGTTAAGCTTGATTTTAGTAGATATAACTTACATTCCCATTAAATTTGCATTCAATTACTTCACCAGTATTTGATGCTTAAAATTAAATTACAATGTGATTCATTTTCCTGTCAACTGGGTGGTTCTGTATCATCCCCCTTTGGCCTTTCCCCCTCCTCCCCAGCCTGGGGGCTTATTTTCAGACTGTCCTCTAAAAATTAAAGAATCTCTTACTCATTCATGTTTCTTAATATTCTGACAATTGACATCATTAATATCAGACTCCTATGGAGTTCACAGGATAAGAAAGAAATCTAGAATAAACTGCATAGCAGGACTCAAGTACCAATTTGCAATTACTCAGTTCTTAGAGAAGATAGCATACTGCCAATAATTTGCTTAGCAAAAGTCATCCCATTTATTGTCAGATTCTTCTTACCTACTGCAGACAAAAAGGGTTATTTCTCCACTCACCCTTCCTTTTTTGGTTTGTTTTTTAAAATTGAGGTATATTTTACACGCAGTAAAATCTATCCTAAAATTTTCTACAGAAAGTATACAGTTCCATGTAGTTTAAAAAACAGAATATTCTCATCCCAAATAGATTCCTCATGCCCCTTTGCAGTTGGTTACCTCCTCTCCCTCCCTAGCCACCAAAATGCATTGATCTGGTTTCTGTACCTATAGTTTTTCTTGTTCCAGAGTGTCAAATAAATGGAATCATAAAGCATATAGCCTTTTTGTATAGCTCTTTCATTTAGCATAAGACTTGTAAAATTCACCCATGTTGTTGCATGTATCAGTAGTTTATTGCCCTGTAGTATTCCATTATCTGGATGTACTACAATTTGTTAATCCATTTACCAGTTGAAGGACATTTGGGTTATTTACAGGTTTTGGTGACTAAGAATAAAGCTGCAATACATATTTGCTTACAGGTCGTTTCTCTAGACATATGTCTTCATTTCACTTGGGCAATTTTCTAAGTCTGGGGTTAGTTACTTTGTTGTATGGTAAGCTTACATTTATTTTTATAGGCAATGAGCAAACTGTTTTCCAAAGTTCCCGTACTAATTTGCAATCCCACCAGCAGTGCATGAGCTCTAGTTGCTCTGCATCCTTGACTGCTTTTGTTATCAGCTGATATATTTTTTTTATTAGAGTCTTTCTAATAACTCTGGAGTGTTATTTCATTTGCATTTCCCGAATGATTCATGGCATTGAGTATCCTTTCATGTGCTTATTTGTCATTTATATCTCTTCTTTGGTGTCTGTTTTTTTTTTTTTTTTTTTTTTTTTTTTGGTCTTATTATAGAGTTTTGAGAGTTCTTTAGATATTCTGGTTCTTTATATGTATATTCTGGGTTGGAAGTGTTTATATTTCATCTTTCTACATCCTGAATGGAAGTGAAAATTCCTTACTTTCTTATGGAGACAGTTAAAGTACCGTTTGCAGATGATTGCTTTATAAAAGTGAAAGTTTTTATTTTAGCCTTTTACGGTCATCTTAATTGTTTTCTATACACTAGTTCTGAGCTTATGTCTTTCATCAAAGTACATATTAATATGAACAAATGCACATTGCCATTTCTGTTTATGAACAGTCTAAAATATGAGGTATTATTTATTAATAACAAAAAATTAAATGAATAATTTTTCTTGTTTTACTCTTTTCTATTTAGAAGCAGAGTGGTCTTTAGCTATAACCAGAAATTCCTCCCTGATGACTGGAACAAAAGGAAAATCAAGCCTGAGAGTGATGTAATTCTCAGGAGAGATCCTGACTTCATAAAAGCTTAAACTCAATTACCACGATAGCCAAGCTGTCAAAATACACCTCTAAATCACCTCTAGTTCCATTTTGACTGGATTCTTGCCTTAATTGTAGTTGCTGAATTTATTTCAAGAGAAGGAAACCACTCAACAAAGTCCCTGTAAGAATTGCTCAACTGTTTCAAGAAGGAATCTAAATAAGGTAGATTTGTTTGCAAAAGAAAGAAAATACACATTACATTTTATTTTTCCTTGTGAAGGTTTAGTAGGAAACACACAGAACTACTCCCAGCTAATAATATAGTACTCTTTAGAAGAGCAAATGTCATAGCCTCGGATATGAATGCACTTTGAATTCCTGTATCGTATTTTATTAAACCTCCTGTTTTTTTGAAATAGTTCAAAAAGAGTAGTACAGAAGAAAGCTTTGTCAAGTTTGGGGGAAGGGATGGATAGGAGTAAACCAATGAATTTATATACTTAATTCCTTTATTTGATCAGAGAGCAAAAAAACTAAAAGTGCATTCTCCCCAAATAGTTCAAACTTTCACCTAGAACCACAGCAAAAGTCTTGTTCAACAATGCTGCAAGTAACCTAAGTGGTAGGATAAAAACCAAGACTGGGACTTGGCAAGTGGACATTCGGCCAGTGAAATAAGTCCAACTTAATAATGATGTATGGTTTCAGTGGACATGGGGAAGATGAGTTTCAGCAGTTTAAGGTTATGCCTTCAACTTGGAGAACAGGGACTGGGAGTTTGATATGTGACATAAGTGAATGATATCTGAGATCTCACCTGGTGTATAAGATAAGGTAGATATGGCATCTGCGGTTTCATTTGGTATATGTGTTGTGGTGGGGTGGGTAGATATTAGAGCTACTGTTTCCTTCATGTCAGCCAAAGACTCATCCTTTATAATAAACAAACAAAAAGCAAAGAAACATGAAGGTAAGTAGGATGAAACAAGACTCATAGCTCTCTAACTTCCTTCCTATTCTCTTGTAAATTCCCTGCTTCAAGGATTTTTCTGACACCTGGCACTATCAGAATGTTCATCAAAAGTTTTTGCATCCAAAACTAAACTTGGCTATTTAGGGATGATTTAAATGATTAGAGAAGAACAGCAAAAATTCCCCCAGGATCTGTCACAATATTCTATTCCAGATCATTGTTGTAGATTTAGCTTTATATGAAGCCACCTTACATAAACAAGCACTTAAGAGGAGAAATTTCCCTGTCTTGTTGAATTCCCCTCCACAGCCAGACTATGTATTTTTAGGCAAACTTGGTACAAGTTATAGAAAGGGACTTGCCTTTTTGCTTTTGCTGTTTTGCTTTGTTTTTGCTTATTCTTTTGCTCTCAACTGTTCTTCTTTGCTAAACCTAAACAAACGAACCATCAAATCAATAATTTCTCACAAAATATTTAGCTCATTTTAGGCTCTTCCAATGGAAATTTCACCATCTGCAACTTGGACATTTAGATCCCTCTCTACCTGCCTCTCTTCTCCATTTAGAGCTTGTGTATGAGCGGAGGTTTTGTGCTGCTGTGGAGAGAACATGGGCATGGTCCCACAGCTCTAAACTAGTAGATACAAAAGGGGTCTCCTCATACACACAAACCCTCCAGTTACCACTCTAGTAGTGGTGTGGACCTCCAAGTCCCAACCCCAAAGACAGAGAGAAGGAGGGTATGGGAATATTGGGTAGGAGTTATAGTGCCTTATTTCTGTGTAGGTCCAATGTTTGAAATATGAACTTCTACCCCTCACCTGGTGGTGTTTTCTCTTTTATTTGCTCACACTTAAAAAAAAAATTATCTGGTATCAGAGCCTTCCTAAAAAGGAACTATACAATAGGTTGAAAATTAAAAAAGGAAAAGAAAGGAAAGGAAACTATGAGTCTAGCTTTTATATCTCCAACACCCAAATCATTAACTAGTCCTAGGCCACCGGACAGAATTAGTGGAGGATATGTCCATTCCTGAGCAACCATGAAGAGATACCACGAAGCATTTTGAAAGAGAACTGTGATTTCTGAGGTACTATGTGACAGGATAATGATGGCCTCAGTAGATGGCTGGATGAACATATGTTTCAATAGCCCCCACCTCCAGCAATGACTTGTCACTATGTAATCTCCTAGAAATGAAACACAGCTCTTAAAATGGGGAACCCAAATGGACTGACATCTAACTATTATTTCTCTCTATTATTAGGGCTTCAAGAGAGAAACTATACTGTAAAATCAAATATTTTGCACATTTTAGTTTATGGACTTTGATTCATATTCATTATACTAAACTGTGTTGGACTATGTATTAGGATTCACTAAAGAAAAAGAACTGACAAGATATATATATATATATATATATATACATACACACACACACATATTTGTGTGTGGGTGTGTGTGTTTGTAAATATTAAGAGATTTATTATAGGAATTGTCTCACATGACTGTGAGGATTGGCAAGTCCAAATTCTGTAGGGCAGGCTGCAAGTTGGATACTTCAATGAGTGTGATGATGAATTCTCTAGGAGAGGTTGGTTGTCTGGAGTAGAGATAGAAATGACTACTTTCTGATTGCTGAAACCATCAGTTCTCCCTTTAAGGCCTTCAACAGATTAGATGAGATGACTTTTCTCTTTGATTCAGGCAACCTCTTTTGTTGATTGTAGATGTAATTAGCCATAGACACAATCAAGTGGCTAATGATTTAAAATTCACAGAATACTCTCATAATAACAATCAGGCCAGTGCTTGCTTGACCAAACAACTTGACCCAATAACCTAGTCAAGTTGATGCATCACAGACGGCTAACCCAGTGTGCTTCACTGAAACCCATTTTCTACAGTAGTAACTATTGGCAGTGGATCTTATGTCTTTGCCTACAGAGGTAATTATAGGTCTAAGTAGGTAATTAATCAGTTAAATTAATGTTAACCTCTATAGTCACTTCTCAGTATTTTCTGAAATATGATGCTTCAAACGTGCTAATCTTAAGCAAATGGATATAGCATATAACCATAAAAGTTAGGGGATGAGATATCATCTGGTGCATCAAGCCATGAGACATTACTTGGGATTAAATATAAATCAGATCCATGGAAAATTCCCAAGTCCAAACATCATAGCTAGATTAGAAGAAAAAGTAATATTTTGGTTCTAATAGTCTTCCCCAGAAGCTAAACTCATTATGCTTCTAGAAGTAAAATTATTATTAGTAGTAATAATAGCAACTGATTATTGATTGATCATAGACTATAGACCATGCATTTTGCTAAGTATTTATGAACATTCTCTTATTTAACCCTTGCAATAATTATCTTTATTATTCCCCATCTTATTGGTGAAGAAATCTGAAGTTTAACAATTTATATGACTTGCCCATGGTGAAATAAGTAATTGGAGCTGTGATTCAAATCCAAGAATTGTGTTTCCAGGGTTCATAGCTTTCATCATTCTTCCATATTGCTGCCCAAAAGTAGGCTTTCCAAGAAAGAGGAATCAACTCTAAGTGCCTCAAATATAATTCAGTATTCACTCTGAAAGAACATTTATCTATGAAAAAACATAGATGTTATTTTGTGTCCTGCTTCTCTGCATTTCTCTGGATTCTTTGTCAATGAAATACTGGTATAAAGGGAAAATGTACTGCTGGATTTTTTTTCACTTTAATGAATACACAAATGAATAATTAAATAACCAGAGGATGTAATCTCTCATATGCTCATATACTAATGAAACAGAACATCCACTTTTGAATTTTACATAGCATATTGGTTAGAACTTCTAGTAATTGGGCATATTAAGGATCAAGTTGTGAGCTTTCTATCTCCAGACATGGCGGAAGCATATCTAAGAAGGGACATCTCATCCACACTGTTATTTTTATATAAGAAAAACCGTTCTTCACAGTTATCTGAGGGAAAATTCCATCTGCTGCTTGCTATATACAGATTCTGAGCAGAAGCCACAGACCTTTAAAATGCTTATTTGTTACAAAAAATACAATACATTTTTCAAAATCCTCAAATATTGAATCAGGAAAGATTATAAAATTCTCGACACCAACAAGAGCCAGTAGAGATTATAAATGTTATACAGACAAGAAAACAAAAGCACCTGAATATCCCCATTGAGTGAACTGCCTCACTCTGTACTTTTGGAAACTCAATTTTTTTCCCTTCATTTTCTCTGATATAATTTCTAAATCAGGCAGATAATTGGAGAGTGGGAGTGGAGAAGGACATACTGTACATGGCAGTGGAACATGGAATTGAAGAGGCAGGGGGAAGGCATGAACAAATTTAACTTTTGATTATTTTTACAAAGCAAAGTAATGACAAATTATAAATGAGAGGCAGTTATGCACACCTCCGGCACCTTCAACTTTTAAGCAGCTGATATGGCATTTCTGAGATGTGAAATGTGTACTGTGAGTTGTTTCTTCAGAAAGTCATTTTAACCTGCCCTAACGATGCATGTTAAACAGCCCTGAATTTAGAGAACATTTTGACCATCAAAAATTCTTCCAAAGTGCTTGCTTATTTATTTTCTAAATATGTAAGACAATACATATTTACATAATACAGCAGACCTTGTGGTTGCTTGATAAATATTTTCCAATTTTCAAATGCTCAGGATACTTGATGTAAATGTTGTGGTGTGGAGAGACATTTAGGAAAAAATATTATAAGCGTAATTGTTATTTATACGTATTTGGATCTCAACTATTATTTTTGTATTAATTCTCTTTTACCTATGTCCTTGAAAAACTTGAAGAAGCTTCCAGGAGAAACTTTTATATGCCCTTGCTTATTTTTGGTGTTTCTTTCTTTCTTTCTTTTTTTTTTTTCCAAGTAGATATTTACTAGTCCCAAAGGTGTTCATTGTTGGAATAATTTAATACCTAGGGCTAGTCAATTGTAAACAAGTCTAGTCTATGGAAAAACTTCCTAAAAACTGCAATTCAACATCTTAGACCATGAAAAGGAACGGCTGAGGATATTTATAATAAGTCTTCTCTATTCATTTTTTTCAATTTATTTTTAAATCAACACTTCTCATTGGGTTTTGTATGGTTTAAGAAGAACGTTCAATTCATAATTAATATCATAATGACAATAATAAAAAAATCCTGTCTCTAATTTTATCAGGGCAATCCTAGGCCTTGAAGGAGATCTAAATCAATAATTCACCGAGGTTCACAGAGCTTGCTTTGCTCATTTGAGGATTCATACAGATTTGTCTTCTGCCATCTCACACATCTTACATGACCACCAAAAAGTAAAATTCAGGTGATTCAATCGAGGGGTTTCAAACCTTTCTGTAAAGGGTCAGATGTTGAGATTTTTGGGCTTCCAGGTCCACACAGTCTCTGTTGCACCTACTGAACTCTGCCTTTGCTGTAGCTCTCAAGAAACCATAGACAAAGAGCAAAGGAATGGGCATGACAGTGCTGCAGTAAAACTTTATTTACAAAAATAAGTGGTGGGCTGGATTTTGCCAGCAGACTGTAGTTTGCCATAGTTTTACAATAGAATGATTAAAATTTAATCATTCCCCTGTAAAACTCAAAAATTCTTAGATAACGTTTTATGAAAACACCTGTTTTATTTCAAACATTTTTAAAGTATCACAAGTGGCTTTTTACACATTTTCAACAGATCTAATTTTTTTGACTGAATCGATGTATTAGTATAGTCATATATAAAAGTGTAAAAGTGGCAACTTTTATTTCCTACATGCTTTTCATTGTCTTTATTATTATTATTATTACCATTTCAGGTTTATAAATTACTTAACACTATCTGACAGAATAGGTCAGAATTCTTTCACCTTCCGCTGATTTCTGTGATTAATAAACAGCTCAATTCAAAGCTCAAGGGTTGAACCTACTCTTGGTCTTTAAAACCTTTCTGAAAACCTGTATAAATTATTAAAATATTGATGCAAACAGAAAAAGCTACTCAAGAAGATATCATAAATAGTGAAGGTATCATATGGAAATTAGTTTACAAAATAACTTATGAAGAAAAATTTGGAAAAACAGAGCTTTTCTCCTTTGCATACAGTTTAAGTTATGTCTTCATTCTTATTCACAGCAGTACACTATCAATAATATGTCAACTTCAATGTTTTTGCTCACCTCTCTTCTCTCTTGATATTTCTTGATATATATCTCTTGCTATATATATGCATATAAAGAGAGTCCTTTATATGCACTTGTGTTGCTCATAGTGTCTGTTTAGAACCTTTATCATAGGTAGCTGAGAGCTTTGGAGTTTCTTAGTGGACACTTGATTTACTGCAACTTATGATGACTGTCACAGCATTTTCTTCATTATCTTGTTACCATTTAAAGTGTACCTTGCCCATTTAAATTAGTAGAAACCCATTTTCTCCTTTCACTAAGAATAGCAAATAGATCTATTAAAACTTCACAGCTGTAAAAAAGGATGGTCTACAATGAACAAAGAAAGTTCCACTT
The DNA here is from genome assembly GCA_026826555.1 of Tolypeutes matacus. Lineage (NCBI taxonomy): Eukaryota > Metazoa > Chordata > Mammalia > Cingulata > Chlamyphoridae > Tolypeutes > Tolypeutes matacus. Next base: position 53,617,739 of record JAKSZT010054334.1, read on the forward strand.
TTCACAAATGATCTAGACTCTCTTTTTCTCTATCCCATTAACCCAATATGTTGCTGGCAAACAAAGAAATATTAGGAAGCATTTTATATGTTGCATTTATTGTGCTACACATTCTGTATCCATCCCTTACATACATCCCAGAATGTTAAATCTACCTGGCATCAAGCAGTTTATGCCTTGATGATTAATTACAAGTCTAATAGAAAAGATAAATAACCCATTGCCATTTCAGAGTAGTAAGCACCCATTGCCTTAATCAGGGAAGAATTGCTATATTCTATTCACCACAGGTGTGTAGGTTTATGTTACCAGCATCTGCTGTGAATCACGCAAAGTTATTATTTTCATTCTACAGCACCAATGGGTGTTTATGGAAATAACTGTACACTATACAATTTTGATTGCACAGAGAGAAAAATAGTTATTTGGAATGCAATTTGGACTGCAATATTTCTTTTTCGTTGCCTTTCATTTGGCAGCTTATACTGCTCAGATATTATCATCAATATGCCATACATAAACTTACATTCATCACTAGTACTTAGTCTTATTAACTAAACAGCAATTATATTGTTGTAGGAGGATTATGGAAATACATACAACCATGTATCACATGTTTTCTTCTTCATTGCACAATGTTTTTTTTTTTTTTTTTTTTTTTTTTTTTTGCATGTGTGGTTGTTAACAATAAGCAGCAATGTAAACAATCTGTCTGAAAGGATAAAACATGCCACTGAAAGCAAAGGTAGCGTTTTATTAAATAACTGTTTATGAACATTCTTTTATAACGTTTAACAGCTTCCCATTTTCTAATATAATGTTATATTGATTGAAAACTGCATAGAAGATTCAGTTTCAGTTATAGTAAGCAATTTTACATTTAAATTTTAAGGTCTGATATTGATTCAAAATCACAGATTACTTGAACTCCATTTCAACACTTTGAAGATTTGGGGGTGATTTGCATTTTTAGTTCTCACTGAATTGATATGTAACTCCCCCTCAAGAGCAAATGGTACCTTGCTGCTCACCTCGTTTGAGCAGACAAGATGCACCTGCTTGTGGTAGCCCTTCATTTACCGGTGAGAGGTTCTTCCATTGTGATCCAGATCACCTCAAGGCAGAAGGAAGGCAACTTCTCATGCCTCACAACAAGCTTGTGGACCATATGGTGGGTCCTTGATATTCACTTGACAAGGCTCAGATCTCTTAACAGGGATAAGCTCATTCTCCCCTATCCTGCATTCCTGAAAAGAGTGTCCAGAGTCAATATCCCTTCCTGGTGTCCAGAGGCTGTGGGCTGATTATCAGAGGCGAAGAATGATGTGCCCAAAGCACATCATAGTGGATTCCTTAGAGTGGACTAGACTAATTAGTGCTCAAAATGTTGTCAGTATTAAAAGTGTCCTGACTCAGTTCTTTGAAGGAGAGAACTAAAAAAGGAATCTGAAAAGTATTTTATATAAGGTGTGGAAAACTAGTCTTCTGGTGAAAAATATACTCCCCTAATCGGATAGAAATCTTCCACTAATGCTTACAAATATGTAGAAATGGGATGAGAAACACCTTTACTGGGGAGAGAGAATAAAAACAAATAAAATTATCTTCAGCTGCTACTATAACTGTAAATAGTAAGTGGTAATATTTGGAGAAAAGTCTTATGAAATACTCTCACCTGAATAACCCGCTTTATTCAAAGAATTGCATTTTTGCTCTACTTTGCATGCATTCGCAGATTTTTTGTATTTATTATTTAATGGTGTCATAAAACAACATGGTGTGACTAAAGTTGGCACTGGAAATCAAGACTGGCCAATGAGAAGCCCCAGGCTGTCTATTCTAGCTTAAGGCCATCATTCCTCATGAGTCTAGATTATCTGCTTCACCTTTGTACTCATCAGCTTTGCTAGATATAAATTGAGAATTGCACTTTGTCCTATGCCATCACAGAGGAAGTAAAAATTTTAAGTTCAGAGTTTTGATAAATCCTAGAAGTTTTTTTTAAAAAAGAAATAGGGCCTATGTAAAATAATAATTCATCTATAGTTTCTCTTTTATATTTAAAAATGTATAATTCAAACTTGCATTTTATTTTAAAAACTTGTCATTGCTGAGTGGTCCAGATGTTGGGTTGACATTCCCACTATTAGCAAGAAATGATTCATTCTCTACATGTGCTGTTACAATTCTCAGGCTATTTACTCTTTTAAGTCTGCAAAATCCTGCTGACTTTTCTCACTTTTCGAATAGAGAAATGCATTTACGTGAAAAAAAAAATCATCACTTTTTAAAGAAGAAATTTAGAATATTGATTCAAGGTATATGTTCCTTAGAATAACCTTTCTCTGATTGTAGGCTAATTTTATTTTAGCTATCAATTAATAGGATTTATTTAATTTATATTTAAAGAAGCTATTTGGAAGAAGACTGTTTTTTAACAACTCCAGATTGCTTAGATTATCAAGCACTTAATCTACTCTCCTAACACACACACGTATATCATAAGCAGAATTTAATTACTAATTATGTGGGTGGTAGTGTTTTTTGTCTAAGAGGTTACTGCATTTGAAACAGAATTATTGATTCCACACATATACTGTTAATTGTTGTATATCTTTGATTCCTAACCTGTGAGTTTGCACTATTATTATTCTCATTTTATAAAATGAGGAAATTGTTGCAGTAAGAAGTTAAATAATATAACTTAATCTGTGCAGCTTGTAATTGGAAGAGTAAGCAAGTACTCAAACCAAGGTCTTCTGGTTCCAAAATCCATGCTCTAACCCTCCCCTATATTGTCTCTCTGGGCTATTGGCCCGAGAAAATAGAGGAATAACAACGCCATTTACTCAAATGGGGAAAAGCATACAAACAGCTGACTAGTGAAAGTGGGACATGAGGAAGGGAGAGAGAAAAGCAAGTGTTTATATTTGGATCTGATAGGTTTGAGAGGCCTCTATTCGCCAAATGGTGTGTGCCAATCAGACAGTTTTATAAATGAATCTGGAGTTCAAGTGAGAAGCTTGGGCTTGACATTTTTTGAATAAAATTTATGTAAAACAGAAATAAACAGAATGCCACCTTACTAAAATAAAGTACACAAATGTATGAGATTCTGAAATTTAATAAAAAATTATTTGTACATTTGAATGCCAAATTAATTTCACCATTTTTTTAAATTACCCTGCTGGATGATGGCTAAATTGTGGCCTAAGCAACATTTCTGCTACCATTGCTTGCCTTTAAAACCTACATGCAATCTCCTTTGCAAACATATTGATATATGTTAGTAAAACAAACTAGCATTTGCTGAACATCCATCATGTGTGAGGAATTGTATTGTGCATATGGCATAAATGCTTTCATTTTAATTTTATAATTTCCCATAGCAGCAATAGATAAATCATAATATTTACAGCTATTCCATTTATGGCCAAATAAAAGAGACAAAATATTAATTAAGTGGAATGCCTGGCACATGGTAGGTTTTAAATATATGTTAGTTGCCCTGACTTATGGATGGAGTCTCCATCATAAAAACTATTAATTTTATCAAGAATGTATAAACACAACCAAACAGTAGTTGGCCTGCATCTGTCTTCTGGGACTAGATAAAGGAATATCTGCATAAGTGTGTGTGTGTACCAGTCAGGATTCTTTGTTGTTATCAATAATTCAATTTTGGCTGATGAGAGTGGAAAAGGAATCTATTAAAAGAAGGATATTGTGTCGATTGATGAATCAGTGGGAGATCAGTGAAATCGGGCTTAACTTGAAAAACCTCTGCAGAATTCATCTGATGAGAAAATTCATGCCACCACTAGTTACCAATGACCAGGTGGTTAGAGCTTGCTCCACTGCCTTCTCTGCCCAGGAGTCCATTCTATAGAACTCAACACTGCTGCTTGCCACCAGGGAAAGAGTTCCACAGGTGCCTTTTCTGGGTTCATTCGTTTCTGAGCCAAAGCCCACACAGATGCCACATTCCTCAGTCTTTGTCATAGGAAGTATGAAAAGCAGGAAACCTGCATATTAAGCCTATATCATAGGGAACAGTCTCTGCTTCTCACCAAAATCCATATGGTGAAATAGTCCCAAATATACAAAGCAGATTCAGCTTGTTGTTTGGCCAAAATGTCCATCATAATGTGGCAGAAACAGTGTTTTGTTTGTACATCCCAACACCTAATCTGATGCATAAAACATCATAGACCCTTAAAAATGAGTGAACTCAAATAATAAGGAACATGGAAAATAAAAGCACTAATTATGTGAAGGTCATTTTTATTTTTATTACAAGTTTAACCAAGGCTCTCACAATTTTGAAGACATGCCAAATTTCATTGTAGGACCTGTAAGCATATGGTGTCAGTAGGTTGGTTCTGTTTTGTCTAATATTGGGTGGCTAATGAGATTGAGACATATATTTAAAATGCTAATATTTTATTCATTTAATAAATAATTCCAGGACATTTACCAGAAATATATTATTGTCTGGTCCCTGAAGCGATACTTTCTCAGTTGAATTCAGTTGTCTGGGGCATAAGGCTAAAGTAAAATTATTGTACATCATTCACTTGGGATAGAAAGTAATTAATAAATTGATCTGTGAAAACATTTTGGCCAAACACTCTGAAGAACTAACCGATTGACAGAACATCTCACTCATGCTCTCTGAACATCCTTCATTCATTACACAGAATACATTTGTTGAAGAACTAACTAGTGCAGTATTGCAGGTATGCTGTTGAAGCCCAGGATTCATCCTATATATGAAAGTAAAACAGTGTCACATTTCCACCTTAAAGGGTGAAAAAGTGGAGAGGTTCTCCTTCCAAATAAATCCTATTGAAGTTCTAAAATGTTGATCTAATCAGGAAGTTATTTTTGCCTAAATTATGATATATGTTTCTATGTCACTCCAGATGTAATTGTCAAGTGCGGTTTGTGTCTCATCGCTCTTTGCCATATCCTTTCTTTGGCCTTTCCTTCCATATGCCTGTCTCTCTCCTGCCTGGGGTTTTCTATTTCTGTCTCCCTTTAAAAGCAAAAAAAAAAAAAAAAACACTTTGCCTGCTGTGCACTAAAATGAATAAGGAAATGATTTCCATCAACTTTATCTCTTGACACCGTTCTTTCTGGTAATATATAGCGTGCTACTAATTTTCAGGTGAATAAAATGTCCTTGCCGCTGAACTGTGGATATATGGATATGAGCTTTCCTTTTGCATATGTTGTTCACTGTTTTGTGGAACTTCTGAGGTATAGCATTAAGAAAAAGGAAAGAAAATGTAAACTGCTTTTCTTCTTGTCTCTCAAAGGACAGATGGTTCGAACATTTTTTCGCTGGTCCACAGGCCCTACTGGTTGAAGGTCGCCCTCAACGGCATGATCTCCTGTTCAAGGCTGCACTTTTGCACAATATCCTTCTTTTAATAGATTGCTTTTCCACTCTTATCAGCTAAAATTGAATTATTGATAACAACAAAGGATCCTGACTGATACACACACACACATATGCAGATATTCCTTTCAGTCTAGTACCAGAAGACAGATGCAGGCCTACTATGATTTGATTGTGTTGACACATTCTTGGTAATATTAATATTTTTTATGATGGAGAAATCATCCATAAGTCAGGGTAACTAACATATATTTAAAACCTACCATGTGCCAGGCATCCCACTAAATATTTTGTCTCATTTATTTGGCTATAAATGGGATAGCTGCAAATATTATGATTTTTCTGTTGCTACTAAGAGATATTATAAATTTAAAATGAGAACATCTATGTGGTATGCACTAGACAATTCCTTACACAGGAGGATCATATAATCTCTAAGGATGATAATGAACAAACTCACTATCCTCCCTGAGACAAGATATCTCCACACAAAGTGAGTCTGACCTCCCATAGAGCTGTCCACCACAGCAGCAACTGAAATCAGAGGTAGGTCAAGGCAAGGCCAGGGACAGATGCCACTGCTTGTTCTGATGTAGCAGCTAATTCTAGACTCACCCTGCAAAAGGACATCCAGCCAATAGCTGATTTCACCAGCCCTTCTTCCTTGCTAGCTAACAAACAATGAAACACAGTTAAATTACAGGCTTGGACTAAACAATGAGATTGGGAACAGTTACCATATTGGACAACCATTTTCAAGTTCTGTAAAACTATCAATCCAGCCCAAACAAAGGCAAATTGGAGTCACTGTGGTCAAGGACTTTCTTAAAAATTTATTTTAATTACAGAAACTGTGAACTTACAAAACAATCATGCATATATGTAGAATTCCCATACAACACCCCTTCACCAACATACCACACCTTGTGGAACATTTGTTACAAATTATGAGATAATATCATCAGACTATTACCATTAACCAAGGTCCATAGCATAAATTTGGCATATTTTTTCCTCACTCTCCAACTATTAACACAGCTGGTTGGGTTTGAAAGGTTTTAAAAGTTCACTTGAACATAGATATTAGGGTCTATTTCTGAACCATCAATTCAGTTCCATTGGTCTATGTGTCTATGCCAGCACCATGCTGTTTTCACCATAGTAGCTAGATAATATTATTTAAAATCCAGAAGTAGAGACTTCAACCTCACTTTTCCTTTTCAAGATGTTTCTGGCTATTTGGGAACATTTATCCTTCCAAATAAATTTGATAATTGTTTTCCATTTGTTTAAAAGTGCTGGTTGGAGTTTTATTGGGATTGCATTGAGTCTGTATATCAAATTGCATAGAATTGACATCTTATTGATATTTAGTCTTCCAATCCATGAGCATGAAATGTTGTTCAAATTATTCAGGTCTTTTTAAATTTCTTTTAGCAATGCATTATAATTTTCTGAATACAAGTGCTTTACATCCTTGGTTATGTATATTCCTAAATATATATATTTTTAGTTACTATTGTAAATGGAATTTTTTTTCCTGATTTCCTCCTCAGATTTTTCATTACTAGTGTATAGAAAAACCACTGATTTTTGAGTATTGATCTTGTATCCTTACACCCTACTGAAATTGTTTATTAAATCTAGAAGCTTTGTTGTAGATTTTTCAGGACTTTCTAGATATAGGATCATATCATCTGCGAGAGTTTTACTTCTTCCTTTCCAATTTGGATGCCTTTTATTTCTTTTTCTTGCCTGATTGCTCTTGCTAGAACTTCTAGCATCATTTTGAACAACAGGTGACAGTGAGCATCCTTGTCTTGCTCCTGATCTCAATAGGAAAGCTTTCTGTCATTCAGCATTGAGTACAATGTTTGCTGTGGGTTTTTCTATATGGCCTTTATCATGTTGAAAAAGTTTCCTTCATTTCCGATCTTTTGTGGTATTTTTATCAAGAAAGGATGCTGTATATTGTTAAATGCCTTTTGGCATCAATCAATAGGATCATGTGATTTTTCTTCAATGATTTTTTAATGTGGTATATTACACTGATTCATTTTCTTGTGTTGAACCACACTTGCGTGCCTGGTATAAAACCCACTTGGTCATAATTAATAATTCTTTTTATGTATTGTTGGATTTGATTAGCAAGTATTTTGTTGAAGATTTTTGCATTTGTATTCATTAGGGAAATTGGTTTGTAATTTTATGTTTTCATAATAACTTTTTCTGGCTTTGGTATTATGGTAATATTGGCTTCATAGAATGAGTTTGGTAGTGTTACTTTTTGTTCAATTTTTTTGGAAGAGTGTAAGATTGGTATTAAATCTTCTTTGAATGTTTGGTAGAACTCACCTGCGAAACCATCTAGTCCTGGAATTTTATTTTGGGGAGTTCTTTGATGATTGTTTCAATCTCTTTACTTGTGATCTGTTTGTTGAGGTCTTCTAATTCTTCTAGGATCAGTGTAGGTTGTTTGTGCATTCCTAGGAATTTTTCCAATTTGTCTGCATTGTCTAATTTGTTGGTATACAGTTATTCTTAATATACTTTTACGATCTCTTTTATTCTGTGTGGTCAGTAGTAATGTCCCTGTTTTCATTTTTTATTTTATTTATTTTCATATTCTCTCTTTTTTTCTTTGTCAGTCTAGCTGAGGGTTTGTTGATTTTGTTAATCTTCTCAAAGAACCAACTTTTGGTTTTGTTAATTCTCTATTGTTTTTTGTTCTCAATTTCATTTTTTTCTGCTCTGATCTTTGTTATTTCATTCCTTCTACTTGCTTTGAGAATAGTTTGCTGTTCTTTTTTCTAGTTCCTCCAGCTGTGTAGTTAGCGTATTGATTTTAGCTCTTTCTTCTTTTTTAATGTAAGCATTGATATGTATAAATTTCCCTCTCAGTACTGCCTTTGCTGCATCCCATAGGTCTGATATGTTGTGTTCTCATTTTCATTTGCCTCAAGATATTTATTGATTTCTCTCACAATTTCCTCTTTGACCCACTGATTATTTAAGAGTGTATTGTTTAATCATCATATATTTGTGAATTTTCCCTTTTTTCACCTCTTGTTGATTTCCAACTTTATTCCTTTATAATCAGAGAAAGTGCTTTGTATAATTTCAGTCTTGTTGAATTTATTGAGAACTGTGGGGTCAATGACTTTTTAAGGACATTTGCTCTCTTATCAACATAGCTCCTACTTTTGATTTAATTTTGTTCTCACTTGGATTTCAAGCACCAGATGCTACACCATAACAAACTCAGCAGTAAGTGGCAAAAAAAAAAAAAAAATAGTGTGGTGCCATTTCAGACTCTGAGTGTCTGATGCCACCACCAATTTTTATCCATATTCTATTTACCTGTATGACACTTTTAAGTAAAAATTCAGGTGCTAAAACCTCAAGTGTCTTTAGGAGCTAGACACATCATACATATGAAGGAGATGAGCCAGTGGACCAATGACATGTAAATACCTGTTAATTTGTAAGTTTTAAAATTTGTACAGATATCAAGGTCATTTTTTTTTCATATTAGCACCAAAAATAACCTAGATGTTTCTATACGATCATATTCAAAACAATAACCATATATTTACATTTTTCATTAGGAAATTATACTCACTAATCTTTTTTGTGATTAGATTTAAGTTTATCAGGTTATCACAGATACAGGAAAAGCAGAAATTTGATGGTGAATATGACAACTAGAACAAACTCTTAGCAGCAGTTACTCTAGTTGGTAAGTTATAATGTACATAACTTACTAACTTAGGTTTGACCTCAAAACAAATTATCTAGAAATGTGTCCACTATCATGAGTATAATTAGAAAATCTGTTGAATATAAACCACATAATATCTTTTTCAGTAGACTTTGCTCAGCACAGTGATTTGATCATACAAGGAAAATGTGACTGAATTCTGAAAACAGTGGAGCTGGCATTAGTGAAACCCTAATGCCAGGCCCAGTATAATACAACTCCTACCTTAGCAAGAATTTTGAAGTATACAGGTAACAAAGCAAAATGCCATGCCTTTTCCTTACCTTTGCTTGTTTTATAATATTTAATTGAGTATGTAACATCTTAGAATATTTTTTTCTAAGACATTCTCTAAGTATTGGCAGTCTTGCTAAGTGCCTGAATCTCAGGAAAAATGCTATATGCACAAAGATATTATTAAGCGTCCAGGTCTGCTAAAAGATCATTACCAAAAGGCATTCATAGAAATAACTATAAAAAGAATATGCCTAAAGAAAAGTTCCTGAGGTACAGGAGCTTTGTTTCTGAGACTGCAGTACCATGGAAATCCTCTACATCCAAAAAATTAGAAGCCATGATGTTCCTTTCCTCTTGGGTGAAGCTTTAGGCTCCTCCACATTATTATAAGAAGAAAACACTAATTCCAGTGGGCCAATTGAGCACGGTATTTTGAGAAAATGTAGATAATAGTTCTATAAAGATATACAGTATTTATGAGGGCATTTCATTTAATGGTATTTAATTTAGATGATTGTATACAAGGAAGGTAATAATTACATTGGTGCTTAATGTACTGGGAACCACATTACAGCAATCCTATATCAGAAACAAAGTGTGGAAAGCAACAGCTTTATATGCAGTGTAAGGTAAATGAATATTTTATTGTGCACCCAGGGTGCCTGATAAAAATGGAATTTTTTTGCTTATCATTAGTTCAATACTGAGGATAATGTAATCAGTACTTGTGGGTGTCATGTCACAATTGTCTCTTTTTCTTCTACACAGCTTGAAACTCAGTTAGTAAGGACACAGCTGCTAACAAAGGAAATGCTTGATTTTTTTCATCATTTGCTGCTATTTCATTACCATTCAAACCAGTTAAATTATGAAGGGTATTTTAACAACTTATGCTTCAACTAGTAATAAGGATGCTTACAGTTAGCACAAAAAATGTGTTACATTGAATGGAACAGAGTCTTTCAAAATAGTTACTATTAGATCCAAACTTTAAACTTTAAGAAGCATATGCACATTTATTTACACATTTTAAATTTGAGAAAAGCATTGGGAAAGATAGTGTAACTGTATAGCTATATTTGACACTGCCTTTTTTTTTTTTTTTTTTTTTATCAAGCTGACTTATACTTACTTAAATGGCTTTTCAAGGGCTCTGCTTCCAAGGGAAATCATTAATTTGTAAATACAAATTTTAGCTCATTGATTAAAAGATATAGAATTTGTATAATTATGCATGATATATAAGTTGTTCAAATATTTTTAATGGTGCTAGAGATCACCGTTATAATCCTAGTCCTGTAATGATTAGGTGGGGCCATGTGACTAGCTCAAGGCAAATGTGTGAGAGCAGTGTGATGCACATCTCAACTGGGTACAAGCTGAAGAGTTCCCTGGATCCACCAGCTCTCTTCCCTTGCTTCAGAAACCATGTAGCCATGCCTTAAGATGGCTGTGGCAAGAGATGAGAAGCAGGCAGGATCCATAAATCATCCCAGGAAAGGCCCAAGAGAGTCACATAATTGAAGCACACATTTTGTGAGCAAAAAAAAAAATTCTTTTAATGTTAAGACCCAAGGATCTCAGGGTTAATTTATTTTCAAAGCATAGCCTATCTTATCCTGATTAAATGCCCAAAACATTCTGAGCTCTTTCCAGATTCAGAGATTTTGTACTTGATTTTCCCTATGCCTAGACTGCTTATATAATAGATCTTTGCATGGTTGACCCCTTAATTTTCAAATTGAACTCAAATGTGGCCATCTCCGCAAGGCCACACTAGACTACGCTATTTGAAATAGGCCCTTCTCACTGCATGCCTCCCCATTACAAGCACCATCCTACTCGTGTGCACTACAATACAATCAGAGCAGAAATCATCTCGTTTATGATCTATTTATTTTCTCCTTCTCATCATAAAATACAGGCTGGGGATTTAGACTGTCTTATCTATTACTTGTAGCTTGGTGCCGGGAACAATGGGTGAAATGATAGGCAAACAAAAAATAATTGTTATGTAAATGAAAAAATAGAAAGGAGCTGAATGATCATCTAACCCATTTATTTTAATTTGTAGGTTAATATACAACATTAATTCAACAAATATCTATTGAATATCTATTGATAAATGATGGATAGAAACTGAGACACAAGAACCAAGATGACTCACCTAAGGGTAAAACTGATACAAAAGCTTCCGATTCAAGAGTCTGTCCTTTGCCCCTCTGACACTTATTCCTGCCCACACCAGTTTCCCTACCAACACCTGCACTTGCTACCAGATCAACTTCTTGAAAAAATTTTCCATCTTATTGTGAAAACTTTCACATAGATGGCAAAACTGAAAGAATTTTAACATGAACATCCTTAAACCCAGCACCTACATACTTTCATTAACATTTTATTCAATTGCTTTTTCAAAGCTTCTCCAACTATCCATCCATCTATTCATCCATTAACCAATCTTATTTTTAAATACATTTCAAAGTATATTACAGACATAGGTACCTTCCCCCCCAAATACTTCAACACCATTAATCAAAATTCAACATTTCTTTCCATGTAATGAAATACACAAATCTTAAGTGTACATTCACTAAGTTGGCAAATGCATACACCTGTGTAACCCAAATTCCTGTCAAGATACAGGACATTATAATCACTCTGGAACAGGGGTCCACCATTTATGACCTGCAGGATAAATCTGTCCCTCTGCCTATTTTTGTAAAGAAATGTTTATTGGAACAAAGCCATGACCATTTGTTTGCATATTGTCGTGATATTATGGCAGAGTTGTGTAGTTGTAACTGAAACCATCTGTCTTGTAAAGCCTACAGTATTGACTACTTGGTCCTTTATAGAAAGTTTGTTGAATGCTCCTCTAGAAAGTCCCCTCAGGCTCCTTCCCAGTCAATCCTCACCCCATCCCCAAGCAATCATTATTCTGATTTTTTTCCTTGACAGATTAGGTTCACTAACTCTAGAATTTCATGTAAATGGACTCCTACAATAAGCACTCTTTTGCGTCATGCTTCTTTAACTCAGTATAAAGTTTTTGAGATTCATTCAGTTTATTGTACGCTTCCGTAGATGATTTCTTTTTAACACTGAGTGGTATTCCATTTTATGGCTATACCTCAGTTTACTTATCTCCTTTTGATGACATGTGGTCTGTTTCAAGTTTTGGGCTATTACAAACAAAGCTGTCTTGTAGACTATTGCATATTTTTATTTCTTTTGGGTCAATACCTAGGAATTGAATTCTGGCTCAGAGTATATGTGTTTGTTTAGTTTTATGAGAAACTGGCAGACTGATTCTCAGAGTAGTGATACAATATTACATTCTCACCAATAATGTAAGAGATGTCCAATTTCTCTACATCTTTGTCTACCTAGCCACATATATCTTTCCTGTTTTTATAAAGCCAATATGGTGGTTGTGAAGCTGTATCTCATTTTGGTATTAATCTGCATTTATCTAGTGACCAAAGATGTTGAACATTTTTTCCAGAACTTCCCCCATTCTGTCTTTAGTGATGTCCTCAATTGAAAGTAAGATTTTCCTCAGAAATCTTATATATGTCATTTGTATCATTATTATGGAAAAGTTCACAAATCTTGGATTATAATAATTTGAGTCAGAATACAGCTATTAATTGCAAATCAAAAAAAGTTTGTATGAGAGAATTTTCTGAATGATTGATTGATTCATTCATTAATGCAACTAATTTTCATTGATCTCTTCCTATTTGCTGTTGTTGTTTTTGTTCTAAAATGATTAATTCTGTTTTTCTTAGAAAGAACGACTTAAATAATAACTTATTTTTCCTCACATAGAGAACGTATAGAAATTGACAGTAGAAGGCTAGTCCAGTTCATCAATTATGTCTTCAAGAGCCCATTTTTTCCCCTATCTTCCTGCTCCTTTATCCTTAGGTTTTGGTCTTCTTATTTAAAATAGCTGCTGTATCTGCATGTATCCTGTTGCAGACCCAGGCATAGAGAGGGGAAAATAGTAAAGGCTACTACAGCTCTATCTGTCAAAGCAAGGGTCTTATCACATCCCTTCCAGCAGACAAGAGTGTCATGTGTCCATCTCTGGCTGAAAAGCCTGGGAAACTGATGATCTATCTTCCTCACATGTGATATAATAATGCTGAATTCACAGGTGGATATTGATAATTTTACTCCTGCATATTTTCAACATCTACAGAACAGAAACAATAAATAGCAATATACCAGATCTTTGCTGTGGTGAAACATATTTAAAAACAAAGCAAATGACACACAAAAAAGAAAGAAAACAAAACTAGATTTCAAAGTTTCTGTGATTCAAAAAGCTTGTCTAGCTTCTGTTTCATTGGGATTTTTTTTTTTTTTTCTTTTTAAATAATAGGAAATTCATGTAGATAATTGCTATTTTGAAGTTGCAAGCAGATATTCTTTATAAAATGCCTTAAAATTCACTTTTGGGAAAGTACTTTAAGGGGTTTTTCAATTACACAGATATAATGAAAATATGCATTTATTTTTCTTAGTTAAAACACTATGTGACCATTTTCCTAGTTTCCAACATTAAGTGATCTGGATTGATAATGTAAATTGCTTCACGTGGCCAAATGTCAACAGCAGCAAATGGCTTGATGGAGAGGTGCTTGGGTAAAGAACCCAATACTTGTTCCTTAAGACCTGTCTGTGCTTTAGGATCCTAAGAGGACCTCATTAATACACGGAGACATATTTCTTCAAACCAGTAGGTGGGAGTTCACATGACATTTAAAAAAAAAAAAAGGTGAAATGATTGTTTACTCACAAGCAGGTATTTAATCTGTAGTTCAGACAACCTAGACGTTGGAATTTGTATGCTATTGAGAGAGTCTTTCTCTCCCTTGTATATAGCTGCTATTCCAGTGCCTGCAACAGTGCTGAATAGTACAGTGTATGCTCAATCCTTTAAGTTAATAAACGCATGGAGGAACAAATTTAATATAAATAAAATAGAAAAGACTATGCCTTAATACTGATTGAGTTCAGCCAAAGCTACAATAACTGGGTAACATCCATAACTTTAAAAACTGAAGTGAAATGAATTAGGCATTCCACTAAATATAACAGTTTTTTTATCTTTTTTTGGAATTTTTATTTTTATTTTTGTTTTATCCTCTTCTGACAATCTATTGCAGGAATGTATATAAGCTTTATAAGAAAAATGACTAATTTTTAAAAATCTCCAGCACATGACTATGTATTATAGAGATAGACTATTAGAAATAATTTAGACCAGCTATCTCATTTGCAGGTAAAGATATTGAGACTAGTAAAATAAAGTCTCATGTTCAAAGTCACAGACTATTTAGAGACAGAGCTGAGATTAAATAATGTGTTTATTAATTAAGCAAATAAACCAAGAAAAGCAAAAAGGTGTTGGATAGTTTTAAAGGGGGGAGGATGTCATGATAAAATTTTCATTTTAGAAAAAATAATCCTGTTTGCAGTGCATAAAAATAGAATAGGGACTCAGGTAAGGAGACAACACCAAAACAGAAGAATGCTCCCAGCTATAAAGCTGATGGGGTCATCTATGTGAGAGATGATGGTGGTTTAAGGTAGAATCATGACAGTTGACTTGGAAAGAAATGGACAGATTTCAGGATTACACAAGAGTTAGACAGAGCCAGGGCTGAGACCAGACCATGCATTCATTCAGTGATTCAGTAAATATTTATTGATGACATCCTAGGTATTGAACTACAGAAATAAAAGACATGATCTTGTTCCTTGAGGCACTCTTGGGCTGGTGAAACAAACTTAGCTAAACTGAATCATTTCAGTCTGCCACATTGGTGGTTTGAGGAAAATGTTTTGGGGTCTAACACCTTGTGGTGTGAAAATTAGGCCATAAAGAGATCATTAACTTTCTCAAAAGTGGTTCTTCCTAGAGTTGCCATTATTCTCTAGCCCTTTTAAGGGAGAGAAGTGAAATGAAAGATAAGTCTGAGCTCTGTATGATAATACTTCTCCTAGTAGTAGGTGGAGAGAGAAGAGAGAAAAATTCAACAGTCCTGATTTGAATAATGCATTCTCTTTAATTTTTGCTATTACTGCCACTGATATTGCTTCATTAGGAGTAAAAGCAAATTATGGCTTTGCCTCAAAAGATGGTGGATAGTTATGGAAATTCTAACTAAAAATTTCATCTCTCATGTGATTAAAATACTCACCTGGTTTCATCAAAATTTTTTCCCAGAAGGTAGGGGAGGATAGAATTCAGTCAGTGTGTTACAAAATCTTGCTGTTCAAGTTGAAGAGACTGAAGTAATTTGTTAGTACTTCCTACTGCTTCTTCCTGAGGTGTTTGAAATTAAAGGGAAAAGGGGAGCAGCTGTAGTAAAAGCAGCAGCAATCTCTCTTTCAGAAAAATCTAAACATCCCCAAATAAAGACCCCATTATGCACATGTTCCATAAAACCTCCACTAACCCACCTGTTCAAAAGCAGCTGAATTTGCAATTTCAGGCCTGCAAAGATGTGAGGTGAGAAAAAAACGACAGAGAGCAGAAAGAGATTAATAAGAGAATTAAGCCAAAAATCTCATATGGTGAGCCTCCTTGCATCTGTGTGTATATCTGGAGGCAGAAAAAGGCTGTGACTAATACAATTTGATTCATTACTGATTCACTGAGCACTTACCAGGATACCTAGCACTGTTTACTTTCCACTGGAGGCAGGGAGAGGATTGTGGATCATTTAGGATTAAAGCCACTCTGCCCACCATCCACTGGATTAGGGCAATGTCCACACATTATTTTCTCATATCAAACAATGACACGGTGTTTAAATTGTGATTCACCTAGCAAGTGCCACTCAAGATTGATGGAGGGGGCAGGAGAATACAGTAAACTATAGTATATCACTCACTAAATTTTATTACAATAAATGAAAGACTGAAAGAAAGAAATGTAGCACGTATTTAAAGTGTTCCAGGTACCATTCTAAGCATTGCAGGGGTATTATGTTATATCACTCTCTGTGAGCAGGGTAAAAGTATAGAGGAAATTAAAGTACACAGGGATAAAGTACCTTCCCCAGGTCACATCATTGGAAATCACAATGTTGTCTTGGGCAGCTTTCACACCACAAAACTGCCCTTCCCTATCATTTAAGTCAAGAAAGAAACCATTGGAAGATGCTGAAATTTTGATGCCTTTGTCAGTTGTCAAGCTTGGGATTTTATTTCACATCAGAGCAACATTTGTGTAAAATCTTTTTGGGCAGAAATTATCATGACTGCTTTAATTCATTTATTTATTTATTCATCAGCTCTTGGTTGATACATCTACATCATGGCAGGAATTTCTAGAGCTTGGGATAAGGCAGTGGACACCACTGTTTCTTCCATTATGGTGGCAGCTTTCTAGTGGAATGTTAGAAAATAAAAACAAAAAATGGATGTATAATATATAACAATAGGGGAATAGAGAAAGTGTGGAGTAGAGAAAAGCAGTTTTAGAGTTGGTAATCAGTGAAGGCCTCTCTTCAGAGATTACATCTTCAGTGACTTGAATTCAATAAAGATGTTAGACATGCAGGTATCTGAAGGATGAACATTTTAGTCTAAAAATCAATAAATGTATTGGCTTTAAGTTGGGCATGCATTTGAGATGTTCTAAGAACAACCAGGAGGACACTGTTGCTGGAGGGAAGTGATAACCAGGTAGGAGCACTAAAAGACCTTCTAGGGATCATGGCTCTAGCACAAAGGGTGGTGGAAGCACAGGAAGGGATTCATATTTTATTCAAAGTGTGATGGAAAACAATTGGAGGAATTTGAGCAGTGAAAGAATTAAATATGGCTCATATTTAATAAGATAATTTGTCTTTGTCATGTAGAGAATATACTGTATCAATTACAATGGAAGCAAGAGAGAAAATGAGGAGCCTGGGATGGTTAATTTCATGTGCTAACCTGGTTACATTAAAGGGTGCAGTTATTTGGTCAAGTAAACTCTAGCTTGAGTGTTACTGTGAAGAAATTTCATAGACGGATATGCCTTCATAGATGGACGTGCATCTACAGTCAGCTGATGGCCTCTATGGCTGATTGTATCTATAATCCACATTGCTGGGGGGAGTCTCCTAATCCAATCATTTAGAAGTCTTAAAGTCAAAACTTAGGATGTGAGAAGTCAGAAAGAAGAATCCCTGCTTCTACTTCAGCCAGCCAGCTTCTCCTGAGGAAGTCAACATTACCTTCATTGAGTTGCAAACTTGGACTTGCCAAACCAACCCCATAGTGAGGTGAGCCAGTTCCGACAATAAATCTATTTATCTAACTAGCTACCTATGTATCGTCCCTTGCTGTTTCTGTTTCTCTGGGGAAATTCTGACTAATACAAATGTGTATTTCAAAAATCCAAACCATTGAAGGTGGTGGCTTGGTCTAGAGTGGCAAATGTAGAAGGTATGATAAATGATCAGATTCAGAACACATTTTAATTGTCAAGATGACAGGATTTTGAGTAAGAGAAAAGAGAGAACTCAGGAATGAGTCCAGACTTTCAACCTGAACAACTGGGTGAGTTGTGGAGTTATATGATGAGTTGGGGGACATTTGGGAAATGCAAATTTGTGTGTATGTGTACATGTGGGCATGCATGTCTGTGTATGTGAGTATGTTTAGGGAATGAGTGTCTCTGTTTTTGGACATATGTTAGATCCCATTAGTGTCCTGGAATGGAAGCTCCTTTAGTGCAAGGTTTTTGTTTCTTTCACTATTATAAAATATAGAGCAGTGCCTGGCATGTACTAGGAGCTGAAGAAATGTTTGTCAAATGAGAATATAAATAAAAATATATATGATTGAAAATTGAGATGTTGCAGGCAATTGGGTCCAAGGATTTGAAATTCAGTAGGCATTATTTCCATACTGTTGCTATAAAACCAGAGGACTAAGTGAGATCATGTTGGGAGTCTATGTAGACAGAGAAAAACTCCAAGGACTGTTCCTTGGGGCATTCAATGCAATATTTTACTAGGAATAAGAGAGATATCCAGCAAAGAAAACTGAGAAGGATCAGTCAGTAAAGTAAATGGAAAACCAATAGAGTGATGTCTCACAGAAAACAAACAAAGAAAGTGTTTCAATGGAGAATGGATTTTGTATTTGAAAGTGAAATCATTCTATTTTTTTAAAATATACACTTTTTAAGCAAATATACTCCAGAAAAATATACTTCTCCTAGGAAGACATTATTATCTGTTTACAATAGGTTATAATCCTGTCTTGAAAGAGCATTGTTTACAAAACTGTTTGATATTTTGTGCTGCCTTTATTTCCTCCCAAGAGCAGAAATTAATTTATTAGATTATCTAGGTATAAGGTGACCAGGTACTGTTTGAAAATGAAAAGGGACACAATTTTTAATTATGCTAAGGAAATAGGCATTTATTTTTCTGATTTTCCCAGGCAAATGATTTGGGAAAATGAGGTGTTGGAAAATATAGAGAGTTGATGTCCAAGAAGAAAAATAAGAATGATGCCTTTCAGTAAGGCAGAAGTAAATACCCTGGATGATCTGCAACCATCAGAGGGTATTCAATAGGGAGAAGACCAGGTTGCTGAAAATAGCATGAGGTGCAAGACTTTGAAGGACCTGTCTGGGTGATAAGAAAACCAGAGACGGAAACAGGATTTCTGACAGCCGTGGCAATGGAAGAGAGTCCACAAATGCTAGTGTATGTAATAATAAACAATCAAACTGTGTGATAGAACTTTGGCCTCACCTAAAAAGTGATCTGGCCATTTCTCCCCCCTCCTGGGGATTTACCTTTAAACTTTTGGAATTTCCTAGTGTGAGGGGTGCCTTTGTTACTCACGGTGGGCCTCACCCCACACACCTGATGGTTTATGCTAACGAGATGACTGAGGATGGGACCACCATCATACTTTTATGATGGAGGCTGGCTATGTCAGAAACACCCACCCACTGTATGCTATAGAGTGGGGGCTTTGAGTCACCTGGTATCCGCTGACTTAGAGACTGAGTTTAACCACATGGACAATAATCAGTCATGCCTAAACTTGAAGTGTCAATAAAAACTCTGGACACTGAAGTTCAGGTGAGCCTCCCTAATAAGTAATACTCGTGGATATTATCAAAGATCATGCCATGAGGAAGTAATACCATTTATGATTCCACAGAGGACAACCAGCAGTTCTATGGTAGAGTCCACCCTAAGGTTTCTTCCTCTGGCTGGTTCTAATTCTAGTACTCTTTCTCGGGAATAAACTCTGTCTGTAAATATAATCTGTGAAACTGAGACTGATTTTGGAAACCTCTGACTTCACATTTGGTGTCAGAAGTGAGGTGGTCTTCTGTGGACTCTTCCCTCTAATTTTATACTTAGATCCTATTCCCTGCAGTTGGGAGGTCAGAAATCTTGGGCATACTTGGTGGTCTGGAAGACTCTGCCACATCCTTGTGTTGCTAATTCAACATATTACCCTACCAGTTTCCTACATAACTATGGAATTTTAGAGTGACTAAGGGCCCCAGAATCAAACCTTTCTTAGGTTTGCCAAACCTAGGTTATCTTCCTCATTAATATAACCCATGCCTAGAGAGGTTTGGCAAACTCTGGGTACAAACAAACTTAGGTTAGTGAAAACTAACAGATTTATAGTTTTGCCATAGCCGATCTCTTTTGCTAATTATCTTTCATTTATTTCTTATTCCATGAACTTTTATATCCAAGAAACATCACAAACTGGTGCATTTTTCAGAGCACTGGACATTGAGTCCAAATACTTATTTTCTAGGCCCAGCTCTAGGATAAGTTACTTATGTGATCTTAAGTAAATCATTTGACATCTCAGATTCTCAAATCCTTTCTGCTCAAACCCTCAAAGTTAACAATAGTAACAATATAGGATAATGGTAAGGATCTGGTGACTTTATCTTTGGAAATTTTTTCATAACTTATAAAGCACTCTAACATTGGGAGTATTCCTACATTTTAAATGAACTATGTATTTTGATATTTCCCAGACAAAAAAAAACTAAACTCAGCATTTGAAAATCAGTTATCTATGCTTCCTGTTCTTCACATTCCCAATAATCCATAAGAGGAATCTAGAGATTGGACCATTCTGTGGCTACAATATTATGTTGTATGAGTGTTCAGAGGTTAGTGGCTGAGTTTCTATTTTGAGGCAGAATCCATTCTTACATATAGTGGGTTTGGAAATATAAGTGTATTATGTGATAATGCCATTCCTAGAGACGCCTCCTTCTGCCTGGAATGTTCTTTCCTTATTTCTGTTAATATCCAGTGAACTCTTATTTGTGCTTCACAACCCATCTAAAATGATATCTTTTCTATGTTAAGACCAACCTTAGAGGTATACACAAGTGCTTACTGAGATTTGGGGATGGATGAGTGGGTTTTTCAAAAGATGCTAGTCTATTTCAATTCTAGTGCAGTGTTAGCACAATATGGGAGAGGTATGCAAACATATTATTTGGCACCTGAACTTTCTTTACGTTTGTTATGTGATTAATCTTGTGTGGGCAGGGCTCAGAACATGAGATGTGACTCTACTACTTGCTAAAGATGTGATCATAGAAAAGTCACTTAACTGCCTTTATAACAAAATAGAGTAACACCCCTATATTGTCTGCCACAAAATGAATGAAGAATTCCTGCTTTCCTCTTAATGGTTTCAATCACTATCAGTTGAACTAATTTATAGATTCGTCCTGATTACTAACTTTTATAAAATGCCTTATGCATTAAAAACTATCTATCATTATTTCATTTAATCCTTTAGAAAACTCCAGAAATAGAGCAGCATATGATTCGCTGAGAAAATGCAATCAGAAAGCAAAAATTAAAAAAAAAAAGTTGCTAAAAAAACTTGGCACATATCTATTAGGAAATCTACTTTTAACAAAGTATTTCTTTGCAGAAGGCCAACAGAGAGAGACTAACTAGCAGATGTGAATTTTTACAACTAGAATGGTGGTAGCTAAGTCAGGCTACATATTTCATTTAGAGATCCACAGACAGGAGAGAGGCCAAACAGGAAAAAGATAGACATTTATTGAGTAAAGATAGAGAGGGTGTAGAGGTGAAACTCAATTATAAGAAGTGATTATTGAGTGAGCCATTTGCCTATTTTATATGGGCATGGTGAAAGCACGTTGTAAATACATAGGGTGCCCAGGCACAAGAAGATGTCCTTATGAATCTTGAGAGCCCTTAAGCATCAGATTGGATGTGCAGAGATGGTTTAAAAGGAGTGAAAAGACAAAGTGGGTCATACTGCAAAATATTATAATGTTTAGTGCATTCTGCAAAGACAGACATTTTTATGCCAGCTGGTTGGATACAGACATTAACAAAGGAGGGGCAGAAAAAATAGGGCACACCAGTCTGTCTAAAACAGAAGAGCTCTCCCAAAAGCACAAGTAAAGGGGCGGAGGTGAGGGGCAGCAGGAAGCACAGAGAATAACATTGCTGGTGTGAGAAAAGAAGTTAAGACATAAGTGTGTCCTTAGGTACCAGTGAAAAAGAAAATGGTCAAGGATAGATCTACACAGAAAGATGAATTAGTGAAAGAATTCTGGCTTTGTGGGATAGAAATAAAAAGAAAGTTTTACTAAAACATATTTGCTCTTTGTCTCTTTATCCTGAACGAAAAAAAACAAAAATTCAACAGAGAAGAAAGAAATCCAGACTGTTAGTCTCAGGAAGAATGCCGTTAATTTCACTAAAAATGCATAGTTGTAGGAATAGGAACAAAAGTACTCAAAGACATTGGGCCACAGGACTTACACTGGAAAATATTAGGTTTTTCATATTATTTCTGAGATCTCATTTGACTCCAGAATTCTATCACTGTGATTTTAAAAACAAGTCTAAGTGTGAGATTGGCCATCAGAGAAAAATGTGGGAAGCTTCTTAGTTAGTCCTGTATTATTTTTTGATGGGGGAGTGTTTTGGGTTACTGTTTTCAACAATTTGTCATGTTTGTCCTTAATTGGCTTTTCCCTGAATGCTCTTGGTGAATACAGAATTGATATTTTTCCCTTGCTTTGAAGATGCTTATAGATATATAATTTTAAACTGCTTTGGGTTGGTTTGCTATTAAGTTACTCTAATTTGTGGGTCCTATATATTGTTTCTCGCTGGAGTAGCCAGGCTAATAGATGAAATGGCCTTCTCCGATGAGGAAGACTCTGACCCCACAGCTGGAAGTCCATCTTTGTGACACTCTTTCTGCCATAGTCTTACCATCATTGCTCCATGGAAACAAATCTTCTGTATTAGCTCTAAAGATGCCTGCCCTGATTTCCAAGCCACCCCTCTTTGGCTTGCCCAATTTATCTTTCTCCTGGAGGTCTTTCTGGCCCCAGGCCTCTGCTCATTTGACTCTCCTCCAACCTACTGCCTTCTGTTAATTGGCCTCCTTTGAAGTATTCCATAAGCCTAAGGGTTCCCAAGCCTAGATGTAATCAAAGTCTCATAGGGAGCTTGATAAAATAGAGATTGTCAAACCTCATTCTGTAATAAATGATTCAAATGGTAGGCTTGGGAATATTGGCTATATTTGTGTTTAATATACTCTCAGGTAAGATGGCCAGATAAAATACAGGATGCCCAATTACATTTGGATTTCAGATAAATGGTAACTATATATTTGCAGTATATATCCCACATAATGTTTGGAACACACTTATAATTTTTTAAAAATTTAATTGTTTATATGAAATTCAAATTTTACAGAGAGGTCTATATTATTTTTATCATCCTTTTGGCTAAATCTGGTAAACTTACTTTCAAGTGATTCTGATATATACTAAAAATGGTGATTTTAGGTTGTCAGGCTGGTTCCACCATTTGTTGATCATAGACCTCCTTCTCCCTCAGCTGGCACCTGGCCTGAATGAAGAACCCTCAAGGACGCATGTGGGGAGGAAGCAGGGCTAAACAAATGGGACTGAACTAAAACGAGGGATAGACAGGACCACAGAGCTGCCTGGTTTCATCGCCTGGAGGGTGCTTCTGGTCTCTCCCTGGAGTTCGTTGTCATCAAGCCTCTCTCAGATCTAGAAACAATCTTGATTCATATCCAAATTCTACACAATTATTTATTCCAGGTCTCAGTTTCCTCCTCTTGAAAATAAAAATAGTACTAACAATTTCAAATTTTTGTGGTTGTGACTTTAAAATGGAGTCATATATTTAAAAGACTTAGCCTATTATCAGGCATTCAGTATGGGCCCAAGATGATTTTATATATCATCATTATTATTGTTATTCTTATCTCTAAAAATCTTTTGGATATGATTTCAGTTCTGGTTTTCTTTCTAGGGAACAGATGTCAGAATTTTTATGAAACCAAGATAATAACAATAATAATAGTAGGCAACATTTAGAGATATAGGTATATGCTAGGCACTCTTCAGAGAGCTTTACATTTGATCTTTAACACAATCTTATAAGGAAAATCCTATTATTATCCCCATTTTATAGACGGCATCTTCCTTTTCTAGGGCGACTACAACAAAGTAGCACTAACCAGGTGGCTTATGACAAGAGAACTTAGTTTTACAGTTCTAGAGCCCAGAAGTCCAAAATTAAAGTATCAGCAGGGCCAGCCTTCCTCTGAACTCTATAGGGAAGAATCTGTTCCATGCCCCTCTTCTGGCTTCTGGCACTGACTTAATGGCAATCCATGGCATTATCTGTCTCCAGTCACATGAACTTCTCTCCCAATCTCTGTTTGTGTCCAAATTTCCTCTGCTTATAAAGACACCAGCCATAGTGGATAAGGACCCAACCTAATCCAGTTTGACCTCATCTTAACTAATTCCACCTAAAATGACCCAATTTCCACATAAGGTCACATTCATGGGATAGGGTTTAGGACTTGAACATATCTTTTTGGGGTACACAATTCAACCCATAACTGATAGTAAAATTGAGGCAAAGCATTCTGTTCAGGGTTTTGAAGGTAGCAAGTGGACCTAGAATTTAAACAGGATTTTAGAATTTAAGCAGGGCTTCTGACCCCACTCTGCTATTAACAACCCCCTGTACTGAAGTGAGGTTTATTGCCATAGCATAGAAATAATAAAGCAGAGAACTCTCACTAGGTTTTCTTTGCTGACTCATCACTTAGGTCATCTCAGTAGAAGAGAGCAGTTCCATTCCATCTCATCAATAAGAGTTTTATGATAAAACACCTTAAGCATAAGTGAAAACAGACACACATGTAGAGGCTGAATTCCCCTCACCAAACCATGGTGAGACAAGGTCATTCTCCTGGGCAGCATAGCCTAATATCTGAGAGTGTGACACTAGAATTAAGAGCATATCCCAATCTTGGCTCTGCCCCATACCAAAAATGTGACTTTGAGCTAGATGCTTAATCTAAGGCTATTTAATGTCTATAAGGTTTAGTTGCCTTGTCTATGAAAGGGAGATGATATAAGCCTCATAGTGTTTTTGTGAAAGTATATGCATTTAGTAAGTTCTCAATAAATGGAAGCCATTATCATTATCATTTTTATGCATCTTGGTAGGCCCAGAAGAACTGTTAAAGTGGCACCAGCTGCCAATGATACTAAAGAGAGAAACAAAGGAAAGCTTTTCCTTATTTATGCATACCAAAACTAAAAGTGTTAATAAGGAGGCAGCAAGACAGCAAAAGAAAAAATGAAAGACAGAAGGCAATATATTTATAAAATAGAAGTCTCATTACTATGTACATGTATTTAGGGAATCTGTGTATTTATTTCAGAGTGAAAAATTTTATTATTGAAAATGTTAATAAGCATTTAGGAAGAAAACAATGCCCAGTGGAAACCATTAACAGTTCAATTATATCTAAGAAATAGTCACTTGTTTCAATTATCTGAGTCTTAATTTTTACAGTTTAATATAACTTCATTCTAAAGAAGATGCTGATAAATATTTTTAATGAAATGTTCACCATGTGATATTATTTTTTTATTACGTTTAACTCTTTGAAGATTAGTACTTGCTGGTAGCAGTAGGTGACATAAAATACATTGATGAGTCATTAAGCTGATCATTGAAATCCTATTGAAAAATATTTTTTAAAATGTCATTTGTAAATAAAATATATATTTATAAAGCTGAGTACTTTTAATCATTTCAATTTAATTTATGATTTCTTTTAAACAGTAACTATAAAGTCAAAAATGGCAAGCATATGAAAATGCTGGCTTGAAAGATATCCTGAGGGAGAAACAGAAAGATTCTCATTTGATAGTGGATCAAATAACCCAAAAAGGACTTATGTCCTGGGACTAGAATTGTTTTTATACTCTCAGAAGACAGGCATTTTACAACCACCTCCCTACAGCAACTAGTGTGAATTAATAATTGATTATTGTATTAACTATTAAAATTCTTGTAGCAGGAACTCAGATTCCCAGTTCACATTTACATAAATAATTCTATTAATGGATTCTAGATCAAATAAAACAGAGACCTCATGAGGCAGTGGGGGAGAATTGATGACCTCTGGAGATCGATCTCAGTGTTCTGATTGATTTTGTCTTTGTATATCAAGTGCTATAGCTTTTTATTGTAACACTGGCAAAGCCTATTTAAGGCCTTCAGTTATCCCTTTGTTCCACAAATTCTGAGTGTGTGGACACCATTGTGATAGAAATTCAAATATAAAAATTAATCAACATTTGCTCACTTATTATTACCATGTGCTAGCCACAGGTGTTGAGGATACAATATTGAACAAAATAGTCATCGTTTCTGTTCTCCTGAAGTTTACCTGAGACACATAATTCAAGAAAACACACAAACAAATGTAAATTTGCATGTACTTTAAATGAAAATTTTATTATATTCGAGTAAATGATTGCATTAGTCAGCCAAAGGGTTGCTGATGCAAAGTACCAGAAATCTGTTGGCTTTTATAAAGGGTATTTATTGGGGGTAAAAGCTTACAGTTACTAGGCCCTAAAGTGTTCAACTCAAGGCTGCTTTCTCATCAAAGTCTGTAACCACGTGTTGAAGCAAGATGGCAGGCTATCTCTGCCTGGTCTCTCCTTCCTTCTTCCTCTTAAGGCTCCATGGGCCCAGCTTCATCCAATCTCAGTGGCAGGCTGGCATAGGGCTCATCTCTCAGGGCTTCCTATATCAGTCTGGCATAGGGGTCCTTTCTTTCCAGGCCTTATCAGCTGCTCTGTTCTCTTTAGCTGCAAACTATTAGGTGAATGTTTCATCTCTCTTCCTGGGGCCACTGGATCAAAGTTCTCTCCTCTTCCATGTTTACAGAGTTTTCTCTCTTCCGTGTATCTGTTTGAGTGAGTTTCCATATATATTAGCCTGCCAAGGGGGCGGGGACTGAACCAGAGTCATACCCTACTGACGTAGTGAAATCAAAGCCCTAATCTCAACATAATTTAATCAAGACATCTCAGCTGAATGGAAAACCGTTGTATCACACCCAGAGGAATAGATTAGTTTACAAACATCCTCTCTCTTTTGGGGATTCATAAATAATCTCAAACTGCCAGTTATCATAGGAGATGTAATTTATCAGCAAGGTTTTGGGGGACTCCTGAGAGGGAGTGACACTTGTGTCATGAAAGCTATGCAAGCAAAAGACCTGTGGTTGGTGCAAGCATGGCAAATACAGGAGGAGAAACAATAGCAGTGTGACTGCGAACAGGGCTGTAGGAGGACATGATGCAATAAAAGTTGGATGGAAGTGATTAGGCAGCTCTCTCAGGGTGTGGGTAAGACAAGGGATACCATTAAGTGGTTTTCAAGAGGTGAGTGACTTGACAAGATTTCCTTTTGAGAGCATGATTCTGGCTACTGAATGGGGAATGGATCAGAGAATGCCTGTGTGAATGCACATTGATGACTTAGGAGGGTTTGAATTAGTCTAGGCAAGAAGTAATGATCCTTTTGACCCTTAAAATGCTGTCCAACAGAATTTTCTGCAATGATGGAAACCTTCTATTCTACACTGTCTAATAGCCATTAGCTACTTATGGCTATTCAACATTTGAAATGTGGCTGGTGTAACTGAGAAAAGGAATAATAACTTTATTTAATATTAATTTAAATTTCCATTTAAAAAGCCACATGTGGCTAGTCATTAGTGTATTGGACAGCAGTACTCTAGGGGACTATGATCTGGTGTATTAAAATGATTTTAATATAACACAAGAAGGGCAAAGCACTGCAGTTCTATATGGGAAAAGAAACTCAGAGAGAGAGAGCTTGAGCAATATCATCCAGATAATGTTTGGAAGAGCCAAGATATAAGTCTAAGTTACTTAGTCTTCAAACACTCTTCTTTTTCTTTGTATCTCTGTTTCTTTTCATAAGAGACTAGGGAAGAGGTGACAAAGAAATTTTCACAGAGGAGAAGAAATCTGTTCCTGTTCAACCTCCGATTAGTTCTTCCAACTTTAGGGTATCCCCAAGTTCTGGTTTCCCTGGAACACTAGTTAAAATCTAATGTAAAACACTAGGTTTTACACTAGTTATCCCAACATAATATTAAAGGCATCCCCTCTCAGTCAGTGTCCTGGTTTGGATGATAAATTATGTGGTTGTCTTACCCAAAGCTACTGAAAATGTCAGAGTTAATACCCAAAGTATATTTAGAAAAGTACATAGTGGAAGATGAATTACAGTCTCAAATTCCTTGGCTAAAACTTTCCCCAAGAAACTTTTAAAACACTATAGAGTACAAAGTTAATTATATTTGTTGAATGATAATCTGTAACATTGTATTAAGTTGATGACTATTAAAACTATCTGAGTAGTTAAGTTTTGTCAGGTTCTCTTTGGTGATGTCAGTTAAGTGTCTTTCAATAATACTTATTTGCCTTCTTTTTCCTGTAAATAACTTATTAGCCACCCACTTATTCTCCTCTGACTGATTAATGCTATAAACGTTGAGCAAAACAACATGAATGACATAAATGCCAAGAAATCATTTGAAATGTGAAAATATACTTAATATAGCAGTTCTGTTTATGACTCTTACAAACGAACTTAAGGAAGCACATAGTTAAATAATATTAATAATTAACCAGGATCTGTAGAAAACCTTCATTTTCTTCTTATTCTATAGTCTATTTGTCAGGAGCTTAATATAGGGAATGTGGTAGGCCAAACAAATAAAGAAAAGGGTAATGCAAGTACTTATTTGATAGATATGCCAGTGCCAAAGATGATCCCCAAACCACAATTCCAGAACCTTTGATTAGGGAGCTGTAAAATATTGTAGGAAATAACAAAGTAAAAGAAACGAAGCTATGACTCAGTTTACCATGCTGAGCATATCTCTGTTCTGCATTGCTCCTTCCTGCACACTGAATATGGATGACATTTTCCAAAGAGATGGGAAACATCACTCAGTGAAGTTCTTTTGATATTTGCTCTCCAAATTTAGTGTTCCCATTTGAGCAGAAGTTGAATTTAGCAAATACAAAAGAAAAGGTTATTCTTATGTAGCCATGAATACTTGACTATCCTTAAAACATATAGACAGTTATACATGTCCCTGAATTATTTTGATGAAAAAACTACGAAATTAGCCAAAAACCAAAGAGGCAGCAAACAGACAATTTATTTTCACCCTGCATCCCCTATGGGGTTACCTTTGTTACATGTCACATGGCAAAGAAATTAGTCAAGTGGGGGTGAGCTCCCCAGAAAACACCTGTGGTGGTTTGTGCCTGTATGTACCCCAGAAAAAACATGTTCTTAAGTGTAATCCATTCCTGTGAGTGTGACCCATTATAAGTAGTACCTTTTGATGAGGTTTCTTCAGTTAAGGTTTGTGTGGCCCAGCCCAATCAGGATCGGTCTTAACCCAATTATTTGAGTCCTTCATAAGCAGAATGAATTCAGACAGAGATAGAGAAAGCCACAGCAAGTTAGAAGCTGAAAACAATGAAATGCAGAAGAGGAGGGAAAGACCAGGAGAGGCCGCCCAGGCAGCCAACCCCAGAACATCACAGTCTTCTGGGAGAAAGCATAGCCTTGATGATGCCTCGATTTGGACATTTTCCAGCCTCAGAACCATAAAATAAGTCCCCAACATTTAAGCTGAATCATTGCATTGGTATTTGCTTGACCAGTCCAGAAAATTAAAACATCACTCAAACCAAACGTTGTTTTCCAACAAAAATCCTGAAAGCCAAACAAGCAACTCCTACACACACACAAACAGACACACACGCAATGATAGAGAGAGAGACAAGGAGGAAGAGAAAGATCATGTTGTTGGATTAGAGAAGTCACTTCCCGTGCTTGCATGGAATTTTACATAAGCAAAAGAGGAGTAGAAGCAACTCTTACAGAAGATAAATTAACAAAAAGCTTCTTTTGAAGTCTGACTCAGACGGGATGCAGACAGAGAATGTGTGAATTCTCTGCTCTCACTCAAGATTTGGTATGAATTAGTGTGAATTGTAGACTGATACGAGACATGGAAAAAGATCAGCACATCACACATATTTAAAGACCAAAGTAGAACATCTTGATGAGAACCAGGTCAGAGATTTCCCTAAGTCATTCCTGGCTAAAATGTCACCAGTGCCCTCAGATGCAGAGATTGGTAATTAACATCAAACCTACTCTTGGTGATAGCTACCAATTATTTGTAATGGTTGTAGATAAATATATTTATACTTAAATTAATATTTCAGAAGTTCAGAGGTGATTTTTAGATGCTCTGTTCATGCAGAAGACTAACTCTAAGCAGGGAGGGTGGGGTTAAGATGTTCAGGAATCTCAGCTGACCTCCCTGAAGATGCTGGTTCTGTCCTCTAACAATTGTTTGAGCTCTCTGCTTATGGTGCCCTCTGTAGGATGAGGTCTCCTGAAGACTTAGAGCCTACATAAGGACTTCTCTTCCTGATACTGCTCATCATTACCTACTTCTCCTTTACAGTTTGTGATTTTTTTTAGTTTTGACTCTACGTGACCCTTCTAAGTTTGGTCCCCAGGTCCCATGGGAAATATGCCCCACAATTGATTCTGTTCTTTTATGTTATTTTTGCTTTCTTTTAAAAGGTGTATTTTTCAGACTCCCAGGCTGGATAAGCAGCACTGCTTATAGGATAGCTTCTGAGCTATGCTCATTCCTGTTTCAGTGTGCAAAATATTACACAAAGGAAAGGTGAGGAGGAAGGTGAATCTAACATAAGGCTTTGGAGGACTAATGTGAGGGGGAAAAAATGGTGCTAAAAAGTTCATGAAGAAGAAAATTTTTTAAAATAAATTAAAAAGAAAATTAATGGAGAAACTTCTTATAGCTATCATATATAGTATGAATCAATGGAGAATTAAAATAATCAGGACTCTGATTTTGCTTTGCTTTGAATCACTGTATAATAATATATAACAAAAGCACATGCAAATACAATTAAAGGCAGTTATTAATTATAATAAAAGAGATAAAACAGTGCTTTGCAAGTTCAAAGGAAATTGAAGATCCAAATAAGACTGAGCAATACTTAAAGCATTGGTAGAAATTTGATAGCTCAGTATGAAGTAGAGGAACATTTCATGTGAAGGGATGAGAAAGTACAGGTAATGCCAAGTTGTCAGGTTGCACTAAAGCATGGAGATATATTTCGAAAAGATGGAACAAGAATTTGAAATTTATATTGAGAACAGGGCATGGGAGTTCTTGAATTCTATGCTAACACACATGGATTTATTTAGCAAACAGCAGGAATACTTTCATGATATTTAATATGATCTTACTTGTGCATTAGGAGAAGTACTTCCATAGTGACATATAGAATGGAACAGAGTAGCCAAAAAAAGATGGGAATTCTGTTTTGGAAATATGGAGACCAGATCACTTTGGTAAGAAGTAAGAAGGAGCCTTAAAAATAATACTATCTCTTTCTATTGGGTCATGATATTCCCGCACCTCAGTTTAATTTACATCAGTAAATAAAGATGTTGGCTGAATGCAAAATAATGGAAAGGATATAGCCTTGGCTACATGGGAAGAAAAGAAAGTAGGAGGAAGAATCATAGATGAGGCCAAGTGTTTAGCCTGAGGGATAGGAATAAACCCTCAGTCCTATTCTAAATTCTAACAGTTAAAATTTTCTGATATGCTGATTTATCAATGTATATATCAAATACATGTGGTGACTTTTGAAAACATTTAACATGGCTCATAAAAATGTAATGATTTTTTCGATACCCTAACTTCATACAGTAACTGACTGAAAAATAACAGAACATGATATAAAGGGCAGAAATAGAAAATGGCAATTTTAATGAAAATAAGGAAACATCTTTAGTCACCATTGTAAATTCAACATTTTAAGAAAATTGCAAATTAGTGACAAGTTAATAAAATATGTCCATATTCTACAAAAACAAAAGCTTGCTTATTTTTAAAACCCTTGTTTTTCCATAAAAATGAGCTCTGCTTGAAAATAACTTCTTTTATTGTCTTCTGTGACCATTTTTGTTGTTGTTGTTGAATTAAAACTTTTCTCTGAAATTCACATACTCAGCAGTTTTAGCTCAAAAAATACAAAATTTCTACTTCATCACACTGATCAGCTTACTGTTCTCTTCATTGTCATTGATACCGCCACCTACGATGTATGCAACTGGACACACTCTTCACAATTTTCAGTTAAGCACAAAATTATGGTCAATTTTAATAAATGGAACAATTTCATATTTATTCCATTGTATAATCTCAATTAATGCCATGAGAGATGAGTGTTTATCCTCATTTTATAGGTAAGGTGTTTGGCTTGGAGAAGTTAATTGCCAAAGATCATTAAGTTCTTTGTGTGTCTTCCCAAGAGCTGCTCATTTTCTATCACTTCATTGTCACTGACATCCAGAAGCTTCTCCTTATGGTACCACCCGGGATGGTAAAGTATCACCCAGTAATGCCCCTTAGGTTACTATGCAAATTATGGTTAGTGTGTGAATAAAGTATGTTTGTGTCTATGCTTCAATAGATGAGACATCTGTCTATCTCCACATTTCTGTTAAGGAAGAAGTGGTGGGATCTGAATTGTCTCTCACAAATATTCTAGACAATGCTATTACTAGTTATATAGATCTGGAACCAGTGGAACCACCTCTACTTTTCAAATTAGTTAAAATACGCATGTTATTCATCATAGGAATTCTGTGGAAAGAACACAGGAAACTTTGAATGCTCTGGAGAGGGCTTTGCTAGTCAACTGATTAGAGCTCACGTAATTGGTACCCTCCTCAATCTGAAGCCTCAGAATCTCCGTCTAGCCTAAAATGTTATGCTAACTTGTTGTGTTCCCTGAAGATCCACTTAACCTTTCAGGGTCTCAGCTTCAAAAACAGTAAAATAAAGGAGTTAGATAGAATGATTATGGGAAATAAATTTCCCATGGTTCACTCAAGTTTCTTCAAGTCTTCTGGACAGAGGCACTGATGGTCTTTGTTTCACGCTGTCTCTTTAAGATGTTTCTAATGTGAACAGCCTTGAAAGATATAGTTTCTCCCTCTGGAGCAAAGGTCAGTCATGCTTACTGGCCATGAAAAAGTTTTGGGTTCCCTAAGCTCAAGTTTCACTCCTCTAATACAACCTACTTTGTGAGCTGGTATCCTTTTGACCTCTTTGTGTTACTCTGTGGGAACCAGCACAAGAAAATGATGATAATCTGGCTGATACTGCTGTGAGTAATATAGTCCTTTGTCTCTGACCCAGGAATCTTCTTGTCTTCTGCCAACATCCATAAAACTATGGCAAGCAGCACTTGTTGGATTGCTACTTATGTCAATTCTCAGACCCTTCAAAGTTCTCAACATTGCTATGTACAGTCTTCTTTAAATCTAGCCAGGAATTATTTGCCTTCTATTTCCATAATCCCTATATCGAGACTGTCAAACCTCCATCTTCAGCTCAAACAAGCAATGGCTAACTCCTGACCTTGGCTAGGGTAATTTAATTAGCCCTTTTTCAGTAACCCATCTTCAAATCCATCCTCCAACAACCCTGCTCTGAAACCAGGGCCAGATGAAAAACTTTAGAAAATGAGCATTGAAAAGATTATAAAGCCCTCTGCATGTATAGTTCAAAATTAAAGGCAATAGTAAATGGGAAAAGAAGTGTAAGGAAGTCCAATAAAGTTCTGTTTATACATGTGATGACCACTGTGCCACCATGCTTCTTAAGGTATCAAATTAAAGATTTTCATTATGCCATTCTTTTTTTCCCCTACCTAAACATGTGCTTCCTCTGCCAATTGAATGATCCAGCAGCACTGGATCTCAACTTGAATTTTTAAACCTCCAGCCCAACTCTGAGCTATGGTCTACTCCCTTCTAACCCATACATAATGTTGTGTCAGCTCCCCAGCTCCCTGGCTCTGTTCCATCCCTCTGCCAAGTCAAGCCAGCTCAGGTTTCTCCTGGTGAGTTAAGCTGATATCAGTAGCTTACCTGTCACCACATGCTTGCCTGAAAGTCCTTCCACTGCCCATATTGATTCAGACTGTCCAACTGCCTCAGAGAAGCTGGACTCATGTCTTACACAACCCACATTTCACTGAGATAACACATGAAGCAAGGATCACCCATCAAAGGAAAGAGGGGCATGTTGGGAACCCTATTTTAGGCAGTAACTCAGGTTATGTTCACTTCCAATTATCCTGGTAAATGAGTGTCATTGGGCATTTAATTATGTATACCACTAGCATATTGAAAAACAAGAATTTTACAAATACATTGCAGAAGATTTTAGTAATTTCTCATCATTCAGTTAGAAGACAATCTTATAATTGTCATCATGATATTAAAAATAAGAGAAAATAAGAAAATAATTTTAAACTTAAGGAAATTTAAGGGTTCAGAGTAAATATAAAATTTCTCAGTAAAACATGACATGGGCTCAGAAGGAAGGTTGAGGGATACCTGTCATTTGTAAATAACTACTAAATATCCCAAAGTTGTATGAAAAAGATAGATTCAGCCTCCATGAACCAGGGAAGTTCAGGCTTTCATATATATTTTAGATGAAAAAGAGTTTATTTAAGGAATGAGCTAAGATGTTACATGTATTTTGACAATCTTTCTCAGTGCCTCTCTCCTTCAATGATTATTCCATTACTTTTGTTTTTCCTTTGCCCTCCCTCCCTCCCTCCATCTCTCCTTCCTTTCTCTCTCTGTCTCTCTCTCTGTCTCTCTCTCTCTCTCTCTCTCTCTCTTTCTGGCAGCTTTTCATATTTTTATGTAGGTCAAAATACAGAAACATTCAGCCAGCCCCAAAACACATCTAACAAAGAAAGCCTTACTTCACCCCGCCTTCATCCCTTAAATGTGAGTGGGGAAATATGTTTTACGGGAATAGTAGTTAGTGGGTAGCATCATCTAATAGAGTAGCAATTTAGTTTTAATATGTTTATATATGCTTCATGATGGGACAGACATTTAGTTTGCTTCTCTGCAACTTTGCTGTCATATCTCCTGCCCCAAAGGGATTAGTTCATCTGGACATCGAATTAAAATATACCCTTTCCACTTTCTTGGGTATTGGCATAGTAACTGCCTTGGATTTGAAATAGCATTCAGGGATTTTGTTTCAGGTTTATTTACCAGTTTCATAACCTTGGCAGAAGCTACATTTTCAGACCACTGCAATGTCTTTGGAATGTCAAGGAGCCCAGCAGTCACTCCTTGGGCATATTTTTTCCCTTCCAGAAGCAACGCCTGAATCTGAACAGGAGCCATCCCAAACTTCCTCTCCAGCAGCATCTTTCCAGTTCTGAGCAACGTGGCGGCAAAGGATGTTCCACCATCTGGACTAGGCTTAAGACAAAACCAAAGTAAAACTATACAGAATAGATAGCCAAATTTCATCTTCCTAAAGGTAGCTGACCTTCAATATTTCTCTTGTGGCCAGAATTCTCATGTTTAGTCATTTTCTTGGTTGTTGCATGCGAGCTCTGTGAGGGAACAGTACTGTTTTGTACTTTAGTGCATCTCCAGAGCTTTTCCTGGTAGACTCCTCTGCGCTGTTTACATTTCTAACCATTTGCTTGAATTACGTGCCCTGTGGCCTGAGGAAAAAGGTTCTCCCAAGCATCTTCACTTGGAATGTCCTGGCTCCATTGGGCAGGGGCTTGCTGGGGTCTCCGGATCCACCTCGCCCTGAGAATCCTCAGCCTTCTCTGGCCCCAGGGCGAGGACTAGACCAACAGACCCTCAGGGGGGGAGATACAGACCTGGGGAAACGAGAGCACCCACCCTGCAGGACTGCACCGCCAACTTCCGCTGACCCAACCTGGGCCCCAGAGGTCCCTTCTCCGCATAGACACCGTCAGCCCCTCTAGGCTTCATTCATTTTTGACTTGTGATACCATCTCACCTATCCCTCCCCTCCTTTGGCAAATTCTATCTGTAGAGAGAGCTCAATTTCAGCTTTAAAAATGCCTCATTTCTCTGCTGAAAAATAACATAAATAGCTGTCAGGCTATTTGGGACACAGTAGTTCCTGCTCTGTTTTATTAAATGTGTGCTCCTGAGTAAGCCAAGTAATAACTCTGACCCTAAGTTTCCTCTTACTCAAATTTGAATAAAAATAGCTACCTCCTCTACTTACAAGTCACTTCTAAAAATTAGGTTCTTGAGATTAAAAGACAGATAAAACTTGCAACTTAACTAGACTGAACTTTTCGAAATGCTAAGCAAGGGCTACACTCAGACCCCAAATCAAGTCAATTTTCAAGTCCTGCCTAGTCTACCTCCTTAAATGTCTCATAATCCAGCCACTCTTTACTCCACCTCCCTTGCTCCATTGCAGACATCTCACTTCCTCTACTAACTCAAAATATTTTTAACTGGTCTCCCTGCTTTGTCCCCCTTCTCATCATTTTTTTTTATTGAAAAGTGATTCTAATCTAAAATGCAAATATTATATCACTCACCTCCCTAAAATCCTTCCGGCTTTCCCAATGCCTTTAGCATGAAGTTCAGTTCCCTTGACAGGGTTTAAATGTCTCTTTATGAGCTGTCATCTTCTCCAGCCAGCCCTGTCCAACTTCTCTCTGATCAAAAGTCATTTTTATCAGCACAAGAGCAAAAAACATTGTCCTAGACAGAGGAAGGGCATTGATAAAATCACAGAAACTTAATACGGGCTAGTGTGGTTTAGAGATCAGGAAGCAATACCCCTGTGTGACTAGAGGACATGGATGAGGGATGAGAGAAGGAAAGCAGAGCAGAGAAGCCCAGCCAGAATTGTGAAGGACTTCAGTCGCCATGGTGATGAGTGTGGACTTCCTGCAGGCCATTGGGAGTCCTCACCAGAATTCTGCTAGAAGGTTGTGATTAGAACTGCATTTTCTAATGGTAACTCTGGTGGTGGCAGAATATATATACGGAGTGCAGTGATTTGGGTTCACAAGAGCAGTAACAGTTTAATAAAAATCCTCTGTGAGGGAGATTAGAGCCTGACCAAAGGCCCAAAGGTAGTGATAGTGGAAATGAAAAAAAAAGTGAAACTTTCTAGAGACATTTCGAGAAATGTGGAGAATGAGGAGGAGGGAAGCATCCTAATTTAGGTGACTGGTTGGATTAGGTGCTGTTGAAAAAAGTAGGGAACAAAGGGATTTTGCAGAGATAAGAGGAAAACTGTTTTTTGTTTTGTTTTTTTGGAATGAATACCAAAAACTGTAAACATTACAATGTATAAGATATCATCATCACTATTATCAAACAGTGCTGTGTTAATAGACCTTTGGGTCTAGGGCTTGAATTATAGGCTGCTTCCTACACTTGAAAGAAACTACATCCCAGCTAACCCAGACAGATATTAGCTATTCTCCTTTAAGATCCTCCAGGGATGAATAACCATAAAAAACTAGAGGAAGCCCCTCTTCCCAGCAACTAAGAATCCTTCCAGTTGTCTTAATCGTGGCATCATACCCTCTATATGTTACATAGTCCATTTGGACAATTTTTAAAGGAACATGTGATATTTTGATATAACAGGATCATGAATTTTAGAGTTCTTTAAAATTCAAATGTAGGAAAAACGTAAGTCTTCTGTTTAATCACAGAAACTGTAAAGATGCAAAGAAAAGTCTGTCCTAGCATTTCAATAATAGCTGTTTTCACTGGAAACCTGAGCTGACTTTAATCATCTATACTTCAGTCATGGCCAATATCTCAGAAAGTTGCAAGTACTGTGAATGCTCTCATACTAACACAAAAAGTTTGAGAAATTTCCCTGGAATACACACAGGCTAAAGGGCACACACAGACTCTTTCTTTCCCCCTCTCTCCTTGTCTCTCTCTCTCACTCTTGTGTTTTCACACACGCACACACATAATATCTTTATTAAATTTTTTTCATTGTAGTAGACAGGTAAATTTTTCAATGAATGTAGTATTGTTCATGCAAAAATGTTTTGCCCCTCAGCAAGATTCAGTTGTAATGAACTGGATCAATCAATACTTACAAATTGCAGATATTTAAGGAGGATTACTGGAAAATGCAAACTAAAGACAGGAAGAGAGAGCAGCGTGTTTTAGGCCCTTTCTGTGAGGCTGGGGGGGCCAAAATAATGGAATGCAGAGTACCACCAGTCAACAAGCTCTAAAAGATGACAGCAACATCTACTACTGTATTATTTGGAGAGATGACTCACTGACCTGTTTTTCAATTGTATTTAATCTTTTGTGACTTCATGAGAACATGGAACACTTTTTTAGTTAAAAAATTTTTCAGAAGGATTTTAAATTTATGGAAAAAAGGCATATTTACAATAAAAAAGAGACAACCTTCCTTATCTATCACTTTCTTGCTTAAATGGCCATCCAGTTTAATATAACCTTTATTGGGAATAATAAGTCTCAGTAGCACTTCTATTATCCGGTCTACTATAAGTAAGTAGCACTTAAGTTGAAGGAAGATTATTTCATTTTTATCTTTTCTGAAACACTAGAGAAAATGCTCTGACATTGTCACATTTCATTTGCAGGTAAACCTGTATTCATTTCAGGTTAACTGGTTACCACTACTCACTTTCACCTAATGTTTCCATATTTTCTCTTCTAGAACAATGTCTACTTTTATTTCAGAATGAATCTTTTGTGGCCATTTGACTTTTTATGGCTCAGGGATTCCTAATGAATATCCAAATTGTATTTGCATTACCCAGTATAGAATTCTTTCTAAATGGAAAGATTTTCATTTTACATGTGCAGCTTGATGCCCTTTCTTATATATTCAAAGGGAACGTCTCCTTGGCTTATGCATGAAGGAGTGATGGAGGTGCCCTCATGCATTTATCCTTGATAGTTTCATTCAGCTTCATTTGATCAAAGGCTTTTACTACCCTATGCATTAGAAGGAATTATGGTGGACTGCCAGCTCCTCACCTACTTGTTCTACACACTGTTTCTTGCTTAAACAAACAATTTCTGAATATGGTTATCTGCAAATATAGGTTTGAAAATGTCAGTGAAGAGACATACGGTTCTCTAGATAAAGATGATATGGTATGGAAATTCCCGCTTACATAAAACTTGCTAGAGTGAAAATACAAAAATAACCAAAAAGAATATAAGTTCAAACTCATGGTGTTTTTTAAATGTCATGAAGATTTAAGCAACGTGTATCATGGGAAGCATTAAGAGGAGTATGACAAGTAAACACTAATCACAGTCAATTATTAAAAGATTTCAAGAAAGGAAAATAAAATATTTAGGTCACAATCCCATAGAGTGTATAGTATGTTTTCTAAATTTTACATGGCATTCACTGATCAAGCACAAACACTTCTTAAACCGAGTTGCAAATTATACAACCTCAGAAGTACATTTTTAACTGAGACCCAGTCTTTTAATTCTAAGATTACCCACAGTATTTATTTTCCTATCTGCTGACTTCACCTGACAATGTTTGTTTTCATATTGTTACATTTAAATTGATGAAAAACTCCATACAAAGAAGCATGTAACGCCGAGTATTTCAGCATCTCTTCCCCTCAACCTGACTAATTCCATATAATAATCTTTGGAGTTATGCAAGGTTTTTTTTCTTTTCTTTTCTTTTTTCTTTTTTGAGCAAAATGTTTGACATATTTTAATGAATTAAAAAAACCTGGGTTTTCTTCAATGGCTATATTTGCATTGTCTTTTAGATTTTTTTTTTTTTTTTTGTCCTTTTATTAAATAAGAAAAAACGTTTCCTATTTCACTGACTCAAATCTTGTCATTTCTTTCAATTTCTCACCTACCCTTCTCAGTGATGGGACTGGAGCAGCAGGGAGCTGCTAGAATTTTTCATTGCTTCACAAGGCTTGAGAGGGAAAGCAACACAAGAATGACTTGCCTTTTTATTTTTTTCTCATTCATCCTACTCAGAGCATAACACAATCAAATCTTAATAGTGAGTACTTACCTTTCACTAAACAGATCAATCTATTCCATTAGATTTTTCACATGGGACATGAACTCAACTAAAATTGATTTCAATGTCATGTGGCACAACAGCCACTATAGTATTTTTCCTATGATAGTCTCAATCAATACTCCTAGCAGCTTAACAAAAATAATCACATCAACATATCTACTTTCCTGACACCATTTTGTTCTTAGGTGTTAGAAACAGTCTGGCATTAGAAGAAATCCATTAAGGTAGAAGCAGGGAGGCAAAGGGTCTTGGTAACTAAGTGCTTGTACCTCCTGGGCTCCGGCGATACCAAGTCCCTAATTTTCTGAATCTTTTCACAGCTCACAACACAGTCCATCAGTCTTACAAGCAGTTCTAATAGTTCCTGGATTTGGAATTTGATGCTGGCTTTGTATGAGCAGATGCTTATATAAAAGCTAAAATAGGCAGGTATTAAAAGGATTAAGCGATTCAGTAGAGTATCTCAGCCAGCCATAATTCAAGGCACAATAGTTCAAATCTTTCATTGCTGTTTTCTTTGATAAAATGTAGGTTTTAACCTTCTGGGAAGTCTTTTTCTTCAGTGTCAGAGGCAACTCCAGACCTGTCAACTCAACAATACTTTACAACTAATGCCTTTCACAACGTATGAAGCAGAGAAAGGATTGCAATAATACTGCCTAGGATTCAGTGAGATTGGAAATGTAACAGCCCACATTGGCTAGTTACTTTGTATATGGAAATAGGTGAGTTGACAATGACATGTGGGGGAAAAAAAATTGCTTGTAGTAGAAAACCAAGTCACTGGAGAGAATAGTTATTCTCTCATAGGATATTGAAGATCAGTACATGCTGGGTCTGAATTAAAATTAAAAACTTTTAACATGTTATTTAAGTGTCTATCCTGAGAGTTCTCTAACACTAATTTTCGTTTGCATCAAAACCAGATATATTAATTAAGTCAATAAAGGTTCAAGAATCAAACTGTATTTATTGACATTTTTGTTTGTATTTGTTATTTGTTCAGTTTTAGGTGCTGATTTCTTTTGTTAACTTCGTAGGACTATGGACACAAATAGACTTGATTTTGTCTTGTTCACTATGCAAATCTTTGCAATTGTATAATTCTCCTAGCCATATTAAAATGCAATTTCATTGAACAATTAAGGAAATTTTCTGGAAGAGGGTGTTATTTCTAGCATTCCGTCCTCACTGTGGCCTAACCATATACTGTTCACCCATTCAACAGGCATTCATTGAGTGTCTATTAAATTTCAGTTATTGTATCAGACTCAACAGTGAGAAGACAGACATTGTTTCTTCTGAAAAAAGGCAGAAAATTTTTTAGCTAAAAAACAAACAAAACTTGATATGAGCAATGATTTGCAGGCAGGTAAATGAATTTTCTATATCCAATGGTGAGAATATACAAGGTTGTAGTAGGAGAAAACAACTTAGTCTAGCTGTATATGTGAAAGAAAGATGTGGACCAATATGCCTAAACTTAGTTATTAGTAGATTCGTCCAACTATGTTATATGATTTGAACGTTCCCTGAAGGGTTCCACTCTATATATATTGTCTCCAAGGCCTGCATTTCAAAATTTGATATGAATTAACTGGGGTTAAAGCCAAGTATCTTTTTAAAATGCAAATTAATATTGACAGTTATTTGCAACTTTATAGAACTAGCCGTGGATTATTTAACAACAGTTAACTGCAGTGATTGCACTGGTTTGTAATGGGGAGAAACACAAACTCTAGCATTGCTTGGGAGATCTGAGGTAGTGAGTGTACTAGAGTAGCTAAGGCTGAAAGGTATGCAA
Source organism: Tolypeutes matacus (assembly GCA_026826555.1). Taxonomy (NCBI): domain Eukaryota; kingdom Metazoa; phylum Chordata; class Mammalia; order Cingulata; family Chlamyphoridae; genus Tolypeutes; species Tolypeutes matacus. Next base: position 53,659,412 of record JAKSZT010054334.1, read on the forward strand.
AATTGGTAGCTAGGACCCCATGGAGAAACTTTTCCTGTTTTTATAGTTACATTCTTGCTAGTCAAGATTATGCTAACAAGGTTGTGAATAGGATTTATTAGAATGTATTTAAGAATAAAACAGGGATTTATTTTAAATAATTTTCTTCTCTGAGTAATGCAATGCTAGAAAGGATCATGATAGATTTATTAGATAGAAAATAGATTAAAAGCATAAATATTTCTATGAGATAACTGGCAATATTATTCTTATTGCTCAGTAGGGAAAAGCATAGGGTGGTCACATGACTAAGACTAAAATTAGTGAAAAGGAGGGAGGAATCTATTTTCCTAATTCCTTTGTAATAATAACTCCCGTCTTTTAGTTAGTGTCCTCTTTCTTCCTTAGTATCACTATTTCCTCCTCCCTTCCTTCTCCTCTATTTATTTCCTCTTCTTTGGGGTCATCCTCCTCATCATCAACATCATCTTCACCATCATTGTCTAGTTATGGGTTACTCCTTGCTTGATATCTATTTTTTCATTCTTTCACTTTCAACCTACTTGGGTCTTTGAATTTAAGGTGAGTCTCTTTCAGACAGCATATAGTTGGATTAGGCTTTATTATCCATTCTGCCAATCTCTGTCTTTTGACTGGAGAGTTACATTTAATGTCACTACTGATCATGCAGAACTTTCTTTTGCCATTTTGCTATTTATTCTTTGTAAGTCTGGTACGTGTTTTGGCCCTCAATTCTTTCATTAATGCCTACTTCTATATTTATTTGTTTTTTTCTACCATATTGACTGCCTTCTCATTTCTATCCCTATATGTCTTTCACATATTTTCCTTATGGTTATCATGTGGTTAAAATTTTCACATCCTAAATACATAACAATCATATTTAGTTTGATACCAATTTGACTTTAATAGCATACACATATACTTTTCCTATACCCCTATACCTCTCTGTCTCCCCATCATTTTGTACTTGCTACCATTTATATGTTTGTATATTGTATGTCCAAAACCACAGATTTATCATTACTTCTTATGCATTTGCATTTTAGAACCTGTAGGAAGTAAGAAGTAGAGTTACATACCAAAAAATACAATATAATTATAGTAGCATTTATAATTACCCATGTTTACATTTACTGGAGGTCTTTATCTCTTTATGCTGATTTGGACCACTGTCTTGTGTCCTTTCCTTTCAGACTGAAGAACTCCCTTTATCATGGCTTGAAAACCAGTTCTAATGGTGATGTACTCCCTCAGTTTTTCTTTATCTGGGAATGTCTTAATCTCTCCCTCATTATTGAAGGAAAGTAACACTGTATATAAAATTTTGTGTTGTCAATTGTTTACTTTAAGCACATTAAGTATTTCCACCCACTACTTTCATGCCTCCATTGTTTCTGATGAAAAATAGACAATCTAATTGGGAATCCTTGTTTTTCACAGCTTCCAAAACTCTCTCTTTGTCCTTTGTTTTTGAGAGTTTGATCAATATATGTTGGTGTGGGTTTTTCTTTATGCTTATCCTGTTTGGTGTTCTCTGGGCATTGGGGATGTGCATATTTACATGTTTTGCTAAGCTTGGGAGTTCTCTGTCATTATTTCTTTGAATATTCCTTTAGCTCCTTTGTTTTCTTTCCTTCTGGGACTCCCATAATGCTTATTATAATGCACTTTATGTGTCCTAGAGGTCTCTTAGGCTATTTTCACTTTTTATAATCCCTTTTTCTGTCTGCTCCTCAGCCTGACTCATTTCAATTGTCTTATCTTGTGTTTGCTGATTCTTTCTCCTGCCACCTCCAATCTGCTGTTTGAGCCCTTCTGGAAATTTTTCATTTCAGTTATTGTGTTCTTCAGCTCCAGTAGTTAGTGTTTGGCTCCCTTCTATTTCTTTATTAAGATTTTCATATTGCTCATTCATTTGTTTGTTGATATCCTTAGGTCTTTCTATGTAATTTCCTTCATTTTCTTGGGCATTTTTAAGATTTTTTTTTTTTTTTAACGTCTTTGTCATGTCCACATCCTGGTCTTCACTGTAGTTTTCTGGATTTTATCTTCTTCCTTTGGATGGACCAAAATTTCCTGTTTCTTTGTCTTGTACTCTTTTGTTATACACTGTACATTTTAATATTTTAAAAAGGTACCTCTGGGATTTATTCCCTGAGATGTCTGTTTCTTGATTTTTTAATCAGCTGGTGATAAGACAGAGATTTTCTTGAGTGTCTACTCTCCTATTAGAAAGCTCCAGGTCTGCCCAAGGCAAGTGCGAAGTGCAGGAGCCTCCCTGCCTTTTCTGGGCCTAAGTCTTGCCTTGGTTTGTGCTTGTTAGTTGTTTTGGGGTTCTCCTGTTTACAGGAATTTGGATGCCATCTCTATTTCCTAATGGACAGATGTTCTCCCTCTTCTGCGTGTTTAATTGTCCCAGACCATGTGCCTCAATATTTCTTTCTTTTTTTTTTTTTTTTTAAAGAGGCACCGGGAATTGAACCTGGGACCTTGTACATGAGAAGCAGGCACTCAACCAACTGAGCTTCATTTACACCATCCCTCAATAGTTTCTTACACTGTTTTCGTTGTTGTCTCAAGCTGCTTTTGCCTAGACTGCAAATTCAGGAGGGGAAGGGGGCACACCAGAGAGGAGTTCCCCAAATTAGTCGTTCCCAGCAGGAACAAGACCAGGGACCCAGACAGAGTGGACTGGTTCCAAACTCTCTGAGGAGAGGGTCAAAAGGACAACAGAAACTTCTTCTACATCTTCCCAAAGCTGCATTTTCTTGATCGGCCCAGCAAATGCAGCCCTTGAACTTGTTCCCATAGCCCTGAGGAAGCACAGTGTCTTTAATTTTCCTTACCATTTTGGTCAGAGGCAGCTTGGAATAATGGCTGCCCTCAGATCCCACCCGCGGCAATCCAAAGTCTCTAATCAAGAGCCATGAACAACAATTTGTAGTGCCCACCCCTGATCTTGAGAAAGTGAATTTTTGTGTCCCTTTCCACTCCAGTAAGCTAGCCAGGGGCCGTAACTCAGGGTGGCCTTGCTCCAGAGTGGGGGCTGGGCCCCAGTAACCACTGCTTTGAGATAGTAGTTTAATAGTCTTTACTTACTTGACCAGCCTCTTCCTCTTGCTCTTCCCTGCTGCTGTACAGTGTTCCACTGAACTCCAGAGTTTCCAAAGAGTTGTTTCAGACAGTTCTTGCCTCTTTAATTGTTGTTCTGTTGGAGGGACTTAAACTTGGAGCATCCTACTCTGCCATCTTCCCACAATCCTCTCATAACTTTAATTTACATGCCATAATATTTAAATTTTATTCATGAGCAGTTGAAAGTGAGGTTAAAAGTATTTAAATCATTGTATATCATAGTGATTTTGGTGGTTGATGAGGATTGTGATTAATAATACAAATACTAGAATGTTCCTCTATTACAAGGTGTTAAGAATATGGTGATACATGGGGAAAATACAACTAATATAACTTATAGACTATAGTTAGCAGTAATAGTGTATATTTTTGTAACAAAGGCAAAGAAGTTACTATATCAATGTTAAATGTAAAAAAAAACAATATGAGATTTAGTTTTATGGGATTTTTTTTTTCATTTTCTTCATTAACAAGGAGACCTTGGTCATATCATTTAACCAATCTTTCCTCATTTATTCAGCTTTTTGAATGCTGAAGGAAGAATTGGGTTTGCTTTTATGTTTAAATAAGATAAATGTGCCTGGACAGGATTTTTTAAAGTAATGCTTTCCCAATTTGTTAAGCAGCCTTTTGACTGTTATTTTATTTTTTGAAGTCTAAATTAAATCTACTAATTTTGAAAAAAAAAGGATTGTAATTTCCATCAATAATATTTATTGAGTATTCAGAGTATGGAGTGGGAACATGTGTCTCTAGTAAGAAACTGACAAAATAAAAACCACAATTCTAGCTCCTTGAAAAGCAAAATCTTTTATCCATGCAGCTACTTGTCACTTTGAAAGTAGATAGACTTCTTTGAAGCAAAATGTTAAAACAAGTTAAAAAAAAAAAAAAATATATATAAAATGCCTCACAAGGTTTCACTATTTAAAGTGATCCCATGGTGAACAACAAATGGGTTATTTTGTAAGATAGTCATAATTATTAATAATTATTTTTCAATGCATTTTCTATCTACTTAGTTAACCTGGTGAGCATTTATGCACAGTTATGAAAGGAATATAAGAATAGCTTGAGATAGTAACATAAGACTGAATTTATCAGGAGGAGTAATTGATATTACAAAAAAAAAAGAGGCGCTTACACAACAGAATGCAATATGAAACACATTACAGAAAAATTTTATACTTTTGTCTGATGGAACACATTCCATGTGCTCTTATTGTTGTACCTGATTTTAAATCACTTGGGTGTTTGAAAGACCTAACCTTAGAAGCTAGGAGTTATGAAAGCATGTGTCCATAAGGGTTTTGGGGGGCATGAAGAATACTTTTTAAATTTTAACAGCTTTAGATGGACAGACACTCTCAAGTTTGCTATAATTCCTAAACCCTGTGCTATTTTATATTCAAGTTGAAGATATTTGTGCTTGCTACCCTTCATAGTAACCCACATATTAATTCAGAGGTTACACAGTAAAAAAGATGGCAAGAGGGACACAGTCCCTGCCTTCATATGGCACTTAGGGAAATAGTAAATAAATAATTATATAATTTAATGGAAGGAATGATAAATAACTCAAAGGAAATTACAGAGGCAATTAGAGGTTTAACAATAAAACTTAAATTAGGAAAAATTCATTTAAGCTAAAACTTGAAGAATGAGTGTATCAGAAGGGCTTTCCAGGCATTCTCCATTTGCAGTTGAGGAAAATGAGGCCCAGAGAGGTTCCATGACACTAATGACTAATTAATAGAAATATGAGGGAGAAAATTACCGTCCTCTGGCTCCCAGGAAGAAATCCTTTCCACATCCATTTGAAATAATCCAATCCTATAAATACAATTGTGTTTGTGTACTAAAGTTTACAGAGGTGTTAAACACTTCACAAAAAGTAAATGAGTCGAAATAATTTGATTACCTTTCATTATTTTATTGGGTCTTCTCTAATTGTCACAGCTGCATATAACAAGAGAAATCATTAATTAGAGTCAGAATTGAACTACAGATTTTTCTTCCTTTAACTAATATGTTGTATATAATATTTTCAGTTTTAATTAATAAGATTTGAATTTGGACACAGAGAGAACAAATTTTCACATGCCAAAACTGGAAAAAATGCGAAGGCTGTACTTCAGTGAGCGTATTATCTTTTATACTAGGAAGAACTCAGATTAATGAATTTGTTCATTTTTCCTTATTGAGGCTCTGGATAAGGTTTTCATTTTGTTTTGAAACACATGATCAACTGCAAATGTATTGGTCTTGAGAGATCAAAACTTGTAATCTATGTCAAACTGGAGAATTGAGCATGATCTGCCAGTGACTCCCTGTGATAATTATTAGGGAAATAATTGGTGTCAGATCCCCAGGGCAGTTCTCCCAGCCTTGGACTCCCATTCTTGCCATAAGGATCCTTTAGACCAATCAAGGGGAATGTTTAATTCAATGAGTTACAAAGAATGCCTTTAAAATCTCATGATTTGGGTACAGATTTATCTAACCTAGAAGTTTACAGAGCCTTTACCTCTTTACTCTGCCTGCTTCCCTCTTTCTGGCAAATAGTAGGCAGGGGTTCTATAAGCTAAATATATCCAATTCAGTTTCTAAACATGGGGTGGATGAGAGAAGAGAGTGAAATGAAAATATTTAATACTTATATAGCTCTCACTATGTGCCATGCCCTGTTCTTGGTGCTAAACATAAGCTAATTCATTTTATTGTAACATAATTCCTTATGTTACAGCTGAGAAAACTGAGATATAGAGGGGTTAATAAAACAAGACCAAATCCCATAGATAGTGTGTAGTAAATCTGGGATTAGAATTCAAGCAGGTGGTTCCAGAAATTGTGTGTTCTAGAAGAGTTATCTCTGGAATCACCTCGCATTCTAATCTGAACTCTAAAATGTACCAGCTGTGAGACCTCTACTTTTCTCTGGAGTTGCTTCATTTGTAAAATCAGGTTAATAATAGTATGTACCTCATAGGACTGCAGTGAAGATTGGTTGTGATAACCTACGTAAAGCATAATAGCAAAGTGGCCAACACACCGAGAACCTTAATTAAGTCTTATAATCCCAATTTATTTTGTTATTATGTTATTATGAAATAATAGGATGCTCTTACAGTGTATGTCCTTATCAGCCCTCTAACCCCTCGTACCAAAGATGATAGCTGTGTGTCCATCCTCCAAGGACCTTGGTAAAGTCAGTGAGCAGATATGAAAAACCCTCCATCTTAAATATCTTTAAGGTGAAGTCAGAAGATTTATAAAACCATTCTTCATAACTTATCAAAGAAAACAAAACAAAACAACAACAACAAAAAAAACTTCCCTTGATTGACCTAGAGGAATTTCAAGTTAGGAAATTATTCCTTGACCAGCAAAACTAGCTATTGATTCATTGCCTTCCCTAAAGTCTCTTCCCCTCTCCTCTCTGAGCAGAGTTGTTCTTTCTAAAGAGTTAATCTTATAAGAGAAGTGATCTCATTACCTTATTGTTGTTGGCTTTTATTTCCTTTAAGGGTTTGGAGATGACTGCAATGGTCTGAGATAGAGGCAAGTGAGAACATAGACTGTAACCATAGCAACCAAGACATAAGGAAAGGCAGAGGAGAAGTTAGAAAGTTAGAATAAGTAGGTATTTGTCCCAGTTTGTTGTGGAGGATAAAGGGGAATTAGCGGTATAACAGAAACGGCACCAATTGATCTTTGACAAACAAATAGGTGGTGATGCCAATAACTGAAGTAGGACAAAAGAAAGCTGATTTGAAAAGGATGTTAATGTTTGCTTCTGACTATGCTGAGAGTGTTTTGCCTGATCTTAAGACAAAGGTCGAGACTGAAGAGTAACACTGAGAGTCACCAATTATATTTAGATGTTGTAGCTAGTGGAGTGGATACCTCTTCCTGGAAGAGATCTCCACCCCAGTCCTATTTCTTACCCCAGAAAATTTTACTCTGTACTTTTTTTTTTTTTTAAGTATATTCAGTAATTATTCCAGCCCCTGCCTTTTGGGATGTAGCTTATTTGATTCCCACAGAAAGAAAAAGAAAAAGAGAATCCCAACTACCACACAACATGGTCACCAAAATTTATGGGATTATTTTTTGCCAGCTTCCATATACCATTTTGGTATGGCCGTTTACAACTTCCCTTTTCTTAAAGAATAAATGACCTTGGTGTTCCTTTTAACTTGCTTTTATCTATATATAAATCACAATTTATAAGAAGTGGTGAGAGATAGATGCAGTGTGAATTCCCCTAGTTTCAGCATTACTCAGGGTTGCTCTACACTACAGACCTTGGGGAGGAAGAACATATGACTGCTGAAATAATATTTCATTTATCCACAGTTTGACCTATAACATTGCTTCATCTCATTGCCCACAAATATACTTCCATGTTTTTTTCCCTCCTGGCATATAATCAATAATAAAGAAATTATTCATGTTTCCAACACCTATGTGATATCAAAATTCCCTAAGTTCTCCACAAATCTGGGGTACCCTCTTGCTGACCAGACCTGAACCCTTGCATTTATCCTATCTTCCCCTTAAAATAGTTAATGTAAAGTTGGATACTTATATGGTGCCCAGATCCTCAAGTGTCAAATTAAGTTTTCTAAGAAATATATTTGAAATATTATTGCTTAAGAAAATTGTCCTTTTCTGTTGTATAGGCAAAGTTGTTATTTCTTTCATCAATGTTGAAATAAGAGATAAATGAATAGCCTGCATAAAATGACTCAATCACTTTGCAAGGTTATACTAATAAAAATAAAGAGTTTCAGTCTACAAATTCTGTAATTTGACTGGCTCTAAATTATAAATGCCAATACTTATCATATAAATGCAAACTCACTGAGGGAATATCTACAGAAAACAATTGCTAGGTGGACTTTTATGTTCTGGTTCCACAAAATAAAATACATTTAGTGTTTTTAAATCAATGCTAGAGGAAATGTCAAGGTAGGGGTACGCATTTACTCATTTTGCAGAGATGTCCAAAGCTATTAACTTTCTGCACTTTAATTAGAGAAGCAATGCAAAGCTATTCTCTTGCTCAATTCTAGGAAATTTGAGATATTTGGTATTGGGAAAGAGTCCTGAATTTGTGAAATCTTAGAGTTCCAAATGTGTTTTTAGTATAATGGCAACAGTTACTAAAAATATATTTCTATTTTTATGGCTATAGCATGATTCTTTAAGTATAAACCTTAGGCACACAGAGATAATGGAAATTGAAAGAGGAAGGTAATTATATGAAAATTAGAATGCTTTGGCAATCTGAAAAATAGTATAATGCAAATATCCTTACACAATTTATGAAACTGCTTCATTTTAAACTGAGTTTTAGGGTAGGAATTGCCATGGCTGCTAAAGTATTTCTTAAAGAGCATTATTAACAGATTGTTGTTTCTCCTGTTTATTTAAATTGCATTTTCTTCCCTTCCATATTTATTTAAGCATGAAAACATTTTTCTGATGTTAAGCCATATTGAAGAAGTTAATATAAGGCCATATGCCTTAAGCCTGAACCACTTGCAGTTACTGTCAATGCTCCAATTATGAAAATAGGGAAAGGAATTGGAATGTTTCATAGCTCATGGTAATTCCCATTCCTTTATTAAAGCATTCATTTTCAAATTGAACCTTATAGGTGAGCAATAGAGATAAAAGGACAACTAAAGGAAAGGTGAGAAGAAAAAACAGGCAGAGGGTAATAATACTCTGAAACATTTCACCCCTTTGGAAGTTGATTAGAAGAATCCAATGCACCACAGGAAAGTAAGAGGACCACACTTCTCATTCCCACCAAATTTTAAAGTGGCTGGCTGCATGTTTAATAAAATATTTGTTTAAAGGAGTTTTGAATAATAAGTGACTGGCTGGCCTATTCCTCTTTTGACCTAAGAATGTGAGGTAGAACTAAGAGATCTCCAAACATGAGATTTCCCTGGAAAGGAATAGTATTCTTGAAGATAAATGAAAACGTTTGTTTAATTCATTCAGATTCAAAAATTACTGAATCCAACTATGGACTAGACATTGTGTAAGGCAAGAAATAAAAATGACAGAGTTTCTTTTTTTTTTTTTTAATTATTATTTATTTTTTATTGTGGGTAAAAAGCAAAATTTTCACAATATACCAATATTTATAAAATGATATATAAATATATATGCATATATGTGCATTTGCTTACAAAATGTTATATATATATATATATTTTAAGAGGTGCTTAGATTACCTAAAATATTACACGGAACTACCAGGATTCCCATGTTCCCCACCTGCCACACCTCCCACCACATCCCACACAAACATCTCCCACTAGTGTGGCCCATCACCCTCAATGGACTTACACATCCTGGGGCCTTGCAATCAACCATAGGCCACAGTTCACATCGTAGACTACACTCTCTCCCACACAGTTCTGAATGGTGTGTGCTGATTTAAAATGGCCTACATCCGTTGCCACAACGGCACTCAGGACAACCTCCAAATCCCGAAAAAGCCTCTGTATTTCAACTGCACATCCCCTCCCTGCCCCGAAAGTGTCCAGTGGCCACTATCTCCACCTCACTGTTATAATTTCTTCCATTCCTAGAATCACCATATGTATATAACAGAATATCATCAAGTCCGCTCTAGTCAATAGTTCTTCCCCTGAGAGGACTGGGATGGTGATGTCCACTCCACCTCCAAGTGAGAGTGGCTTATATCCCATGGATATGGTGGGTGGGATGATCCTGCCTTCAGATGCAGGCCCTCTCCATTCCCTGGGATGACCGTTGCCCATTGTTGTCTCCTCGCCAGGTGACTTGGATGAGTCCGTTGAGCTGTAGGGTAGGAGTTGCAGCTCCACCGAGATTCCACACACACCTGGCACATAGGTAGGCCGGAGGCTCCAGTCTCTGGAAGTATATCTAAAAACTCCAGCATCACATATAGGTTTGGATAGAAAGGACTGATGAACCATGTGCAGGGAGGACTTATTTGAATCTAATTCTGTCACTCTCAGGAGCACAGATTCCAAAATAGAGCCCACTGATAAGGCGTCAGTCTTTGGGGCTATCCCCCCTTATATAGGACCTGGGTGTCTCCAGAGCTCTCCGGAGCCCCTCTGTGTGGGGTGATATGCACTTTGATGTTCTATGAGCTCCTACTGAGGTGTGCGTAAGCGTTACCTCTGGGATGACCTCCCGACTCTCTTTGAAGTCTCTTAGCCACTTGAACTCATTTGTCTTTACCTTTTCCCCCTTTTATTCAAGGTCTTTTTGAGTTGTGTTGCCAGTTGGCACTTGGTATTAATCCCTCCTTGCCAGGGAGGCTCATTCCCGGGAGTCATGTCCCATGTTGGGGGGAAGATAATGCATTCATATGCTGAGTTTGGCTTAGAGAGAGGCTACATTTGAGCAACAAGGAGGCTTTCAGGTGGCAACCCTTAGGCACTCCATAACAGTAAGCTAAGTTTCAGTTACAAGAGCAAAGACTCATAAAGGTAGTCATCAATAAAAAGAACTCATCAGTGGTCCATCCGCTTTTGACAGACACTGTCCCTGCACTCAGAGGACTGTTGATGCTCCCTTGGAGAATGTGGCAGAGCTCTCCAGGCTAGGAATTCAGATTCCCTCATTTATTGTGTGATTGTCCACCCACCGTGACCATGCCCCATCTTTTGATCTTTTGAACAATTTTGTATATCTTTCATGTATATTCGGATGAACTTACTCCCATGAATCCCCCCTCCCAGACACCCCCCACCAATAATCCCCTGCAATACCCATTGTAACCCTTCTGTGATCTAAATCTTCCATGAACATGTAGTCCATAAAATAATCAAATACACTTAATAGGAAAAAGAAACAACAATGATAAGCTTACATGCAAGAGACAAACAAAAGGAAACTCAGGGAAAAAAAACAAACAAACCATCAAACAAAAAACAAAACAAAACAAAATATAATTAGCAGATTGGGACATTCAAAAAAATGGGGAAAAAAGCAAAAGAAATGTCTTTAAAAAAAAAATATATATATATATACACATTCTTTTTTTCCTTTTATCACTGTGTTATCGGATGTCCGGTGTGCCGTGACACCTTCCCCCTCTCAATCCCCATTGTCTCCCAAATTTTCATTTAATTTTCAAATAAGTTTTAGGTCACAGCAAAGTCACACATGGAGTACCAGAGACTCCCAGATACCAAACCCACCCCCTTTCCCCACCGTATATTAAACTCCCCCCCCCTTTTTTGGACGTTAGCATTGTTATAACTGTTATACAGATAGCAAAATATAGCAACTAAACATTGTCAATGATTTACAGTATAGTTTACAATTTAGATGATACAGTTTAATAAGTTTTGATGATATTTACCATGTCCTGTGTCAACTATGGTAAGGTAATGAAAAACCTTTCCCATGACCACTAAATACCCCATTAGATCTTAACTCTTCCTTCCTCCCCACACCCCTGGGGCATATGACACTCCCCTGTCTTGACTCATGGAATGTCAAGATTCATAGTTACATGCCCTGGGTATTTGAACCTGCCCTTTCTAATCTACCCACCTGGCAACGCTGCACCACCAAACCCAGTAATATCACTACCCATCTGTCCTATCCTTCAATATGCAACTATACTCTATCCCTTTACCATAGATTATGTCCATATGGGTGATGGCTCAAAGCCTGCTCTTCTCTTTCTCTCCCTTGTTAACCTATCTTTCAGACAATGGTTCTCAGAGACTGCTCACTTTCCTCAGTTCAAATCAGTGAGGTCATATAATGTTCATCCTTCAGTGCCTGGCTTGCTTCACTCAACATAAGGTCTTCAAGATTGATCCAAATTATTCCATGTGTTTGCACTTTATTCCTACTTACAGCTAAGTAATATTCCATTGTATGTATGTACCACATTTTGCTTATCCATTCGTCTGTTGATGGGCACCGGGGCTGATTCCAACTTTTGGCAATGGTGAACAATGTCGCTATGAACATTGGTGTGCATATATCTGTTTGTGTCTTTGCTTTCAGTTCTTCTGGGTATATACCCAGCAGTGGAATTGATTGATCATACGGAAGATCTATTGTTAGTTTTCTGAGGAACCACCAAACTGTCCTCCACAGTGGCTGGACCATACCACAGTCCCACCAGCAGTGGATGAGGGTTCCTATTCCTCCACATCCTCTCCAACATTTAGTGTCTCCTGTTTTTTTAATAGCTGCCATTCTGATGGGTGTAAGATGGTATCTCATTGTAGTTTTGATTTGCATTTCCCTGATAGCAAGCGATGTTGAGCATTTTTTCATGTGCTTTTTAGCCATTTGTATTTTTTCCTTGGAGAAGTGTCTTTTCAGGTCACTTGCCCATTTTTTAAATAGGTTGTTTGTCTTTTTATTTTCAAGGTGTAGGATTTCTTTATATATGCAGGATGTTAGGCTCCTATCAGATATATGGTTGCCAAATATTTTCTCCCATTGGGTAGGCTGCCTTTTTATTTTCTTAATAACATCTTTTGAGGTGCAGAAGTTTTTCATTTTGATGAGATCCCATTTATCTATTTTTTCTCTTGCTGCTCATGCTTTGGCTGTGAAGTTCATGAAACCATTTCCTATCACAAGGACCTGTAGATACTTCCCTACATTATCTTCCAAGGTCTTTATGGTTTTGGCTCTTGTATTTAGATCTTTGATCCATCTTGAGTTAATTTTTGTATAAGGTGTGAGATGGTATTCTTCTTTCATTCTTTTGTATATGGATATCCAGTTCTCCAAGCAACACTTGTTAAAGAGGCCATTCTCTCCCAACTGAGTGGGCTTTGTGGCCTTGTCAAATATCAGATGACTGTATATGCGAGGATCTATATCAGAACTCTCAATTCGGTTCCATTGGTCAGTTGGTCTATCCTTGTGCCAATATCACGCAGTTTTGATCACTATAGCTTTGTAGTATGTTTTAAAGTCAGGTAGTGTGATACCTACAACTTCATTTTTCTTTTTCAATATGTCTTTGGCAATTCGGGGCCTCTTGCCTCTCCAAATATATTTTGTGGTTAGTTTTTCCAGTTCCTTAAAAAATACAGTGTTGACTTTTATTGGGATTGCATTAAATTTGTAGATTAGTTTCGGTAGGATAGACATCTTGATGATGTTTAGTCTTCCTATCCATGAACAGGGAATATTTTTCCATTTATTTAAGTCTTCTTTGATTTCCTTTAACAGTGTTGTGTAGTTTTCTGTATATAAGTCCTTTACATCTTTAGTTAAATTTATTCCTAGGTATTTGATTCTTTTAGTTACTATTGTAAATGGTATTTTTTTCCTGATTTCCTCCTCAGTTTGCTCATTATTTGGTGTACAGAAATGCTACTGATTTTTGAGCTTTGATCTTATAGCCTGCAACATTACTGAACTTTTAAGTTCTAGAAGCCTTGTAGATTTCTCAGGGCTTTCTATGTATAGAATCATGTCATCTGCAAATAATGAAATTTTTGCTTCTTCTTTTCCAATCTGGATGCCTTTTATGTCCTTTTCTTGCCTCAGTGCTCTCACAAGTACTTCCAAGACAATGTTAAATAGGAGAGGTGATGGTGGGCATCCTTTTTTTGTTCCCGATCTCAGAGAGAAGGCTTTTATGATTTCACCATTGAAAATGATGTTAGTTTTGGGTTTTTCATATATACCCTTTATCATATTCAGAAAGTTTCTGTCTATTCCTATATTTGTAGTGTTTTTATGAGGGAAGAGTGCTGTATTTTGTTGAATGCTTTTTCTGCATCTATAGAGAAGATCATGTGATTTTTTTCTTTCAACCTATTTATGTGGTGCATTACATTGATAAATTTTCTTATATTGAACCATCCTTGCATGCCCGGGATGAAACCCACTAGGTCATGGTGTATAATCCTTTTGATATGTTGTTGAATGCGACTAGCAAGTATTTTGTTGAGGATTTTAGCATCTAGGTTCATTAGAGAAATTGGTCTGTAATTTTCCTTTCTTGTGGTATCTTTATTTGGTTTTGGTATTACGGTAATGTTGGCATCATAGAATGAGTTAGGCATGTTCCTTCTACTTCTATTTTTTGGAAGAGCTTAAGTAGAATTGGTGTTAGCTCTTTCCGGAATGTTTGGTAGAATTCAGCTGTGAAGCCATCTGGTCCTGGGCTCTTCTTAGTTGGGAGGTTTTTGACGACTGAGTCTCTCTCTTTACTTGTAATTGGACTGTTGAGTTCATCTATTTCTTCTTTCATCAATGTCGGCTGTTTGTGGGTTTCTAGAAACTTGTCCATTTCCTCTAAATTATCATTCTTGTTGGCATATAATTTTTCAAAGTATCCTCTTATAATACTCTATTTCTGTGGGGTCAGTAGTGATATCCCCTTGCTCATTCCTTATTTTATGTATTTGCATCTGTTCTCTCTTTTTCTTTGTTAGTCTGGCTAAGAGTTTGTCAACTTTATTGGTATTCGCAAAGAAACAGCTTTTGGTTTTGTTTATTGTTTCCAGTGCTTTCTTATTCTCTATTTCATTTAGTTCTGTTCTAATCTTTGTTATTTCCTTCTTTCTACTTCCTTTAGGTTTAGTTTGTTGTTGTTTTTCCAATTCCTCCAAGTGTGCAGTTAGGTCTTCCATTTTAGCTCTTTCTTCTTTTTTAATATATGAATTTATGGCTATGAACTTCCCTCTCAGGACTGCTTTCACTGCATCCCATAGGTTTTGATATGTTGTGTTGTCGTTTTCATTAGCTTCAAGGTAGTTACTGATTTCTTTTGAGATTTCCTCCTTTGACCCACTGTTTGTCTAAGAGTGTGTTGTTTAACTTCCATATCCTTGTGCCTAACCTGTTTCTCAGGCCCTTAGTGATTTCCAATTTCATTCCGTTGTGGTCAGAGAAATTACTTTGTATAATCTCAATCTTTCTGAATTCATTGAGAATTGTTCTGTGGCCTAGCATGTGGTCTATTTTGGAGTATGTTCCATGTGCACTTGAGAAGAATGTAAATCCCACTGTATTTGGGTGTAGTGTTCTGTATATGTCTATTAAGTCCAGGTCTTCTAATGTATTGTTGAGTGCCTTAGTTTCTTTATTGATTCTCTGTCTAGATGTTCTTTCTAATGATGATAGTGGTGTGTTGAAATCCCCTGCTATAATTGTAGAGGCATTTATTTCTCCTCTTAGTTTTTCCAGAATTTGCCACACGTATTTTGAGGCACCCCAATTAGGTGCGTAAATGTTGATGATTGTTCTTTCTTCTTAAGAGATTATTCCTTTTACTAATATGTAGTGTCCATCTTTGTCTCTTACAATAGTTCTGCATTTAAGGTCTATTTTGTCTGATATTAGAATAGCTACTCCTGCCCTTTTTTTGGCGATTGTTAGCTTGTAAAATGGTTTTCCAGCCATTCACTTTCAGCCTCCTTGAATCCCTGGGTCGAAGGTGGGTTTCTTGTAGACAGCATATAGATGGATCATATTATCTTATCCATTCTGCCAATCTGTGTCTTTTGATTGGTGAATTTAATCCATTAACATTCAGTGTTATTACTTGTGACGAATTTCTTACTTCAGCCATTTTTTCTTTGGGTTAATGTATGTCATGTTGATTTGTTTCTCTTTTTGTCTTTTCAGTTGTTTTTAAACTCTCCTCCAACTGTCTCTCCCTTGTTTTTTCCCTTCAACTTGTAGAGATTCCTTTAGTATTTCTTGAAGTGCTGGTTTCTTATTGACATACTCTCTTAATTTCTGTTTATCTGTGAATATTTTGAACTCTCCATCATTTTTGAATGCCAGTTTTGCTGGATCGAGAATTCATGGCTGGAAGTTTTTTTCTTTTAGTATTTTGACTATGTCATACCACAGTCTTCTTGCCTCCATGGTTTCAGCTGAGAAATCAGCACTTAATCTTATTGTGCTTCCCTTGCAGGTGATGGTTTTCTTTTCTCTTGCTGCCTTGAGTATTTTCTCTTTGTCCTGAGCATTGGACATTTTGACAAGTATATGTCTTAGAGTTGCCCTGTTGGGATTTATACTATTTGGGGTGTGCTGTGCTTCCTGGATCTGCACATCCATCTCTCTCAATAGGGTTGGGAAGTTTTCAGCCATTATTTCCTTCAACACTCCTTCTGTTCCTTTTCCCTTCTCTTCTCCTCTGGGATGCCCATAATGAGTATGTTTGTGCGTTTTGTGTTATCGGTTAATTCCCTGAGTCCATGATGGATTTTTTCTATCTTTTTGTCTATCTGTCCTACTATCTCTTTGATTTCAGCTGTATTGTCTTCCATATCACTAATTCTTTCCTCTGCCTGTTCAAATCTGCTGTTATGTGAACCCAGCGTCTTTTTTATTTCTTGGATTGTGCCATTGTTCACCATCATATCCATTACCTTTTAAGGCATGTTTGCAATTTCTTCAGTATGTTTTCTCAGTGTCTTCTTTATATCCTTAATCTCTTCCTTCACTTCTTTAAGTTGGTCCATGATATTTGTTTGGATAGCTTTGATTAGTTGTTCGATGTCCTGCATCACTTCCTGGTTTTTATTTTGTTCATCAGACTGGTCCATGTTTTCCTGTTTCTCAGAGTCATTTGTATTTTTTTGTTGCCCTCTGGTCATCATATTATCTTGATAGGTTTGTTCAGTTGATTAGCTTTTCTCTATGCTCTAGAGTTTTATTTAGCTGGTGGTTCTGCGTGTGAGTTAAGTTTTCTCTTTGGCACTTTCTCTTCTTATTTTATTTCCTTGCTTCTTTCTATGTTCCCTTGAAGGCAAAAGATTAGGGCCGGAGGAATCAAAAGATGTAAGGAAGGCAAAAGGATAATAGTAATATTGATAAAATTTAGAAGAGGGGCCAAATGAGACTTAATGAGATGAATATTTAAGTTGTATAGGCAGTGTAGACTAATAGGAAAAAAAGTGGAGTTCCTACAATGGACTGGGAAAACAAATGGAGGAATATATATATATATATAGTGGTTTAAAAGGCCAGAATTATGAGGAGGGAGAGAAATAGTAAAGAAAGGGCTGAAAGGAAAAAGTTAATACTATTAAAAAAAAGAAGAAGAAAATAAAATAGATGGAATAGAAATTGACACCCTTAAATTGTGGGCCTATGAAAAAATGTTGTATCTAAGAGCCACAACAGAAAGCAGAAGGCAGAAAGATGAAGGAAGGCTAAGCAATATTTTGGAATACAAACTCAATAGAGATAGCGAGTGGGAAATTACTGAAGAAGAAGCACAGCAAAGAAGCGACAAGCTAGCAGCACCTAATTTTAAAAAATGAAAGAAAAAAGAAAGGGGGGAGGAAAAAGGAAAGAAAAGCAAGAGACCAGAAATAAACAGAGAAAAACAAAAGATCCACACAGGCAAGCAGTCAAACAGAGCTAAGGAGGGTCAATGATTCCCCTAGGGTCCACGTGGATCCTCTCTGCCTGCTTGTGTTTATCAATCAATTTCCCCGCAGGGTTCTATATGCAGGTCCTGAAACAGCTTTTAGCTATTAAACTAAATTAAAAAGAATTTATTTTTCATTTATTGAAGTGATCTTCTCACTTTTTTTTTTTTTTTTTTGGCGAAATACAGGACCCAAAATAATTCCTCCTCTAGACCAACTCCTTTACGAAAGGGACCCTAGCTGGGCTCATGGAAATTAATCAAGCATGTCCCACTTCCTGGACTCCCCAGGATAACTGTAGCTCTGATGTTAGTCAGTGCAGAGTGCTAAAGACGGCCGACTCCGCCCCTTCTGGAGCCGAGTACCAGCATCACCGGCTTGCTATGTAAATCAGTTTGACTGCAGATTCGCGTCTGCTCTCAGACTGATACTGCTTCAGGTCGGCTTATCTATTCCCCAAAGATATGGGGCGGTCCAGGCAGCCAGATCGATGGCAAAAAATAAAAAATTCCCTTCCCTGTCCTCCAACTGAACCCTCCCTCTTTTGGAGAGTGTCCCCTCTTCCTGGCTCTGGGGCGGCCTAGGGCTTATCCCTGGGAAGCTAGGCAAATCAACTCCCTCCCCTGAACAGAATCACCCCTCCTGTCCACCGGGTGCCGATTCGCTCTGGCTGTTCTGTTCACCCAAGGTCCAAGGGGCTCCAGGCAGCCAGATCCCCAGAAAATAAAACTTTCTCATCCCGCTCGTGGCTCCAACTGGCCGTTTTATTTTTTTTTCTACCTAACCGCGGGGCTCAGCCGTCCGTGCCAACCACCACCGGCAGGCTTAAAACTCATGAATCTCTACCATTCCATCCACGCCGTTGATCCACGCAGATAGATGTCCCAAGCTTTTCATTCCACGCATGCACAGCACAGACCCCCGGGCAGGACCCCGTCCACAATCTGCCTTGCTCTGGGAGCTTGTACTGTGTGCCCTCCTACACTAACGCCATCTTGGCCCCATAAACACAGAGTTTCTTAATGTGTAAGTATTCAGGGTTCTCCAGTGAAACAGAAATGATTTACATATATATATAAATATGTATATATTAAGAGGCATAATAGGAATTGGCTAACGTGACCATGGGGAATGACAAGTCCAATTTTTATAGGAAAGGCTGCCTGTTGGAAACACCAATGAAGGTAAGGTTGAATTCCTCAGGAGAAGCTGGCTGGCTGAAGCGAGGCAGGAATTCTTATCTTCTGAAATCCTCAGTTCTCTTTTTCAGACTTCCAACTGATTGGAAAAAGAGAGTCCACTCACTGATGAGGGCAATCTACTTTGTTGATTGTAGATGCAATCAGCCATAGATGCAATAAACTGAGTATAGATAATAATCCATCTAGGAAATATCCTCACAGTAACAATCAGGCCAGTACTTGCTTAACAAAACAACTAGAGACCATAACCTAGCCAAGTTGGCACGTGAACTTAGCTAACACACCAAGACCATTGTGTCTGACACAGTTATAGAGCTAATGGAGTCCTAGACAAGATTTCATAGTCTAAATTACTTTTAAAAATTGTATTAGTCAGCCAAAGGGGTGCTAATGTGAAATACCAAAAATGGGTTGGTCTTTATAAAGGGTATTTATTTGGGGTAGAAGTCCACAGATACCAGGCCATAAAGCATAAGTTTCTTCTTTCACCAAAGTCCATTGTCATGTGTTGGAGCAAGACAGCTTCCAACGTTTGCCAGGGTTCAGGCTTCTTGGGTTCCTCTCTTCCCGGGGCTGCATTTCTCTCTGGGTTTAGCTCCTGTTTCCTCCACAAGGTCAGCTGTAGACTATCAGGCAAATGGCTCACTTCTCTTCTCCTGGGGCCTTCTCTCTAACACCAAAACTCCAACATCAAAACTGCTTCTCAAAAACTGCTGCAACTCTGTTCTTGCCTTGCCTTTTATATTTTCTTCCCCCACCCACCAAGGGGTGGGGCTCAATGCCCTACTGACGTGGCCCAGTCAATGCCCTAATCATAACTTAACCATGCCCAGATTAACAGATCAGTTTACAAGCATGATCCAATTATATTTTTGGAATTCATAATTACATCAAATTGCCCAAAAGCTACAAAAATATATCTAGTTTAATGGATAGAATGTAGACTTTGGAATTAGACGATCCTTATCATTTTACTTACCTTATTTTAATACACATCTCATCCATAAAATAAATTTTTGACCTATGGCATCTTCCATAGATTCTGCTTGGAATATTTAACTTTCTTTTATATTTAATTACAATAGTTAAAATTTCTATTGTAAAAATTAAATTGTAAAAAATAAAAACATTTAAGTATAAAGATTTCCTTTGCTTTTGTCACCCAATATAGTCCCACTCCTTGGCCTCTGGACAGTTAACTGAAGAATATATGTGATTTGCGAAATTTTTCATTTACTAGAATTCCTTGAAATTGGAAAAAGAAAATAAATTAACTATGATACTTCTTCTAAAATATAATTCTGAATGCTAGAATTATACACCTAAAATCGCTACAAAGAAATATGTCTGTATTGTTTAAAGTAGGATTCTCTTTGATAACTTAAATGTCCAACTTCCCAAAACAAGTTTCCATTAAGTCCTGGGGGAGAATATATATACAAGCATACAAACACATACACACACCCAAAAATGTATATAAAACCAGTTTAATGTAGTAGCTAAAATATCTAGCTCAGGAAACAAGTTGATTCAGATCTCAACTCATTACTAAATGTGTAACCTTGGGAAATTTATCCCATCTTTCTGTATCTCAATTTCCTAATTATATAATGAATTAATAACACCTATTCTGTAAACTTGTGAGTGTTAAATGAGTTAATATATGTAAAGCAATGGCTTAGCTAAAACACTCATTAAATGTTAGCAATTATTTTCTCTACTAGAATGGATTTGATAAAATTAACTATAGTTAAATTGAAATAGGAAATCATAAAATAGCTCTTTTCTACTTTTAGACACTGTTAAAAAGAACTTCCGCTTTAGAAAATATTTGTTATTAATAAAATCAGACATGTTTAAAATATGTGTACAAACGAACATTTAAAGCATGTTATCTCACATTTTAGGAAATTCACACAGATTTAGTAACAAGGCAGCAAATGGAATATTTTCCCTTTGGGCTCTTACTACAGCTTTTTGATACATCTGCTCTGATTATTTAAACAAAGTTATAAATAACAGCATTTTAAATGCATCGTAATGTATCATTTAAGATCATTACAGTACTCTAGAATGCTTATATATTTTGCTGTGAGATATTTATTATATTATTTGTTTGTTTTTCTCACTAGCATGGTTTTATCAGAATGCTGTTTTTTTTCCCCTAGAGATAATCTGGTAGCTTTCATACTTACCAAGTCATGAAACCGATTATAAACTAAGTCAAAAATATACTGATAGGAAATCAATCTAAACTTGTAGACAATATGAACATAATAATTTTGTGTCCTTGAACAACTACAGTCATTTTTTAAGATAAGGGATTTTTAGTACTTAAAACTGAACAGTGGTAACTGTACATGAAGATGAAAATGTGTCCTACATTCTCAACCTACAATCACCCTTTATGTCTTATAAATCTTTATGTACATACATAACAAACAATTTGTTTTGATAGTTAAAATTAAAAATTTAAGCTCTAGTTATCTGAATCTGATGATTCTGAATTTTAATAACTTTTGATAATTAAAATGTAATTATAAAGACAAGCACCATTTATAGAGTTATACTTCAACAGTATTATTTTGCATATACAAGAACAGAGAAAAAACATACGCAATTGTTCAAATCCTAGTCCTGCTTTCAAACTAATGAAACTTTTGTCATATTACTTGTCTGCTCTGTACCTGTGTGTTTTTTTTCCCACTCAATCAAGTGGGAATAATAATAGTTCCTATTTCAGTGATATCCATATAAAGTGCTTAGAGTACTAGAGCATACTAAGCCCTGAGTTTGTGTTTGCTACAATTAGCATATTTGCACGTGTACTGTTCTTTGAAGACAGTATTACTGCTATTGTTTCTGTTACTGTGAATCCTTTTGATTTAGTGAATTATTTGGTACCTAAGTTCATTACACCTTGAACTGATGTGCCCTAACTAATGATTAATGCCTGTCTCCTCCAGGCTATGGGTGATGAGTACTCAGAAGTGTGCATTTTGAAATTCATGTTCTGAAATCTTCCTGATGAAAGACTCTGATTCTGCTAGTGGAGTTCAAGCTTTATGCTCTGCTATGAGCCTTTGTTACATGTGATCTGAGTTCAGCAAGAAACCAGGTGCCATCCTCAATTTCTCCCCTTATCTCACCCCAATCCATGTTTAAGCCTTGTCTGGTCCTCCTCAAATTGTATGCTGTTTTCTTCCACTTCTCTCCACCTCCATGACCGTCACCAAAATCCAGGCCATTATTATTTCTTGTCTAAAATACTGCAGTAGTCTCCTACCTGGTTTCCTTCCTCCCATTCCTGCTCTTTGACAATTCATCATCCATATAAACAAGAGCACTAAGCCATTCTCTAATCTGTCAGCAGGTCACTCTCCACTTAAAACCTTTCAATGATTTCTCATTGCTCTTTGTCTGAAACCCACATTCCTTCAGGTGGTCTACCAGTCCCTAAGTGATCACTATACAAGGTTTCTTTTGGTTCATAAAAATTAAAGGCATTCCAGTATTATATTAATATATTTCCCAGTCGATGTTTATTTACTTGATGTTTTCATCCTTGATGGAATGTTATCTCTGTTTGGGCAAAGGCAAAAATTTTTTTTCACTTTTTTGAACTTAGCTTGAAGCACAATGCCTACTACACAATAAGGGCTTTTTAAAATAACATTTTAAAAACAAATTAATCCACTGTCATAGTTTTGGATACCAACTTAAAGATGATATATTCCAAAGCTTTATTTCCAGCCCATACTTCTTTCATAGACTTCATATTTGTTTATCTGATTTTCTGCTAAATTCTTTACCTAAAAATTCCACAATTATCTCAAACTTAACATTTCCAAATGAATTTTATAGTCATTTCCCCATTTACTTCTCCGCCTCCTAAATTAATTTCAATTGCTGACCTCACTCTCAAACCAGTCAACCAAGAAGGAAATTTAGTAGCTATTTTTACCTTCCTCATATTGAAAAAAAAAAATGGTAACCAAAAAAATCTATCTTGTAAATTTGACTGTATCTCCCCACTGAATAAAATTTTTAAAGGATCTCCAGGGAAACCATTAAAATGAAAGAGATTGGCAAATTTTCTATGAGAAGAATAAAAGCCAAGGAAGCTGGGGCAATTATCTCCAGTTCTACAGTCAGTCTTGATGGAGGGAAGCCAAAAAATTAAGGTGAACTATGGCAGCTTTAATGAGGAAAGAATAAACATAGCAGGGCCATCTGAAATATGAGATGCCAGCCAAGGGCCAGGAAAGAGACTCCAGAGGTAACAGAAGTATTTGATATTTGCAGAACATTTACTTTATGACAACTGTGTTAAATATATTATCTTAGTTTTCATCACAAGAGACCTGTTAATATTCCTATTTTACCTTTTACCACTCATCTATACTCTCCATTGGTGAAAAAGCTTTGTCTTCCCCGTCCACCATAGTATCCTAGTGACACTAGGACTGTGATGACATCTACAAGGTTTGCAACAATATTTGAAAGAATGATTTAATAAATTAATAAGAATGAAGGAAAACAAAGGCCCAAGGAGGTTATGCAGCATAATAAAACTTGTGGAAAATTATACCAAAGTGTCTCTCATTTCAATGCCCTGCTATATCCACCATAGTGGATATAAAGTAAAGTACATTGTCTGCCTAAAAGGTCCCAGGGTTCCTGCAAGTTTTATAAAGAATATCTGATAAGTAGCTGCAAATCAATTCAGTGATTGACTGGGACTAAAGAAGTCAAAATTAATTAATACTTCTAAACAATGGAACCAGGAGAATGGAGATACCATTGATGGAAGAGGCTGAATTTGTGAACAGACATTTTTTTTTTTTTTTTTTTTTTTTTGAGAATAGGAAATATGTTCCATTGAAGGTTTGCAAAGTTTAAGGTAAAATTGGACATGAAAGTGAAAATTTGAAAATTTGATAGTAGTAGAAAAGTGGGTATAGGATTTTAAAAAGTGATAAGAGCGAACATAAACATTTGAAGGTCACCAACACATAGTTGTTGATTAAAGCTATAGAAAGGATAGGTTCTCCTTGGCAGCGAGTTTAGAGGGAAAAGGATGTTGAGAAAAGCCCTTTAAGGAATAGTTGCAGGGAGAGAATGGGAAGAGCAAACAGAAAGAGCAGAGAACACAAAGAAAGAATAGTCAGAATTATAGTGCTGCTCCTCAATCAGGTAGACAGTGGTTCTGGCAGAAGTCAATAGTTAAGGGCTCAGGAGTCGAACCAAAGCAAAGGTATGGCAAGGAAGATGCATTCATCCAAGCCAAGTAAAGGAATAAGATAAAAGCGAAGAGATATTTATCTTAGTTCTAAGATCTATCAGGGGGCCACTGTACTCTCTGGTGTAATTTGTGTTAGCTGCCAGGAAAGAAACCCTGCACTATTTGTTCCTCTGGGAGCCATTCGGGTGTTTCAAGTCAAACTCTAAGCAAACTCTGAGACTTTTCTCCTGGTTGTTTATTCAGAACCTAGCAAAGACCCAACAGTGTGACTAGAAGTTAGGTGGCATGATCAATTAATGCACACATGTATTATCCTAGCAGCCACTCACAACCTGCCTATGGCCAGCAGCTGCCTGAAATAGCTGAAGAACTCAAGAAGCTGGAAAAATAAACACTTTCCGTACTCTAAATCTGAGATCCTCAAATTTTAGGGTACACTGGAATCATCTGCGGTATTTGTTACAATTCTAATTTCCAGGCCTCACTCCCAAAGATTAATGGGTCTGCACTGGGCCAGGTACTTATATTCCTATAAAGTACACAGATGTTGCTGATGTTGGATTGTCTCCTGAACACATTTAAAAATACTGCACTCAATAGTAGGTGCTGAGTATCTGGTTGAACTGGATTGAAATGTATTTGAGAAGTATTCTTTGACTTGTAAATGCACTTAAATTATTAATTTTATACTATTGTATAATATGCTTCAAGATAAATGATTTGTGTGCAATATATTAACTCACCTTATTGCAATTTAATGATATTAGGTGATAGTAAATACACTATTGTTTTCTGTCCTAGAAAAGATGACCAAAATTAATCAAATCTTGAGAAGACTGAGGGCGTCATAAATCATGACCTGAACACACTTGTATTTGCACTCTGTTAGATTATTGAAGATAGCACGTTCATGAGGCAAGGGCTCTCCACCGAGAATATCCTGCTTCAAATTCAAATCTAAGAATAGATAAGACTCCATCCAGCTGCGGCTGACATGCCACGGAGTAAGAGATGAAGTACGTTCAGAAATAATTAGGTCCCAGCACATTCAGAAAGTTATAAATAATAAACGTAACCTTGAATTGGCTAAAGAATCGGAATCGGCGCTGACTTGAGAACACAGGTGTTTTGTGTTTGGGAAGTCTTACCTTGCCCATGAGGCAAGCAGACACGTTCAATACAACTTAATGAATCTTCTGGGAAGGCCCCAAATAGGTTTCTTCACAGGAATCCAGTTTAGGAAGTGTCAAAGACAGGCTAACTGTCATGCGATTCATAGCTGAGAAAAAAAGTACACTCTGGAATATCATTACTGTAGAAGCAGCATAATTTATTGTTATGCACAAAAAGCTCTAATAGATCCATTTAGAATCTTAGAATCCTCAGAAGCAACAATCACCATTGCTAACCTTTTTTTTTTTTTTTTTGTATCTCCACCAGTTTATTATAAAACACAATTGTTCAGTCAATGAGTTAATGGACTAAGATCAATCTAGATAAAATATATGGCATCATAAATATCTGTAGTAAATTTTGCTGTGCTATTGTTTCTTGCACACCTACCTGTAAGAGTTGCGATATTTCGTTAAGGTGTCAGTCTTATTTTATAAAGCCTTTTATATTATGTGCCAGATATTTCTAAATATTTAGCACACTAACTCATTAATTCCTTATATCTGTTTTATGGTTGAAGAAACTGAGGCATAAAGAGATTAAGCAACTCACCTAAGGTAACATAGCAGGAAGTGATAGTAAGAGATCTAGGAATCATACCCAACAGCATACCACAATCAATTTGTCATGCTGCCCCTTGCTATGTTTCACTGCCCAAGTTCCCAGGAACCAGGGACTCAGACGTGACATGCTTATGCCATTTCTGACAACTTGTAGACAATTAAGTTTTGTAGAATATCTGTGGTTCAACGGATTTAGTAAGATGCCCCCAAGTTGAACTGAATCACACTGTAAAATGACAGTAGTGCTGGTGGAAGGTCAGTAGTTTTGGTCTGCCAAACTAATGAATACTGCAAAACGCCGAGATATTACCCTAAGGAATGAGCATTTTCTGGCTAATTAAAGATGAGCTGGCAGGAAAAAACACCAGAATCGAACGGAAGAGCCTAGAGTTGTTTCCTATCCTTGGCATCTCTGGTTACATGTACATAACCTTGAGTGGTCTCTTTAAGTCCCAGTTTGCTGAACTATTAAATGAGAAGGAAATGTTAATAGTACCTTTCATGTATTATTAGGAGGCGAACACTATTTTCTAAAAAAAAAAAGCAACCCACACCTTATGCAGAATCCAAGATATAAAACAAGTTAAAGCAGAGTCATTACAGTTGGAAAAGATGGTTGGTGACTCAGAACCAAATAACTTTGTCTGCTTTTGACTCTCCTTTCTTACCTGAACGAAGGCACTTCACAGGACCTGGGCAGCTACACTGAACTGTATGTATATAAATACGTACAGCTGTACTGAAATTTGAAAATCTCTCAGCTTCTCAGGATTGTTCCTACTCCTTGTTTATTTTTTCCTTGTAGCACAGTTCTGTTTCCTGACTACAATTGGTCTTCTGAGTTGTGCCACGATATGAGTTGTCTTCCCAGAGCTCAGCAACAATCACCGACAAATGGAAAGCCTTACAAAACTGGCCTTTAAAACCAAAACCTCTCTCCTTGATATGAATGATTAAAGACATAAGTATCATGAGCTTCCTCGCAAGGTAAGAGCAACTAAGGCTTAACAAAATCAAATGCTGCCCAGAGATACAACGAAACCACCTTGGACATGACCTCGCCTCCACTGTAAGGATGTCATGAAAGATGTCAGTGCATTATCCACAGGGCTGATAGCCTCAGAGATTCACAGGAACCTGGGGGAGGGGAGGGTATTCAGCTGAACTAAACAAAAACAAAAGTGACGCAACAACAAATGTGTACCTGTGCAATTGCAAAGGCGAGTGTTAACACTGAACCATCTCAGTGGGGGTCACTTTGAGGTTAAATAAAAATTCAAAAGCTGTTGCAATGAAACATGCCACATAAACGCTGTTATTCTGCATTTCTCAGTATTATGAAAATTGATGAATTGGAAGAAAAGCCTTTTTTGGGGCAGTGTGCAATGAATATCTTTTGATTTTATCAAATTTGAAATTCCCCTGTGTATTAGTCAGCCAAAGGGGTGTTCATGTGAAATACCAGAAATGGGTTGGTCTTTATAAAGGGTAGAAGTCCACAGTTACCGGGCCATAAAGTGTAAGTTTCTTCTCTCACCAAAGTCCATTGTCACGTGTTGGAGCAAGACAGCTGCTGACGTTTGCCAGGGTTCAGGCTTCTTGGGTTCCTCTCTTCCCAGGGCTGTGTTTCTCTCCAGGATTAGCAACTCTGTTTCCTCCACAAGGTCAGCTGTAGACTATCAGGTGAACGGCTCACTTCTCTTCTCCTGGGGCTTTCTCACCAACATCAAAACTTCTACATCAAAACTCCAACTTCAGAACTGCAACTCAAAAACTGCTCCTTCTGTCCTTTGCCTTGCTTTTTATATTCGATTCCACCACCCACCAAGAGGTAGGGCTCAATGCCCAACTGACGTGGCCCAGTCAATGCCCTAATCATAACTTAATCATGCCCAGATTAACAGATCAGTTTACAAGCATGGTCCAATTATATTTTTGGAATTCATAAGTACATCAAATTGCCAAATGGCTACACCCTGTGTAGATTTTCTTTGAAGAATTATGATGCTATTGACAATATATTCTAGACACTGTCTTTCTTGGACATGAAGCTTTAAAATGTTAGTCTTGCCAAAAACATAATCTTAAACAAGTCAAACAAGCAATTCACTTGCACGAAGGATCCTAGGGAACTCATGGCATGGGAAGTCCCGAGTCATAATACTTCACCTGGTTGTACATATGTCCCACTCTCCTGTGGTCAAAATTGATGCGATTTCTTAGACAAATCCTCTCAGGAGTAAATGCCTGCTGAATTTTGAGGCAAATTGCTATATAATTCTTGGCCTTGGAAGGAAAGTTAAACTGGAAATAATGTTATAAAGGGAGTTTGTGGCTTCAAGCGACTCCTGGGTTGGATCTTTTCTGCCTACTGAATCTCTGGGAATCTCAGAAAGACTGGGGTCTTTCAAACATGCAATAGTTGAACCACAACATACAAAGCCTGCGTATGATCTTTGGCTCAATTTCCATTTAGCCCTCTGGTATCTCTACTCAACTCATCTATGACAGATATTGTAAAATAAAAGTAGGTTTATTCTTCTCTGAAATTAAAGACCGTTATATATGAAATAGACCACATCTAGCATATTTTATTAACGTATATAAGTCTACTTCTATTACAGAATATAGAAAGAGAAGAGTTCTTTTGCACTGCTTGATCCATATTAATATGTATTAGACAGAAAGAAGCAACACATAATTAATTTTTCAAATCCAAGCTGTATCATTGTCTCTACTTCCATTACTTCATTGGAGAATGTGAATTATAGGTCCTCCAGCTTCTCATATATTAATTTTGAAAGATAATGAAAATATTTAAAATTTTGTGCATAGATTTATCACAATGAATGATTAGATTATATAGATAGCTATACATAGAATACTACATAGTACATGCATTTTTGCAATGCTTTAATTTGAGCAAAAAGATACTTGTGATAATTGTGCTTTCTACAACATGGAAAATATCATTTCTGGGTAATAATAGCCAGGGGTCCTTTGGGAGATAAAATGCTCAATAAAAAGTGGGAGAAATTAGAATTACTCTTTAAGGCCTAGTATACAAAGCCAGAACCAATGTGTACAATTCACAGGACCAAAAAATTAAGCTAAGTTTAGGAAATATTTTAACAGTTAAACACTAAGTGACCTCGCCTTTTAAAATAAAAAGCTCTCTTTGGCTGAAACTTTTAATTCAGAAAGGGGGTGGAGAGGCTGAGGGAACTGGATTAATTAATTCATATTTATACCTCAAGCATCATATGCACTAGAGACTGGGTAAGGAGTGGATATCAAACAAGAACCAGCACCAGTGTCTCCTCTAAAGGAACTCAGTTAGGAGGCAGGTTCTATGGCCAATAAATGTACCAGGTGAGCTTTGGGCAATGTGCTTTGAAGAGAAGCAGGAAACGGTGTGTAGCCTGGACTCTGAAGACAGCAAAGGAAATGTGAGCTGTAATCATCAGTTTTCGGGAGCTTACAGTTCCATTGACTAAGACAAGACAGTCACAAACAAAACAAAAATAGCCTCAACAAGGAGCAGTGCTTATTTAAGTAACCAAAGGATAAAAGAAAGACCACTTGGAGAAATCAGGAAAGAGTGGAAGTAATGTTAGCTGTGATTGAGCTAAGGTTTTTTTAAGATCAATCTGATAATAGTTTGAAGTCTCTGGTTATGATGTCTTTTCCTTTGAACTCTAAGTGTTTCAGAAGGGATTTTTTGGGGGTTTTTTTGCTTTTAATATTTTTTATATTTTACCTACTGCCTGGAGATTATCCTCCAAATAGTGACACTTAACAAATGACATAAACAACACTATCTGTTGTTATTATTATTGTTATTTTAATGGTGTTGGATTTGGCCAAGAATGACTTGCTCTGTATTTAGTAGGTAAAGGTTGGGCTACCAATTCAACCTACCTGTATTTTGATATTTTGATATCTTGACTTACCGCTATTTTAAGCCATTTCTAACTTTGTTTTAAAAGCATATTTTAAATGGTGCTCTGACACAATATTATTTTTTAAAAACAAGTTAAATATCACAACCACTAAAATCTTTTTGAAAAATTAAATCAAGATGAAAAAATATGCATGTCATAAATTCTACCATCACTTTAATTGGCATAATTTCTTGCTATATATAAGCTGAAAATTTCACTGACTATACCATTTATATGATGATTTCCCTAACGAAGAGAAGGAAGTGCATGAATTCCCTGTTTCAGATGCATTCAGCTGTAGTAATGGAAAGAAAAATATCCTATTCATTTAAGGTTATTCTTGCCTATTGCAGAGCTCTGAAAGCTGTAGCTCAGAGGGCTTGAATTCTGTCTCTTGAATTAAGATAATGCCATTGGGGAATGTGCCTTTTATGTAGTATGTTTTACATTTAAAGAAATATATTTCTCTGAGGATTTAAGTCCAATTCCTTGTCAAAATTTAAATTCAATTTAACTATTTTTTTCCAGCTCTCCTTTATTTCTTGATTTATTTTCAATTGCAGTACATTTAGATATTTGAAATTCTCTACTCTATATAAATGATGAATTGACTTTATTGACTTGTTAATTTATTTAGTGATCAAATGTTTAAACACAATTACTTTGAATCTCTTTTTCTATCTACAATGCTAAAGCAAATTAGGTATAATGTTACATTATTAGTACAGAGTCTGTTCTTTCTAGTCCTTGGAAACAAAAGTAAAATATTTAACATATTTATTTATTTTTTAAAATTCTAATGGGTGATAAAACTTCCATTAAACACTTTCAAGTGCAAGTGCTCTTAAAAAGGTCTTACTGTTGTTTAAAGATTGGAATCTGCATTTCTCTATAATTTTACCAATAAAACTAATTTAAAAAACCACCAAAACAAAAGATTACATAAATTCACTATATGGAACAAAAAAAAAAACAACAACAGTGTAAGTGAGAGCAAAAAAATGGGTCTTCCTTAATGTTGTAAAGTTTACCAATTCTAATAAAATTTAAAATAAATTAATACGGTAACTATGTCTCAAACATTTTACTTACCTATGGATGGAATGTATATATTTTTTATCTAATAGAAATAGTTATTAGAGGGAAAGTGTTTCCCAAATTTCTTCCTCTGGGTATTAATATATATTATCGTAGGAATCAAATACATATTTATTGAAATATGCAGACTTCGGGTTGTAACAAAGGCAAGTGATTTTATTTATGTCAGGCTTTATAATGGATTTTAATATGTTTGTAAACACATTAATGATACTGCAGTACTGTGTATTTTATTTTCTAGTTTATCTGGCCCTTTATATCATTTGATATATTTTCAGCAGTAGGAAACATAAAACACAACTAAACATGGCTTAAGCAATAAGGAATTTATTATCTCAAAAAACAAAAAATCTAGAGGGTGGGCAGTTTATGTTTGATTTTACAACAATAAAGTCATAAGGCATTTGTTTTTTTTTGCAACTCTCACCCCTGATGATCTTTGGTGTGTCAGATTTTCCTCAGTATTGCTCCCATTTTGCAACAGGGTGGAAACTGTTCTAGATCTAAACTCTAAACAAAGTGGTATGCATCTTTTTTGTTTCCTTTCTTTTTCATTGTCTTCTTTTTTTTCTTTTTAAGGAATGAGAAAACCATTTCTGGGAGACACCAAGCTGAGCTAGCTTACAGCTCATTAACTTAAACTAGACCACATGACCACTCAAACTGGCAAGAGGAGTGGAGTGACCATACTGGCTTGATACTAATCATGTGGACTGGCTTGAGGGTTTTGGTGATCTTGTGGACTTTCCAGGGCAAGATTCCAATTCTGCAGAGACACTTGGGGAAATATTTATCAATAAAATGAATAATGTATATTTACTCTGCAGCTGTGGCTGTTCTCTGGAAACATAAGAAGACAGGTCCCCCTGTATTTCTGAATCTGTGATTACATTTTAGGGATATGAAGACTTAAGTGTAAGCATCTGGAGACACTATAACTTATCTAATCAAAAAAGAAAACTACAAATATAAGGAACATCTTTGGATTTCTTCATAGAAGCCATTGCCTCTTCTCTATATCCTCCACATAAAACTGACCACAATGATACCGCCTTTCCATAGAAAATTTATGTGGAAGAACAAGGATATATGTTGGATAGAAGATGAGTGAAAAACAGGTTTTGTTAATTTTTGTTTGTTTTGACAAATGTATGCCACTGCATATAGTTTAAATATTTATTAAAATCATATTTTGCCTATTAAATGTTTGCCTGGCTTATAAATTTTGAAACTTTAATCACTTTTATTGACTACTGTTGTAAAACTGGAATTGTGTTCATATAGGTAGTAAGTGGGTCTAACATATACAATTTATGTTTGGGAATACAATAATTGTTTAAAATGAGACACTTAAAGAGAACAATTATTTTATGAGCAGCAACATTTTAATATGAAAAAGCCACAATATTATAAGTAAATCTATAATATTGTGCCTAAAACATGGCTGCCTTAGGATAAGTTCATGGCAGAAGAGTCTGTATTCTGGAAATTGTCAGGTTCTCCTGGTATTCAGACTCTTCTCCCTGCACTACACACACCACAAACATCTATACTCAGTAGCATCAGGTTAAGCATGACATCACACTTGCTTAAAAATAAAAGTACTTAATTCCCTTAATCAAAGAATTTTTTCATCACCTGGAGTTAGCATACTCAAAACATGTATTTTATGTATGGGAAATATTACTGCATGTAAGATAAAACATCTTTCATTTAAGCAGGACATTTTAAAAGATAAGTATTTATCTTTGTGATATCAGTCAGGTCTAGCATAATTCTGGGAATATTATAGGTACTTAGAGAACATTTGGTGAATTGAATTGAATTCGTTCTCTTTACTTGAAAATATTAGGACTTCAACTTAATTAAAGGAATTTATCTCTAGCATCTCACTTTTCTGAAAATATTGATTTGATATAATTTAGCCTTAACACTAATAATAGCTATTACGGTGAAAAGCCTTTCCCACACTTCTTAGGAAGAAAGTCAATTTATGCCACTTTTATGTAGGTTTGATTCTTAGAATGCTGGCTTGGAGGCAAGGGGAGGGTGTTCAGAAGATTTCATGGGTATTAAGTATATAATAATAGAATACTTAATTATGGCAGAGAAAGTGTCTTTCTTGAATTATGAAAATTTCCATACACAGGGCAGAATTGGAAGAAAGAGAATATTCTAGCAGATGTAAGACCTAGAAATAAGATAGACCATGATTTGTTCAGGAAAAGATGGCCACTTCAGTGCAGCAAGGGTATGAGATGTGGATTGAAGACGAGTCTGTAAATGCTCATATAGGCCAGGTATTGATGGACATACGTTTTAGCACGTGTTTGGCTTTCTCAATGGCATTCCTATATACTTTCACCCAATTATATTCTTTCATCCTTCATTGTCTGGGAAATTACTCTTTACTGTTAAATGCTTCCGATAATAATTGATGGAGATGGCTGAGCATTGCTGTACAATGTTCCTCTCACCTGAATGTACTTTTATTAGCTGGAATGTATCACTTCTATTTGCCACAACTTTCTGATTACTCTTGGTGTATAAAATGTGACTAACAATACTAGTAACAAAATGTGAGGTTGTGAATGGTGCATGTAAGGTAACCGCAAAATATTTTAGTTAAATATAAGTGTGCTTAAGCCCATTTTACACCTTTCTCTGCTTTTAATTGAAAAGGATAGCTTCAGCAAGTTGAGGGAATATTTACAGGCAAAATCCTACTATAATCAACTGTCAGAGAATAAGGTTCCCTGCTTCATTTATTGTAGTCCTTTGTGCACCTCTATATAGATGGACAGATGATCAACAGACAGGAAAACAGGTTTGGAAAGGGTAAAGAACACTGGTAGTAAAGAAATAGTTTTAAATACAATTAAATGTAAATACACTTAAATACAATTACCTCTACATCAGGCCTGGGACAAAATAATAAACTACCACTTACAACAATGTAATGAAAAATGCTTAAACGCAAATATGCAATAGAAAAATCTTTGCATATAAAGGAGGACCCAGTTCACTGTCTCACTGACTTTAAAATGTTCTCTGTTTAGCTGGTATAAACCATTTGTCTTCCTTAATGCTGAACTGTGGTTAAAAAGTGCTACATATTTTATGCTCGAATAATACTGTCACTTTTCATTTGCTAACTTTATCCATTTATCTATAGGATTGCTGTTTACCCACTCATTTTTATTGAACCAAACCAGAACTTGAAGCTATAAGAGGATACATAAGTCAGATAATTGCCATATTCACACTAAAGGACAGCTGAGCTGGAATGTTTAGTTACTATACTGGATGATGATGCATTATTCAAATTTCACAAATGAATCACATATTTTAAATCACACTAATCCATTTTAAATATATATATAAACAGGTGAGATCGGGCTCATTCCGTTTGTCTGTTTTTTTTTTTTTTTTTTCTTTATCTCATTCCAAGGGAACAAGTTTTCATCTTAAATAAGGCTATGTTCTGAAATAGTACCATGGCAGGGTCACCATGCTGCAAGGTTTGCCTGGGACATATCAAATTAACAGTTTTTGAGGTGTAATTATTAATAGAATCCTCTTTCACTTCCAAAATGCCCAGGTTTAAATGGTAAATTTTATGGTCCTCATCGTTCTGTTTAAAGATAGCTTATTGAGTTCACCAAGTGCAGTTCCACTTCATTTGTGGAATGGAGCAGAAAGTGCACTTTCAAAAAAAGAAAGGAACTGTGCAAAGTTTTGAGGAATACTTAGAAACTTGATAGATTGCTGTAGATGTTCTTGGAGAGGTCTATTTCAGATCAGGTCTTGTTTACTTGATTTCCAACAACCTTCAAATGGGGGTTACATTATGGGGACCTTGCTTTTTCACGCTGAGCTCTCTCTATGTCTATGAAGTTGCAATGTTTTGCTTTGATTTTAAAATCATTTTATTTTGCAGGGTTTTGATGATTAGTAATGATTAAAGTCACAAAAACTCAGAACAGAGCTTTACTTATTCTCTCATGTAGGCCTAATGGAAATGTTGAAACCAAACTCTTAATTTCTTCTTTGATAGTGTATCTATTGGTGTTTTTCAAACTCATTTTCACATCTTCCTTAGAACAGAGACACACAAACACAAATCTGCAAAAACAGTAGGAATATCCAAACATGCCTTGGAGGTTTTTTCTTTCATCAGGCAGAGTTTATGTTATCATGAAAGCATAAACCTACCCTGAAGGTGGCCGTATTCTTTGGCTATTTAAATATACAAAAAGAATAAACTATATTTACCAAGATTTTAGTTCTTGTTCTAGGGTCAGATTATGGATTATCCAAAATGATTTCAAATAGCAGGCTGGACACAACAAGGCATTAACTCTCAAAGACCCTGGAAGATTTCTTAAATGAACATCTGTTTAGATTGAAGTTTCCAGATGATATGAAAAATTCATCCATTTCCTATGCCCTGCTTTTGTTGAGGCAATTTTAAGAGATTTCCTAAATAAAGACAATTTATCATCATAGTTATCAAATCAAACATAAATTCCCATATAACTCTATGGCCTTAAAAGTAGATTTCAGTGGAGCTGGTGGAGCTCAGTGGTTGAGCACATGCTTCAATCCCTGGTACCTCTTTTTAAAAAAAGGAGATTCAATGGACATTGCCCTGTTAATACTTTTATTCTTCTGTATGGCAACCATTGGCAAGCAGTGAGGATCAAATGAGAAGGCAATGAGAAAAAACTGTGCAATGCAAGCAATATTTACCTAATTGTGTTTGCTATGTTTCTGGAAATGCTAATCAAGTTTTCTGACATTATGGAAATAATGGACTAAGTGCTATATTCTCTTGTAAACTTTTTAATTCTCATTAATAAGTTAATTATATCATTAATAGGTATTCATTTTTACATTTGTATGAGACTCATTATTTTACTCTTTTTTCTTTAATTTTATTTAAATATTTCCATATTTTACATTCTATATTGTGTTTTTATTTTTTATTTTTTGTTCAATCAGTTTCAATTATTAAACATATAATATAAGGGCAAGATACTTTACTAAACACTTCACAGTTAATTTATTTAATTCTCAAATTGGTGCTATAAAATAAGTATTACTATTATCCTATTATTTTAAAGATGAGAAGAGTGAGGAACAGAGAGATGAAGTAACTTGCCTAACTAATAATTTATAAAACAAGGATTCTAATCCCAGCATTCTGCTCAAGAGTTCCTGCTCTTAACTGCTAAGCTATGCTGTCTCCCCAAGAATTTTCCACCATACATCTCAGCAACTTCTAGCCTGCTGGAATGTGGAAATCCTGGTTGAGAAATAACCTAGAAGAAGCTGGAGAATTAGAGAAGACCCAGATCACAGGATCTTTTTGGCCACATCAGGAATTCAGGACTTTATTCCAAAAGCAGAGGAAAGTATAGACAGGCTTTCAAGGACCAAAGGTCTACCTTTAGAGAATAATCAGGAAAATATTTGAATAATACACATTTTGAATGCCACTCTTTGTAGAGTACCACCCATTCTGTTAGTATCTCTCTGCAGGTAGATCCCCTCCATTTAGTAAGTGCTCACTAATTTCAAAGAAGGGCAGATAACTATGGTTCTGCAGTCACTTTTGAACAATGGAAATCACTGGCTTTTCACTTAGTTATTGTTTCTTTCATTCATCTGTTGAACATTTAATTGCCAAGTACCTAAAAAGAACCAATAACATTAGATTCATACAAATTCATACGTCTTCAGGAAGACATCCTGATATCCTGACTTGTCAACTTGAATGGAGAAAACAACGGGCAAGTTACATATTCCTCTCCTTATCTCACAACAATGCAACACATTCCCAACCAAGGACAAGGACAAGGAGAGGTAACCCCGTCATATTCTAATCTTGGGTTCCTCTGAGGTGTTCCAATTAAATGTAACCTGCTCCAAAGTTCTTTTTGCTTTTTTCCTTCCTTCCTTCCTTCCTTCCTTCCTTCCTTCCTTCCTTCCTTCCTTCCTTCCTTCCTTCCTTCCTTCCTTCCTTCCTTCCTCCCTCCCTCCCTTCGTTCCTTCCTTCCTTCCTTCCTTCCCTCCTTCCTTTTCTTACTTGCCAATTCTCCCTCTATGTTCTGCATTTCAATCAAGGTTCTGCAATGTCTTTATCTACTAAACTTGGATGTTGATGCCACTTCACCCAAGCATGACTCCATTAGTTTCTAGTTCATAGCTGAAGTTTCCATTTTGATAACTAATGTCTCTTGTAGATTGCTCTTGTTATCTACAACCAAAGTCTGAGTTTCTTTTCAAGCCTCTGGAAGATTTATGTACCTACAGCATTGTCTGAGAAACCTAACATAAAGGAATAGGGGAAAACAGACTGCATTTTAATCCCCCAAGATCTATGGCCTGGGAACCTAGTTACACAAGTATTTAAGGCACTGCCCTTTGTCTCAATGAGATCACAAACTTTTATTGGTGTGTCTCCAGGAAAATGCAAAAAGTTTGGGATAGAAACTGTATAATGAAATCAATAAATTTCTTTTTAATTCATAACATTTAATTTCCTAATTATGATAAAAAATGACAGGTGGCACAGCAGAGTGTCAAATCACAGTGGATGTTTA
Organism: Tolypeutes matacus; assembly: GCA_026826555.1. Lineage (NCBI taxonomy): Eukaryota > Metazoa > Chordata > Mammalia > Cingulata > Chlamyphoridae > Tolypeutes > Tolypeutes matacus. Next base: position 53,696,788 of record JAKSZT010054334.1, read on the forward strand.
ATAAATACTAATTTATAGTGATAGAAATTGTTTCAACTTATTTAGATTACTTTATTCTTGATAAGCACAAGACAGTATATTTTACTTGTAGTAACATTAATCACTTTCAAACTTTGTGTATCTAGACTTGTGATAGAAACAAAAAATATTTCTGTAAGTAAAGATGACTACTTTGCAGTTGGCTAATTTGCATAACAAAAGGCCAGATGTGAGCAGTTCTGTTTTACTTAGTGTGGAATAGTAGAGAAACTTGAAATGTTGTGTTAGATTGAGTTCAAAGCCCTTTTAGGTACATACTATTGTTGTAAATAGACAAGTTACCTAAAATTTCTAAGATACTCCCCCTTTGTCTATAAAATAGGGATAAGATTGTGTTAACTTTTAGGATTCAGGTTATCATGAAGTTAGATATTTTATCTAAAGTGCTTTACACATTATCTTGCCCACCATAAGTATTTTATAAATGGTAATCCTTATGATTCTCACTGCCCTTACCACCAGTCACTAAAGGGCTTCCGTTGTTGGTCCAAAAATGCCGTTTCATTGAGGCACAGATTTTCATGCAGAATTTTTCTCCGGCTTCTCATTATACAGAAAAAAAAAAAAAAAAAAAAAAAAAACACTCCTCAGACAAAAGATTTACTCCAAATAGGCTCACTTTCTTAACCCATGAGCAAGCCTTGCTCTTTGCCATCTCTTTTCCTATAGATGATGTTTAACCTGCTGAAATTTCCATTCCCTCCTCATTTATGCCTATTTATATTCTACCATTTATTTTCAAGGCTGAGCTCAAGTTCTTCCTGCCTATGAGTTCTTTCCATACCAAATCCAGGATAAATGATCTTGTCCTCTCACCAAAGAAGTGAATACTTTATTTTTTACTCATATTGACACTTATCTCTATAGACAGAATAGTTGTATACATTGTTCCTCAAACTGTGAAATTGGCCATGACATATCTAATATAATACAATATCTAAAATATAATATAATTTTATTTTATTTTGAGTTTTGTTTTGATAATAACATATTCCTATCCCAAATCATCTTGATGACCACCTTATAATCAATTATTGTCTAAGATTTAATGACCAATAAGCTCACCATTTGGTTAGGCCCAAGAGAGTACTATTAACAGTAGAAGTCTTTATTAAGTTTTTACATGTTATCAGGCATATTTTACTATCCATAGTTCTAATATTGAAAGAATAACAATTATCCATATCCACTGTCTTATTTTTATTTAATAATTTACCAACAATAAAAACTAAACTTGATTTGTCTGTGTGTGTAAAGTAATAATTTTAAGTTATTTATAATATAAGATCTCAGTTTTGGGAATTATGCTCAAATCGATTCACATCCTCTTCCTGGACAAATAGGTGTCCAAACTTCCCAGACTGACAGAACTTGATGATGGGAAGGGAAGAGATACCAAACACAAATTTTAGACACTTTGAGTTCAAGAAGCCTTTTTAAGACAGCCAAAGAAAGACATTAGATAGGCAAGTAGACATAAACACAATTTGAGTTTATAACTGAAAGCATGGATTTAGATGATATTGCCTTGGTTTGAGATTATACAAAATAATATGGTGGGCTAAAGTCCATAATGAGAGAAACTTCAAAATGTCATGGCCAAGTAGAGGAGGCTGAATCTGCAAAATATCTAAGAAAATAATTAGTATATCATTACTATTAAAATTTTAAAAGTGTTTCATCATGAAAGGAAATGGTCAAAAGAAATCAAGTAAGATGAGCAGTGGAAAGTGACCTTTGGATTTAGTGGCATAGATGTATCAGTAATCTCAATGAAATCCTTTTTAATTGAGTTATATGAATGGAAATCAGATTGATGTGGGTGAATGGGGTGTATAGGAAGAAAAATACATAAGGTACAGTAATTAACAATTATTCCTTAAAGTGTAAGGCAAAAGAAAAGAAAATGACTAGACTTTGGAACACATAAAGAAATTCTTTAAACACAGGTGCTGGGGCAGGTGTGTGGGTATATATGTGTATGTGGTCTGGCACATGTGTGTGTGTCTACTAAAAAATGTCTATTTGATTTCCAAATTAATTGCATCTCATCTATATTTTTTGAAAAGTAAATACAAATTAATTGCATCTTATCTAAATATTTTTGAAAAGAAAATACAAATCTAAGTTTTTCTAAAATGTTTTAGATACTACAGGGAAAATGACTGAGAAATAATCTCTTGATGAATCTCTGATTACTTTTGTGAAATGAGCAATTACTCATTTACTTCTGACTACTAGAGGACTCTATATTCTAACTTGTCTACCTTTTGTAAAATTAGTTACACTCATTCACATTTATGTATACTAGACATTTAGCATTGCTTAATAGACAAGACTTTTCATGGTAACTCACCCATCCTACTTTCATTCTGAATTTATTTGTTCTTAAATTTGAACCCAATTCTATTATTGTTTACTTTCATGTTTTCAAATTGCAGCTAAAGATGAGTCAAACAACATTTTCAAATTAAAAAAAAAAAAAAAAGATTAGGTTCCTTGGAAAATATTGAGAAAAAAGTGAGAATATTTCCTGGTGTGGTGCTGTTTAATTTCTGCTGGGTACTTCTCCAAGGTCCAGAGTCTAGCAACTTGTCCATGAATATGGAGTCAGCAAAGGCAAGGCAAAAGGCAGGATTCGTTAGTGTTCCTTTGCCCCAATCCTAAGCCATCTTTCTCTCATCTACTTTATCCTTTTCCTTCCTTTTTCAGTTGTCACAAAGCCTTCTTTTCTTCTTTTCCCATGAGCCTCTCTTTTCTAGACTCCATGTGGTTAAAAAAAAAAAAATAGTCCACAATGCCTAAAAGAAAAGAATGTCCTTCTTTCAGTTGTTTTGAATATTTATGCATTCACTATGAGGTGGGAAAGGGAAAATGACACTTGAAATACAAATGAAAGAAAATAGATGAGACAATACACAGAAAATAATCAGAAATAACCCTTAGAGAAAACTGAGGCACAAAAACATTAAAGAATTGGTTCCAGATAAATAAATTAGTAAGAATATAACTCAGTTTCTGAACAAACCCACTGATGCTTAAAGAGTTGATCATTGTTGTGATAACCACACTAATGAAAGTTGTTAAAGTGAGGAAAAGTGGGAGGTGTGGGGAGTGGGGCATATGGGAATTTCTTATATTTTTTAATGTAACATTTTATGTAATCTAAATATCTTTTAGAAAAAATAAAAAATATATTAAAAAAGAGGCCAAAGGAAAACCGTGAGTTGCTTGCCCTTGTGACCGGAAACAGAATATACCCCAGACTCAAAGTGAATAGCCTCGGTAAAACCCCTGGCTCACTGCAGCCAACTGTGTGGGAGGAAGCATTCCCTGGGGAGAAGACAGGTCTGGCAGAGGGTGGAGAGTGGTTTCTTTCGGTGAGTTTGGCCAGCTGAGCTCCCTTTGAATCTCAAAGAAGACCCCAACCAGCACTGAGGCAGTCCCAGGAACAGGGAAGCTGGGATCTGATCAGGCAGGCTGTGACACTCAGCTGCCCTGGAAGACAGGAAACAGGTCAGTGAGGGGGCAGAGGCAGGTGCCTAACGAGCCAGGCTCTGGCAAACTGTTAGAAGCCCAACAAGCCTGAGGGAATGGGGGCAGGAAGACCCAGATAAACTTTCAGAGGTCTATTTAACCTGTGGAGCTGGTGTAGCTCAGTGGGGGAATTCTTGTGCCTTGCATATACAAAGTCCCTGGTTCAATTCCTGGGAACCCCTAGGAAAAGGGAATCCATTGGGTTACCAGGCATTCAACTAGAACCTTATGACAGGGAATAAGTAGGCAGGATTTTTTTCTTGTTTTCGGTCTTGGATCTGTTATTTTTTTATTTTTTATTGGTTCCCTTTTTTTCTTTTTCTTTTTCTTTATTTTATTCACTAAAACTGAGTACATCACTTGTGGAAAGCAAGATGTAGGGTGATTGATTGATGAATACCGGCAGCCTGAGAAGTTCTTTTAAGGCCTAAGAGGGACTGCAGATTTTCCTGGGTTTTTTGTTTTTGTTTTTTGTTTTTTGTTTTTTGTTTTGTTTTGTTTTGTTTCTTGTTTGTTGTCTTTCCCATTTCTTTGTGTCCTTTTTTCTTTAACTTACTTAGTTTTTCTACATATTTTATTTATTTTCTTCCCATCATTTTTCTATCTTCTGTCTTCTGTTGCTTTTCTTTCAATCCTCATTCCACCTTTTCTTATCTGACCTTCATTTTTATGTCTCTCTCTCTCTCTTTTTTTCTTTTCCTCTCTTCTCATCTTTCTGGCCTTTTAATTCATTCTATTCTTTATTTCTTTATTTGTTTTAAATTCCATTTTTTTCAATTTCAACTTTTTAATTCTTTTTCCTTTATATTTTTTAATGATATTTTACTCATATTACTTATTTATTTTCCTAGCTCTTGTATGGTTCCTATTCTACCTTTTAAAATTATTATAATGATTATTCTTTTTCTCTTCCTATTGCTTTCTTTTTCTCTGGTACTAATTTTTTTCAAGGGAACACAGACAACTACAAGGATATAGAATAAGAGGAACCAAGTGTCAAAAAGGAACTTTACCACATACACACAAAAATAATAAAATATAATCTTAGAGTGGAAAAAGAAGCTAACCAACTTAATAAGCCCATCAAGATGAACAGATGCCTAAACACCAATAAAAAATTACAAGCTGTATTAGGGTTCTCTCGGGAAACAGAATCAGCAGAAGATATCTGTGAATAATATGGAACTCTAAAAGAGTCTCTCATGCGACCGTGGGGACTCACAAGTCCAGGTTCCTCAGGCAAGCTGCAAACCAGGGGCTCCGATGAAAGCCCGATGAAAGGTCATTGATGAGTCTCTGGGAGAAGTTGCCTGTCCAACGACGAGCTGGGAAATTCTCCCTGAATGTTGAAATCACTTCCACTTTTAAGTCATTCAACTGATTGGGTAAAAGCACCACCCATTGATAATGTAATCTCCCTGATTGATGCAGATGTAATCAGCCATCCACGCAGTAAACTCACTGGTGATTGAAGCCCATAAATGCTCTTGTATTACAATTAGCCCAGTGCTTGCTGGAACAAACACCTGGACACAACTACTTGGCCGAGTTGACACATTAGCCTAACCATCACACAAGCCATACAGAAAAGGCATGGCCCAGCCTAATGAGCAAACTAATAAACAAGAGAAAATACAGAATGTGGAATAACTAATCAAGGATGTCCAAACAAATATCATGAATCAACTTAATGAAGTGAGTTAAGAGATAAAGAATATTAAGAAGACACTGGGAAAACATACTGAAGAAATTGAAACATACATAAAAAGATAACGGATGATGTATTAGTCAGGGTTCTCTTGGGAAACAAAATCAACAAGAGATATCTGTTAATAATAGGAGATTTATTTTATAAGAGTCCCTCACGCGACCGTGGGAATGCACAAGTCCAGGTTCCGCAGGCAGGCTGCAAACCAGGGGATCCGATGAAAGTCCAATGAAATGTCCTTGATGAGTTTCTGGGAGAAGTTGGGTTTACAAAGACTAGCTGGGAAATTCTCTCTGAATGTTGAAATCACTTCCCCTTTTAAAGCATTCAACCGATTGGATAAAAGCATCACCCATTGCTGATGCAGTCTCCCTAACTGATGCAGATGTAATCAGCCATCCATGCAGTAAACTCACTGGTGATCGAAGTTCATAAATGCTCTTGTATTACAATTACCTCAGTGCTTCCTGGACCTAACACCTGGACACAATTACCTGGCTGAGTTGACACATTAGCCTAACCATCACAGTCCACCCTTTGTCAATTCGGCAACCATACACATAACCCTAAACCATACTTAGTCTCTAAGTAAAAACAATAACAGACAAGCATGCATATATATTTACACCTAACAATGTTCAACTCCCCTGCGTACAACCGGAAGTGCATTAATTCTCCACAGAGTAGGGTGCAAGTCCTATGGTAATATTCACTATTAAACTTGGCATCCTTAAATATTATGATGTGAAATTAATACAATTTTTCATATGATGGGGAAAAGGTGGGAGAAGAAAACAAAGAAACTCGTTTTGGGTACATATATAATCATATTCATATGAAACAAGGAAGAAGGGTTCATGACTATTACAGTCCTCATTTCTGTAACTGGTCATGTGGTCAAAGTTCATATTTATCACTACCTTCTTCCACTACCCATTCCATGTTCCCGTGACCTTCAGCAAGCACTTCATCTGGCCGTGGTTCTTTGCCTTGGTGGGGTGACCCAAACTTTCATTCCCTAAGATTCTGCACCATTGTTAGTCCTGCTTGAATTGGTTTGTTGCAATTTTCCATTGACTTTAATCACATGGCATGGCAGTAATAGGAGACGCCCTAGAGGATCTCCTGCATTACAGACAAACTCTTCTTTACCCCCATTATGTAGATATAGTCCTATTTCCCCTAGATAGTCAGGATCAATCACCCCAGCCAGTACAGTAATTCTCTTCTTTGCCTGTTGATACACAGGTAAGAGGAGACTAAAGTGGTCAGGAGACAGTCTTAATTTCCAGTTCAATGGAATCATTGTTGTGTTCCGTGGTGGCAGCACTCCTTCTTTTGGGACTAAAACCTGTAGACCTGCAGAGCTCAAGGTTGCAGGGACAGGAAGCAGAAATTTTCCTAATGGATCACTAAGGGTAATAGTGAGTGGTGCCACTCCCATTTCCAACCCTTGATTCATGGATCCATGAATCCTGACTATGGGAGAAACAGCACCATAGAGAGGACGTTGATTCAGAGCATACACAGCCTCCTGGAGAACATTGCCCCAGCCCTGCAAGGTATTGCCACCTAGCTGGTACCATAATTGAGTTTTCAAAAGGCCATTCCACCGTTCTATTAATCCAGCAGATTCAGGGTGATGGGGAACATGGTAAGACCAGTGAATTCCATGGGCATGTTCCCATTCCTGCACATCATTTACAGTGAAATGGGTTCCTTGATCAGAAGCAGTGCTGTGTGGAATGCCATGGTGGTAGATAAGACATTCGGTAAATCCAAGTATGGTAGTTTAGGAAGAAGCATTGCATGCTGGAAATGCAAACCCATATCCAGCGTATGTGTCTATTCCAGTTAAAACAAATTGCTTCCTCTTCCATGGTGGAAGTGGCCCAATGTAGTCAACCTGCCACCAGGTAGCAGGTTGGTCACCTTGAGGAATGTTGCCATATCGGGGGCAGAGTGTGGGTCTCTGCTGCTGACAGATTGGGCATTCAGCAGTGGCTGTAGTCAAGTCAGCCTTGGTGGGGGGAAGTCCATGTTGCAGAGCCCATGCATAACCTCCATCCCTACCTGCATGGCCACTTTGTTCATGAGCCCATTGGGCAATGACAGGAAGGCTGGGGAAAGAGGCTGAGCATTAGCTACAAAGCGTGTCATCTTATCCACTTGATTATTAAACTCTTCCTCTGCTGAAGTCACCCTCTGGTGAGCATTCACATGGGACACAAATATGTTCATGTTTTTGCCCCCTCAGAAAGGTTTATCCACATAGTTGTTCCCCATACCTCCTTGTCACCAATTTTCAAATCATGTTCCTTCCAAGTCCCTGACCATCCAGCCAAACCCTTGGCAACAGCCCGCGAATCAGGGTAAAAATGCACCTCTGACCATTTCTTCTTACAAGCAAAATGAACAACCAGGTGCACTGCTCGAATTTCTGCCCACTGGGAAGAATTGCTCTCACTGCTATCCTTCAAGGATGCCCCAGAAAAGGGCTGCAGTGCCACAGCTGTCCACTTTGAGGAGGTGCCTGCATATCATGCAGAACCATCTGTAAACCAGATCCGAGTTTTCTCATCTTCAGTCAACTAATTATAAGGGACTCTCCAAGAGGCCAAAGCTCTGGGCTGGGAAAGAGAAGGTAACATGGCAGGGGTGGTGACCATGGGCATTTGGGCTACTTCCTCATGCAACTTACTTGTGCCTTCAGCCCTGCTCAAGACCTACTTCGTATATGCCACTTCCCCTTCATTATGAAATGCTGCTGTGCACGCCCAACTTTATGGTTTGGTAGGTCAGATAATACCCAGCTCATGATAGGCAACTCAGGTCTCATGGTAACTTGATGGTTAAGCACTCAGTCTCTACTAAGGCCCAATAGCAAGCCAAAAGCTGCTTTTCAAAAGGGGAGTAGTTATCTGCAGAGAATGGCAAGGATTTTCTCCAAAATCCTAAGGGTTTGCACTGTGATTCCCCTATAGGGGCCTGCCAAAGGTTTCATACAGCATCTCTATTTGCCACTGAAACTTCCAGCAGCATTGGATCTGCTGGATCATATGGTCCAAGTGGTAGTGCATCTTGCACAGCAGCCTGGACCTGTCGCAGAGCCTCCTCTTGTTTTGGTCCCCAATCAAAACTAGCAGCTTTTCTGGTCACTCAGTAAATGCGCCAGAGTAGCACACCCAAATGAGGAATGTGTTGTCTCCAAAATCTGAAGAGGCCAACTAAGCATTGTGCCTCTTTTTTGGTCGCGGGAGGGGCCAGGTGCAAAACCTTATACTTCACTTTAGAAGGGATATCTCGACAGGCCTCACACCACTGGACATATAGAAATTTCACTGAGGTGGAAGGGCCTTGTATTTTTGTTGAATTAATCTCCCCTCCTCTCCCACACAAATACCTTACCAAAAACTCTAGAGTCTTTGCTACTTCTTGCTCAGTAGGTCCTATCAACATATCAACACGATATCATCAATATAATGGCCAGTGTGATGTCTTGTGGGAGGGAGAGATGATCAAGGTCCCAGTGGACAACATTATGACAGAGGGCTGGAGAGTTGATATAAGCCTGAGGCAAGACAGTGAAGGTATACTGCTAGCCTTGCCAGCTGAAAGCAAACTGTTTCTGGTGGTCCTTACTAATAGCAATTGAGAAAAAAGCATTTGCCAGGTCAACAGCTGCATACCAGGTACCAGGGGAAGTGTTGATTTGCTCAAGCAATGATACCACATCTGGGACAGCAGCTGCAATTGAAGTCACCACCTGGTTAAGTTTATGATAATCTACTGTCATCCCCCAATATCCATCTGTTTTCTGCACAGGCCAAATAGGAGAGTTGAATGGGGATGTGGGAATCACCACCCCTGCATCCTTCAAATCCTTGATGGTGGCACTAATCTCTGCAATCCCTCCAGGAATCTGGTATTGCCTTTGATTTACTATTTTGCTAGTCAGGGGCAGTTCTAGAGGCTTCCACTTGGCCTTTCCAACCATAATAGCCCTCACTCCACAAGTCAGGGATCAAATGTGGGGATTTTGCCAGTTACTGGGTATGTCTATTCCAATTATGCATTCTGGAACTGGGGAAATAACCACAGAATGGGTCCGAGGACCCACTGGACCCACTGTTAGAGGAATCTGAGCTAAAACTCCATCAATTACCTGACCTCCATAAGCCCCTACTCTGACTGGTGGACCACAGTGACCTTTTGGGTCTCCTGGAATTAATGTGATTTCTGAGCCAGTGTCTAATAATCCCCAATGCACAGTTACTCTGGCAAAAGGCTGTAGGTCTCCCTGGGGGAAGGTGGGAGGAAGATTAACAATATAAGTTTTTGGCAGTTTAACAGGATCCTTCCCCAAGGGGACCTGGCCTTTTCCTCATTCAAGGGGCTCTGGGTCTGTAAACTGTCTCAAGTCTGGGAATTGATTGAGGGGCCGTGATTCTCTGCGTCTGTAATTTGAGTTAGGGTTTTGTTCACTCGACCTAGAATTCTTCTGCTTATACAGATCCAGAAGAAATTTAGTAGACTGCCCATGTATTTCACTTCTAGGTACCCCATGTTCTATTAGCCAATGCCATAACTCCAATGGACTCAGACTATTCTGTGTGCTACTTTGAATCTGGCTTTCATTGTGGTAGCCACGCCCACCTTGCCCCTGGCGATTAACTGCTGATACTTGACTTTCACCGGACCAAGATACGATCATCCCCATAATGCTTAAGGATTCCAATTCCATTGCAGCCCTCCCTACAGTAATATCTGGACTGCAGAAAAGAGCAACCACAGAGCTCTTCAGAGAAGATAGAGTTAATCTTACAAATTTATTCCTCACAGTCCTGGTTAAAGGTGTGTTATCTGGACATTCCTGGGGTGCATGGGCAGGTCTCAAATGGTAAATCCATTCTAGCATTATAATCTCTCTAAGCCTTTGAATCCCCTAGTCTATTGTATACCAGGGCAAATCGGGCATCTCAACCTCAGACATGCTAGGCCATCATTTGGCCCATGTGTCAGTCAGCCACCCAAACAAATTGTTAGAGCCCTTTCTAACCCCTCGAGCTACAGCGCTGAATCCAGAATTTCTGCTTTGTGGGCCCATATCAATAAATTCAGCCTGATCCAACTTTATATTCCTTCCACCATTATCCCATGCCCTTAGTGTCCATTTTCACACATATTCCCCTGATTTCTGTCTATATTGGAAAAATTCATGCAGTTCTTTCAGAGTATAGCATACTTACTCATGGTATAGCATACTTACTCAGAGTTTGGCATACTTACTTTGTATTTCACCTTTGGGGGCTTGTTGTGATTTTAGTCTAGTACTAGGCTCAAAGACAAGAGGGGTGGTGGGGGTGAGTAAGGAGAAGGATTAGAGATGTCTTGCTGGCTACTGACCTCAGGGCATTCCTTTGCATTTTCTTCTGGTGAGACAGGATTAATCTCCTCAGGCAGGAGTTGGAAGGCAGATTCCTCAGGGCAGGCTGGAGGCTGAGAAGTGCATGCTAGAGTTAGGCTGTTACGTGCCTCAAGGCTGGAAGGAGGTCCAGACTACCTGGGGCAGCCTTAGGCTGGACAGTGCAGGCTTAGTTTGACTTCCACCCATCTCAGGTTTGGAAGGAGTTCTGGACTCCCTAAGGCAGGCTGGACACTGAATGATACAAGGTTGAAATGGTGTGGGCTCCACAGGGCAGGTCATTGCAGGTTTATCTGGTAAAGTCTCAGCAGAATTTAGGTTTCTAAATTCCCCACCAATATTTTCATCACTCCATATGTCTCCATCCCAATCCATGGGGTTCCACTCCTTTCCAATCAATGCCTTCACTTTAATTGCAGAAACTCTGTGAGGTTGAGATTTTAGTTTCCTCTGTAATTCTACTACTCGTACAATGAGGGTCTGGGTTTGATTCTCAGATATCTCAAGTCTGTGGCTACAAGAGACACAATTTTCTTTCAAGGCACACATAGAAACTTTCATATCACTCATGCAGGATTTAAGTTTCAAATTTGAAGACTTTAGCTCGTTTCTTTCTTTTATAACTGTATCCAGGGTACCTAGGAGGAGCCAGCCAACATCATTATACTTTTTGACTCCACAAAATTCTGTTAAGGTGTTGAAAACATTCTCACCCATATCCTTGCTTCTTATAAGCATGGAAGTAGGGGAATCCAGTGATGCTATTTTGCGTATCTCTATTGCCAGCTAACGCCATGGACTGTTAGCAACCTCTTCATTATTTGAAAGGGAATCCTTAGTACCCTTGAGTCCAATTAGAGTAGAGAGCCAATTACAAAACTCCCAGATGCACCTCTGACATCCCATGTTTAAGACTCTGTTCCTCAAGAACCACTCCTGGTACCAAGCTGTATTAGTCAGGGTTCTCTCGGGAAACAGAATCAACAGGAGATATCTGTTAATAATAGGAGATTTTATAAGAGTCTCTCACATGTACGTGGGGACACACAAGTCCAGGTTCCGCAGGCAGGCTGCAAACCAGGGGTTCCGATGAAAGTCCAATGAAAGGTTCTTGATGAGTTTCTGGGAGAAATTGGCTGTCCAAAGATGAGCTGGGAAATTCTCTCTGAATGTTGAAATCACTTCCCCTTTTAAGGCATTCAACTGATTGGATAAAAGCATCACCCATTGCTTATGCAGTCTCCCTGATTGATGCAGATGTAATCAGCCATCCATGCAGTAAACTCCCTGGTGATCGAAGTTCATAAATGCTCTTGTATTACAATTAGCCCAGTGCTTCCTGGACTTAACACCTGGACACAACTACCTGGCCGAGTTGACACATCCTCCTAACCATCACAGATGAGATGGTGATCAATGGCACAATGCAAGAAATCAAAAATACATTGAAAGCACATAACAGCAGATTTTAACAAGCAGAGGAAAGAATCAGTGATGTGGAAGATAGTACATAAATCAGACAAATAGTAGAACAGATAGATAAAAAGATAGAAAAAATCGAGCAGGGACTTAGGGACTAGAATGACATCATGAAATACACAAACATACACATTATAGGCATCCCAGAGGGAGAAGAGAAGGGAAAGAGGGCAGAAGGAGTGTTGGAGGAAATAATGACTGAAAATTTCCCAACTCTATTAAGGGACATGGACTTACATGTCCAAGAAGTGCAGCGCACCCCAAACAGTTTAAATCCTAACAGGCATACACCAAGACACATACTTGTCAAATTGTTCAATGCTAAAGACAGAGACTACGGGAAGCAGCAAGGGAAAAGATATTCTTCATGTACATGGGAAGCTCAATAAGATTAAGTGCTAATTTCTCATCTGAAACCATGGAGGTAAGAAGGCAATGTTATGACATAGTTAACGTGCAAAGAGAAACAAACTTACAGCCAAGAATTCTCTATCCAGCAAAACTGGCATTCACAAATCATGGAGAGTTCAAGATATTCGCAGATAAACAGAAAATAAGAGAGTTTGTCAACAAGAAACCTGTCCTTCAAGAAATACTTAAGTGAGTTCTGCAGGTTGAAATGAAAAAAACAGGAGAAAGAGGGTGTTAGAAGAGAGTGTAGGAATGAATATTATTAGTAAGAATAACTAAAAAGATAAAAAGAGAAATAAAAACAACATATGACATACATAAACCTAAAGAAAATATGGCTAATGTAAGTAATGCCTTGACACTAATAACATTGAATGTTAATGGATTAAACTCTCCAGTCAAGGGACATGGATTGGCAGAATGGATAAGGAAATATAACCCATCTATATGCTATCTACAAGAAACTCACCTTGGACTCAGGGTTGCTAGGAGGTTGCAAGTGAATGGTTGGAAAACAATTTTACATGCAGACAATTAAAAAACAAACAAAAATAAGGTGTGAGTAGCTAGACTAATATAGGACAAAATAGACTTTAAGTGCAAAAGTATTGTATAAGACAAAGAAGAACACTATATATTAATAAAAGGGGTAAACTATCAAGAAAGAACAATCATAAGCATTTATGCATGTAACCAGGGAGCCTCAAAACACATGAGGCAAACATTGGAAATACTAAGTGGAGAAATGGATGCCTCTACAATTATAGTGGGGGACTTTAATATACCATTATCGGCATTAGACAGAATATCTTGACAGAGGATCAATAAAGAAACAGAAACCTTGAATAACATGTTAGAGGATCTAGACCTAATAGACATATACAGAACATTATATCCAAATGCAGCAAGATATGTGTTCTTCTCAAGTGCATATGGATCATTCTTCAGGAGAGACTACATGCTAGGCCACAGAACAAATCTCAACAAATTCAGAATGATTGAAATTATATGCAGAAATTTCTCTGGCCACAATGGAATGAAGCTTTAGATTAGGCACAAAGATATGGAAGTTAAACAACACGCTCTTAGACAATCAGTGGGTCAAGGAGCAAATTGCAAAAGAAATCAGTAACTACCTTGAAACAAATAAAAATGACAACACAGCATATCAAAATCTATGGATGCAGCAAAAGCAGTGCTGAGAGGGAAATTTATAGCTATAAATGCCTATATGAAAAAAGAAGAAAGCTCTAAATTCAAAGACCTACTGCACACCTGGAGGAATTAGAAAAAGAACAACAAACTAATCCCAAAGCAAGTAGTAAGAAAGAAATAACAAAGATTAGAGAAGCACTAAATGAAAATTAAAATAAGAAAATACCAGAAAAATTTAACAAAACAAAAGCTTGTTCTTTGAGAACATTAATAAAATTGACAAACCCTTATCTAGAATAACAAAGAAAAAAAGAGAGAAGATACAAATACATAAAATAAGAAACAAGGAAGGGAATGTCACCACTGACCCTACAGAAATAAAGAGTATTATAAAATGATACTTTGGGAAATTGTATGCCACAAGTTGGATAACTTAGATAACACATCAAAAGATAGGAATAGAAAGAAACTTCCTCAACATGATGAAGGGTATGTATGTAAAACTGACAGCTAATATCATATTTAATGGTGAAATCTTAAAAGCTTTCCATCTAAGATTTGGAAGAAGACAAGAATGCCCACTTTGACTGCTGTTATTTAACATTGTGTTAGAAGTACTTGCTCGAGCACTTAGACAAGGAAAAGATATAAAAGGCATCCAAATTGGAAAGGAAGAAATACAAATTTCATTATTTGCAGATGACATGATCCTGTACATAGAAAGCCCTGAGAAATCTACAATAAAGCTCCTAGAGCTTATAAATGGGTTCAGTAAAGTTACAGGATATAAGATTAACACTCAACACTCAGTAGCATTTTTGTACACCAATAATCAGCAATCTGAGGAGGAAATAAAAAAATCCATTTACAGTAGCAATTAAAGAATCAAATACCTAGGAATTAACTTAACTAAAGATGTGAATGACTTGTAAGCAGAAAACTACACAACATTGTTAAAGGAAATCAAAGAAGACCTAAATAAATAGAAGAATATTCCTTGTTCATGGATTGAAAGACTAAACATCATTAAGATGTCTTTCATACCCAAACTGATTTAGAGATTTTATGTAATCCCAGTAAAAATTACAACAGCATTTTTTACTGAATTCGAAAAGCTAAATATGAAATTTATTTGGAAAGGCAAGCTTCCCTGAATAGCCAAAGACATATTAAAAAAGAATAATGAAAATGGGGAAATAACACTACCTGACTTTAAAACATACTACAAAGCTACAGTGGTCAAAACTGCATGGTATTGGCTTAAGGACAGACATACTGACAAACGGAAAGAACTGAGAGTTCTGATATAGCTACTTGAATATATGGTCAACTGATATTTGACAAGGCCACTAAACCCACTCAGCTGGGAGCGAATGACCTCTTCAATAAATGGTGCTTGGAGAACTGGATATTCATATCCAAAAGAATAAGAGAAGGTCTCCATCTCACACCATATATAAAAATTAACTCAAGAGCCTGGAAGATAGGTTTGCAGGAGACAGAAAGAGAGTAGACAATGGTGAACCAATCCCCATATGGGCAAAATTTATGATTAGGTGGAAGTGTGTAGTTGTGCAGTGGATGATGCCAACATCACCCTAATACTACTGAGCATGACAGTCATACAGTGATGTGATTGGGCTCAGTGGTGTTGGTCTGTGCAGGGGAATGAGGTGGGGGTGTTTGTTTGAATTATCCATGGAACTGGGGGGAGGGTCAGGGGAAGGAGCAGGCAAACTCTGGGGATTTGCAGGTATGTGGTTAAAACTACAATGATGGGAATGTTTTTTTGGCAAATATGGCAGGGAAGGGTTACTGGTTTAGGGTGTTGGATGTGTGAGGGGGTGGGTTGTGGAACAAAGCGCACCTGGAGCAGGCTTCTATGGAATATGTAAGTGTTCATCTTGTCATAGTGTGTTATATTAGTAGGTGGAGACTCACACAATAAACAAGAAAATATCAAACTCCCATCTTGGGGAGTCCTGCTATGTTCTCACTTAGAGGGACAAGAATCCCTTGAGAACATAGGCAGTATCTGATAAAGGAAAACAGACCAATATGTCAAATGCTCAATATTATTGCAAGTAACTATGAATCTTAGTCTTCAAATATTGAAACTTAGTGGGTATTGTAGGTTCCGAGGGGAGGGGAAGGGAAGAATGTTATAGATGGAATGTAGGGCATTTTTAGGGCATTAGAATTGTTCAGCATGATCTTGCAATAATGGATATAGGCCACTCAAGTTTCAACAAAACCTATAACAGTGTATGATCCAAAATGTAAGCCATAATGTAAACCATCTACCATGGTTAGTAGCAATGCTTCAATATTTGTACATCAATTGTAACAAATGCACCGTCCATGTGTAAAATGTTATTAATAGGGTAGAGGGGCAGAGGGAGAGGGCGTTGGGTATATGCAAATCCCCTATATTCTCTATGTGAATTTTCTGTATCCTAAAGCTTATTTGAAGAGAAAATGAAAAAAAAACAAGACACTGGGGGAATATTTAGAAGAAAATGTCACTGTACATACAGGACAAGAGATCTTACAGTGACAAAAGACACAATATCTAAAAGAATTTTTTTTAATTATCTTATTTCAAATTTTAAAAAAGTTTCTTGTATTTTGGTTATTTTTAAAATTATTATTTCATTTTCTTATTAACTTTACGTGGTTATTTTGTTGGCTTCATTTTCTGAGAGGTTTTGGATCACAAAAGGGTCACAACAAAGGGGAAGATCACTGATGCTGGGTGTCAGTGATGGGGAGATGCATGGGAAGAGGTTCACTTGGGGCATGCCTCTAAGGTATATGAATACGTTCAAGTGTTTATGGGGCATTGTTATGGTGAGTGGAGATCCACACAATAACCAAAAGAATATTGAATTCCCACCCTAGGGAGTTTTGCCACACTCTCTACTAGGACCGCAAGAATCCCCTGAGCGCAAGTACAGTGGCTAGCGAAGGAAGACAGACCATTATGCCAGGCCCTTGATATTGATAATTGTAATTATGAACATTTTCTTGTGAAATTGAAATTAGCCTATTATTATGTATTGCCTAATAGTTACCTCCTGAAAGCCTCCTTGTTGCTTAACTGTAGCCTGTCTCTAAACCAAACTTAGCATATAAATACAGTACCTTTCCCCCAGCATGGGACATGACTCCCAAGGATAAGCTTCCCTGGCACCAAAGGATTATTACCAAGTGATGCATCTGGGAAAAGATCTTGACCAAAAGGGGAAAATGGTAAATACAAATGAGTTTTTATGGCTAAGAGAGTTCAAAGTGAGTCAGGAGAGCATTCCAGAGGTTATGTTTATGTAAGTCTTAGCAGGATCTCATTGACTACCACAGCCAACCATGTCTCAAATAGGCAGGGATCCTGAGGGCTCTAGAGAAATCCAGAAACTAAGCAGGGCAGACAGCTCAGGAATTCTGCACCCTGTCAGTGGGCCTCACTTTGGAATTTATGCTCCCCAATGTAACAGAGTTAGACTCATTTATAGGTTCTCTACACATGGCTCACTTTTACTTGAATTTATAATTAGTACTATACTTGATAAATATATGTCTCAGAAACTTAAACCTTGGATCCGTCCATGTGCCAGTTGAGTTCTGAATTTCAGCAGAATTGCAAAACCTACTCTCCTGTTCATTGAACTCACCCAAGACAACTAACAAGGAGATGATGATGGACAATGCCCATCCAAGGAACAGAGAATGTCTGCAATTATAAGCAAGACAGCTCCATCCATCTGCCCCATGGGATCTAATCTCTCTCTCAATTAGAAGCAGAGTAGGCATCACCACCCCCAAATCCTCAAGATTAGGGAATGAACAATAGATTAAAATAGACTTATTATTATTCTACTATAGGCTTATTATTATTTTAGCAATGGAAGAACTCTTATCATTGATATAAAGGCAGTGACCAGCAGAGGTTCTGCAGGAAGGGAGAGGGAAGAATAGGTATAATATGGGGGCACTTTTGGGACATATCCTGCATGACATTACAGTGACAGATAGAGGTCATTGTATATTTTGTCATAACCTACAAAATTGTTCAAGACAGAGTGAAAACTGTAATGTAAACTGTAATCCATAGTTATTAGCAATGCTTTAATATGTGTTCATCAATTGTAACAAATGTACCACTCTAATGACGGATGTTGTTGATGTGGGAAAGTATGGGAGGGGTGGGGAATGGGGCATATGGGAATCCCTTGTATTTTTTATGTAACATTTATGTAATTTAAAGTTTCTTTAAAAATAAAAAATAATCAATTAAAAAATAAACACAAATCATTTTCCAGAATGACTAATAAATGCATAATTACATAATTACTTTATCACATGGCTCTGGTCAAATAATTATTTGTGGCCTACAAGAAAGCTTTCTATGCTCTGAGAGTCTCATATACATGATTAATTGGGTAGGGATTTTTTTTCTTAAAGGTAGTTATTATGGACTAGGCTGCTTTTTTTTAAGATCAAGTAACTGTATAATTAAACATACATTTGATAATTGTGGTTCAATGATTATATAAATGCCACCAATTCCCCATACTTCCCTGTTCTACACACTTTGCAATTTGACTCTGTAGCTCTTCTGATCAGGTAGTAGAGTCTACATTCTCAACTCCTGAATCGAGAATGGACTTGGGACCTGTTTCATATAATAGACTATGACAGAAGTGATGTACCAGATCCAAATTGGGGCCTCATGGTGTCTTTCACACCTTTACTTGCTTTCTTGAAACTCTGCTCAGCTACATGGGAACAATTACGGGATAGTCTTCTGAATGATGAGAGACACATGGATATGGATAAGTCACCCCCATCACCTCAGCTAACAGCCAGTTGAATGCCAAGCACATGAAAGAATCATCCTAGAAAAGCCATCCACCAGCTGACCCGATAATTAACCAAAAATGTGTGCGTGGAGCAGGTGTTGGTCAGTGGTTAAGCATGTGCTTCTCATGTATGAGGTCCCAGGTTCAATCCCTGATACCTCTTAAAAATAAATTCATTAGTAAACCCAGGTGTCAAACGAGCCTGGCTCAGATCAGCAAAACTACCCAGTTCACTCACAGACTCATGGAGCAATAATCAATATTTAATTGTTAATTGTTTTAAGACATTAAGTTTTGGAGTTGGTTGTTACAAATGATGGCTAACTGAAGCAATACTTTTTAGGTATTACTTACTTACTACAATAAGCAGAAAAGTTTCCAAAATAATATAAACAAGATAATTTCCCATTACTGAATGAACAACTTTATCTAAATGTCTAAATGAATTGCAAGGTGTCAAAAGATAATTGATGTTACTCTAAAACATTTTCTTTCTTCTAAATTGTGTTTCTAACTTTGATCACTCTATACATGCTAAGAAAATACATTTTTGTTTATTTCTGTTTGCTAATTTTTCCCATCAAATTATTTACCGTAGCCAGTGGAATCTCCATTAAAATATCAATCAAGGAATTCCCGGCCCTGCCTTCACACAGTTACTGCCATCATTCAGGTCTGTATAATGTCTTACTTGAATTAATTGCCTTGCCTCAAATCTCTCTTCCATCAAATCAATTGTACCAGAATTATTTTCTATTACACACATCTGATCGCATGCCTCCCCTTCTTTAAAATTATACTATGCATAATTTAAATACATATATCATTTGAGCTAAAATCATATTATTCATTTTTTCTTATATGGTAAATATGGGAAGTACCCCAAATGAGACAAAATAATATTAATTGCAGTATTATTAATTTTTATTTTCAAAATAGTTTATCTGGATGGTGAATTTATGGTCCATTTTAAAATTTCTTCTTTCCACTTTTCCATTTAAAGAACAATAACAACAACCACAATAACAAATCACATCACACGCATAAAAACGTTCTTCCCTGGTGCTTGTACCTAGAGATTGAAGTTCATACAGCTTAGCACATCAGATATCAACTCTTTTCAATCACATTCCCAAATTTATCCTATATATCCTATACCCCTTTAATTGACTTTATCCTTTTATTCAAGTAAATTTGTTCTGTGAAATCTAGCTTGAAAGACACTACTTCATTTACATATTATCTCACAGTCCAAAAAGAAGTAATTTCCTATTTATGAGCTCTCACAGAACTTTATCCATGGTTTTAATATTATACTTAATCCTTCGTATGTAGTTGTATATACGCTTGTCCATCCTGCTTGATTTTGAGCTCCTTGAAGGCAAGTGATTTTATCATTTTCATGTTAATAATATTAGAATCAAATATGGTGCCTAATAGTAGGTATAAGTTACAATCTATATATTATACAGACTACGCAGAACTTTACTCATTGGCTTTTGGTAAATATCTGCAGAAGAATTGCAATAGATAATTCATGAGCAAACTATTGCATTTGCAATTTTTCTAACACAGGATTATATTTTAGCCTAGCAACAATTGCGATATAGGTATTATTATCTACATTTTAAAAATGAAGAAACTTGCATATGTAAGGGATTTGACAAAAGTCACAAATTTGCAGATTGGTATCTTTTTACCATACTAGAATCTCTTAGATTTAAGAAAACAATTTAATCACAATATACCATAAGTTTAAATCCCAAAACTTTGAACCAAGTTCAGAATCTATGTGTAACAAAAGGTTAAAAGTGTGCATGAATATTTTAAGTTGCAATTTCCCCAGCATAGGCTTATTAAATTGCTTTGTTTTCCCACATATGGACTCATTGTAATTCTGGAATCTTTCTGGCCTGAAAATTAACTGTTTATAAAAAAGAAGAAAAAAAATGATTTGATGATTGTGACAATTAGAAGTAATTTCATAATTTTCAAAAAAGAAATGAGTGAAAAAACTCTTCAGTTTAAGTATTATTCTCAACACACACACAAAAAAAGCCTCAGTTTGAATCTCTCTGGGGCAGGAGTTTTGTGAATGACCTCTCCTTACTGCACAACCGTCACCTACACCACTTGGAAAGAATTTCCTTTGCTTTCATTGTACCACATATATTTTTTCAATCTTGATGTTTGCCTTTCTCTGTCATTCTAGTTTGACATTCAAATGCACGGGGCAGGGATTGGATTTGTTTGCCTTACTGATTCTTCAATATCAACACCGTTTCAGGCAATGAAACGAGTGTAACTGGGATGGTAATGACATAAAGAAATAAAAGCAATAACGATAACGACAGTTATTTGACAATAACTTTAAATATAGAGTCTTCAGTACCTCAAAGATACTTGTTGGCAAGGAGAGATTAATAATATCATTGATTTTTTTGTTTTGTTTAGTTTTGTTTTTTTGTTTGTTTGTTTTCACTGATCTTACTCTAATCTAGAACTCTTGTCAGATATTTGAGTGTATTCTTATGGTTACTATAGCTACAACTCAAAATAAATATAACTCAATTTCTGCAATGGTACCCTTAATAAAATGTGATTAGTGAAATTACCTTCTAATCCCAGAAAGGGCTCAGGTATAGGACAATTAGGCACTCTGTAGAGGACGTAGTTTCCCTGAAAAGCACGATTTTGGTGCAGTTACATGAAATACCTTTAAACCTCATACTATGAGTCTGTTTCTCTGAGCATAGTCTAGTCACAGGGCAGGAAATATATTTGGAGGTTATGATATCTTGAAAGAAGACACTAAATCTTGTTTCTATGAAAGATTGGTCTTGGATTAATAATGGGATCTCAGTCACTACATATGTCAATTACTGTTTCCCATGAGCATATGTTAGTGCAATTTTGATGATTCACCAGTAGTGGAGTTCTTGGCTTCTACAGTCATAAGTGAATGATTTAAATTTCAGAGAATAAGAATTATCCACTTAATATATCTCCGCTGAAAATCCATTAGACTAGTCTCCAACTAATCTCTCTTAACATAAAATTTTTGATGAAGTATTTCATTCAATACTTTACCTACTCTATTAATTGCCAGTTTCATTGAGGAAAGTAATAAGAATGGGCAAAAAGTAGAAGTTTCTCATGATTTCCAATTTTCTTTTCTGTGTTCAAGTCAAAACTAATAAATTCATGAAAAGCAACTTGAGGTTTTCTTCAATTTTCATTAAATGTTTTCCTTACTTTCATGTAAACTAGACTTATGTATGACATTTTATCTCAATAATGTAAAAGAATCATGGGTGACTGTCTCAGTTATGGTTCTCTGCATACAAGCAATAGAAATGGATTATGAATAATTCAAGCAGGAGAAATGGATCCTGGGTAGTTCACAGTGTCTAAGGAGGAGATGAAAACCCAAGTCTTGGGTTCAAACTGCTGGAAGAGAAAATGTGATTTGCCTACTGTAGGTTATTTGTTCACCCTGAGTGATGTACATGGTGCTAAACACTGGAGGTACCAAATTATTGTTACTTAGCTGCTGCTCTCCATATGGCCCTTGATGAGAGGATAGTATGGGACCATATGGTCATAATAAACACTAAAGAAATTGCCCTCTTCCTCCTTCCCACTCCCGCTCTAATTTACTGTAAACATTTTTATAAGTCTTAGCCATCATAGAGCATTTGGGTTCTACAAGTACAGACACTCATTGCTTATATCCACACTCAGGCATAGAACTAAGGAAAAATCTGCAATGTCTGAGATGAAAGAGCTGACCATTGTATTTGTATGTAGCAAGCTGTCAGTTGGATTTTATAGAGAACTAAGAGCCGTTTGTGCTTTTTATCATTTTTTTAAAACAGTTTGGCTTGGGCCTACAGCCATGTGTTTTTTCCCATTCTATAACCCATTTCTTTTTATTTTTCATTCCTTACTGTTATTTTCATATATATATATATAAACTTAAAGCTTAAAGTTGGCTATTTCTTTTTTTTTTTTTTTTTTTTTTAAAGATTTTATTTATTTATTCATTTATCCCCCCCCTTGCTGCTTGTGCTCGCTGGGTCAGCTAACCACGCCGTGCGGGCGGGCTTGCCTTCACCAGGAGGCCCCGGGAACCGAACCCGGGGCCTCCCATATGGTAAACGGGAGCCCTACTGATTGAACCACAGCCGCTTCCCGAAAGTTGGCTATTTCTATGACTTTCCATTTACCTAAGGTATAAGCTGTTTTGTAAATATCATTTGATAGGTGAAAATTAATAGTTTATTTTATTTATTTTTAACTTATTGTTTGTGAAAGAATGAGGTACAAATTTATTTGGTTGTCACAAGTTTTGAGTTTGATTTAAGAAAATCAGAGGCTACAAAAAGCCATATTCAAAAAGATATCTTCTTTTATTCTTAATTAATACAGGCAAAGGATTTACAGAGAAATGAACATCTCCCCAGCATGCAGTGAAGGTCCTGTATAAAGCTTGGCAATGCATATTATTATACTTGTAGAATTTTTTTTCAGATAACTAAGTTCTTTAGTATATCACATATAAATTTCTTGCCAAAGTTTATTTTTGTATTTACATCTTTGCTATACATTACTAAAACTTTTAATCAGAATAACTTCAGGAAGGCTAATGTTATAGCTTATTTCCAGGTATACACAATGCAATGATTTTTCAATTTTAAATAGGTAATGAATGATGGGATGGTTTCATGAGTGAAAAGTCCTCTGGAAAGGCTAGTCCATGATCTAAAGCATTAATTGAATTTAGGTAGATCTCTTTTCCTCTTTGCCTTCTCCTATTACAAGATTTAAAAACATCAGGTGTCAGGGAGCAGATGTGGCTCGAGCAGTCGAGTGCCTGCTTCCTACGTGGGTGGTCCCAGGTTTGATTCCCAGTACCTCCTAGAAAAAACAAAAACAAACAAGCAAAACAGGCGAAGAAACCAACTCAGGGGAGCTGATGTGGCTCAGGGATTGAGTACCAGCTTCCCACATGTGAGGTCTCAGTTTCAATCCCTGGCCCCCAACACCTCAAAAAAAAAAAAAAAAACAAAAACAAAAACAAAAACACGCACACATCAGGAGTTAATTACTCAAGTGCTATGGGGGCTACTGGAAGGCAAATGTATGTGGTACCATCTGTGGAGACCAGGTAGGTGTATGCTCTGTTTGGACAGGTCAGCTACTATTTAGTTATAGACCATTTTAGGAAGGCAGGCCCAATATCACAAATATTCAAATTTGTGAAAATAACTCTAAGCCCCAGTTTTCCTGTAAAATATCCTAATTTTTAAATGTTGAGGACTCTTGTTTTCTTTTTTTAAGGAATACTATACAACACAATGCAACATAATCAGAATCCTGCTTTCATCTTCTAAGCTGCCATTTGGCAACCTATGGGTTAAAGAATCTCCAGTTACAGCTCTAAAACGCCTTAACAAAAGGTGTTCTGGGCATGACTTAATGTTTCTTTCATGCTTCCGAAACATGCTAGGACTTCTGAGGATTTTTAAGGATATCATTGTGATAGAGATTGTGGAAGAGCCAGTTAATTTGTTTAAAAATTGGTTGATAAAACACCAGTTGCATTTTTAATGAAAATTCTCAATCATTTAGTTGCATAGTTGATACCTACAGATATTTTTATTTTCATGATTTTCTTTCATGTCATTTGTGGTTTTAGATGTATAACTAGGAGTACAGTTTTCAAAAATACCAGGTGTAAGTTGTTCCATGAAGTTGTTCCATGCTTCATATTTTGCCTTCAGAGGAAGCATCCTGAGTGAATATATTATCACCCAAAGCAATGTTCAGTATTATAATACAGTGAGAACTCTGGGACCCAGTGCACCTGCTAATAATGGCAGCTTCTACCAGAAGCTTTGCCTCCAGTCCCTTTGTCAGGGAAAACAGCTTTTTTAATTTAATTATCGACATTTCCATTGATTATGATGTTTTTCAGATAATTAGACTAAAATATAGTCTTGCGTATGTGCAGAGATCAAATAATGACAAAGACACACACACAAAAAGGCTTTGATCTCCATGACAGAGTAAACCTTCCAAATTGTTAGTCACTAAAGCATCATATTGGGAAAGGTTTTATGTGGTACAGATATAAAACTTAAGGGCAGAATTTGGACATAAAATATGCCCCTGGTTTTTGCATTTTAGCATGCCTAATTTACTTCAGAAATCTGTCAATAAAAATATATTCCTGTCCCTTGATATTTTTTGCATTTCTAGAAAAGATTATTAGCCTTGGAAAGTGGGCACATGGCATTCTTGATACACACACAAAAAAGGAGCTGATTCAATTGATGAAATTCAAAACAAATTAAACAGGCATCCAAACAATTTATTATTTTTTTCTTCAGAAACCACTTTATTCCCTAGCAGCATTTTTATCCTTTCTGTTAGCATATTCCCAAGGAATATGTATGTCTAGGTGTGGGCTCCTTTTTTTATTTTTTCCCCTGCTCAGCATTTAATTGAACTTTCAATTTGATAACTGTGAGATTCCACTTGCCTATATAAAAATTTATTACTTTTCTTCTCCATTTTCCCTGTTCTCTTTCTGGAACTTCTTTTATATGGATTTTGCACATACTGGATAAGATTATCATACCTTTTAATTAAGCATTTATATTTTCCAAATTTTGTCTTCATCTCCTTGTCTTTCTTTTTTTTCTACATCTCTTCATCTCTTAAACTGAACTATTCCACCTAACATATTTCCTCCTCAAAATTTCTCTTTTCAACCAGTAAACACATACACACACACACACACAGTGTGAGGGAGGCTTCCAAGACTTTCCATGGTTATTTTTCATTTCAACAGCATTATTTTGAATAGCTTACACTTCATTCCTGTTTTCTGAATGCCTCTTCATCCTAGCAGCTTCTTCTTGTTTTAGTTCTATCTTACTCAATCCTTATGAGGATGTTATTAGAAATTTCAAAATGTATTTGTTAATTTGCATACCATAAAATTCCCTTTGAGGTTTACAGTTCTATATGTTCTTTAAATTCAAAGTCATGTGACTATTACTATAATCATGATACAAAACACTTCCATCAACCCCCATTTCTTGTTCCGTAAGTTGCTCCTTTGTAGTCAGTTCCTCCCATAACCCAACCTTGCAAATCTCTATATCTTCTGTCCTTATAATTTTGCCTTTTCCAACATAGAATATAAGTGGAATCACCCAGTAAATAGATATTTGAGTCTGGTTCCTTTCACTTAGCAAAAGGCCCCTGAGCTTCATCTATCTTACTGCATTTATCAATAGTTCATTTAATTATCTTTTTTAAAAAACTATTGAAGTATATCTTTCATACATGAACATACATAAACTATAAGTGTTCAGTAAACACGGTGAACTTACAAAACCAACATGCATAACATCATACCGGGCTCCCACACATCAACCCCCCCCCCCAAACATCCTGCATTGTTGCGAAACATTTGTTAACAAATCATGAAATAGCATCATCAGAGTATTACTACTAACTATAGTCCGTATCTTCCTCCCCTATGCATTCTTTTTTTTTTTTTTTTTTTAAAGATTTTATTTATTTATTCATTTACCCCCCCCCCCCTTGCTGCTTGCGCTCGCTGGGTCAGCCAACCACGCCGTGTGGGCGGGCCTGCCTTCACCAGGAGGCCCCGGGAACCGAACCCGGGGCCTCCCATATGGTAAACGGGAGCCCTACTGATTGAGCCACAGCCGCTTCCCCTATGCATTCTTTTAAGGGTTTATTTATTTACTTTTATCCGTTTTTATCCCCCCCTCCCCCACCGTTTTGGCTGTTTCTATGTCCATTCACTGGGCAACTCTTTGTGTCCATTTCCTGCCCTCTCTTCTCATCCTTCTCCTCCTGTCTTCACTGGAATTCAATCCTCAGAATCTCCGATGTGGAAGAAAGGCATCCTACTGCCTGTGCCACTTCAGTTCCTAGTTTTTCAGTGCATCTTGTCTTGACTCTCCCTTATGTCACTCTCCTGTTACGTCATCATCTTCTGTGTCTCGCAGGGCCTGGCAGCACACCCGCACACAAGGCTTGGTAGCCCACGTACCTTCTATATTTTTCTTTTTTTAATTTTTACCGGTAGGTCCCAGGGATCGAACCCAGGTCCCTCCATATGGGAGAGGGATACCCAACCATCCAAGCCACATCCATCCCCTTACTATATCTCTTAAGGTTGACCAAAGACACCCAAAGTTACAGTCTTTTCCCATACAGGATGGTCATATAATAAATCAGGCTTAGTTTATCACCAGCATTCTAAAAACCAGACCTAGGGAGATAAACTAAGTCTGGGGACACATGCATGGCTTCTAATAGAGTGAATGCTTAACCTATCCTTATTATCACAAAATCAGTACAGCGAGAATATTTGCACTAATTATCATTTTTATTTAAAATGTTTTCTTCTGTGATTAAAGGCATGATTGATCTTCCTGAGTTCAATTGTTCTGTTATTCATGGCCTTTTATTGATAGTTTGCATAAATATCTCATGGTCCTTATTACTGTTTATTTTTATAAATGAAGATCCATATTGTTAATAAATGTCGTTGGCACAAGATCTTTCTGCTGTTGACCAGGTCTTTTTTTTTTTTTTTTTTTTTTTTTTTCATGATTGCCTTTCCCAGGAAAGGAAGGATTGATGAGGCTCTGTGTGGAGCAGTAGGGAAGATTGATTGCTAAGCTGTTTGAGGGGGTGGTGGTGTTGGGTATAGAGAGGAAGGGTGGTGGTACACATATTGAGTATCTCAAAACTGTTCAAATGCCAAAGTAAGGGCTTTCAAGGGAATATCAGTACTTATATTAAAATCTGAATTCTCTCTTGGCAGATTATTCATTTTCTTTAGAGAGCAGTTTTTCTTTCAATCTAGGAGCAAATTTCACTGCTGCTTGTTTCTCTTTTGTGTGGGGGGTGGAGGAGGAAGTGGGCTGGAGAGAGGTGCTGGTTGGAGAAGTGCTGAGGAAGTATGTTAGGTGACTTAGCCCAGTGGGTGTGAAGAAACCTCTCCCATTTCAAACTTGATCTCTCTTCCTATTTCTGCTATACAAAGAATAGCTCCCATTTTTATTGCAACTTTCTCCTCTGGCTTATTCAACAATATCAACCAATTGGTTTTTGTTACCAAAAATTCATCATAATTTCTGATACACTCTTAATCCTCTTCTCCTCAGTGTTGAAGACTTCCTCTATACATATTTTGCATTGCTTCAATGAGATTTGGAGAGGAAGGGAAGGAATGAATTTGTGCCCGGGATCTAAATCAAGATAAAATTTTCCAATTAATAGAGACATCTTGAAATAGGAATCATTCTGAACCCAGAATAGAGAACAAAGAGACTTTGAACATGAGGGAGGTGATATCAAGTGAATAAAATTATATTAGATGCTTTAATAAGCAGTTGAGCATGTTTACTACAGGGAGATCCCAAGCACCCTTGAACACTATGGGGTTATATTCTACTCTGCCTTTTTGTTAGTCATAAAAGAGAATAGTAAGGAAGCAAGCCCTATTAGGAATAAATATGCTAAGTTCATTTTATGCACTTTACTCATTTTTCCTCAAAGGTCCTCTTCAAAATAATTAATAGGATATAAGGAAATCGAGCCTCAGAGAAGTTAAATAAGATTTCCAAAATCATTTGGCTCACAAATAGCAGACAGCAACATTACAACATATTTCTCTTTGGCTCCAGAGACCAAGCACTTAACAAAAGACTATCCTGTCCCCTCTTGGAAGGATATACCTGAAGTTAGGACACTCAACTAGATTAATTTACATGACAGAACGAAGGCACCTTAATTTGGTTTTATGGAAATAATGTGTTTATATTTCTCATTCCGCTCCTTTTCCTTGCTTTTCAAATTTTCTTTTCTCAGCTTAAATAAGGTATCATTTACAAACCATAAAATTCAACCATTGTAAGTGTACAATACAATGACATATAGAATAGTACATTTATAGAGTTAGATAACCATCCTAGTAATCCAATTTTAGAACATTTCCATCAACCCAAAGAGTTCTCTCATGGCAGTTTACAGCTAATACCCTCAACCCCCAACTTAAATAAACAATGATTTGCTTTTTGTCTATATAAATTGGACTTTTCTATATATATTTATATAAATGAAATCCCATAATATGTATTACTTTGTGTAGATTCTTTCACTTACCAAAATGTTTTCTAATTTCATTAATTTTGAAGCCTATATTAGTGCTTCATTGGTTCTTTTTTCATAAAAAAAAAACAACAACTTTATTTTAAAGAAGTTTTAGATTACAGAAAAGTTACACCAAAAATATAAAGGATTCACATGTACCCCACCTCCTCCCCTTCTCACATTTTCCACTTTTAAAAACATTTTATATTAGTGTGTACAAAAGAGTTTTTATGCTAAGAGATTTCAAAGTGAGTTGGGAGGTCATTTCAGAGGTTACGCTTATGCACTTTTCCTTGGTTCTTATTATTGAGAAGTAATCCACTGCATGAGATTGCACATTTTGTCTATCCATTCACAAGTTGATAGGTATTGTTTCCTGTTTTGGCTATTATGAACAGCACTGCCATGAACCATCACAGAAATGTTTTTTGTGCAGTTGTATGTATTTATTTCTCTTGGGAAGGCTTCTAGTAGTGAAATTACCAGGTAACACAGGAAATTTATGTTCAACAGTTTTACAAGCATAACTATTTCTCTGAATTTTTATTCTTATGGTTGATTTCCAGGGTGTTGAAGAAGTTGTTTTCATCATTTTGGTCAAATTTTGTAATGACTTTTTGGGAAGAAGATTTGCCAATTCTCTCTTTTAGACATAGATGAAAGTCACTTCCCAATTATTTATTTATTTATCTATTTATTTATTTATTTATTTATTTATTTATTTATTTATTTATTTATTTTTTGAGGTACTGGGGATTGAACCCAGGACCTCATATATGGGAAGCAGGTGCTCAAACCACTGAGCTACATCCACTCCCCCCAAATTTTGAGAGGGATATTTGCTCATCATAAAATGAAGCTTTACTAAAGGAAAAGTGAAGTTGAGAGATTCTAATTGAAATATCAAATTATCATATCATTCTGGAACTAAAAATATGTTTAGGTGGTTCGTTGTCACTTAAAAAACAAAAACAAAAACCTTGTTATCAATTAAAAAGTGAAAACCAGAAAATTTAGATGTAGGCTGATTTTTTTTTTTTTAAGTATAACCAGCATTGTCAGTAATGAGGACTTCTTAGATAATAAAACACAATCAGGGTTTTCAAAAAGGCCCACTATATCCTAGCCTTTTTTCAATTTTCACTTAAATCAAATGTAAAATCTCAAAGCTGAATTTTGAAGAGCCCATGTATCAAGAGTTTTAAGGAACTAATTAAAGAGGCATCCACTGTATGTTACATTACACAAGAGCGCAATAATTTTGGAAAGAAAGAAAAAATAGTTGCCAGATTAATAAATTTGGGAATAATACTGATAAAATAGAATATATAAGGAAACCAATATACATTGCTTAAAACCGACAAAGCCTTGTATCTTTCTCTGAGGTATCATTTTCAAATTTTAAAATACTGCCTCTAATCCTTTTCCATTAAATGTATACCTCTATTTTAACTTCATCCAATGGTACTATAATTATTTGTTTTATTTCCTCACTTAAAAGAGAACTACTGGGAATAGCATCTGTCCAAATATTCTATCTATCAATATACTTTATTAAAAGCAGTTTTATTGAGATAAATTTACATACCATACAGTCCATCCAAAGTGTACAACCAGTGGCATATAGTATAATCACAGAGTTGTATATTCATCACCACAATCAATTTTAGAATATTTTCATTACTACAAAAAGAAAAACCCCATACCCCTTAACAATCACCTCTCAATCCTTCTTCCGTCCTAATAACTACTAATCTATTTCTGCCTCTATATATTTATTCATATTTACATTTATATAAATACAATAGTACTTTATGCTTAGTTTCTATCATCTAGCATGTTTTTAAAAATCATTATTATTATTTTAATTAGAAATCTGTGAGCTTACAAATCAATCGTGGGTAACATACAGGACTCCCAAACATCATCCCACAACCAGCATCTTGCCTTTTTGTGACACATTTGTTACAAATGAAAAAACATGATCAAAATATTACTGCTATCTATAGCCTATAGCTTACATTTGGTGTATTTTTTTCATAAACCACCCTAGTATAAACACCATGTATTAGTAGTGAATGTTTGTTATAATTCATGAGAGATCATTTCACATTTGTACTGTTAACCACGTTCTATTATCAACCACAGGGTTCTTTGTGTTATACAGTCCCATGCTTTGAGCAATCCATCCAAAGTATATACTCAATGGCTCTCGGTTTCATCACAGAGTTGTGCTGTCATTTCTAGAATGCTTTCATAACTCCAAAAGGAAAAATCCCATGCCCTCCTATACCCTCTATTGTTGACAATTAGCATTGATATAGTACCTTTTTTGCCAATGATGCAAGAATATTTCAGTATTACTTTTAACTATAATCCATAAGTGATATTAATTGTATTTTCCCATGTAGCCTCATATTCGTAATACTCTGTAACAGTGACATACATTTGTTCTAGTCCCTAGAAGAGCATGCTTGTATTTGTACTTTTAAACACAATCCTTATCCACCACTAGATTACTATGTTGTACAGCCCCAAGTTTATCCCCTAGCTTTCTTTCAATTGACATTTGTGTCTCTAGACTACCCTTTTCAACCACAATCACATTTATATGTCAGCAATGTTAGTTATACTCACTATAAGGTGTTACCACATACTCTATCCATTTCCTATATTTTTCTGAACAATCACCCTTTATCTGGATATAGCAAGGTGATATAGAGTTAATAAATAGGAACTAATAAGTCGAGTTTTTAGCTAACTAAAACTAAATGCTTTTAGTAATTAGTAATGCCAGAAGGATAAGAAAGAATTACAGTAGTACAGCACATTAAATGCTTTAAAAAATACATTGTCACTAATGTATGTTAGATGGTTTTTGCTTCATTCTCCATTGATTACTCCACCCTGGTGAAGATTTCACAAAGTAGAACAGTTAGCTGTGCCGAACTTGGGTCAAAATCTGAAGAATAACTTTTTAGTTGTGCTTCTTTTATTTATTTCTCTGAGATTCACACACTCAAAAAGTTGCAAAAAGTATGTGATCCTGCAGGAAAGTTAGAAAATTATAAATGATGTATGAGATAAAATAATACCATTGTCTAAAAGCACAACACAGAGAGTGGAGTTGTTCTTGAACTGATCTTTGTTAACACCAAGCCCTGACAACTAAATCTTTTAAATAATGGATCACCTTAACTTTTTAAAAAAGAAAGCCAAAAAAAAAAAAAAAAATGAGGGATAGGAATGTTCTGATTTCTTTAGAAGCTGACATTTTTTTTTCATCTAGACAAGAACTCTATACCTCACTCATACATCAGGTACATTAGTCAATATTTCAAGCTAAATTGTGGATGGAAGGATAATTCAATTTCTTTTGTTTTTAATCTACACAAATGGTAGGAAGTAAATAAACTACGCAATTTTCAAGTTTGCTGTTAGACTGAGACAACACTAGATGCCCTATCTTCCCTATGTATGGTAGCAAATTTTATATATTAAATTTCCCTCTTTGGGAATTAAAAGTATCTTATATCTTCACCCTTCTTGATGTAGTTTGAAAAATTCATGTCTGCATAATCTGTCAATATAATCTTCCATGATTATAATATAAAAATGTACTAGTTTTACTTTTAAAATAAACGTAATGTGTTAGGGACAAACTAAATATATACATTATACTGGAAGTTTTAGAACAGAGGAAATATGTACAAAAGTAGTTTATTGCTTAATATCGGGGATCTATCAGGTTTTTCTGATAGATCCCTTTAAGGAAGAATTTAACATTCTGAAAACATTCCCATAGGTGTGTCCAGATGTTTTAAGCTTTGTGGTAGTGAACATAGAGGTAAATAAGCAGCAGTAAATGTGTATTTCCCTGCTAATTGTCTATCTGCTTTTCCAGCAACCAAAAACTCATCTATGTGTCATGGAAAATGGTTTTTCAGACAATGGGCTGTTAGTCCAGAATTGGAGCAAATGACAGCATGTTCCACTGCAAGAAGTGAGAATTTCAGGGCCCTTCATATTCAGCCTCTTTAAGTCCCAACTTCCTTCCCAAGGCTTGGCCTTGAAAGAGTCCCTGACAGGTCTCAAAATTTACTAACACGGATTTGTAAATGAAGGATTCACCTTTTCTGTTGTATAGCATTCCTGAGAATTTAATGAGTATAGGCAAATGGTTCTTCTATGCCAACTTGGGAATCAAAAGGCATTTTCCTACAGAAACAAGCTCATGACAAAGTTTCTAGAATATATGGGATATCTCAGAATCAACCATGCTATGAAAGTTTTGTGTTTGTATCCTCAGTAATTCTTCAATTTAAGGATCAATATGATGTTCATGACACCATTTTTTTCAGTCTAAGGTAAAGGAAAACATCTGCCTTTCAGGGCTCTGCAAGGAACCCCAGAAAGGGCTTTGAGGAGTGTAGTGAATATTTGGAAGACCTTACTCGGAAATATTGGAAAGAAAGATGACTATAAACATGTAAGATTGCTGGTTATAATTACCAACAAACCAACAGTAGAGACCTTGAATTTGAAGTAGCTCCAATCTGGATGACCATGTGATTTTCTCAAACAGTGTTCAGCAGTCAAGGTATAAAATGAGAAGTGGTGAATGGATGCATTGATTCACCGAAAAAGGTTACAACAAGTGTACTAAAGGACAAGGAACAAAGCAATTGATTTTGTGACAATAGAATACTTGGGTTGCAGCATGTGATCTGTACTAGGTAGGAAAGAAAAAGAGAATGTAATAGGTAGGGACAAAAGAGAGTGAGAGTTTGAAAAAATCAAGGCTTTTTTAGTGAAATCAAAGAGATTTACTTAGGATATGAATCAAAAGAGATGAAGATAAAAGAAGGTGTAATCAGAGATTCTGTGTTAGAGTTAAAACTCACAGAGGTGGAATGGTTTAAGCAGCTGACGAAATCCAAGGCTTCCCAGAGTCCAGGATGAGGGGGTTGGATTAATAGGTTCCTGACAAAGAAATTCTGCATAGAGGGTTGGATGTTTACATTTATTCTCATGACTGAACGCCTTGGAGTAGAGAATAATGTGAGTTAGCTGCCAGTATCCTTTATAAATAAGGGATGGAAATTCTAGATGAACTAATATTTAGCAGTAGAAGACACAGTAGTCTAATACCATGAACCTCAGAAGAGAAGTTCTTAGATATGAGAGCAGTAGAACAACCATCTGAAATTGGAAATAGGGAGTGAGGAGAACACCCAAATCATCTCATTCTACTGTGTTCTCTGTAGTATGGGAGAATGAAAGAATAGAATGTTCCCTTTTGGAAAGCTGCAGGGTGGTTAATGTGCTGAAACTGAGAGCCTAAGTCAAATTATATCAACTGTGTCCAGAAAAGGTCTTGTGTAGAGGCTTAGGATTTAAGGTGTAGGTTTAAAATGAAAGATGGATACTGGAGAACTAGGTAAAATTTTGGGGGAGAGAGAATGGCAGTGTAAAGAAGAATCAGAGGATGGGGTGGGGTGGGGTAGTGGAGAGAGCTGGGCAAGAATAAAAGGGAGAATAAAAGGGAGAATATTTAGTTGAATTTAAGGAAACCTATAGTTATAGGGCTTAAGGAGCAGAAGCAGATAGAAGACTCAGGTGGTATTAGAGACCTGAGAAGTTTAGGAGTCCTGAAGTCCTGGTTCACCAGTATGAAGTCTCTAAGCTTCCAGAAGCATGTCCCTGCAGAGGTACCAGCAAAATTCCATCCATGTATGTTAAATAAGCCAGGAGTAAACAACTGATCCAAGAACTCAGTGATCGCCTCCCTGGACAGTTTTGGACTGGCAATCAAAAAAAGTGCCAGTATCCCTGGCGGATGAAGCCGTAAGAGGCTGTGTTTAGAAGCTGGCAGCAGTCATGTGTCCTTTCATGGTAGCTAATTTACAACTCTGTGAATTGTAGACAGCTGATAGCAAATGCAAAAGAATTCTTGTCTATAGACATGCGTAATCTGTCTTCTTCTACAGAGATTAAATTGACTTCCTTCCCCCAACTCTGAAAAACCAGCTTTACCTCCATGTGCACATTCATTTCAATATTCTTGATCTGAAAATATGCCTGTTCTTCAGATTCTATTTTGAAAGATTTATAACATCTGCCTGGTCCCTTCATTGATTAATGGGTTAAATAATATCTTTAAAATGTTTTAATTTTATATCTGTATGAGAGTGAGGATTTCACCTTTTTTGAAAATTATCAATTAATTATACACACATACAAACTCCCTCATAGATACATTTTTTATTTGGCAAGTTATGCCTTCTATTTTAAATTATACTTTGGACTGGTCTTTAATTTCAGTTCCACATTTGGTTGAATGCGGTGGTCACTATCAGTACATTGAAGACTTCC
The DNA here is from genome assembly GCA_026826555.1 of Tolypeutes matacus. NCBI lineage: Eukaryota > Metazoa > Chordata > Mammalia > Cingulata > Chlamyphoridae > Tolypeutes > Tolypeutes matacus. The sequence continues at coordinate 53,731,985 of JAKSZT010054334.1, forward strand.
CCCTTCATTTCTTGTTTAAAACATATAGCATTATTGCTTCCCCTCCCACCAAGAAGTACGCATGCATATCATATTCTATAAGTGCTTGAATGTTTGAGATGCCTGTTACGTTACATTTATATTTAAAGAACTTGGGTGGTTTTAATATCCCAGGGTTTCATAGTCTTTCCCTCAAAAAGGTTTATACATTTCTTATTGTCTTCTATATTTGAGAACGAGACCATTCAGAAACCCTCACCTTTCAATTTTTATAATCTGCAGCCATATTTTTGGTTTACATATTCAGAATTTATTCCAACCCAAGGAACACATTTTTTTTTTAATCTTAGAATGTTTTGAATATTTTGGTTCTGTATCCTGTATCATATATAATATATTACCTTTTTGACACATTTTTAACTTTTTAAAAAAGTAATCATTTTTTGCCATCTGATCTCAATGAAAAGTACCTCAGGGCTTCTTCTCAGAAAGCAATTTGACTTCCACCTGGGTCTCTTGATTTCTTTCTCATTCTGATTACCAGTTTTAGTTATGGTTTCAATTTGTTTCATATTCTGTTTCCTTAATTTTTGCCTCATTCTCTTGTTTCATCATCTTGTCCAAGAACTCTGATATTTTCTAATTCACGGTTTTATCATGAATTAGAATTCTGTTTCTTGACTTATGTTTTCTTCCAGACTGTATTCTTCCTCAGTCAGTTTTAAAAATATGTTTCTCTTTGCTTCTTCTCTGGCATATTTTCTCTTCTTATACCTTTCCGTAAATAGAAGATGATCTTATTTGATTTAGTAAAATTCAATCTCATTCTTGACTTTTCTACCTAAGAAATTTTTTTCTTTCTTTCTGAGCTATAATTGAAGTCTATTCTATATTCTTGCTTTTCTAGAATCCGAGGATATGGGAGAGGGGATGCCATGGTAATTGGCGAGCTTATGTTATGTACAGTCTTTTTCTTTTGTTTTCATTTTTAGAACTTGGGCTCTGATATCTCTTTGGGGATGCTGATAAATGTTTTGAAAGAGAGTTAAATAAATGTATACAGCACATGTCCTATCTCTGAAGAGGATACCCTAAAACCTGGATTATTTTCAACTTGGACCCCTGGAAATGGCAAGCTCCAGTACTTTCTCTTGCATCTACTTCTGAGGCACAGAAATACAGAGATTCTGATAGTCTTGGTGATCGGTAGAGGGTTCTATTTTTAAATGTTTTTCCATCTATTTATCTAGTCCATTTCGCTAATTGATTGTAAGCATGTGTTTGTGTGGGGGTGAGGTGGGGTGGGGGGGTGGGAGTGTTAGTGAGGGAGTGTATTAGTGAATAATTTGAGGATTTATTTTTCTTTTCTCATTTCTGCAATATGGTTCTGGGATATTTGGGACAAAGAGTTGGGAACTGCTTTTTGGTGAATAAAAGGATTTTTTTTCTTTGTTTACCTACCATTTTAGGGAGAACTGCACTTTAATTAGAAAACTTTTGTTGGACTCCACTCTTATATGTTCGTATTTGTCAGAATTTTATAAGATATTCTGTGATTATTTGGATTTACTATGCTGCTTTTACCCAGATTAAAAAAAAAACAACTTATTTTAAAATACAGACAAATCAAGGCTTAAAGTGTTTTCAAGTTCACTGAAGTTATTCAGCAACTAAGGAATACTATTAATTTATAGAAATTATAGTTTCTCAGATCAAGGTTGTATCTTCTAGCAAATCTTTTGAGTGACTACTTTTAAGAAAAACATTACTAGGGTCATTTAAAATATATATACAACTTCACTAGTTAAAATCACTTATGAATTCTTGAGTGGTACTTTCTTACATATCTGTGATTTTATAGAAAAAGAAATTCAGTTCACTATGAACCTATTTATTAAAAGTCAATATATTAAATTTATGTCAAGTGAAACGTGAAAGCTTTAAATTTCATTCTAAATTTTTATACCATAAATGAGCCAAATATGCCCATGAATTATATAGACTTTACCTGGACTGAGCAACAACTCAAAATAACTACTAGTATTTTACTTAGTAATTTCTTAAGTTATAGCCATTTAACCCCCCTCAAAAAAATAAAATTAAATTGTGCTACAGCTTCTAGATTTATCAGTTTTCCAGTTGAATGTCTGAAGCATTTCTATTTACAGATTATACTAAATTTTAATGCTTTTTTTAATTAGAAAAGTTGAAGGCTTACAGAAAAATCATGCAGAAGGTACAAAGTTCCCATATACTCCCACACCCAGTATTTAAATTATTATTCTCTCAATTAAACTCTTTATTATTCTTTCTCAAATACCAAATGAAGGTTCACTACCTCTAACCACAGAGGTGTTTGGCAAAAATTTTGAGGGAAAAGCAATGCAGAAAAGAGCCATAAACACTTAGGAAAGGTGCTTGAACAAATTTTCAGTAGTTGATTTAAGAAATAATAAACTGACCCTAGTAGATGTCAGATGTCTTCCTTTAAATTGTACTGTTATGGAAAGAGTCTAAAGATCATCTTTAGTGGAAAAAATCCCTTTACCTCTGAGAAGCTATACCTATGTGTAGGATCTTAGATAGGTTAATAGGTTCTCCCCTCTCTCCTCTTTTTATTTGTTCACTCTTTTTCTTTGACTTAGTTCTTGTTTTTTGTTTCATGACTTCTTATTCTGCTAGGCCCATTGGACCAGTGGTAGCTAATATGCTCCCCATTTAGCTCCCAACTGAGGCTTTTGTTGTTAACCAGTCGGTTGGTTGGCCCCAATATCTTTTTGGTTTGGAAAAAATTATTTTCTTTTCCTTTCATTTCCTTAGCTCAGCTGGTCTGCTGTCAGCCAGCCTTTAGAGAAAACTGTCTCCATCATTATTTAATGTGTATTGGATTTGGCAAAGATTTTAACTACAACTGTTGCCTGAGTTCCTCTATTTTCATGACAAGAAGCTGTTGTATCATCCACAGTTGAAAAAGGAGGCTCACAATATCTATGTACTGCCTGTTTGTTTTTGAAAAGAAACAAAACAAACACAAAAACAAAACCGTGGCCACAATGCTTTCTTACACAGCTCTGTTACTTTATTAAATGGAGCACTAATACATTTTTCTATTTTTAAATAATTTCTGTGGATTCTAAGTCACATTTCTTTTCTAACTTTATCTGACAGGATCTGAGCATGCATGTAAATTCAAATGGGAGAAACTTAAGATGTAAGAAGAAGGTGAACATAGAGCATACTGAGAAAGTATTGAACTGTTGGCAGGCAATTAACAAAATGGCTATCCTCAGTGACATAGCCATGTGTATCACTCAGGGTTCTACAGAGAATCAGCACTGACATAGAAAAGTCTCCCTTCTGTGAGGCCTTTGGTTGGTAGCTTTCTCCATCTGCTCTGCTGAGTCATCACCACTCATCCCTCTGCTTTCCACGATTCCAGGTATTTATGGAAATCTCTTGCTTACACAAGATATCACAAATCACTTTGGGTTTGTGATTTTATACATTTCCCCTTTACTGTCAATTTAGTGAAATTTGAGATTGAGAGAAGGTCAGGGGTTATTTAATCCACCATTTTTAACTGGATAAGAATTCTGATTTTCTCCCCACTGTTAAAGCATTTGTATTTTCCTGTGTTATTATAAGTTTTATGGACTTATTTTTAAATGTTGCATAATATTTTATATTCCACCAACAAAATGTGGAATGGTTTACTTAACCAATCCTTTATTACTGGGTGTTAAATTTGCTTCACATTTTTTTACCATAATGAACATCTTTATGTCCATGATTCTTCTGTACTTAGGATTGTTTCCTTAAGGTATATTGCAAAGGATGTTAACCTTTTTAACATATATTTTACTAAAATGCAAATACATATATATATATGTTTGTATATATACATGTATGCACAAATTGTTTCTTTACTTGCCTTTAGTATGTATGGCATGCATATTGCTTTAATAGTTTACCTTTGCTGTCAACCAACCTGATATGAAGTCCTGGATTATATGTCGTAGTTCCTTAAACAGTCTCTAATGTTTTTCAGGTGTGTGAATCTCCTCCCTCCCCACCAACCAGAACTGAAGATCAAGCCTGACATTGTGCAAACCTATGGTACAGTATAAAATTACATTATCAGCAATTTTTAAATCGAAACACTAGAAAAGCAAAGTGTTTCTTTTGTCTTCCTTTGGGGATATTTGTGTTGTTGTTGCTGCTTTTTTCCCTTAAATCTCATTGGGCAGTTCAACTTAAGTTGATCAGAAGTCATATGCTGGCAAAACCTAACCAAAACCAATATGTGGCTAATTACAACCTTTATCTATTGCACGGTATATGAAAAGTCATCTATTATATGAATAAACAATAATGTGTTTAATTATGGGATGCTGTGGGATGCTGCCCAAATCTCTACTGAGATGTTATTTACCATACAGTATATTCTTCCTGTTAATCTTGCTAAAATCTGAAATATTCTAAATTTCCATTTGCGTTATGCTCTGGGTATTTTATGTAAGGAATTGTGGACTTGTAGATGTTAAATCAATTTCTCTCAAACTGATTAATTCTATATATATTCCCATTGAAACCAAAAAATGTCCCATGTGCTAACTGATGCTATCTATAGTATGCAATTATCAGTTTGAATCTCCTCTTCCTTTTCTCTGCTTTCACTTCCTTCTGCTGCTGCTTCTTTATGGCCAGACTTGATCAATTTTTTTGAAACCATGTAACACTGTCTAGTAATAAGTGTCTGCTTTCACTTCTTTGTGTGGATCCATTTAAAATTGCACAAGGTATTTTTTAATGTACAAAATTGACTCGTTATAATTAAATTTCTCCAGGAATCTGAAATAGAAATGGGGCAATTACAAGCAGCTCACAGATTCTTTATAGCAGCACCAGTAAGTTGGCTTAATATTGACAGTTTTATGTAAATTATCACAACATGCCACAAATTTTTGAACAGGAAGTCTTCTAAGAATACATATTATTTAATCTCCCTTTTACAGATTTCATCACACAGAGTATCTTCTAAAAGCAATTATCTAAATTATGCATGGAAATTTCAATAATTTAATGCCTACATATTTTTACTAAAACAATGTGTTTCTTTTTTAAAGTGCTTTCAGATTCTAAATAACAGAAGTAAATAGATAAAAACAATTATTTTTGCAACCAATATATTTTAAATTGCCATTTCACGCTTAAAAACTGTGCAAGAGATTTTATATTAAATAATAATCACCTTTACTATTATGCATTAGGTGTGAAATGATGTTTAAATGCTAAACATTAAAAAATGTGATTATTTTTAAGGAGATGTAAAATGAACTCAAGGAAAAGCAATTTTGATAATTAGTTAAATCCTTTTCCCATGATTTTGGTGTTATTGTTCTTGTTTAATGTTTTTGTTGTTGTTTTTGAGGTACTGAGGTACTGAGGGAAATTGAACCCAGGACCTTTTATTTTGGAAGCTGCACTCAAACACTGAGCAACATCAGCTTCTCTGAGTTGGTTTTATCATTTGCTTGCTTGTTGTTTGTTTTTCTGTTTTTTGAGGAGGCACTGGAAACTGAACCTCAGACCTCCCATGTGAAAAGCAGGTGTTAAATCGCTTAAGTGATATCAGCTCCCCATTGTTTATTATTTTTATTATTTCTTTTGATATATATTATTTTGGAGTACTAAGTTATTTAGAAATGATATTGTGACATATAAATCTCTTTTTAAAATTATAGAATGTGCAAATCAATATCCTATATAGATATACATTTAATCACTGTTTTAGAGGGATAAATTAATTTTATCCTTTGACTTTTGAGAGAAAGTTGAGTAGTTCCTTTGACCTTTAGGAGAAAGTGAACAATGAACTCATAAAATATATTCATTCAATTATTTATTTGCTAATAAAAATTAATGAGTACTACTATGTACTAGACATTTTTTTAGGAGCAGAGGATTTTGAAATGAATGCGGCAGAGCCTCTGTTATTCAAAAATCTAAATCAAGTATGTTAGATTGACATATAAATTATAAAATAAAATAAAATGTTCAGGATAGTAAATTGAAAAAGAGGTTGAAGCAGTGAGTTTGAGGTGTAGAAGGGTAGATAGTCCAAGAAAAGCTTTAGAGAGGTGGGTTATTGGAACGTTTGATGAAAGACTTTGGTAGAATGAAGGGTCTGTGTATACATGTTGGGATTGGTTGCTAGGGTGGAACAGGAAGTGGGATATTTAATTCAAAGGCAAGTGTGAACACTCACACTAAGGGCCATAAGACATTGAATGTGAGTGGCTTTGTTATGCCTAGAATAGAAACCAGAATGAATAGGAGTGGGAAGGACGTTTCATGCAGTTAATAAGGCTAGAGATGTAAGTAACAAACACCAACCCCTGGAATCTTCTGTGGCTTTCCTAAAGACTTTTGGCTTTGCCCTGTGGAAATGTAGGGCCATTGAAGGATTATTGGACCAAGGAGAATTAGGATCAGATGGTATTAAAGAAAGATCAACTCAGATGCTTAGTGTATGATATATCAAATTATGTAACACTAGAATGAGAGAAGACTACCACAGGAGTTCATGTAGATATAAAGAAATCCTAAGCAAAGGTAGTGGTGGTAAGTATGCAGGATATTGAATTAATAAGTCAACAGAATGATTAGGGACATTTGATTTTGGTCTCAGACAAACCTGTGCTTGAGTCCAGGCTTTGTTTCCTACTCACAGTGTGACAGTTGGAAAATTATTTAACCACTGTGCTCTCATTTCTCCACTTGTAAAATGAGGATAATCATAGTACATATTCATAAGGTTATTGTGATGATTAAGTGAAAAAATACTTGTAAAACAGGAGGAACCTGGTACATCATAGGCCTCAATAAATATTAACAATTAATGTTATACTTCACTAGCAATCAAAGCTATGCAAAATAATTAACACCCAGGGATACTTGACTCCTACTAGATTAACATTCAAAGAATGGTAATACCCAGTGTGGGCAGAAAGCTGAGGTTGTGAGCCCTTAAGCTTCAAGGGGAAACAGTGTGGTCTTTCTGAAGGGTGTGTGAATCAAAGGCCTTGAAAATGCTGATCCCGTAACCCAGCAATTCCACCTCTAGAACGTCATACTGTGGAACCATTTAGATCATATGGAAAGCCAAATAAAGAAGCACATTATTTGTGACATAGTTTATAGTAGTAAAATACTGGAAACAACCTAACTATTCAACAACTAGGAAATGTTTAAATGATTTACGTTGTCATTTTCAGCATGGGATAGTGTTCAGCCTTTAAAATGATGAAATTAATGAATATTTATTGCTGTGTAAATATCTCAATGAGGTTGAGCTTTGAAAAAAGCAAGTGTGGTGTAAGCTAATTTGAAGCTGAACTCATAAACATACAATCACATATAGTAGATTGGATATCTCTCACTAAATTTATGGACTTATTAAAAGTTGTTAGAGTGAGAAAATGAAGGTTACATGCAGAGAAATAAGAACGAAAAATTGATTAATGAAATTCCCTCTGGAAACAAGAGCTCTTTTCATGGCATTAGCCTTATGAAAAAGTAACATTTTTCTCACAAATTGAAATAAAGGAGGTGAGGATATATCAACTAATCTAACACTTCCTGACTCCAGAGTGTCAGTGTTTGTTTGATTTTACTATCCAGCCTAGACTTCTCTCCTTTTTTCCTCTCTCCAGTATTCTTGCCATCCCTTTTTATTTTTTATTTCTGTCACTCATGCACTGTAGGACATAAAAATATGTTTTTCTTACATGTTTTGGTAAAGAGATGAGTGACATCTTACTTTATTTCCTCAACCATCTCTATTACGTTGTCAGTAAGATCATTTTCTAAGAGAAGTGGCTGCAGCAGTGAGGGAGTGTATTCAGAGTATGGTAAAGGCGAGTAAAACGCACGTAGGTGGACATAAACCTCACCAACATCCGTTCCTTGTGGGTCTTCTCCTTTCCTATTCCATATAACATTACTCAGCCTGTTCGGTTCAAGAGAGGCAAACTCCTCCCAGCTCATTTCTTTGAGTTTTTATATGAGTTATGGAAAAAGACACTCTTTTTTCCTCTGAGGGTAGGAGTAAAAAAGAATATTTAATCCTGGAGCAGTTGGTGCCATTTTTTCTGTAGTGAGGCAACAAGTTACCTGAAAAATAATGTCAACAGAAAGAAAGTGTGTGTGTGTGTGTGTGTATCTGTATGTGAATGAGAGAGAAGAGAGAGACTAGATATGTTCTTATGCTATCTTTGAGCACTTATGGTCACATATGTTCAAAGAGTAGTCTATTCTTTTTTAAATATGTTTTTTATTGAAGTATATCATTCATACATGAACATGCATAAACAATAAGTATATAGTAAAGGTTGTGAACTTACAAAATACATATGCATATCATCATACAGGGATCCCACATATCACCACTCTACCAACACCTTGCATTGTTGTGAAACATCTGTTACAAAACTATGTAAGAGCATCATCAACATATTACTACTAACTATAGTTCCTATCTTACATTTGTTGTATTTTCCCCCCAGCCCACCCTATTTTTAAAAATATATATTTTTATTACAGAGGTTGTGAACTTACAAAACAATCATGCAAATTTGTAGAATTCCCCTGCAATACCCCTTCACCAACACACCATGCTGTGGTGGAATATTTGTTACAGATTATGAGATAATATCATCAAACTATTACCACCAACGACGGTCCATAGCATACATTTGGCACACTTTTTCCATACACCCCCCATTATCAACATAGTATATCTTTAGCATTGTTGCAAGAATATTATGGTATTGTTGTTAACCACAGTCTGTAGGTCACACCAATTGTATTTTTCCCATGCTTCTCCACATTCCCACCACCCTGCAACAGTGATGAACATCCACTCTAGCTCACAGAAGGACACTCTTGCATCTGTACCCTCAACCGCAATTCTCATCTCCTCTGGGTTCATTGTGGTACTCAGTTCCTAGATTATTCTCTAGCTTTCTTTCAGTTGACATTTACTTCCCCAGACTACCCTTTTCAGACACAATCCCATTTATAAACCAGCTGCTATTCACTAAAATGTGTCTCCATCAACTCTATCCATTTCCACACTTTTACAGTCAAGTTAATTAAAAACTTCTACATACATTAAGCATCAGTTGTTCTTCTCAACCCTCCTCTTATCTCCTAATAACCTATACTCTATTATTCATATTTATTTCATATTAATGAGACCATACAATATTTGTCCTTTTCTGTCTGGCTTACCTCACTTAGCATAATGTCTTCAAGATTCATCCATGTTATCACGTGTCCCAATTTCATTTCTTCTTACCGCAGCATAGTATTCCACCATATGTATATAGCACATTTTGTTTGTCCATTCATTGTTTGAAGGACACTAGGGTTGTTTCCATCTTTTGGCAATTGTGAACATTGGTGTGCAGTTGCCTGTTTGTGTCATAGTTTTTAGTTCTTTTGGATATATTCCTAGTAGAAGAATTGCTGGATCATATGGCAGCTCTATATTTAGCTTCCTGAGGAACCACTAAACTGTCTTCCACAGAGGCTGCACCATTTTACAATCCCACCAACAGTAAAGGAGTGTTCCTATTTCTCCACATTCTCTCCAGCATTTTTTGTTGTCTGTTTTTTGAATAATGGCCATTCTATGTGGTGTTAGATGATATCTCATTGTTGTTTTGATTTGCATTTCCCTAAGAGCTAGTAATATGGAACATTTTTTATGTGTTTTTTGGCCATGTGTATTTCTTCTTTGGAGAAATTTCTATTTAAATATTTTGCCCATTTTTTAATTGGATTGCTTGCTCTTTTATTGTTGAGTTGTATGATCTTTTATATAGAAGGTAAATCAAACCCTTATTGGCTATGTGGTGTCCAAATATTGTCTCTTATTGAGTGGGCTTCATTTTCACCTTCTTGATGAAGTCCTTTGAGTCACTGATGTGTTTAAGTTTGAGAAGGTCCCATTTATCCATGTTTTCTTTCATTGCTCCTGCTTTCAGTGTAAGGTTTAAGGATCCACCACCTACCACCAGGTCTTGAAAATGTTTCCCTGCATTTTCTTCTAGGATCTTTATGGTTCTTGCATTTATATTTAGGTCTTTCATCCATTTTGAGTTAATTTTTGTATAAGGTGTGAGATAGGGGTCTTCTTTCTTTCTTTTCACTGTGGATATCCAGTTCTCCCAGCACTGTTTGTTGAATAGACTGTTCTGCCCCAGCTGAGTGGGTTTGACAGGCTTGTCAAAAATCATTTGACCATAGATGTGAAGCCTGTTTCTGAACCATCAATTTGGTTCCATTGGTTTATGTATCTATCTTATGCCAATACCATGCTGTTTTTACCACTATAGCTAGGTAATATGATTTAAAGTCTGGAAGTGAGAGTCCTCCAACTTCACTTTTCCTTTTTAAGATGTTTCTGGCTATTCAGGTCCTCTTACCCTTCCAGATAAATTTGATAATTGTATTTTCCATTTGTTTAAAAAATTCTGGTGGAATTTTTATTGGAATTGCATTGAATTTGTATATCAATTTGGGTACAATTAACATCTTAATAATATTTAGTCTTCCAATCCATGAGCATGGAATATTCTTCCAATTATTTAGTCTTTTTAAATTTTTTTTCTCAATGCATTGTAGTTTTCTGAATACAAGTGCTTTACATCATTGGTTAAGTTTATTCCTAAATTTTTTATTCTTTTAGTTGCTATTGGAAATGGAATTTTTTTTCCTGACTTCCTCCTCCGATTGTGCATTACAATTGTATAGAAAAAACACTGCTTTTTGCATATTGATCTTGTATACTGAGAATAGTCCATTCTTAGTTTCTCTAATTGTAGCACCCACACCAGGGAATTTGTTGGAAATACAAATTATCAGGGCTTACCCTAGACCTGAATCGGAAACTCTGGAGCAGGGGCCAACACCCTGTATTTTAAAATGCACTGCAGGAGTTTTTCATGAGTGCTAAAGGTTGTGAATCTTACCCAGACTTTTCAAATACACGAGCCTTTTAAGACCTATTTTCTGCCTCTTTCAACTGAAGGACTCCGACTACAGAGCTACTGTCATAAAAGGTGTGGGCTGGTTAGCGATTGATGATCAATACTGTGGATCTAAGGAAGATCAGTTATTTTCAGTGAGTGGCAACAAGATGTATGGTTATGTGATTTCATGGGGCAACTTTTAGTCGCCTAGATGTATGACTTAGAGATGATAAAATGTGAGGGTTTTCAGGGCAGCTCTCTCAGAGAATCAAGAAGGCAAGGCAGTGTGATTTTAGCTGGTAGACCGGGAAGGAAATGAAGCTATAAAGGCTGTGATTGATGGAGATATAAAGTTGAGATCAATGGACAAGATATCAGAATGACATCAGTGAATGTATGAGAGGAAGGCAATGGAAAAGACAGAAGGCAGGAGGCTATGGTCAGACATTTTCATGTAAGAATTCATATTAGAGCTGTTCTAAATTCTCACAGTACCCAAGATGAGGCTATAGGAACAGATAACTGATGTTGATTGATGGTGAGGGTTGTTGGTTTGAAGAAGGTCAAACACCTTTGAATATCCACATGAGTTTAGCTAAGTAAAGTCCAAAATGAACAAGAGAAAAGGCAGGACATTTGGTAAATACTAGCCATTAGGTACGTTGAGGGTGTTGCAGGTAGATCCAACGAGCATCAAAGTGGAAGCAGCTGTGAGTGAGAAGCAACGATCAAGAAGTTAAATGAGCAGTTATAAGAACTCTATCATGCTCTGTGGAACATGACATATAGAATACAGGATCATAAACTGCCTTCACCTAGGGGAACTGAGCAAAGCAGTGCTTGGGAGGTGAAGGTGCTCCCAAGTTTTCAGTGAAGGCACAGAGTTGGGGTCAGCATCTTGAGACAACTTACTAAGAATTGATGCACACATTGCCTGGACAAAGTGTTGTGAGGCTTAGAGATGACAAAGAAGAAATAGAAATATGCAGGTTTTGTTGAGCTTCTGTTTTCTCCACTAAGAAGAGTAATATTCAGAATGGAAGCAAGTTAAAGAGGAAATTGAAGATGAAGATTATTCTATGCTCTATTATTGTCCATTAACATTTACCTTGGTCAATCTAAGATTGTACTTCATCCATTCCTATAAATAATTTGTAGAAACTATTCACAGGAGGTTCATTTTGGTGAATAACGGAGCATATTTGCTTACTGTTTAGAAAAATTAGTTTTGGTGTTTTATGTGTGTGAAAAATGCAGCTTGGAATTTTCTAACAGTTCTCCCTTCTGCAGCTTGCAGGGGTTGTAGTGTGATGACTGTTTGCTGATGTGTCACCTATGATTGCCTTTCCTAAGGAGAGCTAACTGACCTTAAGCAGGGCATTTGGTTTTTAAACAGTGCTTATCATGACTGACGCTAGAGTATCACTATTTAGTGTTGAGGAACTGGGTTCTTACTGTGAATGAAAATGTTCATTCAAGCCATGTGTAACTGCCAGAAATCTACAAATCTGTTAATGTGCCAAACCATCCTTTGGGTTAATAGCTAACAATAATTTCTCTAGCTCTTTCCCCAATAAAGAAAGTATTTAAAAAAAAAAAAAAAAAACACCCTCAATGATGCAACAACCTTAGCAAAAAATATTACTTCATTTTCACAAACTGATCAGACACTCCCAAGTTTAAAATTACAGAAGAAAATGAAAATAAATGAAAGTCAATGAAAATGTAAAAATATGGCTTTGAATTTTTTTCTACATGATGTTATATATTCAGTTGTGTTTATTTTTTTGGCTTATGTATTTGTTTGTGTTTTTTACAGTAATGAATAGTTCCATGGCTTGATTTTAGTTCCATAGACCCAGGCCAAAAGAGTAAATAAACGAAACAATAAAGATCGAATGTTGTATTTAAATTTGATTCACTTCTGCTCCATATTAATGGAAATCTACTTGCTGTTGAACCATATATTTTTCCTTTCCATTTAGGCAAGCACTACACATGTAAATCTAGTCCCAGCACATTAAAAATCACATATATTAACCATGTTAAACATTCTCTATACATCAAAAAATGCTTCTGAGTGGCTCCCAGCAGAACCTGTCTATCTCCAGCTAATGAGTTTTAATGTATGATTTTCTTATACCTCTCCTTTCTTTACACATCAATCTGTTCATGGCATCTGTCATGCAAGTAGTAACAGGGAAACCGCTGGAGCTGTCAAGGAAATGACACCTTTCTCCTTTATCAGAGTTTGAAAATCATGCCCAGATTTCTCTGAAATTCTCTAGGAAAACTATGTCTTTCTTTTAAAACCAACACCATCTGCCCAGGCAGGCATTTGTGAGCCAATTGTCACATAAAAGATTTTAGGTAATTTCTGATGTTCGAGTTTGTTACATTAGGTTATCAAGCTTTCACATAACTAGGTGACTTACCCGGTGCATTTCAAAAGAAAGATGGACATCATAGAATGTAATGACAGGGTTAATTTTAGTCTAGCTATAAAATAGGAGAAGAAAAGTAAAGTCACTCAAAATATATTTCAACTTTAAATATATATATAAATTTTTAAGAATTTTACTCAAAATAAAAGTTTAAAGCATATAATAGTATTCAATATGTGCTCATTAATTGTAACAAATATTCCACAGTAATGAAAGATATCATTAATGTGGGAAAGTGTGGGAGGGGGAGGGGATGAGGTATATGGGAATACCCTATGTTTTTGACATAATATTTATATAATCTAAAGCTTTTTTAAAAATAAAAATATTTTAAAAAGTAGATATCATAAATGAATTCAAATGAAAATATTATTCACATTAATATTTCTTGACTGAATGTAATTCAGATGTAAATCTAATACAATATAAGTATAAACACTCAACTACAGCAAAAATATCTCTTTTATAATCATTTCTAGTTATATAGCTGTAGTATATTGAATTATATCCCCCAATTTAGACATGTTCTTATTCTTGACATTTATTCATGTGAGTGTGAACCTACTGTAAATAGAATCTCTTGAGGATGGTTTTTCAGTTAATTGTGACCCAAAAGAATGAGTTTGGACCTTCATCTGACTACTAGAGTCCTTTACAAGCTGAAGAAATTCAGATAAAGAGAAACAAAGACATGGAAGGAGCCAGAAGCTAGAAGAGGAAGGAGAGGATATCACCATGTGCAGGGAAATCCAAGGATCCCAAGAATCAACAGTTAGCCAGAATGCTTTGACAGGGGAGGAAGCAAGACTTCTGGCCAACACCTTGTTCTGAACTTCTGACCTTTGAACACATGGGTCAAAAAATTCCTGTTGTTTATACCAACCCATTGTGTGGTATTTGTGATTAGAGGCTCAAGCACAACTAAGACAATATTTCAACAGAGAATTCATTTACAAGAATGTCCCCTTTTAAATGCTTCAGCTAGTTAATTCAATGAACATAATTATTTTGCTCTAATCTATGAACTTCCTTAAATATATGTCATCTTAGAGAAAAAAACATATATATATATATATATGTTTTATATATACATATGTATGTGTATATGTGTATGTTAGTGCATATCCATGGTGTTGTAAATGTATCCATTTAAAAGTCCTTAGTATAGTAAACAAAAAATGAATGAAATAATGAAAATACTCTAATAATGATTGAAATGATGAATGCACAACTATGAGATTATACCAAATACTATTATTGTACACATTGAATGAATTGTATGCTTTGTTAATATGTACCAATAAAATAGATTTGTTTAAAAAAAAAAACAACAAAAAACAAAAAAACTGTAAGCTTGTACACTAATAAATTCCCTTTGTTAAAGCCAAAAAAAAAAAAAAAAAAAGTACTACTAATAAATTTTTGCCATGAAAAAAAAAAAATTTCCTTAGTATAATTCTGTGTAAATTAATATGCAAGTAGAGCATACATTTTAATAGTTACCCATGATTTCATTGGATACATGTGTCACACATTTTTCCTGTTTGAAGAACTGCTAGAAGTTGCATTGTTTTGCTATTGTAAAAGCAGTCTCATGAACACTCTTAAACATACATTTTATAAATGTGCACAATTCTATTCATTTTTGTAAGTCTCCAAGAGCTCTAATTATTATTTTAAGGATTTTTATATATATTAGCATATTATCTCCAAAACTTATAAAATTAAGCACCCTTCCGCAGAATGTCTGTTACCATTTTACCATAAACTTTTCAATACTAGATAACTTAATTATTTACCTACTCTTAGTTGAAAATTATCTCGTGTTTTAATTGTTTCTTCCACAACTAGTAAAGTTTAAGATTTTTTACATAAGTTTCTAGAACATTCTATTTACTATTTTGTGATATGTCTCATGTCATTGGCCATTGTTCCCTAAGAGTATTGATCTCTTTCTTACTCACTTGAAATAAATGTGCACTCTTTGAAGACACCAATCTTTTATATATTATATAAGTTATACATATTTTCCAGCTTCTTATTTGAATTTTAATAAGGTTTGTGGTAATGTGTTTGCCTGCAAAAGTTGTCAGTTACTTATATCAATATCATCTTTTGTGGTTTCATTCTTTGTTTATCACCCTTAGAAAACTTTTCCATATTCAATGATCATGCAAACACATCCAACTATATATTCTTCTAGAACTTTCATAATTCTATATTGTATGTTTAATTTTTAAATATATATTATTTAATAAAACACTGTTCCACCACTGATTTGAAATTTCTTTACCATATGCCATGTTCTTATAAATAGTAAGATATAAATCTATGTATTTTGTCCTTTAAGCTATTTGTCTATTCTTGTACCAGCAACATAGTCTTTTAATTATTTAATATATATAAATATATTTAGGACAAGCTCCTTTCCCTATACTGTTCTCAAGTCTATTATCCTTAATTTTCAGGAATCCTATAATTGTCCTCACATGTTTATTATTCCAGGTCAATTTGAGAAACATTTGGTTTAGTTCTCAGAATAAAAAGAAAAGTTACATTATTTTTTTTCCTTGTGGTGGTGGAAACTTCAAATAATCTCTCATTATTCATTCCCTAATAGAAAACCTAAATTTTACCTGGATGCATGGCTATTTAGCCTTGGCAGTTTGCTGAGTCAAATCAATGTAATTAAATTAGGGTCAAAGGACAGTGGATGAAGTGGTGGGGGCAACTTTTAAATCTCTTTTTAAAATCTGTTGCCGTAAACCATTTATCTTTGAATTGATAACTGAGAGAGAAACAAGCATCTCTTTTATCTAAGGAAGTGTTTTATAGGATTTAAAAAAATATTATCTTAGCTCAAAACCTAGTATAAGTGTATTTTGAAATGTGGTATTGCCTTAGCAATTATTTAATAACTAGAATGAACACAGAAATTATTATAGTCCTGTAATAAGGTGACCCTTTTTAAGGCAAGGTAAAGAATTTAGAAATATTGTTGCTTGTTATAACCTAGAAGGCAGACCCATTACTTACCAATGAGTATAGGGACTGGTTGGGGCAACATAGAATGTTAGTTTGTGAGGGTTGTTCCTTGTTGTTGTTAGTAAGTGTGATGGTCAGGCTAATGTGTCAACTCAGCCAGGTAATTGTGTCCAGGTGTTAGATCAAGCAAGCACTGGGCTAATTGTAATACAAGAGCATTTATGGACTTTGGTCACCAGTGAGTTTACTGCATGGATGGCTGATTACATCTGCACCAATTAGGGAGATTGCATCAGCAATGGGTGAGGCTTTTATCCAACTAGTTGAATGCCTTAAAAGGGAGAGTGATTTCAACATTCAGAGAGAATTTCCCAGCCAACTTCTCCCAGAAACTCATCAAGGACCTTTCATTGGACTTTCATCGGAGCCCCTGGTTTGCAGCCTTCCTGTGGAGCCTGGACTTGTGCATCCCCACGGTGGCATGAGAGACTCTTATAAAATCTCATCTTATTGACAGATATCTTCTGTTGATTTTGTTTCCCGACAGAACCTTGACTAATACAGTAAGATACAATGAAATAGATATTCAGCTTAAATTAGCTAATTTGCAAGCAGAATTAGAAAAGAAACAAGCTCTGGTAAGGGAGACTCTGTCTACCAGTGGCCTGGAATTTAAATTGATTGGGTGTCCAGAAGTGTTGCGCTCTCACTAGGTTGGAAGTGCCAGCTGTTTCTGTATCTAAACAGCAGGAAGTAAGATTACAGCTCAAGGCAGGCCCAGAGCAAAAATCAGATTAAGGTGTTTGCCTTCCCACAGGAACACATGGTTGCAGAGGTGCCTCAAGGGAGTACCCTTTGTGGAACAGTGAGGGATGATAGATTAGGTTCAGGAGCCATCAAATAAAATAAGGCAATTCAGCAATTTTAGAAACTATAATCAAAAGAGATCTTTAGGAATGGCTATACCACATAGAACTGACTGGAAGCAAGTCGAAGAGAGACTACTAATGTCAGTCAGAATGAGAGACACTAAAGAGATGTCAACCCAGTCCAGTATAGGAGTCGGGATTGCCAATAGAAGCACAGAAGCATGGAACTAGGGACAGATATGTCAAGGGTGTGGACTGTATGCCATGAAACATGCCCACCTTAATCAGACTGTTTCCAGTAAATATTTACATATACCCTGGAAAATAGGGGAAGGAATGTACCGTCCTGGCAGTCCCCTTACAACTAGGGCATTGTGCTTTTTCTAGAAGGGCTAACACATTTGATCCAGAGTATAGGATATATTTGTGGCTTCCAGGGAAAGGCCACACTAGGATAGTCCCCTGCCACAACTAAAGTTTGGAAGAAAATGTATTGCAAAATAAATTGCAACCTAACGAAATAAACCTATGATTGTTCCTGCTCCAAAGTGATTCTCAGGTCATCAAACCTGCATATTCTCTAATAGCCATTCACAGAGGGGCACCAGGCCTGAGGCACTAGAGAGAAACTGCAAGGTGGCCAGCAGGGATAATGAAGGAAAATGGAAAAGGCCATTTCTTCTGCAGAGCAGAGCCAGATTGAGAGAAGAGCCAGTTTGAAAAGATTGGGTTAACCAAGGAATTACTCCCTACCAAGGCAAAGAGCCTTCTTCCAAGCAGGGTTTGATGTCTGTGATGGACAACTGAATGTTTCCAAATCTTCTCTTTTCCGAGTAGTAGATTATTTATTAAAGCTTTCTTGTTCTCAATCTTCCATGAATATTGGTGTGGGTGTCTTTGATATTACAGGTTCCACAATCCTTTTAGAACTCATCCTTAGAATTAATTCTGAAGAAATGGCATTTCTCAGAGATTTTTGAGCTTTGGGCTGGATGGAGAAAATGAGTAGCAACTTGAGGTAATTTCCTGAAGAGTATGTGTATATGTGTGTGTGTGTCTGTTTGGGGATACGGTGCAAGAAATACTTAGGAAGCCAGAGGTGCCCTGACAGAGAACACTAAATATTTCCCATATTCTATCTCTCATTCTTCCTTTTGATAAGCCTGTGCAAGTGATCAAGCCCAGCAGGGCCCTAGCACTAAACAGAACCATTTCCATCCTTATAAGAAGGGTCAAAGCTGGAAAGAAAGAAAGTAGAGAGCAGTACTGGAGAAAGTGAGACCACAATGCACCCCCCCACAAAAAAAAAAAAAAAAAACAAGAAGGAAATAGAAAATTCCTTTGAACGCTATAAGTGTTCAAAGTTAACCCCTTTCTTGAAACCTCACCTAGTATGAGGAAACTGCAGTAAGAGCGTCAGCACAGTGGGTATACTAAAGGAGCTTCTTGCATCTATTTATTTTTTAAAAATTAAAAAAAAGAGGGCAGAGGTGCCCTGACAGAGAACAATAAATATTTCCCAGCTTCTAGCTCTCGTTCTTCCTTTTAGTAAGCATGATAATTTAAAAATACGGCCTCCAAGTTTTGACACTTCTCCATCAACTCCATCAAA
This sequence comes from Tolypeutes matacus, assembly GCA_026826555.1. Lineage (NCBI taxonomy): Eukaryota > Metazoa > Chordata > Mammalia > Cingulata > Chlamyphoridae > Tolypeutes > Tolypeutes matacus. The sequence goes on from JAKSZT010054334.1 coordinate 53,750,913, forward strand.
AGTTGTGTTCCATGCCCTTTCTCTTTTAATCTGGTTGCCCTTGACTGCATTTAACAATAAAGTAGTACAGTAGAAATGTCACTGGGTGACTTCTCATAAGGCTTCTTAAGGTGCCTTCAACTATTTAAGGCAATGTAGTCCCTGCCTCATTCAATGGGAAACTCACCCAGTAAACCCTAACTTGTAACATGACAGTCCAGCTTCCTAGAGATCATCACGCTGTAAAGAATCCCAAATTGGCCCCTGTGAAGGGATCACATGTAAAGGTTTTAGGATAACAAGAGAGGAAAATGCCCAACCAGCCACCACTGCTCCACTGTCCCATCCCTCTGCTATAGTACCAGACCTTCTGCATGAGAGATGCTAAGCCAAAATCACCCAGCTGAGTCCTTCCCAAATTCTTTATCCACAGAAAGTATGAGTAAAAAAATATATGATTTTAATGTTTTAAACCAGTAAGTTCTGAGGTGATTTATTACTAAGCATGTAGAGATCCCAATGTGTTTTTGAGTACCTACTGATTTCATTTCCTAACTTTCCTTGCAGCTAGATGTAGCAATAAAACTTAGTTCCTGCCAATGAGGTCTGTGCAAATTCTGGTATCTCATTAAGAATTACTTGCTTCACCCTTTCTATTTCCACATTCTGCCTTGCTAAGAAATTGGAAACACTGGAGTAAATTTGGAAGCCACATGCCAAGGATGAAGCACCCTGAGAGCCATGGGCCTCTCATCTTCAAACTGTTAGATTAAAAAGAAATAAACTTCTTCCTTACCTAAGTCATTATATTTTGATGCTTAGTAGAGCATCTTAGCCTGCATTGAAATCAATACCAAAAAAATGCAATAAATATAAAGATGTCTTTTCAATATTGATTAAAGTCATTGATACATATTTTCTCAGAAACATATTTCACACTTCATTTACCCCATTTATTTCTTCTTTTCCCAGCAAAGTGGTAGAGTGTTGTTGTTTTTTTCTTAATTTACAATCATTGCACATATCTTGGTATATTTATCCTAAAGTGTTTTCTACTTTTTGGTGCTATTAGCTATTATGAATGGAACGTTTTTGCATTTTTCATTATATTTTCTAACTAGTTATTGTTATGGTATAGGAATACCACTGATTTTCATGTGTTGATTGTTAATCAGTCAGCCTTATTATTGAATCCTAATTTTTCAATTGTTTTTATTTGCTTTTCCCATATGATGAGATAATGCTCACTCTTGCTCTCTGACTCCCCTTGTTATTGAAATGTGTGGCTGTATCAGATAAGCCTTCCTTTGATTATGATGTCATATCTCAGGTGTGGGTGCCTCTGGGATGATGGGGAGTGTAGATGGCAGGTGAAATGGGCATATTTTACACTGAGTTTGGTTTGAAGATAACTAGGCGAAATTAGCTCAGCAAAGAAGGATGTCAGGGATGTTTTCATTATTCCATGGTCTGAATTGAGGTTTAGAAGCCAAACATTAGACAATGAAATGTGGCATAGTTATTACTCGTACCTTACAGTGGAGAGTTTAGGGAGAAAGGCTATGGATCCTAGTCTATATCAACTTTCCTTTGGATGTGTCACTTAGGATTTTCATATATGCTTAGATTTGGTTCACTAACATTTTACTTTGAATTTTTGCGTTTTCTTACACGTGATATCTGTCCCTAATAATTCCTTACCAGAATATTCTATACCAAAAGAAATTTCTAGGAAGATTAGAAGCTGATTCATTTTCTATTTGCCACATCCCTCTAAGTTCCTCAATACCTGTATGTCCTCAGCCCATGTATTAACCATTTCTGCAATCTCAATTTGTTATCGTAAGGTGTTTTACAAATATATTATAAGTGAGATAGTACAACATGCTGTCCTCTATAATACTTTTTTAAATTTTTTGTTTCTTTTTATATTACATTTTTGACAGATGAATGGCGAATGCTTTGGTCATAATAGTTTAAAAATTAAATCACAGACCAAGAAACTATTCAAGTTCTGAGTACAGAGTGACCACAATGTTCTTATTTATATTTGTTTAAAGTTATCTGTGTGTTTCTTTAGATTCTCTTCTCAAATTTGAATTCTCCATCTTCTTCTGTATGTCTTCCATGTTAAAAATTATTAATTATTTAAAAGACAACTTTGAATTCTTCTATATTTTCAACCATTTTTAAGATACAATCTCATGCTTAGGGGCTTTTGATACATTACATAGTATTAACCACTCAAATCCCAAACCAAAAGGGAGTACATTTCTGATGCAAATTAGATTAATGTATATCATAAATATGAGCAATACCAGTGCCTAATTATAAGGAAAAAAATTTACCTAAAGAAAATTATACAACTTTTCCCTGATTATTTCAAGCAGTTCTCACAACAGTAAAAATGAACAAGATCTAGTCAGTCACTGTAGAGAATGGATTTTTCAACAAAACATTGATTAACTAGTGTGAGATATTTAATGAACAGTAATTTTCCTGCAACCAACTTCTAAAATTCAGAGCCTTAATCCTGGAAAATAAGCTAAAATTGGGAATTAAATAGAAGGAAAACACCCTCTAATCTATATTCCAGTATAGATATAGATTCATATTAACCATAAACTTTAATCTAGTAGGTATCTTGCTTGGGATTCTTGGTACTAATCCATTCTGGCAACTGTCAGACAGTTCATTGAGAACTGTTTTTTGTAGTCCAAAAGCAGTTTTATACTCCTTGCAGTTTATTTTTTAACCAAGACTCAGAGGATGGGGAGATAGAAAAGAAAAAGAGGAAGGAGGAGAGGAAGGAAGGAAGAAAAGAAGGAAGGAAGGGAGGGAGGGAGGGAGGGAGGAAGGAGAGTATAGTAGCAAAAGGCAAAAGGAGGTAAAAGTGGAAGTAAGTGAAACTAGGATCTGTTTTAATCCTATTGCACAGTTGAAATTACTAAATATGTGGACATTTTTGAGGGGCATTATATTTCTCATATATGTCTCAATTAAAATAACCTACTCATTGCTTTAGAACTGAACGTCTTCCTTAACAAAGTAAAGGATCCCATAATAAATGTATTGCTTTGTTTTTGTTGATTTTTTTCTTTATTTTTACTTTAATCATATTCAAAAGATGCTTACTTTATTCTCCTAGACTTGTTTTCATGGGAACAATTGTTTTACAAATTCAAAAGTGTCTCCCTATAGCATTAAGGTAGCTTATTAATCTTCAAAGAAACTGTGTTTTTTAATGCACTGTAACAGCCAAGTCTAAAATGGAAGCTTTCAAGTTTGTTGACTCTGGAGCTGTTTTGATTTTTTTCTTCCACACTACAGTTAAATGCCCTTTTTCTGATTTGACACTGGAAAAAGAAAAGCAAATTCTGTCAGCATAAGTCACTTTAGGAACAACATCTGTGCTTGTCTTGTTCTTAGTTTTCTAGTACCCTGGATATTCAGAATAACTGAACTCATTGGACCCCTACCAAGTTATCTATTTCTGACAGTGGCTGTGCTGTAAATTCATACCAAACACTATTATATTCTCCTGAATTGCTGCCGCTCCCCAGATAATATAGTAACTTTCCCAGAGATTTTCCTGTCAACTTCAACTTGGAGGTAGGATTTAGGAAGGTTACATGTCTTAGTCCACTGACAGAGTGATTTTTTTTTACCATCTTCAGAGTACTTCCTCAAGCCTAGAGTTAAAAACTAACAAACACAAATACTGGTAATAAGCCTTTGCTCTAATAGGTCCAGAAAGGTCTAGGCATTTTCATTTTTAAAAGTCCTGTTAAGTTGCCTCAGCAAAGACCCACAGTAGTTTCGTGTTAAGTAGGTTTCTAGCATGCTGCCCAGCATCGTCGCAGTTATCTTCTCTCAGCCTCATTAAGTTATGCTCTAAGTCATTCATTTGCAGAATTAACTGAGTTTCTGAGGGTGAAAAATAGCTTAGACATTATACTTGAGGAAAACCTATAATTCTTGAAAGTGACACTTCATAAGGCCTTGACGATTGGCTATCACAATGTGCTTTCGAACACATGACTCATTTAGGTGCTCAAAAAACAGACAATTACTTATTGACTGATTAAAATGGAGGGTGCTTTAGACAAAATATTAAAAAGGACATAAGAAGAGGTAAAAGCCAGGTAGAAAAAGGGAAAGAGGAATGGGTGACCAACCCTCCCAGTTTTCCTGCAGACCAAAAGGGTTCCTTGGAGATGTGAGACTTTAGTGCTAAAATTGGGAAAGTGCTGGGCAAAACAGCGTGAGCTGATTACCCTCATTCTTAAATGCCCTGAAATTAACTCTAACCCTACTATCTGCTTAGAGTAGAAAGAGATATTGCCATTTGGCCCTTTAGTAAATAAACCTTCTGGGATGGAATAAAATAATATTTTCCTTCTACCAATTCTGCAAATAATAAACATTGTTATACCCTCCTTGTCCCTATTTTTTTTTTCAATCATGAAAATGCTCTCAAAAAGAATTATTACAAATAAAATTGTTGATAAACATGTAAAGGACATTCTAGCTGATATTGCTTTACATCCCAGGCCTATTCTATATGTCAATACATTCCCGTGCATCACAATCCAGGTGGACTAAGAAAGCACTTGTCATCACTGCCCACCATGTCAATTTCCTAACTCCAAGGTAAAGAAGACAAGAATTTGTTTGAATGTCACTTCAAGTGGGAAAAAAAGTTTGGATATTTTATAGGCTATCAGTTTTGACAGTGAAAAGTAAAGATTTAACCCTCCCTGTTGCTATTGCCCCGAGATATACTTGTATAAAATAAACAAAGAATACTTTCCAAAGGTAAAGCTTAGGCAATAAAAAAGAAAGCAACATCTGCGTCAAAGGAGACTCAAAGAAAGTTAAGCCTACATTGTTTGACCTTAAAACGACCACAGCTTGTGTGAATTACGTGGCCACCTGTCACAACTGTGCTTGAGATTCTTCTAAAACAGTGGGAGTTTGTCACATAAATTGAATGTACAGGATTTAAATTAATGGAGACCATGAGGCCACCCCAATGAATATGAAAGTTTTCAAAACAAATGATGGAGCTCAGTGTCTCATAAAGCCAAGTAATACTCGCTGTCAAAAGCTGCCCTGATTTCCTATAGAGTAAATATTAAAATGACAAATATTGTCACTGGATTTGTAACCACATTAACTTGTACTGTTTAAGAAAATTAAATTCTTAAATACCCACCTGCAGATACTTTGCCACTGGTGCATAACCATTATTTCCCTTGAGTGAGTTTTCAATTTGAGCTTAGTAGCTGATCACTTAGATGGTGTCATTTGAGGGATTGCTTGAGATATTTCTCTTAAACGTATTAGTGCTCTTACCATAACCACTGATGGAGGCTGGATTTTCATAGCTAGCGAAACCATCCTTTTGGTTAAAGAGCTGCCTCGTCCAATGCTCCTCTTTTGAAATAGCCCAGAAGGGTGACAGGGGAAGTCACTCACACCCAAGGGTGAAATGGTGACTTGGTTTAAGAGAGGCCTTGGTTTTTGTTCTCCATCCCCCTTGCTGTCTTCCCAATTACTTCACAGTAGCTGGGGATGAGAATACCTACAGGGAAAGTAGGAAGAACTATGTAATCAGGCAACTCTAACTCAGAAATTTTTTTGTGAAACTGTCACACTCTCCATCCCTAACACCATTGCTTTTCAAAGATGTACCCCAATTCCGTTATCAAGTCTCACCCTTGGCAGGCTTTCACACGGGGAAGTTTTCTCTCACTCAATGTTATACAATGAATGTCTTGACCTGTCTAGATACAAAAAAAATATTTCACACTCTATCTTGGCACAGGTTTTTATTTCCCAAAATGCTCTTTTCTATATTTCTTCACCCCCAAATCCAGTTTGTTTCTTTAAAGATCAAGGTCAGTGTCACCTGGGGCAGTTACTTCCTTTCCAGTGTTTTTCTTAGCCCTTTCATTAAATTTATTGCTTCAGGTTTAATTTTTAAAAGTAATAAATTTTCAAATCAGAATATTTAGAAAACTCAATAAAATTATAATCATGTATACATACATACACGCCCATACTCTGAAGTCTCCCATAAATTCATTACACTGGGAAGATCATTGTTTACGTTTAGCTTATATTTTCCCAACATATATATGATTTTTCTTTTGTGCTCCTTTACAGGCAGTGTTTAGGCTGATTGCAAACCTGTTGAAACCACCCATTTAATTTCACCTGTGATTTCACATACTTTGTGACTCAGAAAAGTTAGAGTTAGGAGTCTAGAAATTAAAGAATCCTAGTCACCTATTTTACAGGTGAATAAAGTGAGGACCCCTCACCCTAGGTCATACAGATTGTGAGTAGCAGACTTAGAACTTGATGCAGACAAGGCCAATGATTTCAGTTGCGTAGCTGTGCAATATAAAGAGAGCAGGTTGTGTTCCGTTTGCCAAGCTGTGCACCAAGGCTTGTACTGCATCATTTGGAGAAAGAGACACAAACGCACTACGCACTTGCTATGCACACACGCAGGACTTCAGCTGCTGGTGAGGCGGGCAGGATGCTGGCCGCTGGCTGTAGACTATGGGTGGGGGCATGGTTTCTAATTCATCTAAAAGCACTCCCCATGTAGGCTAACAATGCGCTGAATCCAGGCTTATTATTTCCCAAATGGATGCTTTTTCTGGGATCTATCTCTGTTTCCAAATGCATCCTTCCTCCTAATATGATATATTAGAGAATTGGTCCCAGTTGGCTATTACTCTGTAATTTTTAAGTATTTGCTTCACATACACATAAAAATCCCAAATGCCATAATTATTAATTCCTATAATCCTAGTCTGAATAGAGGGTATAAGCAATATGTGATGGATTGGATTGCTTGATTATTGGAGTACACCCTTGTAGAGCAGCTCTGGCAACAGGTGAATGAAGAGCTCTTAAAGTTATTGGCCATGATGTTGATCTTTGTGTCTCCTTATTAACAGCCAGTGAATTGCCTTAAACTAATAAGTGTTGTGCAAATATTTGTTCAAATTAATTCCTATACCACTTGATAGGAATTGCCTATGTTTGAGATAACATAAAAGAGTAACAGTATAATTAGTTGTATCAAGTAATAAAGAAATTTTCATTAGCCAAGTTGGAATACGAGAGGGGAAGCATTTATATAAATTGAAGAAAATGACAGTTTGGGAGTCAAAAGCATAGACCTTGCAATTGATAATTCTTGGTCCATTTTTGAACTCTGCTATTTACTAATTGGGTGATCCTGAGGAAATTCTTCCTCTGTAAAATAGACATCATAATAATACCTCTTAGAACCTTTGCAAAGGTTATAAAATTAATGTATGAACTGGCATGTAGTGAACATTAAATAAATGTTAGCTATGATTAGAAAGCTCATTACTCATAATTTAGGATAGAGTTTTACTTTCCTTATAAATTATGATTCTCTGGTGATACCTTGGAGAATTGTTTAAGGAGACTTTTATAAATAACCAAGTAAAACTGGTCTCTCCCAAAGCTTTAAACCAAGAAGCTTTCCTCTAGGTTTCCATTTACATAGGTATCAGGATTAATTTTTTATTTTTAAGTGTTGGAAAATACATCAGAATTTAAGGGAAATAAGCATTTGTCTTCTAAAGTAAAACTGAAATGTATAATTTGAGGTAATTTAAAGTGTTAAAACATAAAAAACCATCACTAGGATGCTTCTTTAAATTTATTTATCTCAAAATGAAATCAATTACTTATTTTACAGAAAACAGTATAGCCAGGGGAAACTGCCTTACTGTAACTTTGGTAGCAAGCAATAGGCTTAAGAATTCAAGGTAATAGATTCCATTTGAGGTTGGAGGAGCTCTACCCAACCACTTCAATGAGTTCTACTACAAGGAGTAAAGTAAGGATCCATGTACAATAACAGCACCATTACTGATGTAATGAGACTAGAGGAGGAAGCTCTTACCTTCTCTTTTCCCTTTCCTTTTCTCTTTGCTCATCAAAACTAGATGTTTGTAACTTACAAAATTGTGCAGGACAGAGTTTAAACTATAATGTAAACTATAATCCACACTTAGTGGCAATGCCCCAATAAGTGTTCATCAATTGCAACAAATGTGCCACACTAATGAAGGATGTTGTTAATGTGGGAAAGTGGGGGTGGAGGGAGGTAGGGGAGTGGGACATATGGGAATCCCCTACGTTTTTTATGTAACATTTATGTAATCTATATATTTTTAAAAAATAATAAAATAAAATAAAATATTTAATTATAAAAATCTTTCCAAAACCCAGATGTTGGATAATAGATGATCCTAGTTTGGCTTAAGTATAAGTATAGAACTGACCTTCATGGGTTGATTACCAAATTAGCTATTCTTTCTCTTTTGGGGACAAATGAATTAAAGGGTTAGAGAGATAAATCAGAAGTATTCCATTCACTGGGTAAATAAATTACCCACATTCAGATATAAAATATGCTACAGCTTAAAAAATAAAAAGGGGAGGTAGCACTTTATGTAATATTATGGAGTGTTTCTTTATAAGTGAAGAAAGCAAAGAACAGAACAACATAATGAAATGCTATCATTTGTGAAAAAGAAGGATGATAAAATTAGTAGAAGCATATCTGCTTGAATAAGCATAGAATATCTCTGAAAAAAGTGTACAAAGTTGCTGGTAACACTGTTTTTTTTTTTCCCCAGGTATCAACCATGAGTGGTTAGAGGGCATGAGAGGCAGGGAAACTTTTCATTGAATGGCTTTGGAATTTTAAACCATGTGACAGCGCTGCTTATTCAGAAATAAAATTAATTAAATCAAAAATGAAGGAAAATTTTATAATTCTCAAACATCCTCTTTTTTTCTTTATCTTATTTTTTTCTTTTTTGAGAAAGCTGCTGCCTATTGCCCCTTTCTATTCTTTCAAAATATCTTCGAAAATAGCATATGTCTTACAGGCTTGCTATATCATTGATTTATATAACAGTAGAACCTTCTGGTAAATAAGGAGGCCACTGGGAACTCTATATAGCTCAAGTATTAAAGTTGCATCAACATTTCACAGCAGATTCTTGCAATTTACCTGTACCTTTCAGCCTGGTGTTTTGTGAAATTTCCTTCCTTTCTGAAGCAACATACCAGAGTCTTCCTAGATCTTGAACTGTGATTTATTTTCTTTATCCTAGTTTGACCCACTTCTGCATTTTGGAGACTTCTAATGCTACGCCCTTGAGTGTGAGAAAAAATAAATCCCTGCAGGTTCTCAGGATATGAATTACATAGAAGTGAACAAGATGAGTACAGTGTAGGAAACTGTCTTCCTTCTTCTTAATGTTAGCTTTCAGAAGTCTTCCCTTTATTTTTCTCTAACCCATGGTTCAAAGAACTGAGAAGCTGAGCCATCTTCTTAGCTACTGTGTTATCTGTTCATTTTGTAATATTGTAAATATTTCAAAACTTTTTTCACTGAAGTCTTGTTTAGAAGAAAAGAGAAGAAATTTATACCCTAGGGTATCTGGGAATGTGAAAAAAATTCCAGTTGGTTTTGCTACCAAAGTTTATATATATACATATATATGTGTATATGTGTGTGTGTTTGTATTTGAAGCCTTATACTTTAACATTTATGGGAATTTTGCCATCTACATCACAGGAGTGTGTGCCAAGTGTGTTTGATGGCTCCCTTGGCCCCTGGCCCACCACATTGTACACTTTTGAGTACAGGAATTCATGTATACCAGTTTGGAAAATGTGGTTACACATTGGAAACTAGAAGCTTCTGCCATATCACTTAACAATGTGCAAAGTCCTATGATGTAATTTTTTAATCTGATGAAACCACATGTGAGATAGGTGGAAATGACAGACATTGTAAGTTATTGGCCAGTTACTAATTACCTCCAGTTTTGGAGAGGGGAAATTTTATTTGCCCATTAATGCAGTTTGGATAAAGAGTTAATCCCTAGTCCAATTAAATGTAAAGAGTTTGGGGCAAGCTCCTGTGTTTCTCACTTGCCCCTGCAATGGCACATATTGGCAGGTAGTTTTCATGAAAGTTGACAGGGAGTTGGCTCAAGAGATCCCACAAAATATGCGTAGTAGTTGGGATAGAGTCACACAGCTTTGAAACTGGACTCCAAGGCCCTACACTTTCAGTTCTACCTTGCAATGTAATTGCCACCATAGTTTAACATGGGCCCTCTGCCTGGAGGCAAGAATAAGTATGGAAAATTCTTCATTTAGAAGGTGATGCTTCAGCTCAGATTTAAAGAATGAAGAAGAACTTATCAATATGACAAAAACGAGGGCTCATGCTGGAGAATGAAGGGCACCTCAAAGGTATGGAGTTATTACAGAATATGTTCAGTAAATATTTGTTGATTAAATAAATGAACTACAGAGTATGGCACTGTGGGAAATACAGGAAAGAGATAATTGGCACAGGATTTTCTATGGCTATGCCAAGGTATATTAGTCAGCCAAAGGGATGCTGATGCAAGTACCAAAAATCTGTTGGTTTTTATAAGAGGTATTTATCTGAGATAGAAGCTTACAGTCACAAGCCATAAAGTGTAAGTTCCTTCCTTCACCAAAGTCTGTTGCCACGAGTTGGACAAGATGGTGGGTGACATCTGTGAGAGTTCAGCCTTCCTACTTCCTCTTAAAACTCCGTGGTCCCAGCTCCTTCCAATTTCAGCTGCAGGCTGGGATAAGGCTTGTCTTTTTTCCCGGGGCTCATTTCTTTCTGGGCTTTCTCAGCTGTTTAAGGCTCTGTCTCTTCAGCTGTAAACTATTAGGCTAACGGCTCAGCTCTCTCCCTGGTGCTACAGCATCCAAAGCTAAACTCTCTGTGTTCTTTTTCTCCTTGTATTTACTTCCCTGTCTTTGATTGAGTATCCATTTATAAAGCCCACAGCTGTAGGCTAGCTGTAGGCAGGTACTTACAGAGTTGCCCTAATGACATGGTCAAATAAACCATGATATTGATTTAATAACTTAAAAGTGAAACCTCTGAGTCTAAGACAATCTATTGTGCCCAAAGGAAGAGACCAGTTTACAAACTATTAGTATTTCTTTTTGAAATTCATCAATAATATCAAACTGCCACACAAGGTGTTTGGAATTGACACTGAAGATGATGAGAGCCATTGTTGGAATTTAAATTCTGAAAGTAAAACATTTGGATTTGTCTTTCAAAAGGAATATGCTAAAGTCAGTGTGAAAAGCATATTGCAGAGGTGCAAGATAGGGGCAAAAAGATCATATAAGAAGTTATTAGAGTGATTCATGTAAGAAGAGGTGAGGATGAGTTAAGAAAAAATAGCAGCTGTAAGAAAGGAGGTTGGCTAGACCTATAGAAAAGCAGAGTTGGCAGGGCTTGATAAACCATATCTTCAAGGACAGAAAGAGATTTTTTGCCTAGGAAATAGCCTATTTCCATCATTCTGTGAATGGGGTAAAGATGCCTAATTATACCCTTACTAAAATACCAATCCCTGTTTCTACAAATGAATTGTTACTTAGATAGTTACATCATTGATATTTAAGAAAGCTATTTGGAATTTTATATTTGAAATTTATTTTTATCTAATGAGAAGTGCATTGCATTTATCAATCCTGCTCAATTTTAAATATGATGGATTATTCTTCCTTTGCTCTATCCAAAGTTTGAATCTAAAATCAAACCCACATCCATTTAAGTCAAGTGTAAATTTTCCTAAGTTTAAGTTTGAAAAACACTAAGTCAGTTCCTTTTGTTCCAACGGATAGATAAAAAAGGAGGGGAGAAGTCTTTCCTAAGGTTGTCTGAGAGAAAAACAACTTCACAGATTAGATCATGCCTTCATTTAGATCTAAGAGGAGAGTTATGATAATTTGTCTCCATGGAGGCAGAGCACAGCTCTGGGACTTAGGATTTGTTAGCTTGTTTGCTGGACTTTTTTTTTTCCATCTGCTCATTTGCTTTCCTTATTTTATTTATCTATCTGTGAATGGATAATTATTCCCACCTCACCCGTTTTGTCCCCTTACTGTTGATGTTCTGTTTTTGTCAGACTTGTTTTTCCCTGATTATTTTCTTACTGCAATCATCAAGCAAGAAGGTGATACATATTTCATTTAATTATAACTTTCTTTATCATGCAAATTTCAAGATTAATAACGGCACACATAGATAAGAAAACGTCTCTTTAGAGTTTTTATAGTTTTACCACATAATGACACATTATTTAGGCCAAATCACTCAGTTCTTTTACTGAGGCATATTGAAGTCATCTGAAAGATGTTGAATTATCATTTTGATTAAGAAAAATTAGGAGGGGCAAGCATTAATGTTCAAGTGCCCAGATGGCAGTAAAGTTAGGGTCAAACTACTCACAACTTTTCAGTGAGACATAATTCTCCATTGAATTTAGACCCTAAAATATTATTCAATTTGTGTTGATCCTGTCTAAAAAAAAGTCCTTCTGTTGTTTTAATTACCATTAAATCAATTAAATATTCATGAACCTACCTTTTCCTCTTAAACATTTCAGATATGAAAATTTTAGCTCCCTGAAGCTAACAAAAATTTTTTGGCTTTTTTTCCTTAAAAACCTAGTTTTTCTGTATCTAAAGACTCTAATGGTATAATTGAAATCTAGTGACAGAACAATCAATGGATATTATTATTTAATTTTGACAGGAAAATATTTGGAGATCAATTGAAACAGCCAGTTTTTCAACCATCAAAACAAGGAAGTTGATGTAAAAGTTGTTAATTTGGTTATAAAAGGAAAATGTCTATGGAGCTTACATATATGCCATACCATCCAGTGAATGCATATTATCATTTATGGAGTGCTTCATGATGTATACAAATATAAAAATTGCTATATTTTATGAGGCATATTGAATTCTTTTTTATGCTGCTGTAACAAATAACCACAAATTGTGTGGCTTCGAACAACAAATATATTTTTTCTTACATTTTTGCTAATTGGAAGTCCAACAAGCATCTCACTAGACTAAAACTGAGGTGTCAACAAGACTGTATTTTTTAATGGAGACTCTATACATCCATAGTATTTGCTTAGTTTTCCTTTATTTATTTTTATTTTCATTTACTTCATTTTCCTTTATCTTCTTTAATTGTATGTTATCAGAATTGATAAAAAAACATTTAAAATTATTTCATATTTGTTTAATCATATTCCAACAAGCTCTCAAAGAAAGCTTAAACATTTATGATCATGAAAAGTTTTAAAGTCTTAAAACAATAAAGCAATAAAGCATGTAACAGAAAACTAAACTTAGCACATTTTTCTCTTTTAATGTAAAATGAATGGACCAAATATTTTGGTCTAATTTCATTTGTCCATGCTCTTATAAACACAGTCACAGTCTCAAAGAGGTCTCATCATATTGAATTAGTGCAAACCAAAGTGTGTTAAATGATAGGCATTGCAGAAAACCGACTTCAGATAGAAACACAGCATTTTAAATAAAAGGACATCTATTTCCCTGCCTAGTATGCTCACAGAGAGACAAACAGTAAGCTTTGGCATAATACTTTAAGGACTTAAAATTAAAAGTTCTATTCTTGTTCAGTGGTATGTTTAAAATGAAAGAAGAGGATTTGGTTTTCACTGACAATTGTCATAGGATATTAGTGTTTCTTGAAAACCCAGGGATAGGCATCCTCAACTCTCTTATAACAGATCTGACAAACTAGCATCAGATTTTATAACTCAGGCTTTAACTCAAGATTTTTGACAATTGTCACAAAGATTTTTACTCAGCTATTTAGAGCAAAAGTAACTACAACCTACTGAGTATATAGCATAATTTATTTATTTGGGGGGGGGGGGTACCTGGACCTCGTATGTGGGAAGCCGGTGCTCAACCACTGAGCCACATCAGCTTCCCTGAGTTGCTTTTTTCATTTGTCTTGCTTGTTGTTTGTTTTTGTTTTTTTCAGGAGGCCCCCGGAATCAAACCCGGAACCTCCCACGTGGGAAGAAAGCATTCAACTGCTTGACCACATCCATTCCCTTAGCATAATTTATTTAAATCCAAAAAATTAAAATAATATGCAAAGTTGTGTTTGAAAGGCAAATCCAGGTATCAGTGTGTGGTGGTTTGAAACTGCATGTACCCCGGTAAGTCATGTTCTTAAAGCTAATTCATCCCTGTGGGTGTAAAACTATCATAAGTAGGGTTTTGATGAGGTGACTTCAGTTAAGGCGCAGCCCAAGGTGGGTCTTAATCCTCTTACACTGGAGCCCTTTATAAACAGGATGGCTATGGGGAGAAGGAGAGAGGAAACAACAGAAGCAAGAAGTTGAGAGCAGTGAGACCAAGTAGAGAAGGTTGAGACCAGCAGGCACCACCATGTACCTTGTCATATATCAGAGGAACCCGGGATTAACAGCAGCTGTTCTTTGGTGAAAAAGCATGTCCTGATGATGCCTTGATTTGGACATTTTTCTCAGCCTTAAAACTAAGCTTGTAAGCTAATAAATCCCCACTGTTAAAAAGCCAAGCTGTTTTATAGTATCCGTTTTCAACAGAAAAGCAAATTAAAATAAAGGGTGACAGGGACAAAGAGCTGGATGAAGTTGATGGCAGAGATGGAACAGGTGGCTAGATAACCCCATGGCTTTTGTCACAATATATTGCCTCTCTTAACAGGTGTGGTCCCTCATTCTACCATACCATCTTGTAACTAGAAGTGACCTGGAATGACATTTCTAGTCTTCCCCAGAAGTATGCCTTTCCACCCCTCATTGCCCCTGCCTCCCACTCTATTAGATACCCTCAGCTGATTATTGAGAGCTATCAGATTTACTCCAGGCAGTAAATTATAATATCTGATATATCCCTCTTTTCAAAAATTACATTCATATAGATAAATGTCACAAGTCCTCCATGGTTTAACTTTTATAAGCCCAGGTATTTCATGAATAAACAAGGAGAATATTGGAACCTGTGCTAGAGAGAATAATGCCCCCCAAAGGTGTCAACATCCTAACCTTTGAAACAATATGCTAAGTTAGATGGCAAAGAAAAATTAATGCTGGAGACAGAATCAAGATTGCTGATCAATTTACCTTTAAATAGAGAAATTATCCTGGATTATCTGGGTGGACCCTATGTAATCAAAGTGTCCTTATATGTGGAAAAGAAAGATAGAAGGGTCAGTATCAGAATAAGACAATGTAGGAAAGACTCAACAAGCCATTGCTGGCTTTGAAGATGGATATGGGCCAGAAGCCTAGCAATGCAAAAGCCTCTAGAAGCCTCTAAAAATAGGAAAAAGCAAGAAAATGCAGTCTCCTCTAGAGCTTGCAGAAGGAGCACAGGGCTGCTAAAACCTTGATTGTAGTGTTGACCTACTTTGGACTCTTTACATCCACAACAGGAAGATAATAAGTCGGTATTGTTTTCAGTCACCAAGTATGTAGTAATTTGTTATAGCAATAATCTTCCTCAGTCTACTTTTCTGACCCTTCTTCAAACTCCCTTCCCCTATTAAAAGCATTCTCCATTATTACGTTCATTCTTCTCTTCCTGTTTTCTTTCCTTTGTTAATTTCAAATACTTCTAGTATTTTAGCTATCACTTCAGTAAATGTTATCTAGTGAACATTTCTAGCCCAATTTAATTTTTGAGTTTCTGGTGTGTATTTCTGCCTTTAAGTATTTTCACATATTTACCCCAATTAACATAAAATCCATTATGTCACAGACCAGGCTACAGCTTTCCCTAAAAAAATACACTCAATTTTGATTAGGTTTCTGTTTTTCAATTAAGGGTCACACCGTTCTTCAGTCAGCCAATCGTGAAATCATTCACTTATTCATTCATTTAACAAATATATATATTAAATTTCTACTGTGGGACCAGCACTGGAGATGAAATGAAGAATGAGACAGGCAAGATTTCTGTACTCAGGGAGCTTAACGTTCATGTCAGAGAGAAAAACACATTACATAACTCAGATCTTGTGTGTGTGCATGCTCTTTAGACATAAATGGGATGCTGTGGGAAAGATCACTAGGGGCAATCATCGGGGTTGTCCGGGATGGCTTCTCCGGGGGACCATTTAAGTTAGCATCTAAGACCAGGCATAAAATGAGCCCAGGAAGCGTGTTTGAGGAAGAAGAGATAGTAAATACAAAGGTCCTGACATGGGAGAGCGCTCCTTACCCTGTTCTAAGAATAGAAGGAAAGCTGGAGTAACTGGAGAATGTAGAGTGAGGGAAAAAATGGCATGAAATAAGTTGGAAAGTTTGCACGATCTAAGACATGCAAAACTTATAGGTAGAGTTTAGATTCAATTCTAAGTACAAAAAAGAAGTCTGCCCTGGAGACAAAAGCTTGTGAATGATCATCATCTAAAGCTGATAATAAGAGAAATTGCCTAGAGAAAGAGTGCTATAGAGAGTAGTTTCTAGACCAGAGACCCAGTTTCCTCCAATATTTAGAGGTCAAAGTGGAGGATCTCCCAGAAAAGAAAAAAAAAAGTGTTCAATTAGAAAGGATGAAAACAGGGAGAATTTTACTGGAAAAGTAAGAAGAGTATTTCAAGGAGAAAGAGTCAGCTAAATATGATGCTTTCTGGAAAAGCGTGTTAGGATAAAATCAAAACATTGCCCACTGGATTTGACAAAAAGTCACCGATGACCTTGGCAAAACAATGCTTGGCAGAGTGCTGAGCTTTCATCAAAAGTGTCTTTCCCAACATTTATCTTTAATAATTATTTAGATAATAATATTATCTAAAATACTTTTTGGACTGTTTTTTTAAATTAAGCAATCACAATATTTTAATATTGTCCTAATGTTTCAATCACCATTAGGTACTTTGTCACCTAGTATTTTTAGGGTGTGAATGTTATGGAGGCACGTGGGGCTATTTATCCCTGATTTATTCCTATATGGGTCTGTGTTCTCTTGTAGTTGGGGCAATGGTCGGGTGGTTTATTTTTTTAACTTTCATTGCTTCTTTTTTTTTCCTATCTAGTTGTGTCATCACCTTTTTGGTGGGCCTCTCCTCCCTGGGTGGGAGGCCTTGACCCTCTCCGCAGCTGGGAGGCCTTTTTATTTACCAGGTGGTCCCGGGATCAAACCGGGTTCCCCATATGGAAAACGGGGGCTCAATTACTGAGCCACAGCCGTTTCCCACTTCCATTGCTTTTGAAGTTTTTTCATTCCCTTCTCTTACGGTTGGGCAATGTAGCAAAACTTCTTACTGTCTTTGTGGGCAAGGATAAATAAATATAAACCTGATTTTAAAAGAAATGGGAGGGGGCAGGTTTAAGTTTCAATTAATAGTTGGCTGACATTGTGTGAATTTTTTTTTTTAATATGAGATTAAAACAAGTTGTCTCATCAATAAAAACTCTGCCAATCTTTTCACAAAATGGTTGTGAGAAGCAAATAAAGTCATGAAAGCATCAATAAAACCATAAAGCACCATGTAATTATAGTCACTGAAATTAGCTGAATATTCCTAGTTTTGGACCCTTATCTCTTCTAACAATTTATACTTTCTATTCTTTGCTGAGTTTGAAATTATGGTGAACATTTTAGTATAATTAGTCAAAAATATTAATAAATAATTTTAGGTCAGAGGGGCTCTTTATGTTAACTCTTGTAGCCATTAGAAATGGTTATTTTTGGTGTGCCCCCCTCCCTTCTTGACAGTGTCATGGATAAGTAAAGTCACCTCTTAGTGACCTCTGGAAGTGAAGGATTTCTCTGCTCAGACTTTGCTGAATATTATATAATGAGATTCACAAAATATTGCTTTATTTCCCAAAAGTATTACAACCAGTTGTTTACTAGCAATAGTATTAAAACTGCAGAAAGATGGCAACCTCCAAAATCTAATAATTTTGAAACTATTGTTATAAGTGGCATTGTTGGAAGGGATATGTATCCATGACATTTAGAACTTCTCCTTCTTGTAGGCAAATATGACCATGTCTGAACATAACACAGCGGACAAATGTAACATTGCGCTAGGTGTTAGGAGCTGATTAGCTCCCCTGAAGGAGGGTTTGGGGTGTGCATGTTTGTTTTTCTTTACACTATCAGAGTATTCACTGAAAATTAAGTTTTGCAAACTTCTGCCAAACTGAATTAATGTTTAGAGACAGGTTAGAATCATCAGAAAATCTATGGAATCTAACCAGAGTTAAAATTTTGTGAAGAGAAGTGGATGTGACTCAAGCATTTCATGTGCCCGCCTCTCACATGAAAGGTCTCGAGTTTGGTTCCTGGTACCTCCTGAAAAAAACAAACGAGCAAAGCAAACAAACAAACAAACAAAAAAGTCCAACTCAGGGAAGTCAATGTGGCTCAGTGGTTGAGCATTGGCTTAACCCACACACGAAGTTCCAGGTTCAATCCTCCACCCCCAGTAGCTAAAAAAAAAATTTTTTTTTTTTAAAGTTTGTGAAGAAAATTGGAACGGTGGGCAGTCTAATATTAACCCATTCCTAGGTATCTCACCATGAATTAACTTTCTTATGTGTGAAGGATACTATCAAAATAGCTGACTAAAAGAAACTGAGCCTCTCACTTGTCTTTTTACTGCTTATATGTTTGTTTCAGGGAAAAAAAACATAAATGCTGAGGAAAGAGCAGAAAAAGTCTTTGTTTTGAGAAAATCTTATGTATCCCTGAGATCAAACTATTCACAAAGTTAATAATATGGTACTTTAGAAGAAAGTGGAGAAATAATGTAGAGAGGTGACAATAAATGTTTTTATCTTTCTAGCATTAAATATCATGTCTATAATGCACCATGAATTTGCACTGCTCCTTAATATACCCTCTCAAGTTTTGGCATATTGTTCATCTTTACAAAAGGGGATCAATGACACCAGTCTTGAGAAGATCCAGGAAAACCTACATACATCTGACACTTTTTTTTTTAACCTTTAATTCAGTGGTAAACAAATATGTAAAATGTATTTATAGAACATCTCATATAATTCTCTTGTCTTCTGTTCAATCTGGATATGATGAAACAAATTTACAGATGTGGTTGTTAGTATCCATATTTAATTTTTATAAGTATGAGCTTTATATAGACATAGTATACAACAATTTTTAATAGAAATCTATTTGCACACATGAAGTAAATGTTTCACAACTCTTGTCAGATTGTAATATCACTAATTTTCCTCATAATTCTGAAAATTTACCATCACAAACAGATTAATTACCCTTATTTTATGGAAGGAGAAACTAAGTCAAAGAGAATAATCATTATTTTTACAATATCAGAGTGTGGCAGCTGGGAAATATTTGAAGGAAATTTCTATTATAATTTGTATGCAGCCACAGCTCTTCAGTTGCTATAGCACTTGAGTGAAAATTTCCCTTAAGCCCTATTTTTCTTCAAGGGGTGGAATGAAACATTTCAACAATTCTGAAGCACATCTGTAGATATTTCCCAGATGGAAAGTGAGATCAATGTCTAACAAGGCTATTTAGTTTGAAAAAGAAAGACAAAGAGCAAATACCTCATAATTTGTAGAATAATAGAAAAAGAAAATGAACCTAATAAACTCTCTTTCAGTCTAAAAATTCTAAAATCCTATAAAATATGGTTAATGATGGAATTAATATTTAGTGAATAACTACAAGGTAAATAATGTAAAATGTTTCTCTATAAGTTATTTTCCAGGTTTCAATTATTTAAGCTATGTTAAAGTGTATATTGTCAAAATTTTAATGTTTTACATATTATATTAATGGTAAAATAAATTAGAACCTTTATATGACCCATATCTAATTTTATAACAAACACCTTAGATAACTATAACTATTTATAGGGAGAAAACAGAGCCGTTAAAAAGATTAAGTTATTTATTCAATGTTACAACTTAACTAATGACATAATCAGCCTAAGAATATTCTGAGTAGAAATCAATGAAATAGAGAGCAGAAAAAATAAAGAAGTTCAGTGAAATCAAAAGTTGGTTCTTTGGGAAAAATAAACAAAATTAATAAAAATTTAGCTTGATAGGCCTAGGGGGGAAAGACACAGATTATCAAAATCATTAATAAAGGGGGCACCTTTACTAACTTGAAAGGAATTTAAAAGATTTTAAGGAGCTATTATGAATACTTGTGTGCTGATAAATTAGACAACTTAGATGAAATGGGCTCATTTCATACTTGGGTCAATTGGGTCCACTGATTTTTAACAAAGGGGCCAAAGCACCTTAGTGAGGGAAAACTTAGTCTTTTAAATAATTTTGCTGAGGCAATTGAATCTTTACATGAAAAAGATTTTGCTTCAGTATGCATTTCATAGGCAAAAGATAGCTCAAAATGGATCAGAATTTAAACAATTATCAAAATTCCAGAAGACAACCTAGGAGAAAATCTTTGTGACTTTGGGTTAGGCAAAAGATTCCTGTGCTTTAACTCTAAAAGCAAAATCTATACAAGAGAAAAATAATAAATTCAATGTAAATTTGAAAACCTTTCCTTGTTGAAAAAATGAAAAGGCAAGCCACAAGCTAGGAGAAAATTTTTCAAATCATATATCTGATCAAGGATTTGTATGCAAAATATATGAGAAATCTTACAACTCAGTAAGAAAAATAACCTATTTTAAAAAGTGGGTAAAAGATTTAAATAGACATGTCACCAAAGGAGATATAAGAATGGTTAATAAGAGAGTGAAAAGATGCTCAAAATTAGACAAAGGAACTGCAAATCATATTTCAATTCTATACCACTGCATTCCCTCCTTACCTCTTCTAGGTCAGTCTAATGAAAAACACTGACAGTATCAAGTATTGGCAAGGTTTTAGTAAACTGGTACCCACATGCATTGCTGGTGGGAATATAAAATGGAAGAATCACAATCTGGCTGTTTCATAAAACATATTCTTAACACATACCCATAAATTTCATTCCTAAGTATCCACCCAAGAGAAATAAATACATATACTCATACAAGGTCTTACATGCAAATGTATAATATATAATGTTATTATGCATTACATGAATATGGTATATGATATATGCTATATGAGCAGCATTTTCATAATAGACAAAAACTCATAACAATCCAAAAGTCCATCAACTGGTGGATGAATAAACAAAATGAATAAATCAATTAAAAAGCATGGAATTATGATACATGAAATAACTTGAATGAAATTCATAAGCATTTTGGTGAGTGAAAGAAGCCAGATACAAAAATACGACTTATTATATGATTCCATTTTTATGCAATTCCCAGGAAAGAAAAATCTATAGAAACAGAAAACAGATCAGTGGTTGTCTGTGGCTTGAAGTGAGAATAGACCTGACTGCAAACAGCACATAGGGACTTTATGGGATGAAATGTTCTTAAACTGGATTGTAATTCACTGAGCTATATATTTTCATGAGTTGAATTTTATAGTTTGTAAATTATACCTCAATAAAGCAATTTAAAGAAAAAGATTGAAAGCACTCATTAATCATTGGTATGTCCTCAGAATCCTTTGGACACCATTTAGATTTGAGTTTCTTTTGGGGCATTTTTAACTATTTGAAAGTATTGATATTTCATGACTTTGATTATTTCTTAGAGGTCTGCAAGAGAACAAAGAGAAAATTAATGTTTCTTTAAAAAAAACACTTTATCTTGAATAATCTTGTTGGATTGAACCTTTTTATAAATCTTGTATGTGTTACAGGACTTTAAGGATTTCATTTTTCCCAAATCTTGAAATATTTTCCAATTTCATTATCTTATGAGTTATTCCATCATTACTAATTATTCCAAGCTATGTTAAAATACTAAAATAACAAGAATATTTTTTAAATGATGGAATCACCTGGAATGGTGAACACAATCATGAAATAAATCATCATTATTACATCACCCTTCAGTTTTTTAATATAGTTCACATACAACTGTTTTACATCATCTTTCTAGAAGGAGTAAAAGCCATCTGGAGACATGAACATTGTATTCCTTTCTGGCTTTTTTTATTTTAAGCTTTTGTTGAATCCATTGAGAAACCAGAGTTTTGCACTTTACTTATATAATGTCAAAGATGTCTCTCAGAACTGACAGGAATGACATTTCACCTTCATTAGCTGAGTAAGATGAATGTAAATAGGCAGGTGCCTGACTCCAGGTGGTAATGGTTTCAGTGATATTGATCAGATAAATGAAATCTCACACCAGGAGCTTTCAGATGATGAAATCCTAGATGAATTTTCTCAAGGTCAGAAATCAATATATGAACAATATATTGCTAAGGACTAAAAGGAATTTTGAGTAGTCTCATCCAGTCTGTCATTCTATGGGAAGGAACTTTTTAGGTGAAATTTTAGGACATGAACCTAGACCATCCAGTGTCTATCAAAGGGATGTGAGACAGGAATCTTTCATTTTATTAATGATATTTGTTTTCAAAAATGTATTTACTATGTCTTATAAGAGAATAAATGCTGAAAGCAGATTTTTATTCAAAGGTAATTAGAAGATGAAATATAATAAAAATGTACAAAATCATTGAATTAAGTATTCTATTTTATGTTTGTAAATCCCAGAATAAAACACATTTGCAATTATGGAGCAAAAGAACTGCCCATCCATTTCTGGCAAAATTATGAGCCATTTAAGTTTTCAAATTATTGTGTTTTGATGTTGCAAAAGCAAGAGAAAGAAATAGAAATAATTATAAGCTAGAAGTTACTAAAGATGTATTTGAAATCTGGAACCAGAATTTACAAGATGGATATGTTCCAGATTGATGCATGACTGTTAATAATCAGTTAGTTATATTCATAGAGTATTGTCTCTGTCAGGGTATATATTAGTCAGAGTTCTCCATACATGAATTAGCTTGCACAACCACAGAGATTGGTAAGTTCAAACTCTATAGGACAGGCCACAAGCTGGAAACTCCAATGAAGATGAAGTTAAACTCTCCATGAGAAGGTGGCTGGCTGAAATAGATTCAGACCATCTTCTTTCTGACTTCTGAAATCCTTAGTTCTGGCTTTTAAGACCTCTAACTGATTGGATGAGGAGATGCCCTCATTGCTGAGGTCATTCTCCTTTGTTGATGCAATCAGCCATAGATGCAATCAACTAACTGTAGATGTAAATCCATCTACAAATACCCTTGCAGTAATAGTCAGGTCAGTATTTTCTGAACGAAACAATTGGACACCATAATCTAGCCAAGCTGACACATGAAATTAATCATCATAGATAAATATACTTTTAAATAAAACAAGAAAATATATACTACAAATTTAGGTTTCCTATATTCAAAAGCTTATTAAATTTTCTAAATGATGTTTATTCTCATTATCCCTAAAAATGAAGGGGACCAATTGCACCAAGATGGTGAATGGTGATGATTGTTTTTTCCTGGTATACTGGAAGTTAATAGATGTTTGAGTGATACTTTATCACTTGATCTAATTAATTATCATTTTTCTTTGCCTTTTGGAATTCTAAACTTAGTGATGTAAAGTATCCCCTAGGTTCCCAGGCTTAGATCCATGCTATAGCTCCCAAAACAGAACATAGTCGTATAAAATGCTAGTGGTCAAACAGTGTTGAATTCAGAGTGTGGAATGGCCAGTTGCAGAAGAAATGTAATATGGGAGCTCCTTTGGGTATTTAAAGTTGATACAGAAACAAAATTTGAAGTGTTTGGGATGAGAAAGTTATTTGTTGACTGTGCCACATGATCAGTACTTTAGCTCATATCCAATTTTAAGAATAATATTTATTAGTTCTGTTTTAGATTATTCAGATGGAAAATAATAGGAATCTTAAAAGCCTCTGAGCCCAAGTTCTTTCTAATATTTAAGTTATACCTCACTGCATTTCACAGAACATATGGAAGTTTATATTGATTGATTGATTATTCATCAATAGATAGATGGAGAGATAGATAGATGATAGATAGATAGATAGATAGATAGATAGATAGATAGATAGATAGATAATGGAACGCAAAAGAAGATGCAAATAAATAAAAAATACATACATAATTTTGGGGTAAATAATTAGTTTAAAATATTAGAACCAAAAGAGAAAGTTTGAAGAACATCTTTCATAATTATGGACATGAACTTAAAATTTAAAATATTCATAGCAGCATTACTCACAATTGCTAAAAGGATAGAAACAACCCAAGTGTCCACCAACTGGTGAATGGATAAATAAAATGTGGCATATTCATACAATGGACTATTATTCAGCTATAAAAAGGAATGAAGTCCTGCTATATTTGACAACATAGATGAACTTTGAAAACATCATGTTGAGTGAAATAAGCCAGACACGAAAAGACAAATATTGCATAATCTCTCTCATTTGAAATAATTAGTATAAGCACATTCATAGTGTCAGAATCTAGAATATAGGTTACCAGGGGAGAGGGAGGTGATAGGGAATGGGAAGTTAAGGCTTAAAATATATAGGGTTCCTGTTTGGAATGATGAAACTGCTTTGGTAATGAATGGTGGTGATGGGAGCACAACATTGCAGATGTAATTAACAACATTTAAACATATATCTGAATGTGATTAAAAGGGGAAATGTTAGATTGCATATATAATAACAGAATAACTTTTCATTTAAAAAATCCATGCAACTACACTATACAAACAGTGGCCTCTATGTTAAACCATGGACTCTAGTTAATAGTATAATTATACAAATGTCTTATCATCAATTGTAACAAATATCCCACACCAATGCAAAGTGTTAGTAATAGGGTAGGATATGGGAATCAAGTGTTTTACGCATGATTTTTTTGTAAACCTACAACTTTTCTAATAAGGAAAAAATACATAGGTCTCATCTTCCTCATTATAAACAAAAATAAAATTAAACATAGAAAATAACAAAGCAACAAATGACAAAAAATGGGGGGAAATAAAATGGCTAGTGATTCACATAGACTGAAAGATAATGTCAACTCTTCCTTGGAATCAAAGCACTTCTTGTCAATTAATCTTTTTTTTTTTTAGATTTCATTTATCCCCCCCTTGCTGCTTGTGCTTGCTGGGTCAGCTAACCACGCCGCGCGGGCGGGCTTGCCTTCACCAGGAGGCCCCAGGAACCGAACCCGGGGCCTCCCATATGGTAAACGGGAGCCCTACTGATTGAGCCACAGCCGCTTCCCTCAATTAATCTTTTTAAAAACATTATATTGGGATTCATAAAGGAAACTATATAAATAATTCAAACAACTGCCTCATCAATAGCTCTAACACACACAAATAGCGTGTCCCTTGTGAGCATTTTTAAAAAACGAATTTTAATGTATGATGACGAAATGATAAGAAAGCAAAACTAACTTAAAGGAATACTGTTGTTATATTAGAAAATTTAGTCCAATTATGCAGGCTCTCCTCCAGGGAGAAAACTCAGAATATTCAGAAGCTTACATAGCCACATGTTGTTCAAATGATGCCCTCAAATACATATGTCTTATCTGATATTTGATGAAAAGATACACAGCATAGGCTTCAAACTTTGTCAAGGGTCTGGAATAAAGTTGCTTGGTTTTGCTAATTAAGGGCCAATTTGTATCCATTAAGTTTCAAATGAGTAGATGGAGGAGTGGCAACATTTGTGAATATTGAGGAACCTAGAAAAGACCTTTTTCTGATCTGGAGGCCACCTTCTTCTTCCAGTCAGTGGGACTAAGGCAGTCGCTGTTGATAGGGTCAGGGACTTTTCCTGGTAAATAAGTCTTGATCTACTGCAGCAGAAGAGATAAATCATGAAGGCACCCAAGGTCCAAATAAATCAAGAAATCAATGTTTCTAAAATCTGGTATTGCAGGTGTGGCAGTTTGAGATTATTTATAAATTCCAAAAAGAGAGATTATGTTTGTAAACTGGTCTGTTCCTCTGGGTGTGATACCTTTTGATTGCATTAAGTGCAAAGGTTTTAAGTATACTTGATTAAATCAGTTTAGGGCCTTTGATTCAGCCACGCCAGTAGGTGACTCAGAGTTGAGTCCCCACCCCCTTGGTGGGCTGAAATAAATGGACACTCTCTCAAGAAGACATACAGAAGAGAAGAGAACTTGGTCATTTCAGTTCTGCCATGTAACAGAAAGGAGAAAGCTCAAAGAGCTAAAGCCCCAGGAAAAGAGATGAGCCCTATGCCAGCCTACAGCTGAGATCGGAAGAAGCTGGTCCCATGGAGGAAGAGGGAAGGAGAGACCAGGCAGATGTTGCCAACCATCTTGCTTCAACACGTGGCAACAGACTTCAGTGTGGAAGTAACCTTGAGTTGGACTCTTTTGGAGCTTGTAACTGTAAGCTTCTACCCCCAAATAAATACCCTTTATAAAAGCCAACAGATTTCTGGTACTTTGCCATTAGCACCTCTTTGGCTGACTAATACAACAGGGCATTTGTACAATTCCTAATTACTCTGGGAATGTAATTTACCTAACAGAAGGATACAGAAAGGATTGAAGAGGATTGGAATTATGGTGGTGTTTAGATCTCAATTTTAAGTTTCTATTTTGATCTTCCCAGCAATAAATTAAATGTTTCTAAGCCTTTCTAGTGGGGAATTCATGGGAATACACCACCCAAAGCCTCAGCTGGATTTTGTCAACTAGCAACTGACTTATACTATTACAGATTACACCAGGTTGTTATAAGCATCTACCTAACAATGATTCAGCTCTGAGCAGGTGCTTGCTCTTTTTATTAAATTATATTTTGATCACATTGCAGCTGTATTCCTTTGCTGTAGCATTGTTCTGTGTCCTGACATGATCAATCAGAGACAAACTTCTTTACAACGAGTAGGTTTTGCTATGCCTCATTATCACATTGGGTTTATACTGAAATCACCCCAGAATCTTCACACACAGCACAACTTCCTGGGTTCTACCCCCAGAAATTCTGATTGAGTATATGTAAATCAGATCCTGGGATTCTTTTTTTTTTTTTTTAAGATATTCAGGCCATTATGATGTGTAGGCAATTCTGTGATGATTGGTGTAAACCATATAATTTCTTTCTGCCAAAAACATGGAGTTTTTAAAATGAAGTATTGGATATAAATAGGGGGAGGTGAGATGAGGAATTATGCCTAGTAATGCAAGTTACAAGAGCAACCTGTCTAGCAAAGAGAGATTCACAATGGGGGAAATGTTATAAATGAGTCTAGAAAAGTATTGGTTGGTCAGTAAACATATAATCTCACTTGTTAATTTCAGATAGGTAGAAATTTGTTAAAGTCAGGAGAAAGGAAAATGCTTTGGCTGAAAGATTCCTAGTACGGTGGAAAGAACATATCTTTTTCAAGTCACAAGACCTTAGTTCTAAAGATTTCTTTAACAAATTTCTAGCTAGGTCTGCTTGGGTACATGGTTTAAGCTCTGGGTCTGTGTTTCATCATCTCTAAAACAGGGAGAATATACTTGGCCTGGCTTTCTTAAAAGCTTGTTAGAAATAAGAAGACACTATGGAGGATAATCTGTCATTCTCAATGTTTCATTTCCGATGTGCCACTGTAGGGTTACAAATATACGACTCCTGCAAGACTTTCCTGATTGTCAGATCTGTATTTGCATGTCTCTAAGCCTCATCTCCTCTTTTCTGTCTCCCAATCTTGTCCAGCACAATATGTCCAAACCTTACTCAATGCCTCCCATCCTTATCCTACCACCATGAACCTGCCTTCCTTGAGTTTCCTTTAAGTCACTAAGTAACACCATGATCTCCTCACCTCAGTATCAGAACTTGATAGATTTGTTACAATGTTCTTGTACCCTCCTCCACATCCAGTCATTCACTCAGTCCTGCCTCTCAGTGCTCCTGGCATAATAGTCTTTTTTTTTTTTTAATTTATTTATTTTTTATTGTGGGTGAAAATCAAAATTTTCACAATACATACCAATATTTGTAAAATGATATATAAATATATATGCATATATGTGCATTTGCTTACAAAAGTGTTATTTATATATATATAAATATATTTTAAGAGGTGCTTAGATTACTGAAAATATTACACAGAACCCACTGGGATTCCCATGTTGCCCACCTCCCACACCTCCCACCACATCCCACGCAAACATCTCCCACAAGTGTGGCCCACCACCTTCAATGGACTTACACATCCTGGGGCCTTGCCACCAACCATAGACCACAGTTCACATTGTAGACCACACTCTCTCCCACACAGTTCTGAGTGGTGTGTGCTGATTTAAAATGGCCTACATCTGTTGCCACAACGGTACTCAGGACAACCTCCAAATCCCAAAGAAGCCCCTGTATTTCAACTGCTCGTCCCCTCCCTGCTCCAAAAGTGTCAAGTGGCATAATAGTCTTTTAACGTCTCTTCTATGCTCTTTTCTACCTCAGGCTTTTGCATCTGCTGTTTTGTTAGTGTCTTAGTTTGTCAGGGCTGCCATAGAAAAGTCCCACAGACTGGAAGGCTTAAACAAAGAAAATTCTTATCTCACAGTAACTCAAGGCTAAGGCCTGAGATCAAAGGGTCCTTTTAAGGAAGGAAATCCATCTCATGCCTCTCTGGCTTTTGGTGGGTGCCCAAAAACCCATGGCCTTCCTTGGTGTGTGGTGGCATAACTCCATCTGCGTCCTTCACATACCATCTCTCTCTGTCTTTGTCTCTCCTACTCACTGCATCTAATTTTTCTCTGCTTATAAGGACATTAGTCAGATTAGTTTGCCCTCAATTTAACTGATATCTTCAAAAATCTTATTTACAAATAACTTCAAATTCATAAGACTGGGCTTTAGGACTTGAACTTGTCTTCTAAGGGAACACAATTCATTCCCTTAAAGTTGGCCTGGAATGTTCATTCCCATGTTCACCTAATTACCTTCTCTACATTCTTCAGATCCCAGATGAAATGTCTCTTCTTCAGTGAAATTTTCCTAAATCCCCATCTCTGTTGTGTGCTCTCTCCTCTGGAAGGCTTATTACAACCATACTTCACTAATTAATCAAATGTCTTATTGCATAATATCTGTTTCTCCTATTAAAATGTGAACTTAATGAAGCCTCAAAGAAACTTCTAGCCTCCATTTCCCTGTGCCAGGAATTCCATGGTGCTCTTGACTGTGATGAGAACTTGATAAGTGGTTTCAATTTGAGTTAGGATGTTGGTTACATGATTTTTTGTTTGTTTGTTTTTTCTTTTCGTTGGAATAACTCTGCAAAATCTGATGTGTATTCCATACTCACAGCACATCTCAGTTCAGACTGGCTACATTTAAATTCTCAAATGCCACAAATGTCTAATGACTCCCTTATTGGAGAGTGGTGATTAAAACATTTGTACTAAATTTAATTTTGAACTTTATCTGCTATGTTCTTATGTGATTACCATTTGTTCTCCTTATTCCACATTTTGATTTTTCACCTTTGGTACCTTCATATAGACCAATTAATGTTATTTTAAATCATTTTATCTTCTCTTCTCAACCAGTCTAAAAGTTAAACAGTCAAGTTCAATTCATTTGGTGGTTACTGTCAGAATTATATTGCTCATCCTTAACTTATCAAAGACCAAAATTAATGTTTACATTTATCCACCTCCCAGAGAATGTATACATTCTTTTTTTCAATTAGAGAGGTTGTGGGTTAAAAGAGAAATCATGTATAAAATATGGGAATCCCATACACCACCCCGCAACCAATACCTTGCATTGGTATGGAACATTTGTTACAATTGATGAGAGCACTTTTTAATAATTGTACTATTTTTTTTAACAAAGTGATTACTTTTGTTACAATTGGTGGAAACCCACAACAAAGTTCCTAGAGCCGATAAATGATTTCAACAAAGTGTCTGGACATAAGATCAACTCCCCCAAATCAGTAGTGTTTCTATACACAAGCAATGAACAATCAGAAGAAAAATACAAAGAAAAATTCTATTCACAATAGCAAGCAAAAGAATAAAATATCTAGGAATAAATATAACCAAAGATGTAAAGGAATTATATACACAAAACCACAAAACATTGCCAAAAGAAATCAAAGAAGACCAAAATAAATGGAATGACATTTCTCGTCCGTTGATCGGAAGACCAAACATCAGCAAGACTTCCCTCTCGCCCAAAGTGATCTATAAACTCAATGCAATCCCAACTAAAACTCCAACATCTTCTTTGCAGAAATGGAAAAGCCAACCATCAAATCTACATGTGAGATTAAGGGGCCCTGAAGAGCCAACGCTATTTTGAAATTAAAGAATGAAGTTGGAGGTCTCACACCTCCCCATTTGAGAACTTATTACAAAGATACAGTAATCAAAACAGGAAGGCACCAGCCCAAGAACAGACATACAGACCAAAGGAATTTAACTGAGAGCTCAAAGATCAACCCTCACATTTAATGTCAACTAATCATCCACCGGGGGCAAAGATCTTTCAACTGGGAAAGCTCAGTCCATTCAACAAAGCTGAAGTGGTGTTGGGACAACTGGATGTGCATCTGCAAAAAAGGAAGACCCTACCTCACACCACACACAGAAATCAACTCAAAATGGATCAAAGACCCAAACACAAGAGCTAGAACTATTAAACTCCCAGAAGAAAATGCAGGGAAACATCTCCAGGAGCTGGTGATTGGCAATAGTGCTTTATACCCTACACCCAAAGCACAAGCAACAGAAGAAAGAAATAGATAAATGAAACCTCATCAAAACTAAAAATGCCTGTGCCTCATAGGACTTAACCAGAAAATAAAAGTGTTAAAAAATGGAAAATATATGTTGAAGTGGATGAGGAGAAATAGGAATACTCCTCACTGTTTACAGCAATGCAAAATGGCGCACATTGTGGAAGACAGTCGGCAGCTTCCCGCTACTCAGTACACACTCAAAAGAACTGAAAGGAAGGACTTGAACAGACATCTGCATACTGATTATGGTAGCTTGAGATCATTTATGAATTCCAAAAAGAGAGATTATGTTTGTAAACCGGTCTGCTCCTCTCAGTTAGATGCTGTTTGTCTTCAAGAGACTCAATTCATTGATCCCTTTCACTCTGTGCATACTCTTTTTTACCACGAGAGTATGCATTTATTTCTTAGGTGTTTGATTAGAAAAATAGCATAATGTGAAAATTACGTATCTCTATTTACAGTTGGCTGACTAATATTCAGGATGATTTTCATTGACACCAAATTAAAAATAGCAGAGAATACTAATGATTTTTTATAGTAAATGCATATTAAATCTGATGCTTTTATGAAACAAGAAATTTCAGAGATGCATTTGTACTCATAACTAAAATAGAGTTTTTCATCAATATAATTTACCAATAAAATGTAATGAAAAAGGATGGGTTTGGAGACAGAAAACTTGGCACCTACATACCTTATCCCATCTGTAAATGCTGTAACAGTAGAAGGCCTTCTTCACAGGTCCATAGTGAGGATTAAATGGGATAACATGTTTGAAATTTCTTCATAAACTCTAAAATACTGTACATATGTTAGTTACTGTCTGTGTGTCTGTGAAAGTGAGAGAGAGAGAGGAGATGAAATAATTCTTTTTAATATTCCCAGTGGACACAGACTTGATATATGTTCATGAAACTGTCAACATCTTCTGTTGGATTTCTATTAGCATACAGATGGCATTAGAAATACATTATTAGATCCAGAAGAACTATTCTTAATATTCTTAAAGATCATGCATACACAACACCTATAATTGTGCTTGACTTCCCTTGTGCATGAGGTGTGAATATATACACTTAAAATATCATATATTCAACTACTTTAATTAAAAATTCACATGAAAACCATCTCACGACATTAAAATTTCATAGATAGATTATAGTTATAAATATAGATTCTTTTTAACTGAACTGAATCAAGGCATTCTTTTTCCTCCTCAAGCTAGACAAAAGGGTGCTGATTGGTCTACCTATAAACCTCCAATTTCAATTGTCCTGTGGGATATTTAAACTGCCTGGTTAATGAGAGAGTAACACCTATTAATGCAGAGCCTAATGTTTCTAACTATGAATATCGGATGTTGCATCAGGTTAGAGAGCATAGAAATAGCTAAATTAATCATCTATACCATATCCTTTGAGGAGCATAAAAATTTGTTCTCTAGGCAACCCCAGGAGTGTATAACAGAGATGTGACGAGAGGAATAAAATTTGAGGATATTATGTCCTCCTCTTCACAAAATGCCTGAGCTAGTTTATTTTTATTCAAGCAATGAGGCAAGACCAAAGCAGTGGCCAGTTCCACTGCATATAGAATCACTGCAGGAGAAATCTCTATTTTGTTTACCTGTGCCCTGCCTTTGATTCCTTATTTAAGAGGTATCCAGCCATTTTGTGTAAATGTTGATGATAAGCTAAGCCTCAGCAGTTATTTTGGGGAAAGAAGATGAAGGTTTAGAATAGCCCAGATGTATTTAATGAATATCTAACTGTGAGCAGGAATATAGAAGATGACAGCAGCAAAATTACAGAATCAGAGAAGCCAGAAACATTAAAGCAGAACTGGATGACATCGTTAGGACCACAATTTTAAAGGGAGGCACAGAATATTCTGCATATCAAATTAGTCATCAGGTCAAATTGCAAGTGAATTCACCTCCTATGTAAAACTTTGGAATTCCCACAGAGAGGACTTGGAAGGCAAATGTATCCCTAGGTAAGCAGTCAGAGCACCTGATTCCTGTATAATTACATGGAATGAGAATTTGATACATGACAGTAATTACCTAGCTGAAGGTGCAATTAGCCATTTGTGACCTCATTCTGAGTGGCAACTAATTAACCCTTAATGTCAAAAATGTCAACCTTCATCAAGACACCAAAGAGAAGTACTACACGATCAGCTAAGACTTGTTCCAACCTATTAATGGTTGGATCTGTCATTAGAAATGTGAATATATCATTTTTCACATCAGCATTTATGTTAATATGTAGAGCATACTCCATTTCTTTTCTTTTGTGGCTGCATTTCCCTTCCTTACCTTTGTGTGGGTAAAACTCCTTTTCTAAAATAGGAATATAATTACCATCTCTTGGTGAAGTAAAACAGTCAGCGAGGTATATAAAGAATAATAAATTGTCAGTGCTATGTGATTTCACATGGTTATAGAAATGGCTCAAAATATGAAAATATTTGAAACTACATATTATTATCATCATCAATACTTATCAAATATTGATGATCTCTTTGGAAATTGATTCTGGTACCTCTTCATAAATTCTGAAGACATAACAAACATCCTTTAGAATTCTATGGTGAAATATAAAGCCATAACCTTTTATAAACCACCAAATATACCAGCTCACAAATATGTCTCTTTATTATATATTGGCAGCAAAATATACAAGGTTTGAAAATCTATCTAATATGTATAGGTTTGCTTCAGATAAGGAACATATTTGTGTTTTTTTTCTTCACTATTCTAAGGTTCACAAGAATAATATCAGAGGCAACCTTACAAATAATTAGGATGGACCTACATTGAATTGTGTTGAAATGAACCCAATTATGAAATAAGATCAATACAGAAAATACTTTTATTAAAGAATGAAAACAAAATCTAGCACTGATATTTTATTGTTTTGGATTCATCACTAGAAAAGTATGATCTGTGCTGCTAAAATTTTTTGTAGATTATTTGATTCATCTACTCTTACTTCAAGGTTGTTTCAAGGGTCTAAACTTAATCTAGGCAATTTTTTTCTTCCTCTGGGGACCAAACCATTTTCTCAAGCACCTTACAAACTTGTCTTTCTGGAACTGCAAGTGCAAGACAAAGGAAAAGTGCATAACCAGTAAAATGCCATATTTTCTAATTTATACATGTGGCACAAAGTTCAGGTTGCTTTATATGAAAGTGCAGAAAGGTAATTGATTATAATTTGTTCAAAATACTGTTGACAGTTTGTATTATTTAATATCATTCTAAAGTCCTATTTTTATTCTTATCAATAAACATAGAGCAAAGACATATCACTTCAATTTCCTTTAATAAACCCTAAAATACAATATTAGTATTTCTCAAAAAAAATATTAGTATTTCTCTATATTTACTATATTTAGAAATCTATTTCTTAGGGTTGCTATTTCCCTCTAAACCACGCACAGATGTAAGTTCCTACACTCAGTTCAGGAAGATGAGAAATGCTGCTATAGACTCTAATCTCTGAAACCGGAAAGAAGGTAAAGCTTCTAAAGATAGTGACAATGAGGAGTGAGAACAAAAATAAAAATCAAACAAGCAAACAATACGTGCTAATTAAAATGAAAACAATACTCTCACTTGACAATGAGATGCAAAGTCAGAGCAGGGCAGGAGATGCTTTGCTTAGAGGGTATTACTGCATTTATTCAGGTGAGAAATTGAAAGCTACTTGACACAGATGATAAGCTTAGCAACCATAGCAGCACAGGCACATAGAACAAGCCCTCTCCACTGCCTGTTTTAGCTTTCGTGTCCACACTTCAAGTCCGTGCAGAATGGACTGCTGCTGCTGTATTCACCCTTTTTGCACCTTTTCAGTCGTGGATGCTGATCTGCGTTCTCTGAATGAAGGCCAGATATTACCCAAGGGGCATGGCTAACCTCTTACTCTAAATTATAGTTGTTTATCCAAACCCATATATTTCCAGGTGACAGAGGGTTAGCCAAGGGAGATACACGCCAAACATGTATCCAAGCAGTCGGTTTAGACTTTTCTGATTTAATCACACATAATAAAATCTGTGAAGTCTGTCCACAGTCACACATGTTATATGTGTGAAAATAAGTTTTTATTTCATTGACAAGGCTTTCAATGTTAATGCATTCTATCTGAATGCTTTTTGTAATTGTTTACTGATGAAATATTTTAATAATAAAATATTTTTAAACGTGGCTCAATATTTCAAAACAGTTTTGTGAATTTGTTTTATAGCTGAAAAATATTTTAATAAAAAATTAAAAATCTCTGTCACTAGTAAGAGAGTTTAAAATTATTTTTTATGGTAACAGGTAAATAGAGATTACTGAGTTTAATGCTACAAGAGCTTACAAATGAATTTCTGCATTATTCCAATTTTCAAAGCTTATGTCATCCATTTTGTAAATTGACACTTTAGCTATACTTGGTTGTTATTTTTAATAATGATCATACTTCTTCATGGGATTGAACTTTCAAATTATGGAAATATATTTTACACTATTATAAAATACATTTTAGTATCAAGGGAACTGGATTGCAAATACTTGTGGCTGCAACTATCTCATTTGCAAATATTAAGAATAGCTACATATTAAAAGGATCTAAAATTGACTAAGAGACAAGTTATCAACATAGTTAAAATGCAGAATTTGTCATATTGTTTTCTTAAAAATTGTGACGTTCATTCAGATAGGAGTAGTTATGATTTGCAAGAGGAATGAAAAAGGTTTTCTTAAAGGAAAAATGGTGTGTGTGCATGTGTGTTGGCCCAGAAAAAGATGGAGTACAGAGAGTGAAACACAACTAAAGAGAAAGAATATTGTTTTTGTGGCACAAAAAGTGAATACAGTGTGGGTTTCACCAGGAAAAGATAGCTGTTTATTTGATATTTCTTTTGAGGATTTGAGAGGATGATGTGAAAATTTGGGGTAATGAAAGATATAGGAAAACATACATTTACTTTGGGTCTTAGAAAGTCTTCCTTGATTTATATATTGTGTCTATTTCCTCTACCAGATTATGAGTTTCTAAAAATAAGAAACAATAAATGTTCATTGTTGTGTTCTATCCAGTGCATATCACAATAACACTGCACCAAAGACAATGGGGGATAGCTACAGATGGAAGAAAACACATTTTTTAAATGAATTTTGATTTATTTTTAAATTCTGTTCTTGAAATTATCTCAGATTTATAAAGAGTTACAATAATCCTATAAATAATACCCTTCTCCCAGATTCCTCAAACATTAGCACCTTCTAAAACCATATAAAATTATTAAAACCAAGGAATTAATAAAGACGCAATACTGTTAACTAACTCTAGAGACCTTATTCAAATATTCTCAGCAATCCCACTAATCTCCTTTCTCTGGCTCAGGATCCAATCCAGGATTCATACATTGCATTTACTTATCATGCCTCCTTAGGCTGCCGTAATCTGAGAGAATTCTTCAGTCTTGCTTTGCCTCTTAAGATCTTAATGCTTCTGAAGAATACTTGCCAGCAGATTTTAGTATGCTCCTCAATCTGAGTTAGTTTCATGGGTTTCTTCGTGGTTAAATTTGTTATGTACTTTTAGCAATAATAACTCAAGAGTGATGGCATGGTCTTCGCAGTACATCACATCAGGATGTATGTCACGTCTATATGCATTAAAGCTGATGTTACATTTGTTTGCTCGATTAAGGCGTTGTCTTGGAAAACTGCACTTTATGAATATACAATAATGCTGAAGAGACAAAAAGAATATTGTGCTTTACTTGTTGAATTTTTTCTTCATGGGGATGTGTAGACAATTCTAAACCTACTTCATATGTATTGTAGAACTGAAGAGACATTGTGGAGAATGCAACCAGGTTTCCCAAGGAAAGAGGAGAGTTACAAATAAGGAAAGAGGCAAGGTTAAATAAAGCTTGTGTTATTTGGATTAAAAGCACAGATAGAAGTATAAACTCATGGTTTTTACTATTTTGACATTCTATAGATATTCCTATATAATAAATAATATATATATACTATAGATATTCCTATATGCTATATTAATAAGGGAATAGATATATTTGTGTATGTATTCATATAAATGTAATTCCTCAACATGTCAACTATACTTTGTTAGCAATGAACATAGCTAACACTCAGATATTGGTTTTGAAAACCTGGAACATACTGTGGTTCCACAAAGTAACAAAGTGCTCAACAAATGAAGAGGGCATGTCAAAAATACAGAAGTCCATCACCCACCATCCATTACTAAAACTTTTTCAAAAAAGAAACTAAGAAAGCAATTCTATTTACAAAAGCATCAAAAAAGAATACTTAGGAAGAAGTTTAACCAAAAAGTCCAAGACTTGTAAACTGAAAACTACAAAAAAAAAAAAATTTTTTTTGAAAGAAATTTAACAAAACCTAAACAAATAGAAACATAATCCCATGTTCATTGACTGGAAGACTTACTATTGTTAAGGTGGTATATTAGTTTCCTGTGGCTGCTGGAGCAAATTACCACAAATTTAGTGCCTTAAAACAACACAAATTTATTATCTTACAGTTCTGGTGGTTAGAAGTCCAAAATGGGTTGCACTTAGCTGAAATCAAGGTGACAGCAGGACTGCAGTTTTCTAGAAGCTCTAGGGAAAATCCATGTTCTTTCCCTTCAAGCTTCTGAAGACTGCAATCCTTGGCTAAAGGCCCTGTCCATCTCCAAAGCCAGCAAAGTTCAGCTGAGATTTTCTCACTTCATAGAACTGACACTGACTCTTCTGCCTACCTCTCTATGTCTCTACTTATCTCTATGATTATATTGGTCCCAAGTGGATAATCCAGATTAAGGGCCAAATGTTAAAATCAGCTGTTCAGCAATCTTAATTCCATCTGCAAATTTAATAACTCTTTACCATGTAACATAACACAGTCACAGTTTCCAAGGCCTGGGACATAAACATCTTTTGGGAACCATTATTTTGCCTACCACAAATGGCCATACTCTACAAATTTATCTACAGACTCAGAGCAATACCAGCTGACTGTTTTCCTCCAGAAATTGACAAAGGGATCCTAAAATTTGTATGGAAATTTAAGGTACTCAAATCACCAAAATAATCTTGAAAATGAATAACACAGCTGGAGACGTCATATTTACTGATTTCAAATGTTTCTGCAAATCTACAGGGAACAAGACCGAGTGGTACTGACATAAGAATAGACATAGATTAATGGAATGCAATTGGGAATCCAGAAATAAACTCTCACACTCACAGTCAATTGAATTTTTTAATTTGTTTAAGTAAACTTTATTTCAACTTCAAAAGATAAAATAACAGACAAAAGGCAGCTTAAATTATGGAGGCATTACTCCAAAATGTTCTTTCCAAGCACATTTATCTCATTTAATCCTAAAAACAAACTCATTTGATAGTGAAAACATATGGCCATGCTAAAACTTGTACAAAAATCTTTATAACAGCTTTATGCATAATGGCCATAAGGCAGAAAAACCCAAATGTCCATCAATTGATAAATGGATAAACAAATGTGTGCTATATCCATACAATGGAGTATAATTCAGTCATAATAAGAATAAAGTACTGATACATACTATACTATGGATAAACCTTGAAAACATTATGATTTAAGTGAAAGAAGCCAGAAACAAAAGGCTACATACCATGTGACTCCATTTATATGAAAAGTCTACATTAGGCAAATTCATAGGGACAAAATATAGATTGTTGATTACAGTTATTGCCAATGAGTACAGCATTTCCTTTTAGCATGATGAACATGTTCTAGAATAAGTAGCAATGGTTGTACAACCTTGTGAAAATACTGAAAACCAATGAATTTTATACTTTAAAGGGGTGAATTTTATGGCGGTTAATTTTATCCAAAAATATTTATGATTGCATACTGATATAAAAACAAATAAATAAGTGGAGGAGAAGGGAAAATTCCTCCTTTCCATATGATTCTAATTAATAAGCATAGACGGAAATAAAGAATCACCATTTCGCACAAATCACTGTAGATAACTGTTTCAGGCAATATCATCAATGGATATTAAAATTTATTATTAAAAGTATGATTGAAAATGTGATATTTACATTGCTTCAAAGTATATCCCCTCCAAAAATATTCAAAACCAAAACAAACCACTTTTAAAGTATACATGACAAAGGTCCATCTTCTTACATATTTATATAGACATAAAAGGAACCTCATTATAAGAGTATTTGAAATAACAACATAATAAAATTAAACTCAGGCCACCATCATATATGATAGCTCTAAAGGTAATGAAATTTTACAATCAATCTTCTTCCATCAAGTATTACAGTGCTTTTACTCACACTATAATTTTCCTCTCTTACTCTGCATTGTCCAATTTAGATTTTTAGTTCTTCATGTTTCTAAATCACCACAGGCACGATATTCTCTTCACTGGAGTCTTTTCCTATGAATTGTATAGCTAAATATTCTGCTTATGTTGAAATGAAGTATAGTATCTTCCTCTACTTAGTGATTTTGAAATAAAAATATCCGTATTACTAATTTGGAGATTCTACCACATTCTCTTTTACTTGGATATTTTTACAATCTTTTCATAATGTAGGAATAAGACACATTTAAATACTCTCTGTTACTTTTCAGAGTCTATGCTATATTAAAAATAAGAGGAAAACAATAAGAAAATTTTATTTTTACTTTTTATCCTCAATGATAATTTATGGAAGAAAGAATACCTCGTACCAAATGAAGAAAATTATTTATCTATTGGACTTTTATTTCATTTATATGTTCTTTTAAATAGTTCCTTTATCCTGATTTTTATTTTATTTATATAAACCAGTAAACTAATATATAAGATTTAAGTTATAAAATTATTTTATAGAATAAAAGTAATAGTAGCAAAATATGAATGTGATTATTGATTCATTCTGCTACGGGTAGTGTTTTGACAACTCAAATTTATTGGATTCACCTTAACTTCATATTTTTATGCACTTATGCTCTACATACTCTTATATAATAGAGACAAATGAAGAATAAGATATTGCCCACACATTCAAGGATTTTATAATCTAGCCAGGTGCAATGTGAAAGTGTGGCAGTGCCTTTATGATATGTTAGCCTTAACAGCCTATTCTTAAGCAACAAAGACAATTCTAGGAGCTGCTTTATCACTGAATATAGACAGCTACCTATAAGTAGGTTCTGGTTATATTAATAACTATTCATGCAGCTGGGTAAATATTTGGGTACACACACAATAGATAAGACATGTTTATAAATTTAAAAATCTATACACATTCTGGCAATTGCTTTAACATTTAATTGTGAGTATTCCACAGCCCTCAATATGTCTATTAATAGTCATTGCATAGGCATATGGGTTTTCTTGGAGGATGATTATCCAAATACTGATCATATTTTACAATGCTTAACTTATAATATCTGACAATATTATAGCCTTACGTAGTTTAGCTCAAGGCAAAACAAAAATGTAGAAAAGTAATTGGAAATAAAATTAAACCCAATGAGATTTAACAGCACCAGATATTTAAATGAAAACTTTCAAGAAACATCTCAAGGCCCAAGAAAATGCTCAAATTTGTTATATACAAAGGCAAATGTGATAGTAAAGTAAACATAAAATACAAACACAGAAGTTGTAAATCTCTCCCTTTCTCTCTCTTTTTCTTTCTTTCCCTCCCTCCCCTGTGGAATTTCTGGGTCATATGGGAACTCATGTCTAAAATTTTAAGGTACTAACTTTGGGGGAAAAAAAGGCCCCTGGTGAAATAGTCTCTTCAATGAATGTTGCAAGGGAAACTGGATATCCACTTGTGAAAGAATGAATCTGAACCTTTTTCTTACAATGCACACAAAAAATGACTCAAAATAGATTATTGGCCTGAATGTAAAAGCTAAAATGATAAAAACTCTCAGTTGAAAAGGTTAAAATCTTCATGAACTTGGATTAGGCAATGGATTCTCAGGTATGATACCTATAGTACAAGCAACAACAAATTTTTGATAAATTGGACTACCTCAAAATTAAAACTTTTGTAACACAAAGAATCAATAAATTGAAAAGATGACACATAATGGGACAAAATATTTGCACACTGTATTATCAAATAAGGGTCTATTATCTGGAATATAAGAACACTTGCAACTCAACAATAAAAAGACAATAAATCAAATAAAAATTGAGCAAAGAATTTAAATAGTTATTTCTCCAAGAAAATATATAAATGACCAAAAAACACATGAAAAGGCGTTCAACATCATTAACCATTCTGGAGATAAAAGTCAAAGTCACAATGAAATATCACTTCATTCACATTTAGGATGGCCATAATAATAATAACAACAATAATAATAATACCACCCAAAAAAAAGCAAAAACAAAAGAAATGTGTTGACAAAGATGTGGATAAATTGGAACTCTTATGCATTGCTTGTGGGAATGTAAAATGGTAAAGTCACTTTGGGAAACAGTTTGGAAATTCTTCAAAATGTTAAACATATAATTCCCCAATTACCTAGCAAGCCCACTTCTAGAAATATACCCAAGGGAAAGGAAAATATACATCCACACAAATTAATTGTTCATAAATATATATAGCAGCATTTTTCATAATAATCAGAAAAAGGAAACAACTGAAATGCCCGTCAACTGATGAATGGATAAACAAAATTAATATAGCCCTACGATAGAATATTATTCAGCAAAAAGAAGGAATGCTACAACATGGAGGACTCTTGAAAAACCAGTCATAGAAGACCACATATTGCATGAGTCTATCTTTATGAAAAGTCCAGAATAGACAAATCTATAGAAATAGAAAGCAGATTAGTGGTTCCCTAGGGCTTGAGGTTGGGGAAATAAGAAGTGATGATTGCTGAACAACTCTGTGAATATACCAAAACCATTGAAAAATACACTTTAAATGGGTGAATCTTTATGGCATATGAATTGTATCTCAATAAATATTTTAAATAAGTTAAAATAAAAATTAAAGGAAACATTAACTAAGAAAACAAAAAACAAAACAACAAAAACTGCAAATGTTCAACAATCCCATATCTTTAATAGAATAAAGAAAGGATCAATTAAGTTTCATCTGAAATGAGAAATTAATAGCCATAAATAACAATATTCATTACATCTGTCAGATAAGGTTACTCAAAGCTGGAGTCAAATAAAGCCATCAGTTCCATTTGTAACATATTGTTTGTAAAAGTTTCAGGAAAAAAAATATTGGGAGCATCTATATGGCATGTTACCCAGAGTTTTCAAATCACTGTTATACAGTCACAAATCACCTCACCAAACGTGTTGGCCTAAAACAGGAACCTCTTCTCGCCTGCTTGTTTTTACAGTCATTCCCCAACAAACCCCTGTGTTTCTTACCTTTATAATGTTGTTCACATATTCTTCCTTTAAAACTCACCTTCAAGCATAGAGAGATGAAGAGATGAAGAATTTTCTTGTTTGTTTATTATTATTATTATTGAAATAATGGAAATGCTCTAATGATGATTGTGGTGGTCTCTTTAATCACTGATATCCATCCAATGGAAATACTTAAGTATGAAAACACTTAAATGTAGTTTTAATTATTTAGTAATTAAATCTGCCCTTTACAATTATTTAATTTTTAAAGATTTAATTTTAAACTCTTCAAGAATAATGTATATGCCTTATTTAATTTTTCATACTCTATACAAGGGATATACTAAGTGATGCACAGATATTTGAAAAATGAGTGAATGAATAAATGAGTTACTACAAGTGG
Organism: Tolypeutes matacus; assembly: GCA_026826555.1. Taxonomy (NCBI): domain Eukaryota; kingdom Metazoa; phylum Chordata; class Mammalia; order Cingulata; family Chlamyphoridae; genus Tolypeutes; species Tolypeutes matacus. The sequence continues at coordinate 53,793,382 of JAKSZT010054334.1, forward strand.
CTTAAGTGGACGATTAATGTCATTTGAAAGTTGATTGATTTATTTGACATTAGATATTGAAGAGCCACTAAACCCATACCATGAAGAGACATCACCAGCAGAAATTAGATTGAGACATATAAATGCTCTATATTATCTCAAGTGGCATATCAGTGCATTAGGCAACCTGATCATCTTAGGTAGAGTGTAACATACAGCAAGACTATAAAACATAAAAAGTGAATTCTCAGGGCTTTTACTCATAATTTATTCAAGAACTGTATTGGTTTTGATGTTCAAATATTTATCTTGCACATGCAGCCATCATCTATAGTTTAGTGCCACATAAATTAGTTGTGATCAATTCAAAACCTCTCCAATTGTATTAAGCCATACAAATGTGTGGCAAACCCATCGTAAAGCATCATGTCAGCAATCACTGTGGCTACAATTTTTAGTCATGTGATGCCTTTTTGGTCATTACTAGCTCAGTACTGGAAGTGAGAGATGGAAAATTAGGACTGTGTTGAATGAGCTTATGGTTCATAGACTCAGCAGTCTACAAGATAATGTAAATATTCAACAATAAACAAACTATTATAAGGAAGAACTCTAACCTACTTATTCTCTTGTGTCTCGTATACATTTGGTAAACTTCAAATTGCAGCAATGCAGCTTTAAAAATAAATGAAAAAGGTTGGAAGGCCATCGGAATTTAAATGATTTTTCTTTTTTTCACTATAGAAACAAAAATCTAGGCTATTATAAGACATATATAAGATTTTCAGAAGAATAAAGAAGTACCAACAATTCCCTAAAACCTTTGCAAGAAGTTTCTGTCATCAAACTGGGATAATTGGTACCTTTAAGGAAAAGGCAGACTTGAGGATTTTTTCACCTTGAATGGACTATATATTTAAAGTTTCCATATAAGCAAGACTGCATGATGATAAAGAACACAGTCTCTAAAGCTATAATGCCTGAATAAATCCTAGATTTTCCACTGATAAATGTGGGACTGTGTCAGTCTCTTCATCTCCTAAATGTGATAACGATACTACTTACCTGCAGCAATATCTAACTGTACCACAAAACCCTTTTGCCTTTCTTCCTTTTAATAACAGAAACCCGTGAGTGTCAGCTGGTCGCATAATCATCCTACAGAGTTAAATTCTCAATTTCCCTTGCAACCAGGTGTGGGTATGTGTCTGAATTCTGGTCAATTGTATATGATGAGAAGTAGGTGTTATTTCTAGATCTCCCATTAAAGACAAGTATCTTGCCCTGTTTCTTTGTTTCCCCTTATTGTTAGTAATTGACAATAACTGAAGCAGCTGCATTGGAACCAGAGCTGACAGCATCCTGTTGACGATAGCAGTGACGTTACATTAGCTTGTTTCCCTGGCGGATGTCATAGAGGAGAGCCTATCTCCCCACCGTGAACTGTTATACAAGAAGAAAATAGATTTCTACATCCATTAGCCACTGTAATTTTCTCCTCTTTCTTTTAGCAGCTCAGCTTGTGCCTGCTCCATAACTAACACATTACTTCATAGTGCTGTGATGAGACTTAAATTGACCTAACATGTATAAAGCACATGGAACAGTGCCTGACAAATTCTAAGCTCTATAGAGATGTTTGCTATTGTGATTCCCATTATCAATATCACTTTCTGTTAACCAGGAATCAACTAGATAAATACAACTGTAGTAGGAATGCAGAAGGATTTATAAAATTAAGTAGGATCCCAATCCCCATCATTAGGCATTTACACTTTACTGATATAATTGTGACATTGATTCATTGTGTACCTCAACAGGACATAAGAGATAGGGAAAATAAGATGTGATGCTTAGAAATTAGCATTACACTTAATTGATTTTGTTATTTCTTTTGTCTAATTAGTATATAAAGGAAAATAAATAAGAATGATTTGATTGATAGAGTGGTCTTTGTAGTCAAGCTTAGTTCATGCCCCAGCTCCCAAGCAATACCTGGGCTAATCATTTACATTTGCCGAAGGTTCCAGTCCTTACCAGTAAACTCATACTAATAGCAGCACCTTGAACAGCTGGCATTTGGATTGCTTCCCACATCTTTTCAGTTTCTGCCCCATGGGTAGCAGTCATTCCTTATAGATTGGATTGACCCTCTCTAGCTCCAGCCATGGGGACTGGTTGGCCTAAGCCAATGTGGCTTAACCTATACCCCCTTGCCACAGTGAATGGTTCATAAAAGCCAAGCTAACTTTTCATGGCATCCCTAGGCCCCTAGGTTTTTCTAAGGGAGGATACAAGCACCATGAAGCTCAGGACTTTTGCATTATGATGTGAGGAGCGCTATTCTTCTCTCTCCTCATCTAGCCAAGGAGGACAAGGCTCTGGTTGTTGCTTCAAGTCATCTTACAAAAACAGCGCAAGGTTAAAGTCCACACAAGTCACAGTACAGAGAACTGTAGGAAAACAAGGCCAGAGTTCTTACTGACCAACCAACTTCTGGACTTTTCAATAGTGTGAATCACATTTGATCTTGACTTTTCTGTTACTTGAAATCAGAAGCATCTTAACTGATTTACCATTATGTTGTTTGTGAGTAAAATGTTAGAAATACAGTGATTGACATATTGTGAAAACAAAATCACTACTAGTCATTATAATAGAAAACAAGAATGGTCACATTTATATGCACAAAAATATTTTTGTAATAATGTTATTCTTTGAGAGAATGCTCACCAAGTACTTATGAAGAATGAAGCTGTTACATGCTTCCTTTTAAAATCAGCATATATTTTATTATATTCATTATTTGACTTCTAAAGTGAACATTATACACTGCATAGAAATACAGGAGACACTCACCTGAGAAGTATTTTTCTATTTGAAACATCACACGCCATAGAAATCTAGATCAAATGAATTCTAATTTTAGTTCATCCATTTTTAGTAGTTATTGGCAATTATGCACATCTTAGGAAACCTCCTGCCTAAACATGGAAGGTTTGAAAATGGCCAGATATAAATGTTACTTATGAAATCATTCAAAAAAGAACTCAAACTGAGTATTAAAAGCACTGAATGGAATTAAATATATTTCATTTTATGGTGAAATACAAGATGAAGAGCAGAGTACTACTGGGAGAAAGGAAGGTTGCTTTAATTAAAATGGAGCCTTGGGAGTTAAAATATGGCTATTTCTGAAGAGACAAATCCAGAGAGTAAAATTTCTATGAGGTATAATCACAATCTTTGTCTGAACAGCACACTAGGAGAATACTTGAGTAGGCACAGTCTCCATGGCTAACAGATACTCATCATATACAAAGTACAAGTAAATGAGCATCACAAGTATTGGATTTCTGGCATCACTTAAACATCCACAGTAGAAAAACGGATGTACCATATTGGCTGTGCTTCTGTTACTTTTTCTCCTTTGATGAGTTGGCCAACTCTGTTGACCATCATATGCTATTATGTAAAAGTAGCAGTACTTACAGATAAAAAGTTCTACTGTCAAGAAAATTTCAGGTGGGGAAAGCAAGCATAATACATGGATATAGAAATATTACTTTGTTTAATGAGTTAAAATTATAAATAATCTAAATAAATACTATGGTACTCAATCATACAGAAAAATAGTATAAGTCAATGATACATTGTATAGGACATAAATGGTATGGGGAACATATTTTTGAAAGAAATGAGAAATGTGGAAATTCTTTCTGTTTAAATTTCTATTTGAACTTAATTTTTTCCAAAATTAATCAAAATTATGTTAAGAGCAGTACCGAAATCATCAAGGGATGTGGAGTTGGCAGTCCTAAATTCATATTGTAGATTTGCCATTTTCTAGCTCAGTGATATAACCTCTCTTAGCTTCACAGTATTTACTGTAAAATAGAGATAATTATTACTTAGGCTTGTTATGAGATTAAGTAAGAAAATGTGAGTAAAATCATCTAGATATAAAACATAGTCATGTAATGTCTATGCAAAATCTCCATTCTTTGGGTAGAAAAAAACATAGTCATTATGTTTTTTATGTGTTGATTTTGGAAGGGCTGGCTTTGCTAACAAATAACCCAAATATTTCAGTAGTTTTACACAGTAGAAGTTTATTTTTTATTCATATAACAGCCCAGAGTGGGTGTTCAGGTTGACAGAGTAGCTCTCCTCCCATTCAACTATTCAGGATCCATGCTCACAGCAGCTGTGCCATCTTTAATTTGTGGTTTAAAAGTCACATAGGCACCCACAACTCAGTAAAGGAGGAAGATAAAAACATTGTTGATAGCTAGCTAGGTGTCTCTGACACAGTCACCCTTCTTTCCACTTGCACAAGTCCCCTTCCAAAGAGAAAAGCCAAAATTCCATCCAGTACCTGAATCCAAATCAAAATCTAGGGTCTCCAGGGAGTTCACAAATTTCTCCATCAGGTCAGAATTTTCTCTTCATCGTCTAAGAACTTATGGAATGAAATACAAGTTTGTTGCTTATCACAGCTTGATTTTTTTCAACCTCCTTCTATAACTTACAGGGTTGGGAAATATTTAGAATTCTTTTCAAGTTATCAAGGCAAAATTTCACCAAATATTTCGCCACTGTATGAGAAACATTTAAAAATGGATTGCCAGTTTTCTAACTTGCTATATTTTCCTTGTGTACCATCCACCATAGGAACACTAAGTTAATGCAAGTCATGTTAATATTTTTTATCATTCTTTTTATTACAACTGCATCCTACTTCAAGTTATCAATATTATTACAATAGTTAAGGTTTACTAAACTTCTGTAGATTCCAAAATTTTAGTGTCTTAATAATGCATTTTGTTTTTTTCTCAGTCCTGGTGGGGATTGTGGGCCGGAGGTTATCTCCCTGTATAGTCACTCAGGAAACCAGGCTGATGGTCATTCTACCATCTTTAATACATTGCTCCCAAGGTCACTCTGGAAGGTCAACAGAATGGGCAAACAGCATGAGGGAGCGCACTTGGGAGTTTTTTATCATGTCCATTCACATTCCATGGAATATACTCATTTCATTAGAGAAAATTCAGTTAATAACTTCTGGCAGTTAATTGAAAAGGAGGCAGGGAAATATAGCTGTGTGCAAAAAAAAAAAAAAATGATAGATTGGGATTTTGATAGCTGACATTTTCTGCCGTCATAAAGAAAGGAACAAAACAGTTAAAGATAGAAAATTTTTAAATGTTTTCTCATCAAGCAGCATCCAAGCTAAGAGACAAGGAGGAGAGCAACAATGTGAGTGTACACCAGTAAGAATGGTTGAGTGGGAGTAAATGTAACCACAGTCACTAGGGCACATCAAGGCAGCATGAAACCTTTATAGGCAGGGGACCATAGATGGGCATTGCAGAAAAGTATCCACATTTAGGAATTAAGTGTTTTAGATTTCAAGAACAGAAACCAAGTGTACGTAATGTAAGCTAAAAAGGATATTATTTTAAAATACTCATTAGCTCATTCAATCTGCAAAATGTATGTGGAACCAGGCTTGGAGAATATCTAGTTAGAAACAATTCACTAATTCAAAACAAAAGTGGTCCTGAGAAGATACCTTTGCCATAGCCAGTGGAGAGAGGCCATAGTTTTCCTGCTGATTCCACCAATACTGGGCACATGTGATCACCACTAGAGCTAATGGCAGTCCTGAAAATGAATATTGGATACTGCTGCTGTCACCTCATCCAAACAGAGTCTTTCATGCTTGCTTCTTTGTGTCACTAGTAACTGATTCAAAATGTGGAGTGGATGCATCTAATTGTTGGAGAATAAATTATAGGTTGCTATTCTAGTTGCTAGAGAGTCTGCGAAAGTAAGTATCCAGCATTTCATATCCTTAAAAAGAAGATGAAATCTACCTGGAAACATAATTGAGTTCATAAATAAAACAAATGTTTTCAGATGCTGCATTGTCTAAAAATAAAAATTAAATAAGCAAAACAAAGACAATGGCTGTATCAATACTAGTCCATTATTCTGTTTATATGATCAGTTCAAGATGGAAAGAAATCTTGTGTTTAGGAAAGAATTTGTATCTGGCAAATTTTTTTAGGTAATAGATAGAAATTTACTTTGTACCTAAAAATACAGTTATATTATTTGATTTAAAGAGATGCACTTTTATTTATTTGAAAAAAGAAAAAATAAATAAAAAGCTCCTCTAGTGGGATCCATAATCCTGATTATACCCAAATTTCTTCAAGATAAGTTACTTGTCCATTAAAAGGGAACCTGAATAAAAATTCAAAAGATAAGTAAAATATATTTTCATTCAAAATAAATACAGTTGTATCTTGGTATTTACTTCATTGTTATAATACGATAAAGTTTCCACCATCAAATTGACAAATGCCAATATTAGTCGCAAAGAACTTTTAAAACCTGGCACAGACATTATTTGGGTAAATCCAACAGTAATTATTTATCATTAATATGCATATCAGCAACCTTCTTTGAGACAGGAGATGGAATAAGTTTCAGGACCCTAGGATGCTTAACAGAGAGCATGCAGATAATGGGATCTGAGCCAATGAGTGTCACCTTAGATTTTCAGGAAGCTCAAAGGCTACTCTCTTCAGGCCCAGTCTTATATCCATAAAGATAGCTCAATCTGGTCATAGTCTTGCCTGGATATGACTGAGGATCTCAGCCCTGGGCACGTGTACCTTAGGATTATATAACACTTTATGTAATCACTAGGTACTTGTTTTAGTCTGTTGGTCTGCCAAAATGCAATATACCACAAATGGGTGGGCTTTTATAATGGGGATTTACTAGATTGTAAACTTAAAATTTCGAGGGTGAGAAAAATGTCCAAATCAAGGTATCATCAGGTGATGCTTTCTCCCTGAACACTTGCTGTTGGTGATGCTGGACATTTTTTTTTTCATTAATTTTTCTTTTAAGAAGCTTTAGGTTACATAAATGTTACATAAAAAATATAAGGGATTCCTATCTGCCCCACTCCCCCTACACACACACTTCCCCACATTAACAACATCCTTCATTAGTGTGGTACATTTGTTACAATTGATGAACCCATATTGAAGCATTGTTACTAACCATGGACTACAGTTTACATTATAGTTTACACTCTGTCCTGTACAATTTTGTTCTTTCTCATATGGAAAGGCATGTGGCAGCACCTTTTGTTCTCTCCCTTCTCTTCCAGGTTTGGTTGTGCTCAGCTCCTGGTTTCCTCTGGCTTTCTCTCTGCTTCTGTGCCTCAACTAATCAGCTTCAACTAATTATTGTGGCATGGGCGTGGCAAGAAAGCTGGTAGGCAGATGACCAGCTTGAAAAAAACCAACCATTTTAAATAGCAAGGTAAGATATTTACAAACTTTATAAATATCTAAACACTAATAAAATAAATGACATGGTATATTTATGTAGTGGTTTATGGTTTTCAAATTGAAACCCAGAGAAGTTAAATGGCTTACCAAAGGCAAAAAAATAAAAAAGGTTTTTGAGCAAATACTAGAAATTGGGTCTCCTAATTCCTAATCTAGTTCACAGTGCACTTAATACATATCACTTGACATTGATTACAGACTGGTAATCGAAAGCTTCTCTAAACAACCTGAAAAAATATTAGGATCTCAAATTTAAAAATAACTACTCAAAAAGTTGAATTTACCTCATGGTACAACAATGGGAAATCTCCATCTGTGAATTAGGGCAGAATTAAAACTATATCAGCCAAAAATAAACAAGTCTGCTCTTAATGGGATGACACATCTAGGTTCAGAAACTGCTGTCCATGGAAGAAGAGTGGATAGAAAATGCATGCTGGGCTGGGTTTTTTAAAATATAAATTTTAATAGCTTTAGCACAGATAGGAATTCCTGACTATAATTCTTTCTTGATGGAACTGCTAAGAATTGATTAAAAAGTAAATTTGCCCAAACAGCTTCTAAATAATTACCCAACAATTTTCAAGTGGAGCCCAGATAGAAGTATGCTGCAAGAAAATTACTTATTGTTCCATAGTTGAAGATAATTAAGTTTATCTTTGGGGCCCTGCCACTTCTCCTTTAAGTGCCCTAGTTTCCTCTGACTCCTAAATTGTACAGAGGTCAATATTCTCAAGTAGCTCCAAACTAATCCACAGATAGGTATTAACCCATATAGTTTATCCCATAAACATTATAATTTTAGCATTATTTGTATTTTAATAATTGGAGATTCTGTGATAACCAAAGACTTCCTACATTTGCAATTTAAGAACTGGACCAGTGTCATGGAAGGTTCTTTTGCCTACACTGTCACATAAAGCATCCCTCAAATTATTCAGCTTAATAGCTGACTCTGCATGCACGTAAACCTGTTTCAAGTTTAGAAAACAAAGAGAAAGAGGAGCAAAAGGCAGAAATATAAGAAAATAAGACTTTAAACAATAAAATAAGCAGACTATCAACATTTTCAAGCTGGATAGGTTTCTGTAATCTTTATTAATTATTTTTACAAAAAGTATTCTGTTTAACCCTCATATAAACCCAGGAAGTGAATAAGAGAGGAAGAAAACAGACATATGCAGAGTAGGGTTACGTGGCAGCCATGGGTAGTAGTTATTATTTCAATTTATAGCTGATGAAATGAGACTTATTCATGTTCTACAAACCCTTACTAAGAATTTATTACATATTGCCTATGAGTATCCACATTATCAGTGTAAACCTTCACAAGAATTCTTGAAGTAGGCATTATTATCACTATTTTAAAGAAGCAATTGAGGCAGAGAAAAAAAACATTTTTTAAAGAACAGACCTACAACTTCTTAAAAAACAGAGCTGGAATGTTGGCTTTATCTCTATTAACCCAAATCTACTTCCTACAGTCCTCTAAATGCCTCTGGAAGCCTGTCATGGACCCAGAGCCACGCAGTTTGCAAATGAGTTAGCTAGGATTTTCAAATCTCCTGACCCTTCAAAAAGTGGTCTTTCTACTACTCTTTGTCAAAACATTGACAAACATCTCATTGATAAAGAAAAATTTAATTGGGCTGGTTGCCTCCAAGAGGCCAAAAATCTGGACATTTAAACCAGCTGAGTGATTTTTAAAATATTTTACCCACACGTGAAATATGAGTCTATATTTATTATACAGAGAATTGTAACAAAAAAGAAATATATAAACAGACTAAACAACAGAATAAAGAGCAATTTTTAAGTTGTTCTAGCTGAGAGTGATAAAAAATTACTTTGTACCAAGGAAGGAATATATAATATTTTAGCCAAAATGTCTAATCTGCAAATAAACAAATTAAAGGCTACAGAAACATCTATTATGCAAAGAAAAATTAGAATTGGTAGATGGTATTACAAACTACAATATCCTTTCCACAATATAATTTCTATCAAAAAGAAAAGAGGCACCTCATTTTAAAGACAAAGATTAATAAACAAGGGAAATAACCAGCTTTCAGAAAGTAATCCTTCTCAGTTCTCCCAAGGATTGTTTTCTCATTTTATTTTAATGACTACTTAATCAAGACGTATTAATTTTTCCCCGAAATGGTCCAAAAAGTCAGGATTGAAATTAAAGCAATTTGAGATCAACTGGAGAATATTTTAAGGGTAGGAAATCTTAATAAATATGATTGATGAAATGACAAATATCGAAGCAGTTGAGCTAAAGAAGAATATGAGAACAATTTAAACAAAATATGTGTTCAGGGCTTTGAGATTTCAAATCATCCACACAGGCTAAATTGTGTAATAGTCAACTTTGGGGTTATGATGACTACTCACTGTAACTCTAGGGAGCCCTAAGTTTCCCAAAGGAAACAACGAAACCTCCTTAAAACATTCTTCATGTGAAATGAACTTGAGTAGGATACATATGTTATAATAACACAAAATCACAAAACAAACCAAAGAAACCATTAGTGATGAAATACAAATTTTAGTACTTGACACAGTATTAAGTAGGCAGCAATTGTCAATTTAAATAATTATTGATGAAGAGGACATAGTAATTTCCAAAAAACTGGGCATATACAGCTACTCTTTTAAAAACTATTTTTCTTTTCATTTAGTATTTATATGAAAACTGTATTAACTAAAAATAATTTTATTATAATCTGTCTGCAATATATTCTAATGTCAAAGAAAGTAGGTCCCTTTTAGAAAACACACTGATGAAAAGAGCTAAGATGACAGGTAGGGAAGTTCTACCGAACATCAGAAGTAGGGAGAGTAATTCAGCAGAAGAGAAAACACAGAAGTCCTAGGCTATGATGTCAGACAGACCTGGCTACAGATTCTGAATATGCCTCAGGTCCACAAGTCTGAAAAACAGAAGTGTATTTTTTTTTCTTTTCTAAAATACATTTGGTAACAAAACTTAATCTGAACTGATGTATTACATTTACAGTGAATATTAATTTACTAAAGTGTTTGGTTCCAGGGTACTCCCCAGATTATACTGAGGGTATGGCATATTACAAAGCAAATGCACTATTCTCAGTTTTCTAAAACCAGAACAGTTTTGAATTTTTAAACACATTCATCCATAAGAGTTGGTAATAAAGAGTAGATCCTTTATCTTGCAACTTTTAAGCCATCTAAAATGTCTCTTTAAGTAAAGCTTACTTTATGGAAATGAAAGAATATATCTTAAAGGTAATTAAGAAAACACATTACTAGTCACAACTTGGCTACATCCTTGCTCCACTCATCCAAAATAAAGGGTATTTTTGTTTGGTTTGGTTTTGGTTTTAGTTTTGGTTTTGTTTTCCTTAAGTACACTTTGGTCTATGGATTCTGTTTTTGGAGAAGGTATTGTGTGTTAAATACTTGCTCCATATATTATTTTTGGTTACATTATGTGGAAATTTGACTGCTAACATATTTTTTTAAAAATAACAATTATTCTTATTTAGAAATACCAAGAAAAATTATAGGGTAGAGTGAAAAAGTAAGCTTAGAGTTACATGCTATACCTGGAAAGACTACCACATGCCTCAGAGACATAACCTAAACATTGATCTACTGCAAGTAAGCTTCAATTTCCAACCACAAGGTCACAGATAAACCCAACAGATTTCTAGAATGTACCTGGCAGATTTAATCTCTCTCACTGTTGGAAATATCTTGGGGACTACATATATTCAATATTATTGTGCAGAATTTATAAAGAAATAGGTTATTCTTCACTGGATTCAAAACAGCGTGAGTTGGTGATGTGGAACTGATGAAGACCCTTTATATAAAATTGCTTGCTTCTCTCTTCTTCTGCCTGTACTTCCTATATAACCCAAGTTAAACAGATCACACCCCTACTCCCATAATTCCTACATAATCCCTAGCAATCTGTTTTGTGCTAATCTCTGCAAAAACTAGGCAACAAAAAGCCCAGTGTTGGGACAGATGTGGCTCAAATGGTTGGGCATCCGTCTCCCATATGGAGGAACCTGGGTTTGAATCCCGGGACCTCCCGGTAAAAATTGAAAAAAAAAAAAAAAAAAAAAAGCCCAGTGATATGATGGGGTGTCATGAATAGACGATATAGATAATGAGAAACATTGGCCACAAATTACTAAGGTCTCTTTTATCAAGCTAAAGTATATAGATTTTCTCATCTGCAATAGGAAATCAGCTAAAGATTTAAAGCAGGACCATACTGATTACCTGAATTAGGGCGGTAGTAGTGGAAAACAGAGAGGAAAGATTTAATTTGGAAGACAACAGGACAATACAATCAATAGAAACAAGGGGCTGCCTGAATGCAGAAGAGAGGAAAGTTAAGCAGTATTCCAGGTTTTAAGCCTGGGCCCCTAGGAAAATGTTTATCCTTTTCAAAAAGAATGTAGAAATGAACAGCTGGTTTATTTAAAAAGATAGGGACTTGGGTTTCAAAATTATTAATAATTGTGGGACTCCATTCATTGAACAAATTTTTAAAAAAATAATCATGAAAAGCAATGGCTGTCAAACAACAGTAGGTGAATCAGAAATCCCTAGGGAAGATGTAGCAAATACAGATTCCTCTGCTCCAACTTCAGGTATTCTAATTTAGTAATATGATAGGGGCACTGGTAATATCTATATATTTTTAAAAGCCCTGTATGATTCTGATATGCAGCCAAGGTATGGGAAACAGAGATAGAGTGCTCTCACTTTGGCTAGTTAACCATTTCAAAAATTTAGGAAAAATTTGATAATGGATAAAGATGATGAGTGATGCAAAATGAAAAGCTGCAGGTGTCAGTAAAATTTCAGCATGAGAGCATAATTTTAAGAGAAAAACAAATGGATTTTTTTGGTGCACATAGAGGTCTAATTTAATTTTAGTTTCCATTACCATTTTTTTATTTGAAGAAAATATCTGTTTTTTTTATTATTAATTTCCTTTGTAGTCTTAAATACTTGCTCTGTAAATGAACCTAGACTTTTAATTCAAGATTGTGCAAAATAGCTGGGGGCAATTTTTCTTTTATTTTTTTCTGTTCCATAAATGTATTCATTCATTAAGTTGTCATTTTAGCAAATGCATTATTCAATATTTATTGAGTACAAACATTGTGTTAGGTGCTGACAAACAATAGTCATTTCATAGCAGATTAATAGAGTTTTTCCATCTCTTATCCATTCTCCAATTTAAATGTCATCATTCATTCCCTGATAACACAACCAATCCTCCTTATCATATTAACTCTGAATTTTTCAGAACTTCCATTCTATTTATGTTTGCCATTCAGAACTTTATATTTGAAAATCATGATATATGAAAATGGAAAAATAAACCTTTTACTTTCTTGAAACATGAGATAAAATGTTAGAGAAAAGAGGGCAATTAGAAAAGGCATTAAGAACAAAGTATATTCATTAAATCCCCTGGCATTATCCCAAATGAAAATGGTTTTTATAACATAAATCAATGTGAGTATTACCTCAGAATTAAGAATATTAGGAAGAATCCAGGGGAAATATTTAGAGTCCGATGCTGAGAAATATATAAAGAGGTTTATTTAAGACTGAGATTTACTCTTTAGGCCCACGGGCTGCATCCACTTTTGTTCTGGCAATTAAGCAAGGTTCTACCAGCCACCACCATCATCTAACTACTATGAGTCTATGGAGCAGAAAACTTGAACAGGCTCGAAGCTTTCAGCAGAAACTCTGACAGGATCATGACAAGAGCAGTTAAACGCATAAAAGTGGAAAATGACCCATACTCACCTCAGAGCTATTTCAAGCTTTCCAAGTATACATCCAAAATTACATCTATTGATCTTTATTTTCGGGGATAGAAGAGACTGGCTTTTAGGAACTCTTTAAAATGTGTAGAGAAACTATAAACAATATCTTCTTGATAGAATTTCTTTTTTGATAGAGTATCTAAAATGGACCTAGAGGTCTTTCCACCTCTTACCATGTGGACAAGCAGATAGACACGGTATTATGTGGTTGCTGATGGCATTAGTTTTCCCAGTGAGGTTGATCAAGTGTCTCCAGTCAGAAGACAAGGTCTAAATCTAGCATTCCCTGTGACTTTCCTGTTAACCTTAGATCTGTAAACTAACCTACAGCAGAATACCCCAGCTAAGCATATAAAGCAGAAGCCCTGCCCAATCTCATATAGGTTGAAGGCTTGGAGCCTATTGTTTTTTGGCTGAAGGAAGGTCAAAGAAGATCACAAATGGAATCAGGAGAATAGTATAGTGTAAGTTCACTAGTTAGCCTACTGGACCAGATCTGAAACTCTATGGGGAAAGAACAGGTGAAGGTCAAACCTGAGGGATCATTTTTATGGCCAGCAACAGAGAACACTGCGCGTGAGTGACAGGAGCATTGTCCTCAAGTCCACGTGGACTTCCGAGGGAGTGATGTGTGGGCACTCAGAGGGCTAGCATCTCACAGAGGCCACCTCAGTGGCAGTGGTAAAGGCAAGGGGACCCCTTCCAAACATTTGAGGGCTGCTGGAACAGTTCGACATAAAGCAAGATTGTTGTGATCACTTGTAAATCACTGCTGAGAATTTCTAGACACAGCATAACCAACTAGATTTAGAGGAAAAGAGTGGTCTTAACTAGCAGAAGTGGAGATAAGAAACTGGCCACATATTTCATTATACTTAAAACAGATGAGACCCAGGACCACTCAGATTAGAAAATTTCGTGAAGTCTTCTGACGAGGTAATAATAGTAATAAACAATTTCCCGTGATGATTTTTAAATAACCTATTTATCTTGGAATAATTTTAGATTGACAAATGTAAAGATAATACAGAGTTCTCATATACCCTTCATGCAGTTTTCCTTAATGTTAGCATCTTACATGACTATCATATTTGTCAAAACTGGGAAATAACACTGGCAAATTACCATGAACTAAACTACAGATTCTATTCAGATTTCATCAGTTTTTCCACACATGTCCTTTTATTGTTCCAGAATCCAATACAGAATAGCCCATTGCAAGTAGCATGATTTCTAAAAATTACAGAGTGATAAATTAATTCAAAAATACATATTGTGTGTCTAACTAGTGTTCAAGACATAACCAACGTTATGTATTTTTGAATTAATTTATCACTCTGTAATTTTTAAAAATCATGCTACTTGCAGTGTAATATTTTGGGTAATCTAAGCACCTCTTAAAATATATGTATATATATATATAAATAACATTTTTGTAAGCAAATACACATATATGCATATATATTTATATATCATTTTGCAAATGTTTGTATGTATTGTGAGAATTTTGATTTTTACCCACAATAAAAATAAATAAAAAATTAAAAAAAAAAAAAAAAAAAAAAGACATAACCACCTGAAGGATATTTTAGTCTAATCAGAAACATAAGAGAAAAGGGGCAATTTTAGAATTTGTGATAAATGCTATGATACAAGCAGGCACAGTGGACTTTGGAATCACACACAGAAAGCTAAACTGTCTGGGTGGAGGTGACATTTACTCTGAGAACCCCCAAAAGCAGATAAGAGTTAGAAGGCAGATTGGAGGTGGGGCAGGCTCTATCTGGGTGAGGAATTACATTTTAGCTGAACAAGTCTTTAAAATCACTAAAGTGTATACACATATGATTTTGAAAACTTGCTTTTGTTCAGTTTTCCATAAAGCATTATCATTTTCATCCTCTTCTAATTGTGAAAAAAATTATAAAGGCCATTATTCTTTAACCCTAATTAATTTTATTCATTCTCATGCCTGGTTGCATAATACTGTGGTACTGATTCTCAAAGTCCTGTTTTAATATATCCTGAAACTCTAATTGAATATAAATATAAATATTTATATAATTTATATAAATAGAAACATGAAAAATTTAGTTTAATAAGGCATCAGACCAACTCTACCTTAATTTCATCCAACTTCTCACTAAAGTTCCAATGAAGATACCCATATAATGTTTATAAATCTATAAACCAAATTATTCCTAGAATGATGCTGTGGTTGAAGTAAAACACATACACATACAAACCATTTCTCCAAATGTCGCTTCAAAATGAATCAAACCTTCTGCTTGTATTACTTGAAGACTGCAGGTTAAAAAGAAACTCCAGAATTTCTTTTCTCTTAATTTTTGCCTTCACATACCACAGGTGTTCCTCTACCAATTTCCAGAAATCCATCTCCTCAATCAAAAAATTTTCACTCACCTATCAAAAACTGTAGAACATCTGAGATTTTACCCTACTTGCAAGCTAACAGGTGAGCCATTTCAATTCCATGGATTCTGGCATAAGAGAGGAAACTTCTGGGTCAGAGATGAATAAGAGTTTACTACACACAGAAATCGCCAGAGCATCAGCATTTTTGTGCCCAATTCTGACAGAGTGATGCAAAGAGGTTTACATAGCAGGTCAGGGGATTCCATGGTAGAAGAGAAACACTGAATTTAAGGAACTAAAATCATTTATAATGCATGCTTCTCCTTTGCTCTGGAGCAAGACATTATGTATACTTTACTGGACACTAAGCAAACCTTCCTTTGCTCCAGAGGAACATAATATCTCTATTTAAGGCTACTCATGATATAAATATTCTTTAAAAGATAATCCAGAATAAAGGACAGTTAATGCCTCACTCACAAGGCATGTAAAAACATGAGAAACCTATGTGCCTTTCTATACCACACTCTGCCCTGGTGTGGTTCTTTCTGTTCTTTCCTTCCTATTCCATATTAAATATTGAACACAAAAGCTCAGAGCTCTCTCTAGCACGGCCAGACCCTCTTTGAAGAGTCATGGAGGAGAAGAAATGGGCATGGGCCAAAGATATCCATGTGTGTGTGTGTGTGTGTGTGTGTGTGTTAAAGATGAGATGGGAGTAGTTTAGGAATACCCATAAATTAAAACATTGCATGTATTATAAAGAAAGAAGACAAATTGAACAAAGTAGACATGAGTCTATATAGTAATGCCTAGGGAAAATTTTTATTAACTATAGTTTTGAAAAAAATATGTTTATAAATATAAACTGTTTCTTAAAAACATACAATATCTGCTAAAAGACAGTGATAAAGGGAGGAATGGAAATAAACTCTTTGATTTATACATAGGGTTAACCCTTAACTCTGAGACCAACTCAGTGTATCAGAAGATGTACTGACCAAAAAATCCCTGCATTTCCTTGGTGCTATGGTCCAAGAGAGACAGAACAAAGTCCAGTCTCCAGACTACTTGCCTTATTCCAGATTCTGCCAGACATTGAAGCAGCTGTGCCTTAGTGTCCTCACATATAAAAGCGCAGTGGTAATAGTCCCTGCCTATAGTAGATTGAATTCTGTATCCCAACAAGGACGTGTTTTAATCTTAATCTGCTTTTAATCTCACACCTGCTCCTACAGGTGTGAAGTCATTTGTTAAAAGTACCCTTGAAGATGTAAACGCAGTTAAAATGTGGACTCATTTGTGAATAAGATCTCCTAAAATACTATTAAGTGTGGCCAAACTGAATGGGGGCAGAGCTTAATCCACGTGACTGGAGACCTTATAAAGAAGAGGACTTTCAGTGCCGTCAGAGAAAACCACCGGAAGAAGCCAGAAGTCAGTGGAAACCGGAGGGGCAGACACAAGCAGACAGAGGCATCGCCATGCACCGAGGCAGAGGTGCAAACCAAAGAACGCCCATGATTGCGGCAAACCAGCACCCGAACCTACAGGCTTCAGGGAGAATGCGTGCCTAGTTGTTGCCTCCATTTTGGACTTCTAGCCTCCGTACTCCTGAGATGATAAATTCCTGATGCTCAGCCAACCAGTTTGTGGTATGTGTCACAGCAGCTCCGGCAAAGCAAGTCAGTATCTCACTGGAGTCTTGGGAAGATAAATTATCACACCTAACACAGTAAATTCTCAAGATGTGCTAGTGGATTTTCTTCTTCACCACATAGTGTGATCACAGCATTTCTTCTCCACTATTTCTATCCCATCCACCCACCCTACCCCTACCTTCCAAGTAAATCTCTCTGTATTTGTTCTGTAAATTAAAAATTCTCAGTATTTTTTTGTGCCTTGAAACAACAATCCTGGGAGCTTTGTGCCTGGAAGGTATAAAGATTATTGAAAAGGACACACACAAATGCCAACCAAGATGCGTTACTTAATTTTGAATATTTTAAAACACACACTGGTCTTTTGAAACTTTTTAAAGAAAGAGACAGTTATCCTGAATAGAATAATAGAATATGGGGATAAGAGTATTTCTAGAGTAAATAATAGAATAATTTAAGAACATTCATTTGTTATCATCAGACAAATGAAATAAAGTATTGTCTCTAGAAATTACAGCAGGGGGGCATATGAAGTGAATTCACTTTTAAAAATAGCCTTTGCGTGATTTTCTTCTTTCCCTATTCCCTTATATTTTCATCTAATGTCATTTATTCTTCATTTCCAAGAAATATATTTCACTACAAAAGCAAACATACAAATAAGATGTAACAGTGGCAAACTATAAGTGGCAAAATGAAGGCAAAATGGAAGAGAGATGTGCCTTATAAAAATTGGGTGGGGGGGAGCAGGTGTAGCTCAGTGGTTGAGCACCTGTTTCCCATGTACAAGGTCCTGGATTCAATCTCCAGTATCTTCATCCTTTAAAAAAAGTATTAAAAATTAAAATATATGTATGGAAATAAAACTTTCAAAAGGAGAAAAGTCAAATTAATAAATGGTGTTTCAGTCAGGGGTTTCAGGATGCCTGTATATTAACTTTGTGCCAACTAGGTGTCAAGGATTGTTCGTGTCACATTTTACAAAGACATCTCTCTCTCTCTCTCTCTCTCTCTCTCTGTCTCTCATGCACACACATCTATCTATCTATCTGTTTACATATTAAGAGTTTTATTTTAGGGAATTGGCTCACACTATTGTAGGGGCTGGCAAGTCTGAGAGCTTTAGAGCAAACTGGCAGGCTAAGATTCAGGGTAGAAGATTATTGTAGCTTTGAGGCGTAATTTCTTCTTCTCTATTGAACCCTCATTTCTTTGCTCTTAAGCCTCCAATGACTGTATGAGGGTCACCCACAGTATGGAGGGTAATCTCCTCTGCTTAAATTCAACTGATTGTTGATGCCAATCCCTTCTACAAAACACTGTTGTCCAAACAAATGGGCACCATGACGTAGTCAAGGTAACACACAAAATTAACCATGACAAATAGGTAACAAAAATAAAGTTTTCCCCACTATTATTTTCTAGAATATTAATATTTGAAAAAGAAAACCTTAATTCTAGAATTTTTTCATATTTATTTACATATTTTCAAGAAATGTTACATATAAGTAAAATATGCACGTATTAAAAATTCACAGTGGACATTAACGGATGAGATGAAATTGAATTCACTTCTGAATTCTCCTGCCTCATCCCTGACCTGAAGGTAACCATTATTAGCAGTTACTTGTGTACTCTTCACCAAAAAAAGTACAGAACCATATATAAGAGGATGATGATTATAATAGACAGATACATGTGCAATAATTCATACTTTAATAAATGCTTATGTAACACTTACTATGTGCCAAGCACTGATGTAAGCACTTTAAAATTATCTCAACTTATATAATTCAATATATACCACTTTGCCATTTTTTTTTTTTAATATTTCATTTACTAAGATATGTTAGTATATTAGGTCATACAGCTTTGTGTCATTCTTTTAAACAGTTGCATAGGATTTTTTGCCCACAGAATTTTTTTAGGTCAATTATTAAAATAATGTTTCACTTAACCAAATTGTCATTTTTGTGTAAAGACAGTAGAAAACATTCTTAAATATGAAAGAACTCAAAAAATGTGTCAATTTTATAAAATTCTTGGGAAAATTACTCACAGCATCCAGTTAAAAGTCTCAAAATAAAGAATCCAAAAATGAAGATTTCATAGTAACAAGGACTAAAATGATTATTAGGACTGATAATTTCATTGAATGGATTACACAACTTAGCAGGGATATTATAAAAATAATAGCAGAAATCAAAAAATATTAACATTTTATTTTAATAAAAGTTTTTCTATAATATGAAGCTGTTTGTTAAATTTACAGTTTTCCCAAAGAAGTAGACATGGACACATAAATTAGGCAAAGTTATTTATTACACAATATCTATTGTTTTGTTTCTGCATTTAATAAAGAAATACAGGTTTAAGAATTCAGTTGAAGTTAAAAACCAAGGAGAACTGAGAAAAATGAACAAAACATAAAATAGTAAACCAAAAAATATGAGTTAATGAAAACATGAAACAATGGAAACAGAATGCAAATGCAGAAAATTAAGGCTTAAAAGATGACAATGCTACAATTGAAAACTTTTTAAAAACAAATTTTGAGAGCTATAATGTGAATGGGTTAAACTTCTGTATTAAAAGTATGGCCCTCTAATTCAATATGAAAAATTCCTACATATATTGTCATTAGATATACATAATACAAATTTATTTATGTATAAATATAAATATGAAACTAAACCCTATAGAGAATAAATCTATTCTAAATGCCCTTGAATCATATACAATACAAAATCTTAATAAATGTTTTACATAGAAGCTAGCTATAGAGCCCACGTTTTTGGAATATGGTGCCATAAAACTAGAACTGTTTGATAAATAGCTAATTTAACTGAGTACTAACTGTGTCAAGCATTGTTCTTGGCACATTTTACAAAACAGACAGATATCTCTCCCTCTAGAATTTACATGCCAGTGTGGGGAGACAGACAAGAAAGGACATAAAGAAAATATATAGTTTGTTAGATGGAGATGAGAGCAACAAAGAAAAAGAGAGCAAGAAAGAGGAAGGAGTACAGGTTTAAATAGGGTGATCAGAGACGTTTTCACCGAGAAGATGATATTTGAGTAAAGAAATATTTGATATAAGTGAAAAAACATTTCAGGCAATGGGAACTCTAAGTAGACAATCTTGGGGAAAATGCAAATTACCAGAAGTAATTCAAGCATAGTAAGAAAAATGGAATAAAACATGACTACGGGAAAAACTAAAAAAGTCTCAAAGAATTAGGATTTAAATGTCTACGCTGAGATAATTTATATTTACATGAAAAATATAACTGTTAGATTTATTACAGGCTCCCAAGGAGAGACTGAAAATAGAAAGTAAAAGCATACATATGATTAAAATATAAATTTTATAATAAATAAGGAATTATCTAACTTTGCTTGAGACTAATACAAGATGGCTTCCATAGGAGATAATATTTAGCCAAAATATATATTATAGGTGGAAGTTTCCAAAGCAGATAATGGGATAATGTCAATCCAGATAAAGGATTTTGAAACACGTGGAGGTAAGAAAGCTTTATGTTCTATCATGCAACAAAGGTTAGCTAGCAGGGGGTGAAAGGTGGAAGTCATTCTACATAATTTGGAATCTATTCAATAATGGGAAAGAGGGCTTTGAGAAAAATTCTTTTTTCATGTCCACTATCAGTTTGCATTTTAAAAAGATACTATGTAGTTAACAGTACAAATACAAGAATGCTTTTCTATGAGCTAGAACAAATATACATTACTATAATAAGGTGCTAAAAATATGGAGATACATGGGAAAAATACAATTAATGTAATTTATGGACTATAGCTAGCAACAATATTGTAATATTCTTACATCAATGTCAAAGAAGGTACTGTGTTAATAATAGGGGAGTATGGAAAAAATATACCAAATGTTCACTATAGACCATAGTTAGTAATAATCTGATGATGTTCTCTCACAATCTGTAACAAATGCTCCACAACAATGTAATGTGTTGGTGGAGGGGTGTTATATAGCAATTCTGCACATTGTGCATGATTGTTTTGTAACTTCACAACTCCTCTAATTTATATATATATATATATGTATATATAAAGAGTAAGAAAAAGATACTATGGATGTTTGTTTGAAGAGTAGAGAAGACAAGGCCAAAGAAGCCAGAGATGGCATTATGTTGAGCAAAGCAAGCCAGACACAAAAGGACAAATAGTGTATGATTGCGTTACTATGAACAAAATATATTGTGTAACATATTGTTTGATTTTTTAAAAAATTTTATATGTATCCAGTACATTTAATTGAGAAATGTATGTATTTATTCATCTGTGAAAAAAAAATATATATATAAAGAGTAAGAAAAAGATACTATGGATGTTTGTTTGAAGAGTAGAGAAGACAAGGTCAAAGAAGCCAGAGATGGCTATAGAAATTATCTTGATAAGAGCTGATGAAGCCATGACCTAAAGTCACTAAAAATGACTACCACCCTCTGCAGGTTTGAAGCTCCACCTCTGCCAGCATTACTGCTATCTCCATTCTTTAAAAATGGCCACTCTTATAAATGCCTTGGGGTCTTCATTAAGCTAAACCTCATAACAGGAAAAGCCAGGATAGAAGGACTTCCATTATTTCCTCAGACATGGCAAACACCCCCATTCGGCCTGTTTACGCTCTGTTTTTTTTACTAACAATTAAAGAAAGGAACTCTGTGCACCTATTTGTGTAGGACTTTATGACTGTTTGAGAGGCTGCTGGCAACCTGACCAAGATCCTAATTTCTTCCCATTCACTGACAGGCGAGCTCTGGGTACATCTGCAGCCATCACATGGAGATTCCTTGGGCCTGCATTGAATCTGGTCAAGGAGGGCAATCCTATGATGTCAAAATATCTGGAGTTCTGGAGTGGGAGTGCTTCCCTAAAATCTCAGATGCTCAGGGATCCTTTGAGTTATTGGATATTGCTCACGGTTCATTTCTCCAGCCACACTGCTTATCTAATTATCAATCTCTCAAAGCTGAATCAAGTCATGAGCATGGCACTGCCTTCAGTGAAAGATTCTTCTGTTCACATCCTCTTCAATCCTGAACAAACTTCACCCAGGATGCCCCTTACACACACATACACACAGACACACACACACACAAACTTTGGAAGAGGATTATTTAAGATATGCAGAGGCTATCTTCCCTGAGTAGGAATATTTAAAGGAAATGAAAGAATTAAACTAAGGGTCGTACTTGATAGCTTCGAATGGTCCTTCCAATTCTCAGATTATATAATAAGCTATCTAGCTTGTAAAACAATAACAATTCTACTCCTGAGCATGGTTGAAGTATATCTACATATATCAATGCCATAATTTTATGGGAAATAGCAAATGCACAAGCTGTGACCAACTCAACATGCCAAAGGATTTAGTATGATATATGGTCAGACTCATTGGACTAGACTGCTTTATTGCATTCCCAATATTAGCAGGCCAGTTGTCACGAGCTAAGACTGTAAAAGCTGCTTAAAGTACAAAGCATTGAAGAAGCAGAAGTATGTTAAATACCCCTAGTTTAACCCTTTTCCCAACTTTTCCTCCTATCTTCCCCTAACATACACCTGCATTCCTCAATGTGCCCCACCATTGCTGGCCTTATATACCTTACCCTGAAAAGGGTAATTGTTTATCCCCCTCCCATTTTCATCACTTTTACTTCTACTTTAGTGTAAGAGTTTCTACTTCTAATGTACAAGGGCATTTTTTCTCCCTTTCAGTGCAGATTTTATTTTTATCAAAGATATGCACACAATATGGTTTTAGAAAGATCAAATAGTTTTCCAAGGTTTACAATAAAATATAGCTGTTCTTTCTTTTCCTGTCCCCAAGCAGCTGTGCTTTCCCCCAGAGGTAACCATTTTCAGCTACTTTGCTTCTTCTGGTATCTAATTTTATGTTTCTAAAAAACATGCTTATTGGTTTTTCTTATTTTCTCTTTGCCCTCTTTCCCTTCTCCCTCCCCACATACACAATTCCTTTACTTATCTCTCAATATAATTAAAGCTGTATTTATAGTATTAGTATTACTTCCTTTTCTGTCCAATTTTATGCTTTCCTTGGTAGTATTAATTTCCTCATTTTTGCACTTACTTTTTCCATATAGCTATCACTTATGCATCCCCAAACACTAAGACATGCATGTAAATCTTGATGAAATACGTTGAAACACATAAAGTGCTCCTGGGATCAGCACCCTGCAAGTCCTTTCGAAAATAATTGGTGACTCTGATTCTTTAGCTTTCTGACCTTCTTTAGCATGAACCGGCTTGCACATGAATCTCCCCTACACACTCTTCTCCGAAATAAATGGCTTTGTTTCCAACTTCCAAAATTTTGCTGCTCTTATATTTTTTCTCATTTCCCTTTACCTGGCTTGAGCTATGGCTTATTAAAATCTTTGGTTATGTTCTTTTTCTTGGTTGTAATTGCAAATTTCCTGTACAGCACATGACATGCCTCTCTCATGGAATAATTGTACATTTTACATGGCATAATATTTGATTGAACATCTTCAGCCCCCATTTTCCTAAAGCAAAGTTTCAAGTTTCATTTCACTGTTTCTTGATTTTTGATGAGTTTAGATGAATAGAATGGACAAGACGAAACAATTCACTTTAGTGCCCCTAATAATTATGGTCCTGTTCACACAAGGAATGGATGAAATTCAGTACCAAAAAAAGGGCAATCATAATAGGTAACACTAGTGACCATTCACTCTATTCCAGGTAATGTTTTCTGGGCTTTGTTGGGATTAATCATTTCTGTTTAATAAAACTGATTTTTTACAGTCACTAAAAAATAGAACTCTAGCATGTTTTCATGGTTTTATTTGTGATTTCCAAAATTCATAATTCCTATCTTTAGTGTCAGCCTTGTCCCTTACCCTGGACCATTGAAAACAACACCCTAAGTTTCCAGTGTCACCTAATCAATCAAGGATTTGGTAGCTAATGTTATTTGCCTCAAAAGATAAATGATATGTCAAAATATCTAATCAGGCAATAAATGGTTATTTATTTAACATGTATTGGTGTTCAGAATAAATGTACAAATTACATGTATAGACACTGACTATTTTGGATTAGAAAGAGTATATTATCTATGCCTTTATATGTTTATTATTCTACTCTTTGCCAGATGCTCTATTGTGTGCCAGAGGCAGTAGAGTGAGGTGGTTCAAGTCTATAATTTACTAGCTAAGTGATCTGGAGAGATTTATGTAGTCTCTCTTTGTTTCAGTTGGAAAAAAAATAAGACACTGGAGGAAAATAAAAATAAAGAAGACATTGTCAATATACATAAAAATAACAGATCTTATTGCGATGAATGGCACAATGCAAAAAATTTTATTTTATTATTGTTATTTTTTGTTGGGTTTGTTTTTGGAGATGTTTTGGGTTGCAGAATCATTGCAGCTATGGTAGGGGAGGCTCACTGGTCTAGGGTGTCTGTGTTGGGAGGATATGTGTATGTGTGGAGGTGCCTGGGGCATGCTTCTATGGAGTTTGAGTATGTTCTTGTGGTCATGGGGTATTGTCTCGGTGGGTGGAGACAAACAGAATAACTGATGGAATATTGAATTCCCATCCTGGCGAGTCCTGCTACATTTTCTCATACAGTAGGGAGAATTTCTGGAGTACATGGGACATGCTTAGCAAAGGAAGACAGACCAATGCACCAGGCCTTTGATATTGATGCAGGTACTTATGAACCTTGTTCTTGTGAAATTGAAACTTGACCTATTGCCTAAGTGCTACCTCCAAAAGGCCTCCTTGCTGCTCATATGTAGCCTCTCTTTAAGCCAAACTCAGCATATAAATTCACTGCCTTCCCTCCCAATGTGGGGCCTGACTCCCGGGGCACCAAGGGATTAATACTAAGCACCAACTAATGATGCATTTGGAGAAGGACCTTGACCAAAAGGGGGAAATATTAAATAAAAATGAGTTTTTATGGCTAAGAGATTTCAAAGTGATTCGGGAGGTCATTCCAGAGGTTATGCTTATGCATGGCTCAAGAGGATCTCACTGTCTGTTACAGTAAAACATGCCTCAGATAGGGGTGCTCCTTGGGGTTCTAGAGACATCTAAACACTAAAGGCAGAACAGACAACCCCAGGAAATCAGCATCTCATCAGTTGGCCTTACCTTGGAACATATGATAACCTATCTCCAGTGTATCTGATAACCAGTGTATCAGAGTTCAACTCCTTTATAATTTTCCTACACGTGGTTCTTCTGCCCCAGTTATTTGAACATAATGAAATTAGCCCCATACTCAGTAAATATATGTCCCAGAGATGTATATCTTCCAGCTGTTCATATGCCAGTTAACCCCTGAATCTCAGCAGAGTTGCAGCCAACACCCACTCTCCAGTCCATCAGACTTACCCACGACAACTAACAAAAGGATGATGATGGACAACGCTCATCCCTAGAAGCAGAGAGTATCTGCAACTGCAAGCAAGACAGTTACACCCATCTGCTCCATGGGATCTAAGCCCCCTCTCAATCAGAAGCAGAGTGGGCTTCACCATCACATAATCCTCAAGATAGAGGAACGAACATACATAAGATGGGAATACAACTATAGACTAAAGTAGATGTATTATTATTCTATTAATGGAATAACTTGTAACATTGATATAAAGACAGTGGTTACCAGAGGCTCTGAAGGGAGGGGGAGGAAAGAATAAGTGTAACATGGGCATTTTTGAGACCTGAAATTGTTTTGCAAGATATTACAATGACAGATACAAGCCATTATACATTTTGTCAAAACCTATAAAATTGTGGAGTGCAAAGTGTAAAACATAATGTAAAACACAGACCATGCTAAGTAGCAATGCTTCAAATACATGTTCATCAATTGTAACAAATGTACCACACTAATGAAAGATGTTTTAATGGGGGAAAGTGTGGGAGTGGGAGGGGGTGGTACATATGCAAATCCCCTATGTTTTCAACGTACTATTTATGTAATCTAAAGCTCTTTTAAAAATAAAGAAAAAATAAAAGTAAATTTTTAAAAAAGAATGTAGGGTTAGTAACACCTATTTCATAATGTTGTAGTCAGAATAAAGCAAGTTAATATAATAAGACTAGCATTTAGAAGAGTATTTCTCCATAGTGACTATTGGCCATTACTGAAAACACTAACAAGCCTCATAGCAACACTGAAAGAAAAGTATTATTTTCCAATTCTTATAGATAAGGAAACTGAGCTCAAAGAGAACGCACAATGCTCCCCAGCTCCAAGGTTACTAGAGTAATTAATAGTCTTCGGAGTGCTCCAAAAGTGTTAGTTGGGTGAATCCAATAAGAAATTATTTGTGAGAAATTAGTTGCTTCTCATGATATTCCAAGCCAGTGCAGGAATTTGGAAATGTCATGCTTTCAAGGTTTAGCACAGTGCTACCTGGCTTTCTCTGTTTTGAATACATATTCTGAAAACACAAAGCTCTACACGGTAAAAACAATGGATGTAACAATCTTATTATTCAGAAATTATTTTCAAATATGAATGTTTAAAAGTATTTTCTGAAAATGAAATACAGTTGGTTCTCATTATTTGCAATAGTATTGTTCTATGAAGTCTAAACC
Organism: Tolypeutes matacus; assembly: GCA_026826555.1. Taxonomy (NCBI): domain Eukaryota; kingdom Metazoa; phylum Chordata; class Mammalia; order Cingulata; family Chlamyphoridae; genus Tolypeutes; species Tolypeutes matacus. The sequence continues at coordinate 53,820,271 of JAKSZT010054334.1, forward strand.
AACACTAGATTACCAAATACTGAACCATTGATCCTAGAAAAAATACAGGGTTAGGGTCATTACAATGTCTGTTTTTCACCAACTAATCAAAGCACAACCTGTTCAAAGACACTTTATTCCATATACGTTACTGACATTAGCATTGAACCTACGGCCAACAGCACTAAATCTCATGCCTGAATGAGGCTTATCTAACATATATATTTTCTCTATAAGGCACATCACAGCTTTCTTGCTCTTAGGAACACTAGCAGCACATCAGCACTATGCTCAGGGCCATTTTAAACAGCAAAATCACCAATAAAACCACAAAAATGCAAAAAAACATGTTACTGAATATATCTTGAAAAAATACTTATTTGCAGCGTGAGAACTGAAACAAGAAGGCAGAGCTTTGCCTTGTTCAACCTCAACTGGGAATGTGTGTGTTGGGTGATTCAAAATTTTCACCACTCTCCACTTCTACACAAATGACCACAAAACGTCGATTTGGGGGGTTACAAATAAATTTTAGTTGGTAGGAGTATTCAGAAATATGGAATTCGTGTATATTGTGGGTGGATTGAAGTTTTTATTTAGTCCTACCAAGCCATGCTGTAGACATGCATTTATCACTGCAAGGCCATGTGTGATTTATCTCCTCCCTATCTCATAGCCTCATATATTGGGGCTCATTTTTGCATTATGCATGCTAGTCACACAAGACTCTGTTTTGTCAACATATTGTGCTGGCTTCAAACTCAGAGGTTTTTTTTGTTTTTGTTTTTTTTTTTACCACATGCTTTTCCTTCAAACTGCAAAGTGCCCTATCCTATTCTTTACCTAGCAAATGCCTACAATCCTACAGATTACACAGGTCTGAAATTTTATCTAATTTACTTAGAAAGGATGAATCCCAGGCTTGTATTAGTCCCTATTTACACTTCCATAATAACTTACATTTCTGCTTTATAGTACTTAGCATGTTTATTATTGTTTAATGGATTATGTTTTAGTATTCGCTTCTTCTGCCAATTTGTAACCTCCAGGACTGCAGGAAACATATCTGGCCCTGTGTATCTACTCTTATCCCCACTGTCTTATGTTGAACCTTTCACCTAATGAGGCCCCAATAAATGTTTGCTGATTAATGACCAATTACTTTGAAAAATAAGCTACGTCTACTTAGCCATTTTCCAAAGAAGGAAGATCCATTTTTTTATGAAGATAGCATGGTGAAGTGAGGGTAATTCAGTAAAAGAAACTGCTCTTCTCCTGCTTCAATAAATTTTCATATTTAGTTTCCTGGAAAATTCAGTTGTTATAAATCTAAGCTTTAATTTTTCCCTCTTCTTTCTTCTCAAAGTCTTGATTTTACAGAAAAAGAGAAAACAATGTCTTCTAGTCATTAAAGAAGTCAAAGTGTTCTTCCGTCTGAACATGTTTCCTTAGATTCTTGAAGTAAAGGAAGAGTAAGGATTAAAAAAATATTTTTACAGAAATATGACTGAAAAGAGCTTTGTACCTTTCAAATGCTATTGAGTTCCAAGTAGTTCTTCCACAACAAAGACCCACCAGGCAAATGATCCCTTTTTCTGTGTGCCAATCTGTGTGAGAACAATGTTTTTAACTTACTAATGCTTAAGGGAGAACGCAATCTCCACTCAGCTTCCACAGTTAACGAACTGTCACTGTTCTGCCGTCTTGTAAACAAGCAGATGAGACTACTGGGATTCGTTTTAGAGATCATTAGAAAGGAGCTGAGATGAACTAGTGAAATTTTAAAAGTCAGTACTTAAGAAAGCACATGCCAAAAGAGAGACCAGTATTTTCATCTGACAAACTAAATATCAGAACTCTAGAACCCTTATTGTAAAACAGAGTAGTTTCTGTAACTCCCAGCACACTCAGACAAAATTTTACCACAAAAGTTTAATTTGATTTCCTTATCAGGCAATTAGTATATTATTAAAAATTCACGGCAGGGTCAGTCTCCTATTGATTTGCATAATTAAGTTACCTTCTCTCATTTAAATTAAAGAAGTTTTGTATTCATTTCTAGGTCAGATTTGTGAAGAGGGAAAAGATTTCTTTTTTCCATATCATAAAACAAGGTATTGGAGGCTATATACCATTGTTTTTTTTTTTTTTTTTCAGCTTTAAATCTTTCAGGTAGTTCAAGCTGTCAGATTCTGGCAAGAGACACCCAATTCTTTCTATTCCCTTCTCTACTTACTTGCTCTCTTGCGAGCTCTCAGAAATATCTGTAAATAAATAGTTATTTCTTAATACATGCTGAAAGTATACGTAATGCTTCCTGAGGAGATACCTGCTGCCTGTCACCAAGGAAAAGGAATAAACATGAGTGAAAGCCAAACCTCATGAGGTTTATAAGGTTGATTTAGATAAGGAGGTAAAAAGTGTTTTCCAGATTGTATTTAAATCTCTTGAGTCCACAAAGTTTGGCTGAAGGATTCCTCTTTAGGTTTTTAAAAATAGTTTTGCAAGTAAAGAGCAGTTTCTTGTGGGTATCTGGCACTCCTGATTTGGATCTTAGTCAAACTCAGAAAATGCAGAAGTATAAACCAGTTTTTTAAAGTTTAAGTTTAGTGATAATAGAATGGCGTCCGTTTGTTTTTCTTATTTAGTTTCTAGTACTTACTGAAAGCCAGGCACTGTAAAGGACAATGAAGCAAATAAGAGTCTTTGCTAGTGAGTAAACTAAGTGAAATAGATCCTATATTTAATAAAGAATACCTGGGAGCCCAAATGTGCACCTTTTCGGGACAATAAGATGAGATGTTACATGGGCAGGGAGCAAGCTCTAGTTCTGTGTTACTGGGTAGAACATTTAATTTTTTATGTTTGAAGTGTCCAAGTCACCTTCAACTCAACACAGAAAATCAAAAGATACCAAAAAAAAGCTATTAACAAAAGTGTTCAGTATTTATTGTCATTCCTATTTCAATCTACATTTCTGCTAACATGTCAGGCAGGGATTCATGCATTTCTAGCACTGAGCAAAAAAGGCATTGAATTAATGTTTTGGAAGAAAGAAGGAAGAAGAGGAGGGACAATGTTCATTTCAAAATTATTTACCACTTTTTTGACTCACACAATTCTTATGTAAGTTGAGGATTATTTGAAATGAAAACAATTTACTCAATGCTAGTCAATTCATGGAAAGGGGATTTGAGTAAAATTGTGCTGTTTATCAGGTATATTGCCTTTCTGTATAAACATTTGATTCATCTCCAGAATTAGTTTTCTAAAATTAAGACCTACTTCCTCAAGCTCAATCAGACTCCAAGAGCTATCATCAACATGCTTGTAATATGGTAAAAAGCTTGTGGCCACCAACTGGTCTGTTGAGAATCCTGGTGGACTTAATCATTTTTCTGGGTTGCTAGCTAACATTTGGTAAAGAAGACACAATGACATACATTGTAATGTCTTTTTTTTTTTTTTTAATAAAATTTTATTGAAGTACATCATTATACATGAACATAGATAATAAATATATAGCAATAGTTGCGAACTTATAAAACAAACATGCATGTCATCATGCAAGACTCCCATACATTACTCCACCACAATCACCTTGCATTGTTGTGAAACATTTGTCACAAATTATGAACGAGCATCATCAAAGTATTACTACTAACTATAGCCCATATCTTACATTTGGTGTATTTTCCCCCAGCACACCTGATTAATAACACCCTGTATTAGTATTATATAGTTGTTTTCGTTCATCAGAGAACATTTCCATATTGGTCCTGTTAAACACAGTCCATCTTCCACCACTAGATTCCCTGTATTACACAGTCCCATGCATTTTATAATTCATTCAAATTGTACACTCAGTGGCTCTCATTTTCATCACAGAGTTGTGCTGTCATCACCTACATCAATTTTATAGTGTTTTTATTACTCCAAAAGTATAAATCCCATAACCCCTTAGACTTCCCTATTGTTGTCCCTTAGAATTGAAATAATATCTTCTTGCCATTGCTGCAAAATATTACAATATTACTGTTAACTGTCATCCATGGTGATACAGAGGAAAATTATTATGTCTTTTTATTTCAGCTCTTTATATGTGTGCTTTCATTGTTAACTTCAAAGGTGAAAGTAGTCCAATAAAATATAAAGTTTCAATGTAAATATTAATAACCAGCCAATACACATTGAGACACAGACCAAAAATTATCCAATGTTTCTAGAACATTTAGAAAAAGGTACATATGGAAGGGGAGAGGTAGTAGAAATAGGAGATTGCAAACAACCATATGTAGAATTTTTAACAAAAATTATTGAACATTATTGTTAAAAATGTTTCATTATTAGTAAAAATTAATCATATTTTCCTTTCATATTTCCATTATAGGGGAGATTTTCCACAAGATAAAATAAGGAAAAATAATTTTTTGATGAAAAGTCAGGGCACACATACCTTAAGGTGCTCTTGGAAGAATGATCATTTGAACAGTAAATGATTGACAGTCTGCATAAGGGCTTTGAAAGTCAAAGCTCTGACATGTCATTTGTTAGAAACCCTATTATAATAACTGACAGCCATACCCAGCAGATGCACCATAGAGATATTGTACCAATTTTTTTCCAAAAAACATTAAATATTGTGAATTTTTAAATAAAATATTCAGCAGTAGAAACCAGTACTGCTGTATCTTGTTGACAAGGAAAGCACCAAGCTGCCTGCCCAAAACTCTAAAAAGTATAAAGGTTACAAGTGATGAAAATCATATCAAAGAGTTACAAGAGCTCCACGAAGCCAAATGATTTGAAAAGTGGACAGAATGAAAGATTTAAAAGCACAGAAGTTCCTTTAATGTAAAAGAACTTCTTTTTGAGGCACAAACCTTGAAATCAGTCTTGGCTACTTACATAAAGCTGTGAGTTAATGCAAAACATTTTATGACACAGATTAGGGGGTGTCTGAAGAATGGACACACATTAAAATTTTCCAGGTCACTGCTTAAAATAAAGGATTTAGCTATTATTAAAACGCAAGAAGGCAATTGTCCCACACAGACACACAAAAAAGTGGGTTTTTTGGTTTTTTTGAGTTACTGGGGCTGGGGATTGAACCCAGGACCTCATACGTGGGAAGCCAGCACTCAACCACTGAGCCACATAGGCTCCCCTGAGTTGGTTTCTTCATTTGTTTGTTTTGTTTTGTTTTGTTTTGCTTTTTTCCTGCATAAACTCTTTTTTTTACTTTTTCTTTTTTGACTTTATTTTGTACATTTAATAATTGAAAATATAAGCAATTAAAAACTAAAAAGTAAAAACAGATGAATAAATATATACATTTCTCAATTAAATGTACTGGATACAAATAAAATTTTTTTTGAATCAAACAATATGTTACACAATATATTTGGTTCATAGTAACGCATTCATACAGTATTTGTCCTTTTGTGTCTGGCTTGCTTTGCTCAACATAATGTCTTCATTAGTTTACTTATTGTTTGCTTTTAGTTTTTAGGAGGCACTGAGGATCGAACCTGGGACCTCCCATGTGGGAAGCAGGTGCTTAATATTTGAGCCATATCTGCTCCCTGTAATTTCTGTTCTGCTTGCTAAAATGAAATAAAACATCCAAGGGATGAAACTAGACTAAATTTTCCCCAGGAATTGGGTCTCCATGTGATCACTTTATCATCCCTCCCATTTCCAAAACTGCGCTCTATGCATATGTAATTTGCATTGCTTTGAAATGGAAGGATTTAAGAAAACAGTATTCAAATGTTGCTAAACCTCAATCTTTCCACTAAAGGGGAAAGTGTAGGCATACACAAGAGCAGAACCTGAATCAGAAGAGAGCTAGACCTTCCCCGTGTCCTGGCCACAACTGTAAAGAGACACCTGTTAGTCCATTCATCTATGCACCTCTCTCTTGCTCTGTCTGCTCTTACAAGGACTCCAAGAACAGAGCTTGGCACCGTGTATGTGCTCAGTAAAAGTCTTGTCAAATGACTGAATGAAGTATTTTGTTCAAAAAACGGCATTATTGCCTTCTTTGGCATAGTTCAGAGATGACTGCTTTATCAACCTGGAAACTGAGCCACGTGAGGATTGGGTGGCTACAGGAATGTGCCGGGATAATGTAATCTGTATGTTCTAGACTTTACCATTTACATTTGTTTTTTTTGTTTTGTTTTTTGTTTTTTTTTTCTCTCTCTCTGGAAGGGTCCCCCACCCTTTGGCTTATACGTAGATACATAAACTTCTGATTTAATGCTATTTCCTTGTTGTTAATGTTTGACACATGCAGTAAGCATTTGGGCAGTCAGTCCATTCCTGTTTTATTAGAGTATTTGAATATCAAAAGGTAGAAGTAATTCTTGCCCATTTGATAGCAATGATTTAAATTGATACCATACAAATTGGGAGGAGGAAGTTGTCTAAGGATGATAGCTACCCTCTGATCTAATTACAAACGTCTTTAAATCCCCTTTGTGCTTTTCACCTAATGGTTTACAGAATTCCTTTTGCTCACATAAAATGCTTTAGACCTCAGCAGCTGGAAAGCAAGCCCAGAAGGCGTGTCTCCTATTGATTAACTAATGAATTTATTAATCCAGAGCGATATGAGCCTCAGGCTCTGGAAAAAAGAATCAACCAATCAAAAAACACAAAAACCAACAATGAATGGCTGAAAACATAAAATTAGTATAAAAATTCAACCTTGTTTGTTTTCTGTGAAGCCTAACCAAATGATGTAAGGAGCATAACCTCTTTGCTGTGAAAAGTGTGAAAGGTGATTTTTAAGAACTTTATTAGCAGTCCTGTGCTCCTCCCACCTGCACGTAACTTCTCCGTTAGGGAATTATGCTACAATACCCCCAATTAATGCTAATTTATGCCCGTTTAGTGACCATAAAAATGTGTCACCAAATTTTAATTGCATGGGGAGGGTGATAGATGAAAGTACTAAAGGATTAGTGTGTCATTTACTAAAGACACCTTTAGGAACAATAAAGACCATCTGCCCTGTCAATCCTTATACTCTAGAGACAACACTACACCTTAAAATCCAATGACAAATAAAATTTGCCACTGTAACAGGAGGGTAAATGTTGCCCTTCTTCATTATTTGTGTCACTCCAGGATAGGTGGAACTTTTAGGGGGACAGCTTGTTGGAAATGCTGACTGTTCATTTTTAAATTAAGTTTTACTGGCAGCAAAGCAATTTTATAGAACAAAGGTGACATCTATTATCCACTTAGGTCTCAAGAGTATGTTTTTCATAGGTTGTTAATTAAATAGTTCAGAAGGCAGTTTTTGAAATGTATCAGGTGAGTTCTTTATTTATGTATGCCCCAGATTCCCAATATTCATGTACTTAAATGAGAACTTCATGTCAGTAGGTTTTTGCAGACTACAGCAATGCTATTTCTAGATTTATACTAAATTCTCCTCTATGTTTAACACTTTTGGATTCACTGGCAAGTGACTTAGATATATAACAAAGTACACTTGCTGTCCCAAGCTTTGAATAGTTTCATCAGGCAACAAAATGCATCCTTCATTCCTCATTGCTAGTAAAGTGCCTGGCACATGGAAGGGACAGGGAATATTTGTTGAGTGAAAGGAATGAATGAATGAATGATTTCAATCATCTACCAATGTGGTCTCTATTCTTAATAGTTCCTGACAACAGGACAGGACTTTACTTCTGGATCCACTAAATGGAGGAGGAAACATCAATGAATAGGGGGAAATAAATGATAATTACACCCTAGGCTGGCAAAAACTCCTATTAGGTTACACCACCTTAATAATGCTATTGTTTAAAACCTTTGGTACTCACAACCTCAAACCCTTTTTTATCGTTTTAAGGATTCCTGGTGAAGCCAAAACTACCCGGCATTAGCAATGAATGGGAAATTATTACTCTCTCCATCACGGCCATACCTAGTTTCCCCAGGTAGAACCGTTCCTGAAGCAGTATATACTGTGCCTCTCTAACCACCACCATCTGCAGAGACTGGACCCAGAGCCTGTGGCTGGGGCAGTGCTTGTCTCCCTAGTAGTATCAAGAGCTAACAACTCCTGTCCCATCTTAGGATGACCACGCCCACCATTGGCAAGCACTTGGGTGCCTAGGCTTGGGCTTTAGCCCTGAGCGGCAGAACTGTCTTCCTGGTGAGTGGGAAAGCACCACTCTGAGGTGATGCTGGTTTACATTGCAGTCTGGCTTCAGTCTCACAGCAGCTGTGCAAGGAAGAGATTTTCGCAGCTGCCAGGTACAGTCCCCGAGGAAGGAGACAAGGGCCAGCACAGCATGGGCACAAAATTTTTCTGATGAGGAAATCTGTGTAAAGTGATGCAGAATGACAAACTATGAAAAAAATCAAGCAGAAAGTGTATTTATAGTTTGATCACAACTTAGTGAAAAATATATTCTATCCATATATATAATTTATTTATATATGTGTATGTGTCTGTGTGTGTGTGTGTGTACATATGCACATATAGATACAAATATACAAAATATTTTTAAGAATATGTAACCAGTTGTGGAATGGTTATTTCTGGGTCCTGGGAATACAGAAAATTTTTACTTTCTTTTTGATATCCTTTTTTTTTTTTTCCCCAGGAAGTACCAGGGATTGAACCCGGGACCTCAAACATGGGAAGCAGGCACTCAACTACTGAGCTACATCTGCTCCCCAATAAAAGTGTTGTTTTTTTTTTTTTTCATTTGTTTGTTTGTTTTAGGAGGTACCAGGGATTGAAACCGTGACTTCATATATGGGAAGCAGTTGCTCAAACACTTGAGCTACATCTGATCCCCGTTTGATATCCTTTTGAATTTTTTTTATATTTTTGTAAACAGGGAGTATAACTTTATTCCAAAAAGTTATCACCGTTTGGAATAATAATAATTATTAATAATAATATTTGTTGACTAAGAGTTTCAATGATCCTTGATAATTATCTATCTAAATTTCTGATTTCAGAAAATGAAAGTCACTATTTAGAGATAAGGAAAAGATAACCTTATTTTTTTCCTCATAGTCCTAAAATTCAGGAAACAATTGAAATGATGCAACTGGTAACAAAGGTACTGATTTTCACTCAGTAGCTCCTTTGTATCACTTGCTTCCTTTAGAAACACCAGAATTTTATTGTCAATCATCTAATGTGCATTTATATTCATATAATTTCTTAAACTCTGTCCTGTTTTGCAAAAACTTTCCTTAAAAAGATTCAAGTGGTGACTATATTAATTAACTTATTAGTGGGAATGCCATTCCACTTCATCACTCTGCTAAAACAGGAGTGTTTGTGGAAGACTAAGGGCGAATTCAGCCATTTCCCCCAGGTATCAAAAAACCAACGACTCCTATTTGAGCTCTTTGACATCTGGGCATTTATAAAATGTGCTCTGTGTTCTGAACATTAAAGTCTTGAAACAGACTGGCACCATCAGGTCTGAGTACGAATGAAATTAGAACTATTTTCTTCTTAATTTAAGGACAGTCTTTTTTTTCTTGAGAGTTGAAGTTATAAAATAACACAATTTACTGTCAAGATTTTAAGGCTATTTATTCCATTGTAGTGATTCTCGTGTGGGTCTGGGGCTGTATCAAAAATATGAAAGAAGCAGAAGATGAAAATGGTGAAACAAAACATGACCAAGATCATTCCAAAAATAGAAAAGGAGAAGAAAACAAAAGGTAGATTTTCTTCCCTCTTTTAACCAAATCCCCTTGGGCATAGTCTTTAATGCTTTGGTAGGTCTTAGGAAGGAAGGAAGATTATCTTATTGGCATCAGGAATGTTATCCTGGGGATTTTATTACAGGGAAAATGAAAAGGAAGCCCGGATTCTTTATCTGTCCAAAGCAGGGTCACCTCTATCTGTAATGTTCTTTATGTCTGGGCAGAAAGATAAACATATGGTACCTCAAACTATTTTAATTAGTTAAGGACACAAATAGAACCTGAGACTTTAAAACCTAAACTTCATATTTAAATTGAGTAACAGGAATATTTAGAGGACATTTCACTCGCTGGTCTTTTCTATGAAATTATTTTCCTATAAAATGTTTATTTGTATCTTATATGCTTTTTTTTTTTTTCATTCTTTAGAGCACAAGGTCAGTTTTATACAAACAATATATTGTTTCTTATAAAAATGAAAAGCTCTTTCTTCATACATGCAGGCTATAGTTAAAATACAGAGATATAAGTGGTGGTGAACTTTAAGATACTCAACACTGACTACCAGTAGCGGTTCTAATCAACGGGCGAAGAGACCGACAGCTAGAATTTCACAGTTGCTGGCACAGAGAAATTGTGCTGAGATTATTGTGAGAATATTCATTAATAAAGGAGCGATAAGGAATCTGAGCTGTGGGGCTGAGATATCTGGCTAACTTTCAGTTCCTTGGGCAGGAACCACATTCACTAAAATTGTTTATGGCTTTTAAAGGATTACTTAAGCTTTTGGTGCCTAATGATAACTTTGGTTGTCACATAGAGTCATTAAGGATATATTGATGAAATAATATTAAAAAATGACCTGACAAGCAATAAAGGAAATGCTACAAACACTAAGCATGTGATGCTGTGACAACTCAGCCTGAGACAAGAAAACTTAATAAAAAGAAAATAACAGGATCTGATTCAACTGCAAGGAATAAAACAAGGCTATAAATATTTAAACATAGTTTTCACCTAGTCAAGGAATTCATTCTTTATGGACCTAAGATGGATGTAGTAAAATTAGGAGATCATAATTCAATGGAAAACCTTAATTGATTAGGATTCCAATATCTGAAAGATACAACTGGAAGAATCTGCTAAAGATTAGAAATGAACTATTTCAAGTATATCCATTTTAAATTATGCAACACAGGAAGACATTAGAAAATAAAATGGGAATATCTGAGACTCCTTGTTAAAAGTAGTGTATGTGCCAAATAATTATTTCCTTTCTGATGGGTCTGTTTACTGAAAACTGATTCTGATTTACCCACCAAACTATGCTGATAATTCTCTCTTTCTCTCTCTCTCTTTTTCTCTGTCTTACATAAATAACCACATCAAAACTAACTACCATCTTGTCCATCAGATTGTTGGTGTTAGAGGTGGGTAAAGAATGTTATCTCTAGCAAGAAAAAAAGAAGAGAAAGCAGTAAGTCACACAAACACACACACAAACATATTAACAAGCAATAAACAATTGGAAGAAGAAACCAAGAAAAAAATTCCATTTACAATAGCAACTAAAAGAATCATATATCTAAGAATAAAGCTAACCAAAGATGTAAAAGAAACTGCACTCAGAAAATTACAAAACATTGCTATAAGAGATTAAAGAAGACCTAAATTAATGGAAGGATATTCAGTGTTCATGAATTGGAAGACTAAATAGTTTTAAGAAGTCATTACTACCGAAAGCTATTTATAGGTTGAATGCAGTCCCAACCAAAATTCAACAACCTTTTCTGCAGAAATGGAAAAGCCCATTATCAAATTTATTTAGAAAGGTAAGGGGCCCCAGATATCTAGGGCCATCTTGAAAAAGAATGAAGTTGGAGGACTCACACTTCTTAATCTTAAAACTTATAAAGCCACGGTAATCAAAACATCATGGTACTGACACAAGGACAGACATATAGATCAATGGAATCGAATTGAGAGCTCAGAAATCAACCCTCACATTTATAGCCAACTGACTTTTGACAAGGTGGCAAGGGTCACTCAATTGGGAAAGAATAGCCTCTTCAAGAAACGGTGCTGGGCAAACTGGATTTCGATCTGAAAAAAAAAATGAAAGGAGGATGCTTACCTCACACCATATAAAAAAATCAACTCAAAATAGATTAAAGACTTTAAAATAGGAGCTAGAACTATCAAACTAGCAGAAAACATAGGGAAGCATCTTCAGGACTTGTGTTAGACAATGGTTTCTTAAAGTTTACACCCAAAACAAAACAACAAAAGAAAAAAATAGATAAATAGTACCACATCAAAATTAAAAACTTGTGTGCATCAAAGGACTTTATCATGAAAATAAAAAAAACAACCTACACAATGGGAGAAAATATTAGGAAACCACATATCCAATAAAGGATAAATATTCAGAATATATCAAGAAATCATTCCAATTAATAACTCAAAAGACAACCCAATTAAAAAAGGGATAAGAGACTTGAACAGACATCTCTACAAAGAAGATATACATATAAAACAAATTAAATAAATAAATAAATAAATAAGAAGATATACAAATCGCCAGAAAGTACATAACAAATGCTCAACTTCATTAGCCATAAGGAAAATGCAAATCAAAAACCACAATAAGACACCATTTCACACCCATTCTTACTATTAAAGAAGCAAGAAATGTGTTGGAGAGAATGCAGAGAAATAGGAAACCTCATTCATTGCTGGTGGCAATGTAAAATAACAGGCAGCTGCTATCAATAACAGTTTGGTGGTTCCTCAGAAAGAGCTAAGTATAAAACTATCATATGACCTGGTAATCCCACTACTCAGTATATAACCAAAAGAATTGAAAGCAGGAACTCAAACAGATACAGGCACTCCAATGTTCATGGCAGCATTATTCACAATTGCCAAAAGCTGGAAGGAGACAATGCCCATCAACCAATGAATGGATAAATAAAATATGCTATGTACATGCAACGGAATACTATCAGTCATAAAAAGGAATGAAACTTCAAGACATCGTATTGAGTGAAATAGGCAAGACTCAAAAAGACAAATATTGTATGATTGTATTCACTGTTTTGAAATAATTAGAATAAGCAAACTCATAAAATTAGAATCTATAATATAGGTTCCAGGGGTCAGGGTGGGGATGGGGAAAGGGAAGTTAAGGTTTAAAATGTTTAGGGTTCCTATTTGGAATGATGGATATGTTTTGGTAATGGATGGTGGTGATGGTAGGATGATATTTTGAACTCAATTATCAGCACAGAAATATATCTCTGAATATGATTAAAAGGGGAAATGTTAGATTGTATATATGGTATCAGAATAAATAAATTTTTAAAATTCATTGAACTACCATACATAAACAGTGAACCATAAGTTAAAACATGGACCTTAATTAATAGTAAAATTATAAAAGTGAGAGATCATCAATTGTAGCAAATGTTCCAAACCAATGCAAGATTTTGGTGGTGGAGTAGTATATGGAAATCCTGTATTTTATGCATGATTCCTCTGTAAACCAAGAATTTCTCTAATAAAGAAAAATAAAAGGAATTACAATGTAACCACTATATATATAAATATATATACATATATATGTTGCTATCATAAGTACTTCTCTAAGTGTAACTCTTGAAAATGGTTGCAAGTTTATTTTAAGCTACCATAATAATTTCAATTATCAATCATGCACATGGTAGAAATAACTACAGGTATGAGATAGTAAAAAATGCTAAGACTATTTTTTCATTAGATTTTAGCTTGTGTTTTGTGCTTATGTCTGAAAGAGAAGTAAAAAATAATAATAAACACTCTTCAATAGCATGTAAATATTTCACTTAGAAGGAGGATGGAAAGTGTTTACTTTTCTTGCCAAATCTCTCTGCAACTTAATCTATATAAGAAAAAAATATATCTATCACCACTTAGATTTGAGTCATACATCATTCTAAGGAAACCTGTCTCTTTCCTTTTTCTGACACTCACCTTTTCCTAGGAAAAGCATAATATGTTTACATTTCAAAGATTTTTCCTGTTTGGAGACAGGCAAGTAAGAGTAAAGAAAAAAGGTGGGAGTGGTGAGTGATGGTTTAGGCAGAACAGGTGATATGGTTGCAGTCAACCCAAAAAGGATTTCTTAAAACATTACCATGTACTAGCAATAGAAGAGACACAGCAATAAAACCACTGCCTGGACTCTCAAGAACTAAACACCTAGTCAAGAGATGAAAAAAGTGTAGAAATGATACTTTTTGATCATTATGATACTTTGCATCATTATGATGGAAAAGACAAATAACAAGCTGGAAAAATAGGTTCAGAGTGTAGAACTGGAGTGTGACTGTATATTGAAGGTTAAACAAGGTTGTAATAAGTAGAGCTAGAAAGAAAAGCGTTGGAAGCACAAGCAAAGTAGAGGGCATAGGATGCATGAGAAAAGATGAGTAACAGTTGGAAGTCTAGTAGACTAAAGCATTGATATACACAGAGAAAGAGGAAAAGGGGGATAGAAAAACATATTTAAAATTCTTATGGAAGACTTAATCATCCTGAGGACATAGATGGTAAAACTACTTTTTGCTTTTCTCATAGTTCTGAACAGATTCTTTTCAGTCTCATTACTGGATTGTCGTTTTTCTGACATTTCCCAGGGTTTTATTCTTTTACCCAATTTCCAAGACATTCTCCATGGGCATAAGCTTTAATCTGTGACTCTTGATTTTGTCTCTCCAGTTTCAATACCTAAATCCCTTATCCTAAACTCCAGATACCTGTTTCCAACTTCTTATTGTGTGACTCAGCTCAAACATTCTAAAGCACCCTACAAATCAATATGCTGCCACTTGCTCCTTCCCTAGAATTTGTGACAATATCACTTTCCTGTTATGAAAGAGGGTATCCTATAAAGCATACTTTTGAGGCAATGAGGGAAACTGATCTGACAAAGAAGTAGCAAGTAGCGTAGGAGACCATCTTCTGAACCATGTAATCCCTTCCTGTGCTCACATAGATGAAACAAGTGGTCACCTGACCCAAGGGCAGCTGGTATATATACTGGTCAGTGGCCTATGAAAGAGGTGGACATAAAGCACTGACCAAGGAGGGAAATGATTCAGCAGGCCTTTTAGGTAATCTCTCAGAAAAGGGAGCTTGAAATAAGAGAAGGGTATTAAGCAAATGGCAATGTTAGCAAAAGTACAAAAGGCACTAAAAGACACTACAAAAGTCACAAAATTACAAAAGGCACATTGATTGTGAGGCAGTCCCATAAAGATAAAGCAATTCCTCTCCCCTGCCATTAAGTCTTTAGGATTAGCACAGTGCCTGGCATCCAGTGGTTACTTGATTGATAATGTGTTGACTCCTTTGTTTTGGACAAGATAAATGACCACTAGACCTTTCTGACTTTCTGGGCTTGTGAATTTGAGCAAAAATAGGAAAAATAAGGAAGAAGGGCTATTAGATAAGAGATGAGAAATAATTAGGGCTTGGGTTAGTGGGAGAATTAAAAGAAAGGATAAATACACTTAAAGGAAAAAGAAAAGATGTTTACAAGCAACTGAGACTGAATGTCATGAGAAAATGCTAATCCTTCCGTTTACACTGTGAAAGTTCAGAGGAGGTGCTGGATTGGAGGTGATGTGGATGAGTTTGGTTTTGGAAGTCAATACTGAAAACAAAGCTTTGGAAGTATTCCTCCTGAGGAAAAGGAATAATCGTTGAATGATATCATTCTTAATAATATTTAGCATTTAAGTACCATAAAGTATGCTACTAAATACTATTAATAAGAAATATATAATGTAGTTTTATTTAATTATGCATATACAAGTGTGTATATTACTTTTAAGATCATTTTCTATGTTTCCCAGCAGGGAATCTGTGAAATGAGTTGAAATATTGTTATAAATTCTACCTCACAGTGTAATTTTCTCTGGTAAAAGTATAGTTTTCTGATTGACTCTTCTATTTCAATGTTCCACCCCTCCTCTGTGTTTTCTTATCTAGATGACATTACCGATCATAAACTCTTTCAGGTTTTAGTTGTCATCGAGATTCATTGTGCTTATTTCCTACAAATGAATGGCAGGATTTATTTTATAATTTGCTGAAATATACCCATATTTATTTGTATTACTCTGTTACCATATTAGAAATATTTTTCATAAACATGATTGTGAATCACTTCTTTAAGAATTTCCCCCTCTGACTCATACCCCAGTGTTTTCTATTTGGAATGTCATTTTGATCAGAGTGTTGTTTTTAAACATTATTTTAATTATTATTTAAAAATTTGAAATGCTTATATACAGTTCATTCCCATGATTTATTAGAATATCATAGAACATTCTCCTGGAAGCCCATAGGTCTTTGGTATTAAGTACATTTCTGGAATTAGTCTGTTTGCAATTTTTCTTGTTTAACAATGATGATATAATTGTTTCTTTAGGCCCCAGTTTCCTCACCTTTAAAATGAGAGATTGGGGTTTGGTGATTTTTAGGCTCTCCTCAGGTGTAATATTGATTAAGACTTTGACTCTTTTCTAAGAGAGTTGTCTATATCTGATTCCAAGCCTGCATAATTATGCTACTCTTTGGCTCATTATATCACATTTGCAGTGTTATTAATTAATATTAACTATTGAGACAGTTTGAAGCAATGATATAGTGCTGTCACAGCACAAGCACAAAACTCCTTTTATTATGGTTATTGCTAGTTCCTCTTTTTTTTCATCTCTGTGATTTTTGTTTGTATTGAAGGAAATTCAAGTAATAAACAGAATAGGGAGAAAAGACTGTGTGCCGGAGCATTGTTTCAGCCTAATAATGATGTCCCTTATGAAAATGTAATACATATATAGTAATTCTATTTTTTTGCATTTTTATCTATGATCGATTGAAAAACAAATTATGTAATTTTCTCAGCATCTATTGCCCTCTTGAATGATTTATGTTGCAGAAATAATGGTTTGTTCTCCATGGTATATTTGTTATGTTTTTCTTTATGCACCACTCTTTTTTTTATTATTTATAATATTTTTTATTTTTTAAAAGATACTTAGATTACATAAATGTTACACAAAAATGATGGGGATTCCCATATGCCCCACCTCCCACACCTCTCACAACCTCCCACATAAACATCTTTCATTAGTGTGGCACATCACCTGCAATGGATATACACATCCTGGGGCTTTGCCACTAAGCATGGACCATAGTTCATATTGTAGACAACAATCTCTCTCACACAGTTCTTCTATGCACCACTCTTAAGTAGCTGATTTATACCAGTTGAAATGTCAGTATTCAAAGTTTGAGAATGATGCTTCAACAGCAATGTTCTTGGAGATTATTTCCAACATCCAATTGAGGAAATCTAAATCAACTCTTTTTTTTCAGTCAACATTATGCTTCCATATGTTTTTTAGATTCATTGTACATCCAACCTTTGCCATTTTTATCCCCCTTCCATTATCAAAAATAATTTTTACGTGTATTAGATATATAAACTTGATCCTAGATTTAGGCAAGGAAATGGCATGTTTCAATTTTTATTTTATAATAGTCCCTTTGCCTGATTATGGAATGAGAATGGGACAAGAGAGAGTGAGAGCAAAGGATCAGTATTAGAGGTGAGAGATGGTGGTGACCCGAGTAGGAGTAAAGGGTTTCTGTTTCGATACAGCGTGAAGGATTTTCAATTAGAATGTTGGTTATGTTTATACACTCAGAGTTTGAGGTACCTGTAAGACAATTAAATGCACTTGTCCACATGCAGGTTGGACTTTGTGGTAGCCAGATTCCAAGATGGCCTCCGATGATTCCCACCTTACGGTATTCATACCCTTTTGCAGTCCCTTTCCACACTTTATCATCATTGGTCTGGCATATGGCAGAAATGATTATATGTCAATTTTGAGGCTAGATCATGAAAGCATTGCAGCCTTCCTCGTTGCTCCATCTTAGATAACTCACTCCAGAAGAAACCACAGGCCATGTTTTGAGGAAACTCAGCCACCTCAGAGGAGAGGCTCACATGGCAAGAAACTGAGGTCTTCTGTCAACAGTCATGAGAGATATCTTGGAAGCAGATTCTCCAGCCCCAGTTAAGTCTTTAGATAAATGAAACCCCCACCACCAGATTGACTGCAATTTCTTGAAAGACTTTGAGCCCTAATATCCAGTTAAGATGCTTCAAAATTTCTGTCCCTCAAAACTGTGTGAGAGAATAAATGTTTTTTTTTTTTTTTCCTTTTAAGTTGCTAAGTTTGGGAGTAATTTGTCCCACAGCAATTGATAAGTAATACATACCTCTAGAAAGAGACCTAAATCAGAGATAATGATGAGACTCATTGGCATCAAATCCATAATTTTGGATGAGTTTAACCTTGGTAATATTTATAGTGAGAATATAATTAGAGGAAAGAGTCTTAAACACAGCATTATTTAATGACCAGGATGTAGAAAAAGAGACTGAGAAGTGACTAGAAAAATATGAGGAAAATCAAAATGGGCAAATTCGTTCAGGCCAAGGAGACAGAATATTTTGAGAAAGAAGATGAAGTTGGGGAAGGACTGCAGACCCTAAAAATGTTGCTAAGAGGTCAAGCCAAAGACAAATAGTGACAGACAGGAGTTTATCTTTGCTGTAAGCAGTTTCAGAGAAAAGGTTGAAAATAGAAACAAAAAAGTGAGCTGAAACTAGACGTGATACTGTTCTCAGGAAAATGCCTGTTATGTCTACTGTCAAAGCTCAATATTAAACTTTGGTAGGGCAGCAAGTTTTAAGCCTGGAAGGCAACTGAAGTGGTCCCAGGTCTGCAGTGTACCCTTTTCTCACAGCAGATGCAACATAAATCACCTAGAGAAAATTGTTCCCTATCTAGAGCCTCAGATTTACAACAGGAAAGATCTATGAGCTCAGCAAATGCACAAGTTATAAACTACCATGATGAGCATCAACAGAAGAAAACTGATTAAGATCCTTCAGAACTGTGGATATTAAATTTTTCAGAAAAGACTGTAGAAAAGTTAAAATATGAAACTATGAAATGAACCAGTATCTAGACAATTTCAAAAATGAATTAGCAGAATTGAAAACAAATAAAACAGAATTTTAAAATTCAAAATAAAATATTTGAAATTTAAAATTTCAATCTACAGTTTATACAGCAGATATATATGCCATAAAAGAATTAGTGAATTGCTGTAAGCTGTTTCAGGAAAATATTGAAGGTGGAGACCAAAAAGAAAAAAAATAGCTGAAATTAATTCAGGTTAAAAAAAAAAAAGTAGAATTTTAGAAGTGATCCAGGGTTCAGCATAGAAAGTCAAGAATATACATATATAAAAAAAATAGATAGCTGACATTGGAGAATAGAATGAAACCAAAGAAAGAGAATGAAGAGCAGACCAACATATGCATGAAGGAAAATAGTATATGAAACTTGGCCAACTCCATAAATGTAGTGGGACCAATTATTATCCACATGGGAAAAAGTAAAATTATATCACTCTTTCACTATACTCAATACATTCAACAAAATATTTGTAAGCAATTACCATATGCCAGGTCTTTGGAAGTTTGAGATTATTTTATGAATCCCAAAAAGAAAAAGATTATGTTTGTAAATGTCTATTGCTCTGGGTGTGATTCCCTTTGATTTCATTAAATTCAGGTGAGGTGCATTTGATTAGATTATCTGATAAGATTGTTTTAAAGGTTTTGATTCAACTATTTCAGTAAGCGTGATTCAGGTTGAGTCCCTGGCCCCTTGCAGGGTTTGATATAAATGGACTTATATGGATAGATAGACATAAGAAGAGAGAAAGCTCTGCCATTTTTGATCCTGCTATGTGATAGAAAGGCTCAAATAGCTAAGGCTCTGGGGAGAAATGAGCCATTTGCCTGAGAGCTTACAGCTGAAATTGGGAAGAGTGGAATAGCCAAGACTGATATAAAAAGCACGGACAGAGGCATCCCTATGCCAGCTTGCAGCTGAAATCATAAAGAACACAGAGCAGCTGAGCCTGAGAGAGAAAGCTCGAAAAGGAAGGCAGAGTCCAGGCAGAGATTGCCCACCATCTTGCTTCAACACATGGCAGCTAACTTTGGTGAGAAAGCACCTCTTATTGTGCCTCAAGTTGGAGTTTTCACGGCCTTGGAACTGTAAACTTTTACCCCTAAATAAATCCCCTTTATTAAAGCCAACAGATTTCTGGTATTTTGCATCGGCAGCTCTTTGGCAAACTAAGACAAGGCCTGTACTAGGCATTAGGCATTCAGCAATGATAGGTGCTGTATTTTCTTTCATCTCATAGCCATAACTTCCACTCTCTTGTCCTATTTGGATTATTGAGCCATTCTCCTAGATGATATTTCCTCCAGTATGACTTTAATCTTCACAGTCGTTCCTTCCGGAATAATCTTTCTAAAATATAAATCTGATGTGTTCTTCCCTTCTTTAGTAACTTCTACTGCCTTGGAATAAAATAATTAGTCCATTGTATGGCATGCCAAGAGCTTTGCCATCTCCATCTTCCCTATCTTACCATTAAAACATATGCATAGAATCTATAAGATTACTGGACTACTTTCCACTTCTGAACCCCATATTTTCATATTCTCTTATTCCCCAAAGAATTTGTCCATGCGACTTCCCTATGCAAAGGCGTATTATTACTACATCTAACTTTATCCTCCTACTGAAGTGGGTTCTCATCTTTTTGAGACTCATTTCAAGCATTGTCTCTTCTGTGTAATAGGTAGAGGCTACTTCGCCTCATTTACCAAACAGCTGTCTGTCATAACACTTAAAACATTGACTTACAGTTTTTGCTTACATTTCCATCTCTCCACCAAAATTTAAGCTCATTGAGGACTACCCTACATCCTTATGGTTTATAACAATGTTTGCAATTTTTAGACAAAAAATGGAAATGAAAATAACCAAAATCAAAAACAAACATAAACATATTAATTGCTTCTTTTAAAAATTATCTAAATTTAAAGTTTACTTTACTCTAAATGTGAAATTATTCCAAATCATAGATGGTCCAGGTTTGTTAAATACTATTGCTTAGGAAGGGGAAGTTCCAAAACACCAGAATAATAAGATGAAACAAATGATTTTGATGGAAACCTTTAACTTGGGTCTTGATCATGTGACTCGCATAGGCCCTAGAATGTTAGCTGACACATTAACATAGACTTGAAATGTGCTAGTATGACAAGTGTCACTTTCTTGTGCTTCTTCCCTAAAGTTAACAGGGGTTCTTAACTTTTTTAATTCCACGGACCCCTTTGTCAGTCAGGTGAAATGAATACTCCTGTAATTTATTTATTGCATGCATTAAATGCTAGATTCAGTTAGAGGTCAGAGAAAATAAAAATAATTTGTTGATTTTTTTTCAATTCAAGCTCACAGAACCCTTGAAATCTTTCCACAGACCCCCAAGGGTTAAGAACCCCTGAAATAGAGAACATGTCCTGGCCAGTCCACTAGTGTTTTTTGTTTGTTTGTTTGTCTGTCTGTTTTTTAAATTTGCTTGCATGCTTTTTGTCCTTTGAAAATATAGGCACATGCATAGTAATTCCTTGCAAGTAATAGGAGTCTAATTGAAAGGCTTTATTGAACTATGACATCTCTCTGCTTGGAATTTGCAAGTGCTAATGAACTTACACATTTTTCCTCTGTGCCTCACAGACATCCACCTGATTTCCAGAAAAAAACAACAGTCTAGATACTCTTGACTGTCCCATAGTAGGGCTCATTTACTCAGCCAGAAATATCCACCTCTGACAATCCCACATAAATCCCAAACTGAAGCCATGCCAATCAAGATTCGAACTCAGATATGAACCATGCCTTTGAGACTAGCACTCACAGTTTTTATTGCTCACAGTTCTATAGACAGGCAGAAACCTCACTGAAGCCATTTGAAATCAGCCTGTAAAAAAATGAAAAAGTTTTGTCTGACTCACAGGTGCAAACAAAAAGAAAAAAGACAGCTGTGAGTGAAAAAAAAATGAGGTCACAGCAAGAAAGGGTTCTACTCAGGTTACTCAAAAATCTCAAACATCATAAAAAGTAAATCAAAGAGCCATAACAGGATTTCTGGAGATATCAGTGACTTGGCAGCTCAATTTGTGAGAACAGAGTGATAATGAGACCACACTTCATGGTCCTGAGTGTACCACTTACTTTGGCTGTGCTCCAAGGCCACAGCCTTCACCCCTAACCCAAATCAGTAGCTGTGAAACATGTGCTGTCAGTTTCAATGGGGCCCAGGTGAAAGAGTCTTGAAAAGCCATCTCTGCCCACTAAAAAACCAGGTCAGAGGAGATTCTATTGTCAGAGTGTGTGAGAGAATCAGTAGACTCACCTCAGGATAAGAAATGCTACGTTACAGAACTGAAGATTTATCAATTGCTGATTTTTTTCATCATCTGTTCTTTGTCAATGTCGTTTTCATTCATAACTCCTTAGTCAAAAAGGAGCAAAAGGTCAGTTATGGTGGATGGTTCCTTGTCCTCTTTAACCCAGCTCAGGTGAAACCAGGAGTGTGACAGCCCATGGGAGTTAATGATTCTTTCTGACTAGTATACAGTAAGTAGACATAGTTGGAAAGGATTCTAGTAATGCTGTCATAACTATATTTGGGGCTACTAGCTGAATACAGAGGCATTGTATGCAGAAGCACAGGGAAACAGTTTAAAAATGTAACTTATAAAAGATGTTGGATTTTATTATTATTGATAATTCACTGTAGGCTTCTCTGTGACCTTAATAACTAAATTTCCTAAGGAAAGGGACCGCTAATATTCCATATGCAGGGCCTCAAAAAAGGCTGTTTAATTGGATATACTTCATTATGTAAGCTGTTATAATGAGAAATGCTAATAATAATGAGACAGATATTCATTTTCATATATCAAGTCAAATATTTAAAAGCAAATTCTAGGTACTTTATACTTTGCTAATTATATGCATAGTCTTATAAACTCTTACCTAAGACAAAATTTAACTCTCCATCTTAACATATAGGGCAGCACTAAGTATGGAGTAGAACAATTAACTGGGTAAAATGGCTTGGTAACCTCTGAATATGCTAGTTGTACCTTACAAAACTAACAGTTCAGTGAAACTTTGGGGGGAAATCAAGTTACACTAGGCATTCATGATTCTATAGAGAAAGGAAGTTTTTTAAAAAGATTTTTGAACCTAAGAAAAGTGCTACAAAAAAGTAATTGTGAGAGTTATCATGGTAGTTAGGAGGAAAAATTCAAATCACTTTCTCACATAGTCTTCCTCCAAAGAGGAACTGGTCTGATAATCACCCAAATCTAAAATGAAGCCACAAACCAATGGAATATGCACACATATTAAAGTGGGCAACACAGTTTTAAGCATTCAGTAAACAAAATGACTCCAATAAAAGTGGGCCATCAAGGAGAGAAATTTAATTGATGCAAATTAGTATTATCCAGATTCATAATTATGAGTAGTTAGGAAAACAAACATAATAACTCTAATGATTACAAATTAGAAAATGAAGATGAATTCTAGAATGATATTTAAAAAGAATGACTATCAAATAATGAATAAAAATGACCATGTGCAAATCCTGGAAAAATGTTTTAATAAAGTTTGATACACATTTTAGGTATAAAAGTCCTGTATCAGAAGAATATACAAAAGTTAAACATTAGAAACACATTAAGTTCCATAGTCAGAGTTTACTTCATACTTACATCAAACATATTTGCTTGATTTACTCAGAGCAAAGTGATGATAGAAGAACATAAAAGCCAAGAAATATTTTCATTATTAAGAAAAAGACATCTAGACACCAAAGTCCATATTAAAGAGTGCTGCTTAGGATTATATGGCATATGAGCCTGAAAAAGAAAGCAGATATTTAAAATATCAGTAAATTTGTAAAAAAGACATGAAAAGTTTTATTCACTATAAAACAAGAAATGGTCAATTAGATCAAATAATATAATTGCCTAAGTAATTAATCTCCATAGACTGGCAACTTATATGAAAATAAGTTAATGAAAATAACCAAATGAAATTAAGAGCACATTAAAAACAATTACAGAGAGAAAATAAAAATCAAAACAGGGAAAGAAAAGTGGCTTCTCACTCAAAAAACAATACTACTAGACTTTCAATGGTAAAATACATTTTAAACCTGCAAATAAAGACAACCAGGAATTCCAGAGAAGTGTTTTCAAAGTTGGAAACATAGAATAAAGGTAAGAAAGTGAGGTAATGTTTACCCAAGTCAAAGGTGTCTGTGGGGCACTACGCCCCACTCGCTTCCCGTAGCCGACTTCTCTCTTCCCCGAACC
>JAKSZT010054334.1:53844344-53859431 GCA_026826555.1 Tolypeutes matacus
GGCTGCAGCAGGGCTGATCACCCTCAGGCCCGGAAACAAAGCGGCAAGAAAGGAAACTGCATAGGTACAGAATTAAGGTGTCTACTTCTATATATATCTTTGAATGGAGAATTTTTAGTCACATTTTGAAAATATATTTTCATAAGTATATAAGTCCTGTTTATTATGAATTCTGTGAAATTTGTAGAGGGAAAAACCTATATTTTAAAATGGCTGAGTCTAGCTAACACAAATGAACAATAAGAAGAATAAGGAAAGAAGAACGCAATTGAATAATCTTCAGGATTGTTCTCGCTTCTCTTGGACTCATGAAATCAACCAGAATAACTTGGGAGACTCTTTTCATCCTCTTCACATTATTTCTCTCATTTCAATAGAAAGAATTATGGTCTCTTGACCTTATTCACACGAGTTTTGTGTAGACAATGCAGGGAGCATCTTTTAGTCTGGTTGTTTTCAAATTTTCCAAAGTCACAGCCAGCTCTATGTAGCCTCCCCACCTCCCTTCCAAGCCTGCTTTCAACTCCTACCTCGACGCTCTGTGTTCTTGCCCACAAATGCCACCCTGCCTGCTGCTCTTACATTGGGGTCTCCGAAGCTCAGTGTTACGAACCTGTCCGTGCTGCTCCCAACTGAACAAACTCATTCCAAACAGGGTTAAAATATTTTCTGGAAGGACAGGAGTTTGAGTCAGGGTCAGATTCTATGAGCTCTGAGATGCACTTTAACAAGTCTGGAGAAAATGATTAAAACCAGGCAGTGCTGCTAAGAATAGAAGTGTGAGAGAAGATGACCGTTCAACATGTTTAGGGATTAAAAAAAAAAACCAAAACCCTGCCTAGAGGTGTCACACCGACATTTTTAGAATAACGTATTTACACAATTGTAAGAGAACACTGAATTGTCTTGATCAAGTTGATTATATATGATTTCTTTGCAAATCAAGTGAAAGTGGCTATATTACTTTCTTCCACACTTGTCAATGCTACTGCTCTCTGTCCTTATTGAGAATATTAAAACAATTCACTCTACTTCACTTTGTGTGGAGATGAGACTAGGATAGCAGTGCCACATAGCTGACAGGTCATACTTTAAATTAAGTTTCCCAAATAAGAATTTAATCTAGTTTCAATAAAAGAGTTATTAGCTACTTTTAATTAGGAAAAGCAGAGCTGAATCTGGGGTACTTTCTTCAACATCCCAAGGCAAGGACTGATCATTAGTCACTGATGATATCAGGGCATGCCTTCAAAGGGAGAGGTCTGCCTAACAAACCTCAGGAGCAAGGAAAGGGCTGGAAATGAAGTTCTGGCAATATTCCACCTATCTTCAGTCTGACTTGATTTGCAAAAACTTTCTCTTGGCTTCAGTATACAGAGAGTCTCTTTTTTGAAAGGATTAAAATGTTTGGGCAGTCATCAAGCAAGAACAACTAAGCATTAGAGTCACTGCTAATAAAATATAGATGTTTACCACACTAAAAGAGAGAAAATGCTAGGTTGGCTTAAGTACAACTATGTACATTATCAGGATAGAGATTTTGCAACTTTTGAATTTATTTTTGACACATTTGCTTGATATACAATAATGAAGAATTTTATTCTTATTTGTCAGATTACAAATCAATGGCAGACTGGTTCACACATTAGACATGTGGCCACAGGCAGTCAACCATTTTTCACCACCACACACCCTTCCCAAAGCCAATATGAACAGCCAATGAAATACAAGAATACAATTCATACGTCAGTGTTCAAAACTTAGAAGGGTGTCTGCCTTCCACATTGCATACATCTTGTGACAATTCTGCCAAATTGCGTACCGGCAGAATTGAAGTCAGGAGAGAGGAGACATCTTGTCTCATTAAAGAACTTGGACAGTAGGCAGAGGGAAGCTTGGGAAAGCCTCACAGGCACTTCTTAATTTGAAAGGGAGAGCCTAGGCAGTGGAAGGATACCAGTATGATGTGAGGGCTTCCTTTTATGGTGTTTACATAAAATGAACAGAATAGCAGCAGGGCAGGGCTTCATCCTAGAGACCGAATACCAGTTTTGTGAGACATCGTTTGAGTGAGCAGGGTAGTGAAAAGTCAGTGTTGTCAGAACTTACTTTGACTGGGGCTACAAGTACATGAAATTTTTCGGAGTCCAGATGGCATTCTGGAACAGGTGATGGCAACACACATAAATGGGAAATTGGGATTCTTCTGAGAAAAAATCCACGGTCTACATAGCAAGTAAGTGAGCACAACTGGGTTCCTTCTTGAATGAGTAAATAGGGCAAACCATCAGAACTGCAAAAAGATATAATAGAGTAACAGAAGAGGCCAAACTGAAGACTCAAAGGAAATGTCACTCTCTGAAATAGAGCACTGTAGAATGGTCCAAAAATATTTACTCTGGATCTTCAAAATTTGGCACTATCACAGGGCAAAAGGATTGATATGAAACCAGCAAACAGTATTTAAAGACAAAAACCATGGTTACAAATAAAACTGTTACAGATGTAGAGAAACGTGGTAAACTCTAGAACTAATATATTGAACTGAATAACATACACAAGGCATTCATGCAGAACTCTGAGAGGAGATAGGTGAACAAATGAAAAGAAGACAGTCAGACCTACAGAATCAGATTTCCAATAAAGGAAAACACACGCACATGCACGTGCCCACACACATAAAACTTTGCAGAGCTGAAGAAATAGCTTAATCTGTAGATAAATATAAAAGGTTTTCTAAGTATCAGGGGAACTTATTAAAGAGACCAATATGTATTGCTATTTTGTTAAATTTATTAGGTTTACTAAGGATTGCTATTTTGGTTATAAATTAATGCAAATTATAAAAACAAAACCCTGAACTAGGATATATAATATGTAATGAAAATAAAATTTCATGATACTAATCTTGGTCTAAATGTAAATTAGATCACTAATAAGTATCAATTTAGGAGTGAAGTTTGGAAGAAATCTAGTATTAATTGATGTCTTATTAAACAGCGAATAACTAGATGCTGTTGTTCAAAAATTGAAAAATAGATATGTTTTGGAAACATATGATGGCAAACGTTCGTATAAAAAATGGATAGTTGATCTCCAAGTCAATAGATAAAAAAATGGAAAACAACAAGAAATCAGAGAAAGCAAAAGGCAAGTTTAGAGGACCAAGCATATCCATTTCCCCAAAAACACTAAATTCATTGTAACACCACAATAAAGACACAGACTCTCAGGAAAGGGCAAAAAAATCAAAATCCAACAGTAAGCTATTTAAAAAAATATATACCAAAAGTAAAGCAACACAAAGAAGGGCTAAATATGGGCAAAAATATATCAAGTAAATGCAAAACAAATTATGTATTTCAATACTTATCATTATGCAAATGACAAAAGCAAAATCCTCGATAAAATCTTCATAAATCCATAGAATTTTGTTAAATAACTTGAGGCATTTCCATTTGAATGGACGTTATTTTTAAAATCTCTTTTAGCATACTCTTGAAATATAAGAAAATATGAAAAAGAATACTAAGTCAGAAAAGCAGATTACAAAACATCACTATCAGAATGTTCTTAATTTTCCATGAATTTATTCATCTCCAGAGTAGCAAAAATGTGAGACCTCTATTTTTTTCATTCTAAATTTTCTGAAAAAGAATATAGACATATATATAAAACATAAAGCTTACTTTAATAATTGGAAAAATTAAGTAAAGGAAAGGTGAACACTGCTCATCGCAGAACAAGTATGGAAGTTCCTTAAGATTCCTATGATGAGTAGTTCTGTAGCTATTCCATGAGAGCAAGTTCCAAACAGAACAAATACTACAGTTTTATTTATAAGTTTGTAAGTTCCAGTCTCATTTTCTCTCTTTCATTAATGTTATATTCAGCCACTAAAAGTGAAGGGGAGTGAATAAAGTTAATTTGAAATACACAATAGCTCACACAAAACAGTTTAATAGCAAACTCAGAAATTGCTTTGTATAAATACAACTCCACACACTTAATTGTCTCCTACCTCTTAATGTGCAGCGTACACTATTAAAGCCAATTGCTTCCTCTATCCCTTATAAAATAGAGGTGTAGCTTTTTCCTCTCCAGGGATTAATCCAATAAAAACTTTCTAACCTCAGAAAAGGTTCATTTATGCTTTTCTTTAAAGATCCTTCTCAAACCATAGATAGCATTTACCGTATAATAGAAATAAAAAAGAACCAAAACACTGAATCTAAACCAGTTCTGTACCCACAAAATGTCTCAACACATTATTCAAAACACACACATGGTAATGAAAGGAGATAATATGGATAATTTGCACACCCTGATAGAATTGGAAAGTCTTTTATTTTGCCTAAAAGAGTGCTGGGAATAAAGGAGTTCAATTTTTGTGAATTCTCAGATTAACAGGAAACAGCCATCAGACAATAATTTTCTGGGAAACTTAACGTTTATATGACAACAATCTTTCCTAGAGCTCAGAATGATAGCTCACATTTGTAGAGATAGTTAGAAAATGATATATATAATTTTTACCTTTTTTTTTTTTTAACCTCATTACAGAGGTAACCATACTCTTCAGTTCACAGTATGCCTTTGCTCCTCCTTGGGCCATGTCCGTTTTGATGTTTTATAATATTTTCCAGTTTCATCTCCATTTATCTCCTTGATAAAGACCCATCTAATGTATTTGAGGTGCTACTTTAAAATGATGTGGCTTTGTATAACACGTAGTGATGTTGTGTGTCTTCAATTCATTCTCTTTCTGTTTTAAACACTCTAAGTCTGCCCATGTGGTTGTAACTTAAATTTTTGCTTTTAACTACCACATATTATTCCACAATTTAGTACTAGTGTATAACCTAGTGGTAGACATCTCCAAATCTTGTTCACAGACAAGACCAAGATGAATGTAATAATACTTATCATTTTAGACACCTGAGGAATATTTATAATTTTTATTTGTAATTATAATATTTATAATTATCCCCTGGGTATCTAAGTATTTTAATAATCTACAGATATCTATCTATCCATATATTTACATATCTATATATCTATATATCTATTTATTGATTTATGTATTATCTATCAGCAAACACGGCATATATATATATGCACTGTATATTTTATATATATAAGCAAGCAATATAAAGATACAGTGTATATATACATAAACAAATACAATCATATATATATACCCAGGAGAGAAATTGCTAGGTCATTGCATAAGGAATGTGCATTCTGCATTTCACTATATACTCATACTGCCAGATCACTTACCAACACATGCATATTATTTGTAATCACAGAGTGCTATGGATTTTCTTTCTCTCTGCATCATTGAAAATAAATTCTAAGACTTCTCCTTTCCAATTTTTATGATTATGATGGATAAAAGTGGTTATTTAATTTGCATTTCTCTTATGGTAAATTCGAGCATATTTCCATATATTTACTTGCCTTTAAGTCTCCTTTTCTGTGATGTCTTCCTTTTATATGGTAACATTCTCTATGAAATAAGATAGTTTCCCAAACACAATCTACACAACCATACATATTCCTCCAATACTTTGCATTGTTACCATATTTCAACTTATTTTTTTATTATTTTTTTTATTTTTTAAAAGATACTTAGATTGCATAAATGTTACACAAAGCATATAGGGATTCCCATATGCCCCACTCCCCACACTCACCACACCCTCCCACATAAGCAACATCCTTCATTAGTGTGGCACATTCATCACAATTGATAAGCGCATCCTGGGGCATTGCTACTGAGCATGGACCACAGTTGACCCTGTAGTCCACACTCTCTCCCACACAATTCTGTATGTTACGGGATGATATAATATGCCCTATATCTGTTGCTGCAATGTCATTCAGGATGATTCCCAAGTCCCAAAAAAGCCCCCGTATCACAGCTGTTTTTCCCTCTCCTTGCCCCCAGAGCCGCCAGTGGCACTACCTCCACAGCAATGTTGTAATTTCTTCCATTGCTAGACTCACAATATGTCCACAGTAGAATACAGGTAAGTCCACTTTAGTCCACAGTTCATTCCCCAATCCTGAGGATTCTGGGATTGTGTTATCCACTCCACCTCTAATTGAGAGGGGGCTTCGATCCCATAGAGCCAATGGATGGGACTTCTTGCTTACAGTTGTAGGATCTCTCATTTCTTGGTATGGTGGTTGTCAATCCTCACCTCCTTGTTAGTTGTCCTGAGTGAGTCCAATGAACTGGAGAGTAGGTGTTACAACTCCACTGAGGCTCAGGGGTCCAGCTGGCACACGGACAGTCCAAATATTCCAGTCTCTTGGATGTACACCTACAACCCCCAGCACCAAATATAGGTTTTAAATAGAAGGGTCAGATGAGCCATGTGTAGGGAAGCCATAATTGAGTCCAACTCTGTCACTCTCAGGAGCACAAACTCCAAAGTAGGGCCCAATGGCAAGGCACCAAACTCTGGAGCTATCTGCCCTGACCATAGGATCTGGGTGTCTCCAGAGCCCTCAGGAGCCCCACTATTTGGGGTAGTATCCACTTTGGCAGTCTATGAGATCCTGCTGAGATATGCATGAGCATTACCTCTGAGATGACCTCCCAACTCACTTTGAAGTCTCTTAGTCATATAAACTCATTTGTCTTTACCTTTTCCCCCTTTTATTTGAAGTCTTTTTCCAGTTGCATTGGTAGTTGGTGCTTGGTATTAATCCCTTGGTGTCAGGGAGGCTCAACCCCGGGAGTCATGTTCCACACTGGGGGGAAGGTAATGTATTTATATGCTGAGTTTGGCTTAGAGAGAGGCCACCGTTCGAGCAACAAAGAGGATCTTAGGAGGCAAGTCTTGGGCACCCCACAACTCTAGGCTAAGTTTCAATTTCAAGAGTATAGGCTCATAAGCATAGGCATCGATATCAAGGGCCCATCAATGGATTATCCTCCTTTGCCAGTCTTTGCCCCTGCACTTGGGAAACTATTGCAGTTCCTTTAGAGAATGTGGCAGAGCTCTCCAGAATAGGAATTCCATATTCTCTCAGTTATTGTGTGAGTCTCCACCCACTGTGACAATGACCTGTGAACATTTGAACATACTTATATACCTATATGTATGCTCAGGTGAACCTCCCCCCATGTATCTCCCATCACTGACGCCCCATACTAATGGTCCTCCCTTGCTGCAGTTGTAACCCTTCTGTGATCCAAAACATCTTCAAAAATGAAGCCAATAAAATAGTCAAATACAATTAATAGGAAAATGAAATAATATGATAGGTTTAAATATAAGAAATAAAATACATAAAAATTTTAAAAAACTAAAACTAAAATAAAATCAAAATATTGGGATATTTAAAAAGAGTGAAAAATATTTTTAAAAATTTTTTTGACATTTTGCCTTTCATCACTGTAATATCTGGTATTCTGTATGTACAGGGACATTTTCTTCCATTTATTCCCCAGTGTCTCACTATTTTTCATTTTGTTTACAAAGAAGTTTTAGATCACAGTAAAGTCACATACAGAATACAGAGGGTTCCCATATACCCAACACCCTCCCCCTTTTCCCCCTTCCCATATTATATGTGATGGTACCTTTGTTACAAATAAACATAACTACCAACCATGGTCAATGGTTTACACTATGGTTTACATTTTTGACCATACACTTTTATAAATTTTGATGAGATTTAACATGGCCTGTGTTCATCACTGCAAGATCATACAGAACACTTCCATTGCCCACTAAATACCCCCTGTTCTATCTATTCTATTTCTCCCTCCCCCCTCCCCTCAGAGCCCACGGTGACCCCCTGGCTTCACTCATTGGATGACAAGATTCAAAGTTACTTGCAACAACACTGTGGTCTTGACACACTGGTTTGTCTTCCCCTATTAGGAACCGCCCAGTCCAGAGACTTCCGCCCCTCTGTTAGTGAACCTATCAGTCCTCCCCAGGATGGTAATCCAACTCCTTCCCTCTCATTATCAACTTATTTTTCTGTAAATGGATCTATTTTGAGTTTTATATTCTGTACTATTGGTCTGTTTATTTGTTCTCATATCAACCCAATATGAATTTTTATTACAATGACCATACTGTGTTTTAAGATTCTGGTAAGGTAAGTCCTACATTTTTTATCTTCTTTTAAAATATGCCCTAGTTCTCTGTGGACTTTTATTAGGCTCAAAATTGTAGAATGATTTTATTGAGTTCCTCTAAGAATACAGCTGGAATACTTCCTTTCATGTCCGTTGTGCATACCTTCCTTTGAAGATCAGTAATAGTTTTTTAAAGTTTTTTCTATGAATAGACTTATGCATTCTTGGTTAATTTCTAGATAACTTTTAAAAATTGTATTTGATATCATCAATCATACTTTATTTCCTATTTTATTTTAAGGGTAGAAGTTATATTTTAAAATCATAAGTCTGCTGAAGATATTTTATTACGTCTAATTTTTGTTGACTCTGTTAGACTTTCTATGATCATAAAAATGAACACTTTTACCTCTTCCTTTATGCCATTAGTGTGATTAATTACTATGATAGCTTTTCCAAATTATGCATTCATGATCATCATGACTTTATCAGAAAACATTATTTCTAAAATACTGGGGATTTAATAAACAAATATTATATTTAGAGTTTTTTGCATCCCTATTCATAAATGAAATATACCCATAATTTATTTTCTTATATTGTCTTTATAGTTATAAAAATATTTATACTAGACTCATATATTGGATTTAAGGTTTTAACTCTTTTCTTAACAATAATGATATATTTAAGATAGGAATTAACTCTCTTTTTAAAATTTGTTAAAATTTACCTATAAAAAGACTAATCCCTGGACTTTTCTGAGAAAAAGGCAGAATCTTCTTTGATTATTTATACTATTTATTCTTCCTCCAAGTCTAGAAGTTTATAATTTTTTTCAGAAATGTATACATTTTTGCTAGAGTGATGTCTAACATACTGTTTAATTTTATTATTTTATTTTCACTATCTATGTTCTCTATAGTTATTTCCCAACAATAATTCATTCTAATCTATTTCACAGTGAGTTCATAAGGGAAAAATCTACAACCCTTGATTCCCTTTTCATAGATATAGCATAACTTAGCTGTTCCTGCTAATTATAATCCAAGATATAATTATTAGAATCATGTACTCCAAGCAAATAATTGTGTACAGTTCCCTAAATATCTGGACATGATACAATATCATAAATATTTTTTTATTATTTAATAAAAGAAAAATTACACAGGACATATATTGGATAAATAATATTAATGTGCCATAAATATTAAATAATATTTACTTCACAATATTTGCTTAACTCTTCTTTCCAACAATCTTGGGAGAAGCATTTTCTTAATGGTGAAAATGGAGGCTCAAAGAAAACTGATGTAACATTTCTGAAATCATACTGGCTTTATATCCTAAAATTAGGATTGCTACACTTGTCTATCTGATTCCAAGCCAACCTACCTTTCATGATGCCATCGTGTCCGAAATTATCTTCTATAACTGTTAATCAGTGACATGCAAAGGACACAGGTATCTCTGTTCAGTCTTCTTGAACATGGTCCATTATGGCTTCCCCTTTCCTGGCATCAATTTTATGTCACTTGTCAATAAATTCTGTGCTTCTAATTTAGATTCTAGAGAGAAATCAACTGAGTCATAGCCAAGCTTTTGGCTTTGTTTCCTTTAGATTGGGTATATACACCAGATTTAATATCTGAAGTTTATTTTATTGTGCTGTTCTATCCAGAGTATTCAGGTATGGAGAGTGAAGGAAGAGAGGGAAGTTAGTCATTGCAGTGCAATTAAAGAAAAAAAAAATGATACATTGTACTCACTTGCCTGCTGTGCACCTCTGCTCACCATGTATACAGTTCTAAAGATTTCTGTAACTGAAACCATCCATATGTATGAAAAACATCCATAGTCCTTTCAAAAAAAAAAGCTTTAAATGTTTGAAACAAGATTTTTCATCCACAGGTAATGCCATGGGGCCAAATAAAGAGCCAGTCCTCCTTATTACATTACCATTCTGTCATGTGGAAGAGCAACAAATAAACATAATTTTCATCAAGAAAAGTAGAATATATTTTGGTGAAGAAATAACAATGCCATTTTATGTAAATTAACAAATACTCTGCCCTGCCATAAATGGTAAAAAGAAACCTAATATAAGAGAAAGAGAGAAGGAATAGAAACTTTATGATATTATGCTAATCCATACTTTAAGGGATTTTAAGCTAAAAAGACCCCAATCATGGAATGTGAACTTTTTGACAGGGAGCACAGGAAAAGTCACGTGTGAATTATGAATAAAAATAGAATCAGTGCCTTTCTTCTCTAAATTAGCAATGAAGTTTGTTTTCCAGTGAGATCTGATTGTCATAAATTCTACCCATTGAGAAAACAAAACAAAATAACTCTTCCACTTTTCCTTTTAAGAGCCTCGCTGGAATAAGTTTAAAACTTGCCTAGGTGGGAGAGAATTAGAAATGGACACATACTTAAAGAAGATAACTAACAGTTGGATACTGGGCACAGTTATGTGCTTTGGTCAAGCATCCCTTTAAAAAAGTGATATTGCACTTTTTTTATTTTGGTGAGGTATAGACTGTAATTTTCACCTTATATATGCCATTCCCACTATTTTTTCTTTTTCTTTTTTTTTTTATGGTGTTAAACTATAATTTCCTTAAGCAAAATTCAACTATTTGGCATTCAGGTTGGACAGAAGTACAACTATCTGTATTTGCAAGTGGCATGTTCTAGTAAATAGGACACCCTAAGGAATCCATATATACATACTATTAATGCTAGTAAAGGAGACTAGCAAGATTTAGGATACAAGATAAATATAAAAAATCAGTTGTATTTCTATACCATTTCTATTTCATTTCATAGCAATGAAAATCCAAAATTGAAATTAAGAAAACAAATCCATCTACAATAGCAACAAACAGAATAAAATACTTAGGAATAAATTTAACAAAATGAGTGTAAGACTTGGAAATGTGAAACAACAAAACAATATTGGAAAAAAATAATGAAGTCATAAATAAATATAAAGTTATACCATGATGGTGGACTGGAAGAATTAATACCCTTCAAATTAACCTACATACTGAATGAAATTCCTGTCAAAATCCAGCTGCATTTTCCAGAAATTGACAAGATGATCCCAAAATTGATATGAAAATGAAAGGGACTCATAATATCCAAAATAATCCTGCAAGTGAAGAACAAAATTGGAGGACTCACACTTCCCAATTTAAAAACTTACTGTAGTAGTAAAGCAATCAAGACGATGTGGTACTGGCAAAAGTCATTTAGGTTAATGGAATAGGATTAAGAATCCAGAAGCAATCCTGTACATTTATGGTAATTGATTTTCCACAAGGGTGCCAAAATTCAACGGGGAAGGAACAGACTCTTCAACAAATGATGTGGTAGAATTGGATAGTCACATTACAAAAGAATGAATTTGCACCCTAACCTCTAAAAATATAGAAAAACCAAGACAAAATGGATCAGAGATTTAAATGTAAGAGTTATAAAAGAATAAAATACTTTTATAAAATTTATAAAAGTCTTAGGGGAAGATATAGGTGTAAACCTTCATGATCTTGGATTAGGCAATGGTTTCTTGGATATGACACCAAAATAAAAAACAGCCAAAGAAAAACAGGTAAATTGGACTTCATAAAAAATAAAAATGTTTATGCTCAGAGAGAGTGAAAAATCAACACAGCAAAATGGAGAAAATATTTTACTATAATATGTCTGATAAGAGTCTAGTATTCAGAATATATAAAGACTTTTGCAGCCTAACAATATAGATAAAAAAAATGCAAGTAAAATAGTGAGCCAAAAGTTGGAGAGACATTTCTCCAAAGAAGATATAAAAATAGCCAATAAGCATATAAAAAGATGTTTAACCTTATTATCCATTAAGAAGCACAAGTCAATACCACAATGAAATACAACTTTATACCATTTAGCATGTTAATAACAATAAGAAGAAGAATAGTAAAATAACACGTGTTGGTGAGGATATGAGAAAAATGAACATTTATTTCCAGTGGGAATATAATATAGTACAGCCACATG
Source organism: Tolypeutes matacus (assembly GCA_026826555.1). Lineage (NCBI taxonomy): Eukaryota > Metazoa > Chordata > Mammalia > Cingulata > Chlamyphoridae > Tolypeutes > Tolypeutes matacus. The sequence continues at coordinate 53,856,487 of JAKSZT010054334.1, forward strand.
GAATATGGTTTGGTAATTCCTCTAAAGTTTAAAATTACAGTTATGATATGACCCATCAATTTCACTGGTAGATATATGACCAAGACAAAAGGAGACATATGCCCAAACAAAACTGTGTAATGGTGTCCATAGCAGCATTTTTCACAATAGAAAAACATTAGAAACAACCAAAATGTTCATTAACTGAAGAATGGATAAACAAATTGTTGTATGTTCATACAATGGAATATTATTTAGAATAATAATGACTGATACATGCTACATTGTGGATGAACCTCAAAAACACTATATTAAGTGAATGAAGCCAGACACAAAAGTCCACATATTTTATGTTTCTATTTATATGAATTATTCAAAATAAGCAAATCTATAGAGACAGGAATTAGATTAGTGCTTACTAGGAGCAGAGGGCTTGGGGCAGGAAGGAAAGTGTAGTGACTGCTAATGGATAAGGGGTGTATTTTTGAGGTGATAAAAATTTTCTAGATTGAGGTAGTGGTGGTATTGCACAACTATGTGAATATATAAAAACTACTGAATTGGGAAGCGGCTGTGGCTCAATCAGTAGGGCTCCCGTTTACCATATGGGAGGCCCCGGGTTTGGTTCCCGGGGCCTCCTGGTGAAGGCAAGCCCGCCAGGCATGGCGTGGATAGCTGACCCAGCGAGCACAAGCAGCAAGGGGGGGGATAAATGAATAAATAAATAAAATCTTAAAAAAAAAAAAAACTACTGAATTGTATACTTCCCAATGTAAATTGTATATCAATTGTAACAATTGTACCACTCTAAGGTAAGATGTTATTATTAGGGGAAAATGTGAGAGGGGGAGGGTGTAGGGTGCATGGGAATCCCTTATATTTTCAATGTAACTGTTCTGTAATCTCAAACATCTTTGAAAAATAAGTTAAAAAATTAAAAAAATAAAACGGTAAATTGTAAAGTATGTGAGTAATATAGCAATAAAAGCCAAAAAAATAAATCAACAATTTAAAAAGTACAGTTGAATTATTTTTGACAAAGATAAGAGAGTCATGTAACTAACCATATAGTCAAGGTATAGAAAAAAGTTTCCCGTGCAACTTTGCAGATAATCCATTCCCGCAAAGCCCCAGCTGGCGGTAAATACCGATTTGCTTTTTGTTCACAATTTGTTTCATAAAATTTTATAAAATTTTATAAAAATGGAATCATAATGTATGAGGTCGCCTGTGCCTGGCTTCTTTCAAATGCTTTTTTGAGTCATCCATTTTGTTGTGTATATTACAAGTTTATTCTTTTTATTGCTGGTAATGTCTCTTTGTATAACTATATTACAATTTTTTATGTATTCACTAATTGATGGACATTTAAGTTCTAACAGGTTTTTTTTTTTTTTTGCTACTATGAATAATGGTGCTAAGAACATTCATATGCAAGCTTTCATGTGGACACATGGTTTTACTTTATTTGGGAATGGAATTCCTGAATCATATGAGAAGTATAATTTGTACTTCATAAGAAAATGTCAAAATGTTTTCAAAAGTAGTTGAGCCATTTTGCACTCTCACCAGCAACACAAACATTCCAGTTGCTTCAATTCCATGCCAACAGTTGGAATAATCAGACTTAAATTTTTGCCCTTTTAGTGAATGTGCAGTCAAATCTCACTGTGGTTTCAATTTGCATTTTTATGATCACTAATAATTTTGGGCATTTTTTCAAGTGATATTTGCCATTCATACATTTTACTTGATGAAATGAACAGATTTTATGCCATTTTAAAAAATCAGATTGTATTTTTCTTAATGACCTAGACAATTAGTTTATGTATATTTTGGATATATCTCTTTTTGATGATATATTTGGTTTTGCAAATATATTCTCGCAGTCTATGGTTTAGTTTCATTTTACTGCATTTGTCAAGACAAAAAGTGTTTAATTTAAATAAAATCCATTTTTCCATTTCATTGCTTATTGTTTGTTCTTTTTGTGTTGTATGCAAAACAATTTTTGCCTAAAAGTTGTATAATCATCTAATTCTCATTTATGTTTGAGGTAAGGATCAAGCTTCATTTCTGTGCATATAGATATCCAATTATTACAGTACCATTTGTAGAAAAGGTTGTCCTCTACCCTTTGAATTAACTTGGCACTTTGTTGATTATATATGTGTAGGTCTATTTCTAGACTCTAATGTTTCATTGAACTATAGGCCAATCCTTACGCAATACCACACTGTCTTGATAACTGTAGGTATATTGATAGTCCTGATATCAAGCAATGTAAGTTGTCCAAATGCTTTTCTCTCTTTTTTCAAAAAGACTTTATGTAGAAATGGTATACTTAAATATATGTTATAAATAATCAATAAAGCCTGATTTTTCTTTGTAGCTATTAACAATGATTTCAATTCCTTTTTTTTTTTTATTATTATTATTATTTTTTTTATTATGAGTAAAAATCAAAATTCTCACAATACATATAAACATTTGCAAAATGATATATAAATATATATGCATATATGTGTATTTGCTTACAAAAATGTTGTTTATATATATATATATATATATATATATATATACATATATTTTAAGAGGTGCTTAGATTACCCAAAATATTACACGGAAACCACTGGGATTCCCATGTTGCCCACCTCCCACACCTCCCATCACATCCCACACAAATATCTCCCACAGTGTGGCCCACCACCCTCAATGAACTTACACATCCTGGAGCCTTGCCACCAACCATAGACCACAGTTCACACTGTAGACCACACTCTCTCCCACTCAGTTATGAGTGGTGTGTGTTGGTTTAAAATGGCCTACATCCGTTGCCACAACAGTACTCAGGACAACCTCCAACTCCCAAAGAAGCCACTGTATTTCAACTGCTCGTCCCCTCCCTACCCCAAAAGTGTCAAGTGGCCCCTGGCTCCACCTCATTGTTATAATTTCTTGCATTG
>JAKSZT010054334.1:53864431-53916267 GCA_026826555.1 Tolypeutes matacus
TAATATGTAGTGTCCATCTTTGTCTCTTACAATAGTTTTGCATTTAAAGTCTATTTTGTCTGATATTAGAATAGCTACTCCTGCCCTTTTTTGGCTATTGTTAGCTTGTAAAATGGTTTTCCAGCCATTCACTTTCAGCCTCCTTGAATCCCTGGGCCGAAGGTGGGTTTCTTGTAGACAGCATATAGATGGATCATATTTTCTTATCCATTCTGCCAATCTGTGTCTTTTGATTGGTGAATTTAATCCATTAACATTCAGTGTTATTACTCGTAATGAATTTCTTACTTCAGTCACTTTTTCTTTCGGTTAATGTATGTCATATGTTGTTTTGTTTCTCTTTTTGAGTTTTCAGTTGTTTTTAAACTCTCCTCCAACTCTCTCTCCTTTGTTTTTTCCTTTCAACTTGTAGAGATTCCTTTAGTATTTCTTGGAGTGCTGGTTTCTTCTTGACATACTCTCTTAATTGCTGTTTATCTGTGAATATTTTGAACTCTCCATCATTTTTGAATGCCAATTTTGCTGGATAGAGAATTCGTGGCTGGAAGTTTTTTTCTTTTAGTGTTTTGAATATGTCATACCACTGTCTTCTTGCCTCCATGGTTTCAGCTGAGAAATCAGCACTTAATCTTATTGTGCTTCCCTTGTATATGATCGTTCTCTTTTCTCTTTCTGCCTTGAGTATTTTCTCTTTGTCTTGAGCATTGGACAATTTGACAAGTATATGTCTTGGAGTTTGCCTGTTGGGATTTATACTATTTGGGGTGCGCTGTGCTTCCTGGATCTGCACATCCATCTCTCTCAATAGAGTTGGGAAGTTTTCAGCCATAACTTCCTTCAACACTCCTTCGGTTCCCTTTCCCTTCTCTTCTCCTTCTGGGATGCCCATAATGCGTATGTTTGTGCGTCTTGCATTATCGGTTAATTCCCTGAGACCATACTGGATTTTTTCTATCTTTTTGTCTATCTTTTCTACAATCTCTTTGATTTCAACTGTATTGTCTTCCATATCACTAATTCTTTCCTCTGCCTGTTCAATTCTGCTGCCATGTGAGTCCAGCGTCTTTTTCATTTCTTGACTTGTGTCTTTGTTTGCCATCATATCCACTACCTTTTTAGGTGTGTTAGCTATTTCTTTGGTATGTTCTCCCAGTGTCTTCTTTATATCCTTAATCTCTTCTTTCAGTTCTTTAAGTTGGTCCATGATATTTGTTTGCATAGCTTTGATTAGTTGTTCGATGTACTGCATTGCTTCCTGGTTTTTATTTTGTGCACTGGACTGGTCCATGTTTTCCAGTTTCTCAGAGTCATTTGTATTTTTCTGTTGCCCTCTGGTCATCATATTATCTTGATGGGTTTGTTCAGTTTACTAGCTTTTCTCTATGCTCTAGAATTTTATTTAGCTGTTGTTTCTGTGTGTGAGCTAAGTTTTCTCTTTGGCAGTTTTTCTTCTTATTTTATTTCCTTGCTTCTTTCTATGTTCCCTTGAAGGCAAAAGGTTAGGGCCAGAGGAATCAAAAGATGTAAGGAAGGCAGAAGGATAATAGAAATATTGATAAAAGTTAGAAGAGGAGCAAAATGGGACTTAATGAGATGAATATTTAACTTGACTAGGCAGTGTAGAGTACTAGGAAAAAATATGGAGTTCCTACAATGGACTGGGAAAACAAATGGAGGAATATATATATATAGTGATTTAGAAGGCTAGAATTATGAGGAGGGAGAGAAATAGTAGAGAAAGGACTGAAAGGAAAAAGTTAATACTAATAAAAAAAAAAAAAAAGAAGATGAAAACAAAATAGTTGGGATAGAAATTGACACCCTTAAGTTGTGGGCCTATGAAAAAATGTTGTCTCTAAGAGCCACAACAGAAAACAGAAGGCAGAAAGATGCAGGAAGGATAAGTGATAGTTTGTAATACAGAATCAATATATACAGCGAGTGGGAAATTACTGAATAAGAAGCCCAGCAAATAAGCGACCAGCTGGCAGCACCTATTTAAAAAAAAAAAATAGAAGGAAAAAGGAAGGGGGGAGGAAAATGGGAATAATAGCAATAGACCAGAAAGTAACAGAGAGAAACCAAAGATCACACAGGCTGTTATAACCCAGGAGATCGACCACACTCAGACTTTAACCACTTTTATGAAGTTTATTGAGCTAAGCCCGTGGGCGTCTGCAGCACCTCTCATGCAGGAGAGAACTGCAGCACCCAGGTTTTAAAATGGCTCCTTTTTATAGGGGGTTGCTGTCACAGTTTGCAAGCAAGCGCAGTTTGCAAGCAAGCGGGATAAACAGAAGCGGATTTTGGCAGTTAGCTAGCGTTTGCACAGAATGCCCTGATAGCCTGGGGCACAGCTGCAGGGTTGAGATGTCCTTGCAGGATTGTTCAAAGGAGGGGAGGTTGTATGCTTGTTTGTCCTTGCGTGATTGTTCAAGGGAGGGGAGGGTGTGCTTTTCAGATAAGACACTTAGGAGACAGTGGGAAACTTTTCTACGTTACTCTGGTTGCCATGAAGGCCTATGGGTAGGCTAATTTAGGGTTCAACATTCCCCACTTCTCTTCTTAGTGGGTCAAATCATTGACTCATCATAGTGGTCTCCAGTCGTTGGCAGGTGTTGGTAGGGTTGGGCTAATACCATTAAGTTTGACCGATTGGACTCTGTCCTTGACAAAAGCTACAAGCCTATTGATAATGATAGGTCCGCAAGTGAGACCCAAAGGTAACAGTATGAGAGGGCCTACTAGGGCTGAAATTGAAGTAGTTAGCCATGGAGACCAATTGAAAAGGTTCTGAAACCAAGATTCAGAGGATTGTTCTTCTAGATCCCTCTCTCTGAGTCTCTTTTGTAGTTCTTGCATTGATTGTTTAATAATTTTTGAATGGTTTACATAAAAACAGCAGGCTTCTCCGAGGGTGGCACATAAGCCACCCTGTTTCAGAAACAGTAAATCTAGTCCTCTCCTGTTCTGTATAGCTATTTTTGCTAAGGAGTTAACTTGTTTTTTAAGATATTGTACTTGGGTTTGAAGGAGAGCGACATCAGCAGAGAAAGTAGCTGAAAGTTTTCTAATACCAATGTTAGAGGTAATCATGGCCCCAGCTCCTATGGCTGTTGAACCTGCAATCCCTAAGGTGGCTAAGATAGGGATTAGAATTGGAGTTCTTTTTTGTAGTTTAAAATGTTGATCCTGAGCTAGGAAGTGGGCAGTACCTGAGAGTCCAGCATATAGGTAAACCTGGGGAATGATATAAACACCAATACATAGGTCAGAAGCATTATTAGGGGCAATACAGTGGGTGATACCAGATGAGCAGGCAAACCAGGTATCATTGGGGGTGATTAAAGTCCAAGTGGATCCTGCAGCAGTAAGGGGGACAGTGTTCAGGCAATTGTCTTTATAAGGTGAGTTGTCTATGGAGTAGCTGCCGCTGGTGAAACAGATACCTTGTCCTTGGAGATCGCTGAGGGTGAGTTTTTTTTTGATGAGAACAATCAGACAGGATACCAGTTCTAAAGTTGTTGGCATCGGTGTAGGATACGTTCCGGGGGGCCGTTTCTCCCATCAGGTTGGCACCAATCCCCACGTAGTATGATGGTGCCAGATCGACGCAGAGCCAACACTCAGTGGAGATGGCCGGCTGAGTTTCATTCAGAAGAGAGAAAACAGAGTCTAGCATAGTTAGCAAAGAATTACTAAAGAAGTTCAATGGGTGCGATGGCGCTAGGAGTTGGGGATTATGGGAGGTGGTCTTCCATAGATTATTTCAAAAGGGGTTAAATGTTTCAAATAAGGGGTACATTTGGTTTTTAGTAAGGCGAAAGGGAGAAGACTTACCCAACTCTCTCCAGTCTCCAATTTTAATTTAGTTAAAGTCTCCTTTAAAGTCCTATTCATCCTCTCTACCTGTCTTGAGCTCTGAGGCCTGTAAATGCAATGTAATTTTTAGTTTATTTTAAGTGCCTCGGCTAGACTTTTGGATATCTTGGCTATGAAAGCCGGGCCATTGTCAGACCCCAACGCCAAGGATAAGCCAAATCGTGGGAGGATTCCTGTCAGGAGGTGCCTGGCGACTACATTGGCAGTCTCATGCTTGGTGGCAAAAGCTTCAGTCCATCCGGAGCAAGTATCTATAAAGACCAGGAGATATTTATAGCCGTATTTGCTTTTTCCAATTTTAGTAAAATCTAATTCCCAATGTTCCCCTGGTTCATGGTCTCTGATTCGGACCCCTACACTGCGAGAGATTGGAGGCCCTGGGTTGACCTGAGCACATGCTGAGCAACGGGTTACCCCTGAGTTGGTGATGGTCTTCAAATCTTTTGCCCAGTGAAGCACCTGGGTTAGAGCAATTAGTTCTGCTTTCTGAGTGGAGGTTCCTTGGGTCAAGGCCTGTGACCAGAGTACTTGATTTTCCGTGGTCACTGCTGCGCCTGCATATCTCAGTCCATTTTTCAGATAACTGCTTCCATCAGTATAAAGCTCGTAGTCTGGGTTTTCTAGGGGAGTGTCCTGGAGGTTAGGTTTAGATCTAGTGATAGTTTCTAAAATGTCCAGGCAATCATGGACAATTTCTCCATATTTAAAATCTAGCAACAGAGTAGCTGGGTTGAGAGCCATGGACTTAGAGAAAGTGACTTGAGGGGGATTTAGTAGCAGCACCTGATATTGAGTAAGATGCACATTCGAAATCCAACAGTCAGGTGGGGATCTAAGGAGGGCCTCAGTGGTGTGGCCCCCGATAATCTGCAAGTCCTGGCCCAAGGTCAATTTTTGTGCCCCCTTGACAAGAAGGGCGGTCGCAGCTACCGCTCTCATGAATGATGGCCATCCTGCAGCTACAGGGTCTAGTTGCTTGGAGAGATAGGCCACTGGGCGTTTCCAAGGCCCTAAGGTTTGAGTGAGGATCCCTTTGGCAATCCCCTTCCTTTCAGCTACAAACAGCTGAAAAGGTTTCGTGATGTCGGGTAGGGCTAAGGCAGGGGCTGAGGCTAAGGCTTGCTTGAGGGCTATAAAAGCCTGTTCTTCTTCCCGAGTCCAATGAAAGTTAGGGTCCTTTCCACCTGTGCAGGCGTATAAGGGTTTTGCAATTTCAGCAAACCCAAGTATCCAGAGCCTGCAGTAGCCTACCACCCCTAGGAATTCCCGTACCTGGCGCTTGGTGGTTGGAGTTGGGATATTCAGGATAGCTTCTATCCGTCCCAGAGATAGGGTCCTCTTACCTTCTTCCAGATGGTAGCCCAAATATGTGGCTTTTCGCATGTAGATCTGAGCCTTTTTCATGGACACCCGGTAGTCGAGGCGTGCTAGTTCAGAGAGCAGTTCCTTGGTGGTGATTAGGCAATCCTCTTCTGATTCTGCTGCAAGAAGAAGGTCATCTACATATTGCAAAAGAGGTACCTGAGGGTGGGATTCCCTGAATCCCAGGAGGTCTCGGCTCAGGACTTCATCAAAGATGGTTGGAGAATTCTTGAATCCTTGTGGGAGTCTAGTCCAGGTTAGCTGGCCTGAAAATCCCCCTTCGGGGTCCGTTCACTCAAAGGCGAAGATGGGTCGGCTCTGAGGGGCCAATGGTAAGGTGAAGAAGGCATCTTTCAGGTCTAGTACAGAATAGAAAGTCCATCCTGGAGGCAGAGAGCTCAGAAGGGTATAAGGGTTAGGTACAGTGGGGTGAATGGTTTCAACCCTCCTATTGACTTCTCTTAGTTCTGTACTGGTTTATAATCTTCGGTCCCTGGCTTTTTACTGGTAAAAGGGGGGTATTCCAGGGTGATTGGCAGGGAGTCAGTATCCTCACTTTTCTTAATTTCTTGATATGTTTTGCTATGCCTTCCCTTGCCTTCTGAGGTATAGGGTATTGCTTGACTTGGATGGGGAGAGCAGTACTCATGAGTTGCACAATGATAGGGGTTGATGCAAAGCCAATCCTGGCGGGTTGCTCTCTGCCCAGACCCCAGGGATTTTAGTAAATAGTTCTTGGATATAGCTTTCTCCTATAGCCCCCTTGGGCTCTTGTTCAAATAGAATATATTCTTCGGAGATAGGGACAGTTAACATAATTGATTGAGGGAGCTGATCTCCCAGTTGCAAAATTGTTTCCCCATCTTTAAAAGAAATGGTTGCCTTTAATTTCCGCAGCAAGTCTCGGCCTAAGAGGGGGTATGGGCATTCTGGCATTACTAAGAAGGAATGGGTAACAATACCCTTTCCTAAGTCAGTAATTTGGGCTTGAGTTCAGGGGTAAGATTTAGGTTTTCCTGTTGCCCCTATGATAGAAGTCTTCTGGGATGAAAGTTCCCCAGTTGTCTCTTGGAGAACTGAAAAGGTGGCCCCTATGTCTACTAGGAATTCAGTTGGCTTCCCTTCAACTGTTAACTTTATCATGGGTTCCTGGGGGCCAAGCGCGAAGGAACCCTGACCCCCTCAATCTTCAGTTTCTACTAAGAGGCGGGCCGGTTCCTTAGCCCTTCTGCCTATCAACTTAGGACAATCCTTTTTCCAGTGCCCCATCCCCTTGCAAAAGGCACATTGGTTCTTCTTTAGGTCTCCTCTCTCCGGCCATCCCTTGGAGGGATGGGGTTTCCCGGTTGGTGCTGCCAGCAAGATTCGTGAGAGTTGCTTGGTTTGCTCCCGAATAGGATCTTCTCTATTTTGGAAAACTTTCTGAGCTATTTCTACCAATTCACTTCTGGCTTTTCCTTCAAACCCTTCTTGCTTTTGAAGTATTTTTTCTAATATCTGGGGCCGACTGAGAGATGAACGCCATTTTTACCATTCATCTGTTATTTTCATCTTCTGGGTCTAAGGGGGTGTATATTCGATATGCCTCCAATAATCTCTCTAAGAAAGCAGCCGGGGACTCGTCCTTACCCTGCATGACTGCACTAACCTTAGTTAAATTAGTAGGCTTTTTAGCTGCAGCCCTTAGACCCCTAAGTAGAGACTGGCGATAGTGGCGCAAGGCTGTCATCCCTGCATCAGTGTTAGGGTTCCAACGAGGAGGACTCGAAGGGAGTAATTCCTCTAATTCATCCCTCCCAGTCTGGGAGTCCCCCTCATTGTCCCCCAAGATAATCTTAGCAGCCTCCTGATGGATTCCCTCTCTCTCCTCAGAAGTAAACAAAGTTTGTAAAATCTGTTGACAATCATCCTAGGTAGGCTGATGAGTGTGGAAAATAGTTTCTAAAAGCGAAATCAGCCTCTGGGGGTCCTCTGAAAAAGGACGGTTCTGGTGTTTCCAATTATAGAGATCAGAGGTGGAAAATGGGACATAAATCATTCGAGTATGGCCCGGAGGCGCCCCTGGTTGAGGAGGAACTTCCTTGAGCGGCAACAGGGGCACTGAAGAATCAGGCCCTGGTGGAGGGAGCTGATAGAGAGATCCCCCTCTTGTGTGGGGAGGACTCTGGACTTCCCCTTGGGGCGAGCGCCCTGGGGCCTGTTGCTGCGAGGGAGTTCTTGGGTAAGGCAGGGGGTCAAATAAGCTTTTAGCTATATCATCAGTTTCCCCCGGCAGAACAGGATATAAACAGGGTTTCTGTTTCTCTGGTTTCTCATCTTTCTTTTCTTTCGGGGGACCCCGTGCCCCTTGAGGTTTTGGGGCAGTTACTGAAATGGTTTTTCTGCTTACCCTCGCATACATATCCCCCTTCCCTGGTTTCTGGCATTTCTGGATATAATCTACTTTATCATACACAATGTCAATCTAAACACCTATATAAACCCTCTGGTTGGGGTGGGGAACCCCATAAACAACAGACCGTACAGCAAACAACAGAGATAAATCAAATGAGCCTTCCGAAGGCCAGTCTATTCGGAAGGCTGGCAATTCAAGTTCACAGAGGGTCCGTAGGAAGCCTGGATCTGCTGGCTTCCCATAGTCACAGGATCTCTTAAAGAAATCAGAAAAATTAGCAAGAATGCATTCAGAGGAGTCCGCGGAGTGGATTTTCCTTGTCCCATCCTGTTAGGGTTGAAACAGTTAAAACACCAAGAAACACTGAACATAGACAAACGAACAAAACACTGGAGACTAGTCTCACTCCCACTCACACAACAAATACCAAAGTGAAACCTAACGGTTTCCAAAATCAGAAGAGGGCGTCCCGTCCCTGATTCGGGGTGTGCAGTACCGCGGCGTCCCGCCTGCAACAGCCCCCACAAATGCTCCGGAGCCAACACAAAAGGGAGAATCCCTTACCAGATTCCTCGAGGCCACCGTCCTAGTCTGAATCCGATCACGAATTAAAAGCAAAGGCCAGGAAGTGGAGGCACTTCCCGCTTAGTCTGAGGAGGTCGACCCCAATTAAGGGGGAACTCGCGGTTGATCTCGCTGGGGCCTCCAAATGTTATAACCCAGGAGATCGACCACACTCAGACTTTAACCACTTTTATGAAGTTTATTGAGCTAAGCCCGCGGGCGTCTGCAGCACCTCTCATGCAGGAGAGAACTGCAGCACCCAGGTTTTAAAATGGCTCCTTTTTATAGGGGGTTGCTGTCACAGTTTGCAAGCAAGCGCAGTTTGCAAGCAAGTGGGATAAACAGAAGCGGATTTTGGCAGTTAGCTAGCGTTTGCACAGAATGCCCTGATAGCCTGGGGCACAGCTGCAGGGTTGAGATGTCCTTGCAGGATTGTTCAAAGGAGGGGAAGTTGTATGCTTGTTTGTCCTTGCGAGATTGTTCAAGGGAGGGGAGGGTGTGCTTTTCAGATAAGACACTTAGGAGACAGTGGGAAACTTTTCTACATTACTCTGATTGCCATGAAGGCCTATGGGTAGGCTAATTTAGGGTTCAACAAGGCAAGCAGTCAAACAGAGCTAAGGGGGGTCAATGATTCCCCTAGGGTCTACGTGGATCCTTCCTGCCTACTTGTGTTTATCAATGAATTTCCCCACAGGATTCTATATGCAGGTCCTGAAGCAGCTTTTAGCTATTAAACTAAATTAAAAAGAATTCATTTTTCATTTGTTGAGGTGACCTCACTTTTTTTTTTTTTTTTTTAGCCAAATGCAGGACCCAAAATAATTCCTCCTCTAGACCAACCCCCTTACGGAAGGGACCCTAGCTGGGCCCGTGGAAATTAATCAAGCACGTCCCACTTTCCGGACTCCCCAGGTTAGCTGAAACTCTGATGTTAGTCAGTGAGGAGTGCTAAAGATGGCGGATTCCGCCCCTTCTGGTGCCGAGCTCCAGCGTCACCGGGCTGCTCAGTAAATCAGTTTGAGTGCAGATTCGCGTCTGCTCTCAGCCTAATGGTGCTTCAAGTCGGCTATCTGCTCCCCAAAGCTATGGGGCGGTGCAGGCAGCCAGATCAATGTCTAAAAATATAAAATACCCTTCCCTGTCTTCCAACAGAACCCTCCCTTTTTTGGGAAGTGTCCCTTCCTCCTGGCTCCGCAGCGGCCCAGGTCTTATCCCTGGGTGGCTAGGGAAATCAGCTCCATTCCCCAACCAAAATCCCCCCTCCGGTTCACTGGGTGCTGATTAGCTCGTTTGCTCTGTTCACACAAGGTCCACGGGGCACCAGGCAGCCAGGTCCCCAGAAAATAAAACTTTTTCGCCCCGCCCGCGGCTCAAAATGGCCGTTTTATTTATTTTTTCCCTAACCGCGGGGCTCAGCCGCCTGTGCCAACCGGCAGCCTCAAAACTCAGGAATCTCCACCGTTCGGTCCACGCCGCCGATCCGCGCAGATAGATGTCCCAAGCCTCTCACTCCACGCGTGCACAGCACCCCCATTAGATCTTCTCAATTCCTTTTTTAGTTCTAGTGCTATTTACGTTAGCAATTTATTCTTCAGTGACCCTTGAAAGACTTTTTCTTGCAAGAAATGTATCCATTTCATCTAAATTGTTAAAATCATTGGCAAGAAGTTTTCCATAATGACCTCATATTAAGCTTCACTGTGTGAAGGTTCTGTAGCAATTCTCCCTCTTTCATTCCTGATAGTAATCTGTGTTCTCAGTCTCTTGCATCACCTTGTACACATTCTCTCTCTTATTTCTTTTGTTGTTGTTGTTTTTGGCCTATGCTTAGAAGTGAATTTTCAGATATTTAGGGCTTTTTAAATGTGTGTCTAGTAATTCAACTTGTGTAAGATTTTAATTTTCTTTTTTCTTTAAAAATAAATAAGGCAAACAACAAGAAAATTCCTCCCATCTCAATCTCTGTTTCTGCTGCTGTACATAACTAATTATTTATTCATTTATTAATCAGTTGCATTGAGATATATTCACACACCATATGATATATCTAAAGTGTAAAATCAATGGCTTTTAGTATAATCACAATGTTGTACATTCATCATCAAAAAAAAAATTTATTTCATTACTTCAAAAAAACTCCATACCACTTAGCATACCTTCCCTAGCCCTACATAATCACTAATCAAATTTCATCTTTATAAATTTTATATTTACATTTTATATAAATGGAATCATAAAATATGTGATACAATATATTTTGTTCATAGTAGCACAATCATAGAGTATTTGTCCTTTTGTGTCTGGCTTGCTTCACACAACATAATGTCCTCCAGGTTCATCCATGTTGTCACATGCTGTATTAGTCAGCCAGAAGGGGTGCTGATGCAAAGTATCAGAACTCTGTTGGCTTATAAAAAGGGTATTTATTTGGGGTAGAAGCTTACAGTCACAATACTCTAAAGAGTTCAACTCAAGGTTCCATAATGAACTTTCTCACCCAGTCATTGCTACATGTCGGAGCAAGATGATGGGCAGTTTCTCAGAAGGATCAGCTTTTCTTCTTCCACTTAAGGCTCTGTGGTCCCAGCTTCTCCCAGTTTCATCTTTAGGCTGGTATAAGGCTCATTTCTTTTCTCGGGGCTCTTTTTCTATCCAGGCTCAGCTGCTCAGTTCTCTTCACAAGGTCAGCTATAGACTATCAGGTTCATCTCTCTTCCCAGACTGCTGTTATGTCTAATGAGCTGTCTCTCTTCCTCTGTGTTCTTCTTCTTTGTGTGTGAGAGTCTGTTTTATCCCCAAGGGAGCTGGGACTTGATGCTGAGTCACACTCTAATGACATGGTTGGATCAGAGTGCTTAACTTAATTTAATCAGACATCTCAGCTGAATCTAATACATTCAAAGGGTTATCACGCCAGAGGAAATGACCAGTTTACAAACATAATCTATATTTATTTTTGGAATTCATAAATAATATCAAACTGCTGCATATACTTTACAACTTCATTTCTTCTTACAGCTGCATAATACACCATCATGTGAATACACCACAATTTCTTTTTCAGTTCATTGGTCGATGGACTCCTGGGTTGTTTCCAACTTTTGGCAACTGTGAATAAAGTTTCTGTGAACATAGGTGTGCAGATGTCTATTCGTATCACTGCTCTCAGTTCTTCTGGGTTTATACCCAGTAGTGGTATTGCAGGGTCATGTGGCAAATCTATATTCAAATTCTTTAGGAACTGCCAAACGGTACTCCACGGTGGCTGTACCGTTCTACATTCCCACCAACAGTGAATAAGTGTTCCCAGCTTTCCACATCCTCTCCAACAGTCGTAGTTCTCTGTCTTTTTAACAGTGGCCATTCTGATAGGTGTGAAATGATATCTCATTGTATTTTTGATTTCCATTTCCCTAATCATTAGTGATGTTGAACGTTTTTGATGTGTTTTTTCCCATTTGTATTTCTTCTTTAGACAAATGTCTGTTCAAGTCTTTTGCCCATTTTTTAATGGAGTCAATTTTCTTTTTATTGTTGAGTTGTAATGTTTCTTTATAAATCGTGGATATTAAACCCTTATGGACATATGATTTCCAAATATTTTCTCCCCTTTGTTAGGCTGCCTTTTGACGCTTTTGACAAAGTCCTATGTGGTGCAAAACTGTTTAATTTTGAGGAAGCCCCATTTATCTATATTTTCTTTTGTGGTGCATGCTTTGGGTATAAGTTCCAAGAAACAGTCACTTAACCACAAGGACTTTAAGATGTTTCTCCACATTTTCTTGTAGTAATTTTATGGTCCTGGCTTTTATATTTAGGTGTTTCATCCATTTTGAGTTGATTCTTGTATAGAGAATGAGATAGAGTCCTCTATCATTCTTTTGGTTATAGATATCCAGTTATCCCAGCACCATTTGTTGAAGAGACTGTTTTGTTCCATTAACATGGACTTGGTAGGATTATCAAAAACCAGCTGACCATAGAAATGAAAGTTTAGTTCTGGACTTTCAATTATATTCCACTGAATGATGTGTCTGTCTTTATTCCATTACCATGCTGTTTTGACCACTGTAGCTTTGTAACATCTTTCAAGGTCAGGCAGTGAAATTCCTCCCATATCGCTCTTTTTTAAAAAATGCTTTTGGTTATTCGGGTGCCCTTTCCCTTCCAAATGAATTTGGTAATTGCCTTTTCTATTTCTGTAAAGTAGGCTGTTGGAATTTTGATTGATATTGCATTGAATCTATAAATCAGTTTGGGTAGAATTGACATCTTCATGATATTTAGTCTTTCAATCCATGAACATGCAATGTCTTTCCATTTTTTAAAGTCTTCATTGATTTCTTTTAGTACTGTTTTATAGTTTTCTGCATATAGGTCCTATACTTCTTTGGTTAAATTGATTTCTAGGTATTTGAGTCTTTTTGTTGTTATTGTAAATGGAATTTTTTCCCTGATTTCCTCCTCAGATTTTTCAGTGCTAGTGTACAGCTAGTGCATGTTGATCTTGTATCTTGCCACTTTTCTGAACTCATTTATTAGTCAAGTAGCTTTGTCGTAGACATTTCAGAATTTTCTAAATATAGGATCATGTCATCCACAAATAGTGAGAGTTTTACTTCCTCTTTTCCTATTTGGATGCCTTTAATCTTATTTTCTTGTCTAATTGCTCTATCTAGAACTTCTAGTACAATGTTGAATAACAGTGGTAACAGTGGGCGTTCTTGTCTTGTTCCCAATCTTAGACGGAAAGCTTTCAACCTTTCCCCATTGATTATGATGCTGTCTGTGGGTTTTTCATATATGCCTATTGAGGAATTTTCCTCCTATTACTATCTTGTTAAGTGGTTTTATGAAGAAATGTTGCCGGATTTTGTCAAATGACTTTACTGCATTGGTTGAGATGATCATGTGTTTTTTTTTTCCTTCAATTTGTTGATGTGATGTACTACGTTCATTGATTTTCTTATGTTGAATCAGCCTTGCATACTAGGAATAAATCCCACTGGGTCGTGATGTATAAGTCTTTCAATATGCTGTTGGATTTAATTTGCAAATATTTTGTTGAGAATTTTGGCATCTATGTTCATTAGAGAGATTGGTCTGTAATTGTCTTTTCTTGTAGTGTCTTTTTCTGGCTTTAATATTGGATGGTGTTGGCTTCATGAAATGTGTTGGACAATTTTTCCCTTCTCTTCAATTTTTGGGAAAAGTTTAAACAGGATTGGTGTTTATTCTTTTCGAAATGATTGGTGGAATTCACATGTGAAGCCATCTAGTCCTGGACTTTTCTTTGTTGGGAGATATTTGATGATGGATGCAATCTCCTTAAATGTGATTGGTTTGTTAAGTTCTTGTATTTCTTGTAACATCAGTGTAGGTGGTTTATGCATTTCTAAGAATTTGTCCATTTCATCTAGGTTATCTTGTTTGTTGGCATACAGTTTCTCATAATAGCCTCTTATGATCCTTTTTATTTCTGCCAGGTCAGTCATAACTTCCCACCTTTATTTCTGATTGTATTTATTTGCATCTTCTCTCTTTTTTTCTTTGTTAGTCTAGCTAGGGGGTTGTCGATTTTATTGATCTTCTCGAAGAACCAGCTTTTGATTTTCTTGATTTTCTCTAGTATTTTTTTGCCCTCAATTTCACTTATTTCTGCTCTAATCTTTATTATTTCTTGCCTTCTGCTTGCTTTGGGATTGGTTTGCTGTTCTTTTTCTAGTTTCTCCAGTTGTTCAGTTAGATCTTGCAGTTTAACTCTTTCTTCTTCCTTAATATAGGCATTTACAGCTACAGATTTCCCTGACATCCTGCAAGTTTTGTAAGTTGTGTTCTCATTTTCATTCATCTCAATATATTTACTAATTTCACTTGCAATTTCTTCTTTGACCCACTGATTATTTAGGAGTGTGTTGTTTAGCCTCCACACATTTGCCAATTTACCTCTTTCCTGTCTACTATTGATTTCCAGTTTCATTCCATTATGACCTGAGAAGGTGCTTTGTATAATTTCAATCTTTTTATGTTTATTGAGAGCTTTATTGTGACCAAGCATGTGGTCTACCCTGGAGAAAGACCCATGGGCACTTGAGAAGAATGTATAACCTGCTGAGTTTGCATGCAATGTTCTATGTATGTCTGTTAGGTCTAACTCATTTATTACATCATTCAAGTTCTCTTTCCTTGTTGATTTTCTATCTTTGTGAGTGATGTGTTGAAGTCTCCAACAATTATTGTAAATATGTCTATTTCTCCCTTCAGTTTTGCCAGGGTTTGTCTCATGTATTTTGGGGTACCCTGTTTAGGTGCATAGATATTTATTACTGTAATATCTTCCTGGTGGATTGTCCCTTTTCTTAATATATCTGCATCTCTTATAACTTTTTTGCATTTAAAGTCTATTTTGTATAATATTAGTATAGCTACCCCTGCTCTTTTTTTGGTTACCATTTGCGTGGAGTATCTTTTTCCAACCTTTCACTTTCAGCCCATTTGTATCCCAGGGTCTAAGGTGAGTCTCTTGTAAGCAGCATGTGAATGGCTTATGTTTTTTAATCCATTCTGTCAGCCTATGTCTTTTGATTGGGGAGTTTATTCCATTCACATTCAATGATATTGCTGTAAATGCATTATTTACTTCCACCATTTTATTATTTGGTTTTCATATGTCATATCATATTTTCATCTGTCTTTTTACTCTTTTGGTATCCTTTCTACTATTCTTTCCTCTATACTCACCTCCAAGCCTCTCTCTCCTGTCTTTTTCTTTCATGCTTTAAGCTTCCTTTAATATTTCCTGCAAAGGTGGATTCTTTTTTACAGACTTGCTTTGTTTCTGTCTGTTTGTGAATATTTTATACTCACTTTCATATTTGAAGGACAATTTTGCTGGATAAAGAATTCTCAGCTGGCAGTTTTACTCTTTTAGCAATTGTGTCATACCACTGTCTTCTTGCCCCCGTGTTTTCTGATGAGAAATACACACTAAATCTTACTGGGTGTCTCTTGTATCTGATGGTTTGCTTTTCTTTTGCTGCTCTCAGAATTTTCTCTTTATATTTGATGTTTGACTTTCTGAATAGTGTGTGTCTTGGAGTAGGTCTATTTGGATTTACTCTGATTAGGGTATGCTGCACTTTTTTTAACATAAAAGTTCATTTCTTTCATGAGAGTTGGGAAATTTTCAGCTATTATTTCCTCAAATACTCTTTCTGCCCCTTTTCCTTTCTCTTCTCCTTCTGGAACACCCATGACACATATGCTGTTGTGTTTCATGTTTTCATTCAACTCTCTGAGCTTCTGCTCAATTTTTTCCATTTTTTTCTCTCTTTGTTCTTTTCTCTCTTCAATTTCAGCTCTTCTGTCTTTTGGTATAATTTATTCTTTCTTCTAACATTTCAGGTCTGCTGTTTCATGCCTCTAATGTGTTTTTGATCTTACCTATCATGTCTTTCATTCTCATGAGCTCTGTTACTTTTCTATTCAGGATTTCAAATTCTTCTTTGTGCTCACTCAATATCTTCTTGATGTCATTTATCTCTTTAGCCATATTGTGTTTCAACTCATTAATTTGATTTTGGAAATTTGTGTACATCTCATTAATTGGTTGTTTCGTATCATGCATCTTTTCTGGGGCTTTGATATATTCTTTATCTTGGGCCATGTCTTCCATTTTCTTAGTGTGGCTTGTAATTTTTTACTGATGTCTAGGCATCTGATTAGGATGGTAATTTACTCAGATGCTCAATTTCTCTCTCTTTCATAGGGATTTAGTGGTGAGAAGCTGTATATTACTGCTGCTCTTTGATTCTTGGTTCTACCTGGATTGTTAGGATTGGCCCTGTTAGTTGCTAAAAACTGGACTCTGGACCCAATAATGCATTGCAGACCGGCTTTCTAGGGCCTTGGGGAGGGAGGCTTTAAAGGCTGGAAAAAGCCTCTCTTACTTTTAATTTCCTTACGTGTTCTTCCATGGTCTGCCAACAGATGGTGCTCTTTGGCAGTCTTCTCAGTTAAATGCCTGGTCAGTGTGTGTTTGCTGTAACAGGGACCGGATCAATGTAGTAACAGTTCCTTCCTGGAATCTACGAGCCTTGTAATTCAAGTTTTATCAGTGACAGTTCTCCAGCCTTCTTGCAGCCCCTTCCCTTTTCCTGGGTAGAAAATAATACCACTCCTTTCTGTGCCCTCAACAATCAGTCCCAGTCAGTAGAAAAGAAAATTGAGAGGGTCAGATTTCTTTAGGCCCAGATCTCTTTTGTCCTGAGCTCGGTCCCAAGGCAAACAATGGCACAGCCCCATCTCACTTGGAAGTGCTCATGGGACACAACAGACCAGATTTGTGGGTCAAAAGCTGAGTCAGCCTTAGACTTGTCCCTCTCTCTCCCTTTTCCTGGGGCAGTGGATCCCTGGGGCCCCCTTTGTCTGTAGACAGCCCAGAAGCCTGAGACTAAAAAAGTGTACTAATGTCGGGGATAGTTCCCGGCAGTAGCACCTGCTGGTTTTAAGTCATAGTTTTGCTGTCACAATTCTTTTCCTTTGTCCCTCTCTCTTTTGGGCACTGTCTAGTCTCCACCTGGTATCCTAAACACTAGAAGATTCTTTTCCAGGCCATTTCAGCCCACCCCATAGCTATTTTTCTGTAATATTTCTTAATCCACTGAATCTTGCTGTATGGCACAACATACTATTATGGTGAATGTTCCATGTGCATTTGAAAATAATATATATCCTTCAGTTGCTGGGTTAGTTGAGTATACTGGAGAGTGTGATTTAACTGAATTTCTATATGCTTATTAAATCTCCTTTATTTGGTCCATCAATTCCTGTGTAATTTGTTGTGATATCCAAAAAAAATGCTTTTGCAGTCATCTATTTCTCTCTGAAGCTCCATCATTTTTTGTTTTATATATTTTGAAGTTCTGTTATTATGTGGATAAGTATTTATAATTGTTTTGTATTTTTATGTATCACCTTTTTCATCATCAGAAAGCATCTCTTTGTCTCTAATAATACTATATACCTTGTGGTCTGTTGTGTCTGATATTAATAGAACTACTTCAGTTAGTTTATGCTTAATGTTTCCATGGCATGCCCTTTTTCAGTCAATTAATTCCAATTTTTCATCTTTGTATTTAATGTGTACCTTTTGTTCACAACATATAGGTGATTCTTCTTTTAAAAAAAATAAGGACTGAAAATCTCTGCTTTGTGATTGGACTGTTTAGGTAATTTACCATTCATGTAATTGCTGAAGATGGTTGTTTTCATGTTTATCAATTTGCTATTTCTTTTTTATTCTTCCTCTTTTATTTTCCTCTGTTTCTCCATTCCTGTCATTTTTGTTATCAAGCATTTTTCAAAAATATTTAATTTTAATTTATCAGTTTCATTTCTATATTTAACCTTCTCCATTATTCAATTATTGCTTTAGTGTTTACAATATGCATCTTGAACTTATCTCAATCTATTTATAGTTAATATTACATCACATCAGATAAAATATGGGAATCTTGTAATAATATATTTCTATTGATCCCCTCTTTCTTTATAGCATTGGTGTCATATATATTATATATCTATACATTATAAACCTATCAATACAGTTATAAAAGTTTTGATTTAAATAAATACAGAAAAAATGAATATCCACTGTGCCGTTTAGAATTAATTTTACCTAAAGAAAGGTCTGGCCTTAGTCTTGGCTGCAGTTGGGTAACTTCTAAATCTTTGGAATTTCCCTAGTGATAGGAGTGTCTTTTTTACTCATGTCCCCAGCCTCCTGGGCACACCTGACAGTTTGTGTTAGTGAGAAGATCCACATAATGGATCTTTATCTGGATGCTTATTAAATCTCCTTTATTTGGTCCATCAATTCCTGTGTAATTTGTTGTGATATCCAAAAAAAATGCTTTTGCAGTCACACCAGTAGATTTTAGGTGGGGCTGGCCATGCCTGAAAAGCTACATGATATAAGCCTGACCTTTGGGGAGGGGAAGGCTGATGGAGATTGAGTTCAACCTGGTGAGCATTGTTTCAACCAACCATGCCTATTTAATGAAGCCTCAAAAAAGTTCACCAAAGTTAAGTGAGATCGCTGGTAGATAATATTCATTGAGTAATGTTATACAATAATGTTCTGAGAGGGTGACATATCCTGACTCATTGGGGAGAGAACAATGGAAGCTTTGCATTTGGGAACCATCCCAGACCTCACCCTATACATCTCTTCTTTTGGTGATTCCATCTTCTTTTTTTGATAAAATAAAACTGTAATAAAAATTATAGCCTTTTCCTGAATTCTGTGAGTCATTCTAGCAAATTATCGAACCTGAGGAGAAAAGAGAACCTCTAAATTTGTAGCCAGTTGTTCCGAAATGTGGGGTGGCCCTAAAATCTATGAACTTGTGGCTGGTGTCTGGAATGAAGGCAGTCTTGTGTGCCTTTAACCTGTGAAGTCTGGCCTAGTTAGTGACTGAGTGCATTGCATCAGTACATTCACCATTTCTTTTGTTCTACATTCCTTCCTGTTCATGTGGACATCTGGCATCATTCCCCTTCATGCAGAAGAATTTCCTTTGGCATTTCATATAGTACAAGTCTGCTGGCAATGATATCCCTCATTTTTTTATCTTCAAATAATTTTATTTCTTCTTCATTTTTAAAGAATAGTTCCATTAAGTTTGGAACTCTTAGCTGATAGTTTGTATATATATTTTTTTCCTTCAGCATTCTTAATGGTTTTACATTATTTTCTGTCTTCCATATTTATATATTTTCCCCATGTATGCAAAATGAAGTTTTTTCTCTGGATGCTTGCAATATTTTCTCTTAATCTTTAGCTTTTAGTTTTCTGTGAAGTGGCCAGGAATGATTTTGTTTGTGTTTATCTTGTTTGGGGTTGGGTGAGATTCTTGGATCTGAAAATTATTCTCCACCAGCTAGGAGGTTTAACTGTGATTTCCTCAAATATTATTTCTGCCTTTTCCCCCACCCATATCCTTTTGGGTTTCTTATCACACACGCTTTCTCTTCAAGTTTCTGGTCATTTTCCTTCAATCTCTTTTCTGCTGTGTTTTTGGTTGGCTGATTTGGTTTTGAACAGTTTTGTACAAATGGTTGCTGTTGTTTTATTTGGTTGGTTTGCTTTTGACTGGGTAATTTCTATTGGACTATTTTTAAGATTCCTGATTTTTCTTTCTCCCTCTACCATCTCCAATCTACTTTTGAGCTTTCCTAGCATTTTCTTTTGTTTTAATTATGCCACTTTTAAAATTTATTTAACATTTTTCATACTTAGTTGATATTTTCTAGTTGTTCATTCCTTGATTGCATATTTTTGTATTATTCAATATTTGTATATGTTCAATTATTTGTATATATTTTTGTTTATTTGTATATATTTTATATACAATTATTTGTATATATTTTGTTTAATTTTTTAACATACTTATAAAATTTACTTTGAAGGCTCTGTCTGCTAAATCTAACATAGAGCCACTCTTGAATTCTTATTGGCAGTATATTTTCCTGAGGATAGTTTTCTTTCCAAGTCTTGCTAGTTTTCATTAAAAACTAAACATTTTAAGTAAAATATTGTACCATCTGTGTACTCTATTGTATACATCTAAGGTTTTTTGCTTTGTTTTAGTCTTAATTTTAGTAGGTAGTGAAATTGCCTGATTCAAATTGTACACTTTGTTTCCTCCTCCTCCATTCTCATGGCTTCCCACTGCTCTTATCCTATCTGATCCCATGTCAGTCTCTCCTGTCCCTGTGTATGCAAAATGTGGTAGTCAGCCAAGCTTTTGAGGCAGAGATGGGACACATCCTCTGAGGCTCCCTTGCTTCTGGCACCACCATATCTTTCCAAATTTCTAACTCTCTCCTGACTTCAGTCTCTGTACATTGACACTTCCAGCCATCAGCCTTCACCGGTCTGCCACTCAAGCTGTGACATCAAGCTGATTATATCAAGCTGATATAATCAGTTAGGAAAGTCATCAAATTCATAGATATGACTCTGTGTAGCTTTATCTTTCAAAAGTAGAATACTATGTGATCCCTGTCTGCTTTCTCAATGTGTCCCCTAGGGGCTCCCTTATTCCCGTGTAGTTTAACAGTCAACCATGGATTTGTGCCTTGAATTTGTATCTCATTCTTTCATCATGCCGCCATAATTTCACTGTCAATTTCCAGCAGCTTTCTCAGACCAGATGTGTCATCATATTAATTTTAACTGGTAAGGCTTCAGCTTTCTTCAATGATATTTTTGGCAGGTATAGCCATGACGCTTGTCTAGCACCCTGGCTCTCAGGTCAGAAAGCCATACACTTACAGTTCAATTTCCATTTTTCAAAAAGCTTATCTCTGGGCTCTATCTGTTTTTTTGACCATTTCCTGTTTTCAAGTATCTTTTTTGCTTAATCTAGTTTTTTTAATTACACTCTGCATAGGGTTCCTATAACCATGTCACTCCTATACTACTAATGCAAATACCTCCCTAGTCTGGGGTTTTGGGATTGTATGTTTTCTAATATCTCTCTAGAGCTGCCAAGGGCTGGGACAAATGTATAGGGCTGCTGCAAAGGGTCACAAGGTAATTGAAATAAAATATTGACTCTATATTTTCTTATTGAGATTGTTACTAGTTACAAATATTTTCTCAATGCTGAATAGTTTCAAAGAATAATTTGTATTCTAATTTATTTTAAATTTGTTGTAAAATAAAGAAAAATTCTATTTAATTGCTTTCAGTTTAATTTCTACTCCATCCTGCATAGTTGCATATACTATGCTCTAACTGTGTAGCAGTTTGTAAAACAAAGGCACATTATATAAATGTGAGAAGTCATTATCATGTACTTACTATGCAAGACTGTACAAAGCCCAGAGCAGTGAAGGGAAGGGAATTCTCTATACAGAGCAATTCTTTTTTGCATGTTGCTGATATATTTCTCAAATCACAATCATTTCCATGGTAACAGACTGTGATATCCAAAAGACAGCCCCTGTCTTCTAAGATCTAGCAGAAAAATAATTTTGTCTCTGAATGCAAAGGCTTCTTTAGTCAATCACAAATATTGTCAATAATTAGCAATAACAGCAATGGGAATTCAATTAAAGGCAAGGCAAATTGCTTTTTATTTAAATGTTCTCTTTCTAATGCATCCCAGTGTGAAAGTCCCTCTTTAAATTAGTGAAAGCATGTGTAATCTCAATACCTCCACTGGGGCTTGTAGGAATATATGAAGTCTCACTCTTTGGTTTACTGTTTAGAGGCTTAGGCCGAAATTGTACTGCTGTAGATTTTTTGTAATGACAAGATATCAATAGAAATTTAGATAATTAAGTGTGTTCCAGCTTTATTTCAATTTTCTCTAGCTGTAAAATCCCTGCCTGCTAGCTTAATATATTCATGTTTATGTAAATTTAAATACAATCATAACTATTCTATAGTCATTTTCAAAACAGGATGTGCCATCTCCATTTCGTTTTCTAACATCTTTTAACCTTATGGAAAGGTCCAACAAATATTCTACTAGAAAAGAGGACTCATTTCATTTTGGTTCTTGTCAGTTGGGTTTAATTTTTTCAGTAGGTGTCATTTTAGCCGATATTAGAAATGTAAAAAATTTATGGACAGGAACCATGGCATCTGGAGGAAGAACTTGAGATGTACACCCTCCAGTAACCTCATTAAAGAGATGAGAATGAAAGAAATCAATTGGGCATCCTGGGGAAATTTGCCTTGAGGTCAAAGTTTATCAACTGGTAAGAAGTCTTCTTTATATATCCCTTAGCTTCTCTTCTCTAAAAAGCAGTCATATTCCTAAAAATGACTGTTCTGCCCACTGATTTGTAGGCTGGCACAAAAGCATAGGAAATGCAAATTAGGTCAACAGCGGAGCTGAGAAAATCAAAGTGTGGGAAAATAGAAGCTATAAGCAACTTTCTCTTCTGAGGTGTAAACTGTAGTATTTTCAATCCATTTATTTCAGTAGTATATTTCTAGTTGATTTCATCTATACCAATATTAGGATTTGTCTTGTGGCCACATACAGACAAGTGTTAGTTAAGTTAATTATTACCATTTAGGTGACTTTTAACATGCTTAACTTTTTTGCATTATTTTACATTCCATCTATCTAAATAATTATAAGTTTTCAATGCTAGAAACTTGCTAAAAAGTAACCCATTACTTAATATAGTGTACATTGCATACAGCCAAAGTTGAAAGTAGTAGTAGATTACAGATGCCACAAAGACTTTGATACTCTCCCCATTGAGATATAGCATTTAATTCCTCTCCCCTTAATTTTGGGCAGATTGTGACAGATGTGATGTTTTGAGACTTGTGTAGCTAGATCATAGGAACACTTGCAGTTTCTGCCCAAATCTCTTGGAACATTTCCTCTGGGAATTGTGAGCCTCCAGGTAAGAAGTTAGAGGACTTTTGGGAGGATGGAGGATTAGAGAGGTGGAGGGATCACATCTCTCCCAGAATAAATAGCTAGAGAATAGCCAGAGATAATCTGGAGGGCTTCTCTGGGGGTCAAGACACCAGGAGAAGATGAGACACCACCAAGAAGAGAGAGGGACTCAGCTGGATGAAAAATCCTAAGAGTAGAGCTGCAAAAGCAGCAGTGGGAGCCCTTCCCCCCACCTATGGAGCAAATCACAGTGTGTGGACTACAGCTGCTGTGGACTACAGTGGCTGTGGACTGAGGGGGTTGCAGGGGTCCTCTTCATCAAAAAAGGGGAGAGGGAGGGACAGAACCTATCGCAAATTCAGATTTTGGCCAGTGAACTTGGTCTGCTGCACTGGAGGGGTAGCACACTTCCAGGCCTGAGAGCCAACAGGGAGCTAAAGATAGTTTGCCATCTCACCCTCCCTACTGCCCCTGGCTGGATGCTGAAGAGGCAGAAGGAGGGAGGGTGTAGATGGCCAAAGGTGGAGAACAGCCTCTGTGAAAGTTTGTTTGTATGCTTAGCCAGCCCTGAGGACATTGCTCCTGCACCGTACACTGCAGAGTTACACTGAATGCATTCACCCCTAGCACCTAAGGTTTGAGCTGAGCAGTCTGTCAAAGAAGAGTACCATCTTCTGGCCAGACCAGAAAAATGCATGAAAAGGAATAATAATAATAATAAAAAATAAAAGAGGCAAGCAGATGCCTTTACTGCCACCCTATCCAAGGCCCTTGAAAACACCTGCACTCCATTAATGGGTACTTATTCCTGATTTGAGCAGTTAAATGGGGCAATCCTAAATATCTAGAACAAGTTAAACCAAGAGTCAAACAAAACTACTTTAATAGTAAATCCCTAGGCAAGAGAGAGAAACTGAACATCAGAGTAAACTCAGCATCAGAATCAAATGCTTGAGAGATCCAGGCAAGATGGCGTCCGTTTAAGTGTGGACTCACCATCTCTCTCGCAAAAAATGGCTGAGTGGGGGAAAGATCCTGCCCGAGTGAGCTGTTTTGGGAACCCACAGAGCAGGAGGCTTATGGACATCCATCTGGACATCCATCTGGAGAGAGCTGGACACAGAGATAAATTGTTCAAGGCAAAACCCTGAGTTTCTTGCCCTTGAGACTGGAAACATCAAGTGGGACGGCTAAGCCCCACTTTTAAGGTGAGCCCCGAGCCCCGACTCCTGCTGGCCACCCAGTGGGAGGGAGTGTTTTCCAAGAGTGGTAGCATTCTGGTGAAGGGTGGAGAGAGGGTTTCCTTTCTGTGGGTTTGGTTGTCTGGACCCCCTTTGAGCTTTGAAGAACATACCAGCTGGCTCAGGGTGGCACCAGGAAGAGGGGAGAGGCGAATCTGCTGAGGCAGCCTGATTTACCTAACTGCCCTGGCATAGAGAAAATTGGCCTGGAAGAGGGCAGAGTCAGGCAATTGACTAGTCCTGTGCTGAAAACTATCAAAATTTCAACTCCCCTAAGGGAGGAAGTTCTTTTTTTTTTTTTTCCCTGAAATTGTGTTCCATATTGTTTTCTGAAGATGCTGAGACAGTGTATGGTCAAACAAAACATCAAAAGTAAAGAGGCAGTATACATTACCTTACTTTCAGAAACAGTTAAGAAAAATATTAACTATGATTTAGAGAATCAAAAGAATTAGGTTGAACAGTATGCATCTGACTTTTTTGTAGGTGAAACAAGGTTAACAGCCCTGACTTGCAAAAATGACATTTCAATGTGGTTCCATCTAGTGCTAGCAGGAAAATATTTAGATTTAGATTAAGTTTGCCCAATTTATACCAAAATATCTCAAAGAAATTGAAATGGCAAGAACAATTTGTAAAAAGCTAAGGCACACACCTAACCTATGAGGCTTATTATATAATTATATCAAATCATACCATTTGACTGGATTGAGGATAACCATTTTCAGCATGCTTTTCCAATGCAAAGTAGAATGATTTTCATTTCCAAGTCTCTTTTGAGAAAGCAAAATCAAGGCAATGGAAATCAGAATGTCAGGTAAACACAATTAGCAAACCAGAATGTCAGGTAAATACATTTATTATAGGCTAGAGATGGTTCAAATTGTGGTGCTCTACTGGTCTTTCAAATCCTTCAGTCTCCTCATGGCAGACTTTACTATGACTGCAGAGGTGGTGTTGTAGGTCCAGGCATGACCAGCTAATGTTTTCAAGCAGGAACCACAATGCCAGATCCCCACAGCTTTTCTCTTCATTTTGGTCTTGCCACAGAAAGAGCAAGTGTACTTAGAATACCAGCTGATTTCAATTTTCTTCACCATTTTCCTAAGGGAGGCACCATAATGGGTCCCGTATTTACCAACTATTCCGACCTTCTTGGTTCATTGCATCATGCTGCCACGAACTAACTCTGAGCCCAGAGAGCAGGAAGTTCTTAATAAGCTTCCAAGGGCCTATTTAGGGTCCCCTGGGAGGAGAGGGTAGTCTGAAAGAGTTGAGAGCCATTTTTCTGCACTGAGTTCAGTCACCAGGGTCCCAATTGAATTTCAAAAGGGCATTAAACCTGACCAGGAGAGGTAAGGGGGACTCCCCTCACACAGGCTATTGCATCCTGCTGCCCTGGGAGAGAAAGCAATAAGAATAGAAAGGAGGCAGAGACAGACTCTTAATCAGCAGGAAAATATCCAACTGCAAAGAGTCAAACCTATCCGAATGAAAGTGACTGGATAGCTTTCTGAAGATCTAACTGACCCAACAAAAAACTTTAGCTCATTGCAGGATTTCCTTGATTTCCCTTTTTCTGTGTATACCTATCTTGCCTACCAATGCTATCCCTTTTCCTTCCTTCATCTTTCAATCTTCTACTTTCTGTTGTTGTTCTTACATTCTTCCTCTCTTTATTTAGTCCTCAATTTTTCTGTTTTTTATGTTTATCTCATCTATTCTGTTTTCTTTCATTTATTAACTTATTTCTTTTTTGTCCTTTCTTTTCTTTCACCCTCCATCCTCAACATTCTGGCCATTTAATTCATTCTACACATTTTTATCTATTAGGTTTCTCATTTCATTGTAGGTTCTCCACCTTTTTATTCTTATTACTCTACATTGCTTACATGAGTTAAATATTAATTTTCTTAGGTCTTATACTGTCCCTCCTCTAACTTTTACTATTATTATTACTATTAACCTTTTTCTTTTCTTACTTATTTTGCTTTCTCTGGCCCTAATCTTTTTCCTTCAAGGGAACATAGAATTCAGAAAAGAAATAGAACAAGAAGAACAAAATGTCAAAGAGAAAATATAACACACACAAACAAAAACAGCAGCTTAATAAAACACTAGAGTAGAGAGAGAAGATAATCAACTGAATAAACCCATCAATATAAGAAGATGACCAGACAGCAATAAAAAATTATAAACCATACCAAGAAACAGGAAGACATGACCCAGTGCAATGAACAAACCAAAAACCAGGAAGAGATGCAGGACATCAAATAATTAATCAAAGCGGTCCAAACAAATATCATGGACCAATTTAATGAAGTGAAGGAAGAGTAAAGATATTAAGAAGACACTGGGAGAACATACTGAAGAAATTGTAAACATACATAAAAAGATAATGGATATGATGTTGATGAATGGCACAATCCAAGAAATCAAAAGACACTGGAAGCACATAACAGCAGATTTGAGCAGGCAGAGGAAAGAATTTGTGATGTGGAAGACAGTGCATCTGAAATCAAACAGATAGTAGAACAAATAGATATAAAAACAAATAGAAGAAATCCAACAGAGATTGAGGGATTTCAATGACAACACAAAATGCACAAACATATGCATTATAGGCATCCCAGAGGGAGAAGAGAAGGGAAAGGGGACAGAAGGAGTGTTGGAGGAAATAATGGCTGAAAACTTCGCAACCCTATTGAGGGAGTTAGATGTACATATCCAGAAAGCGCAGCACACCACAAACAGTAAAAATCCCAACAGGCCTCCCCCAAGACATATACTTGTGAAACTGTCCAATGCTCAATGCTCAAGACAAAGAGAAAATACTGAAGGCAGCAAGAGAACAAAGAACCATCATATACAAGGGAAGCTCAATAAGATTAAGTGCTGATTTCTCATCTGAAACCATGGAGGCAAGAAGGCAGTGATATGACATAGTGAGGATATTGAAAGAATAAAACTTCCAGCCAAGAATTCTCTATCCAGCAAAGATAGCATTCAAAAATGATGGAGAGTTCAAAATATTCACAGATAAACAGAAATTGAGAGTATGCCAACAAGAAACTTGCCCTTCAAAAATACTAAAGGGAGTTCTGCAAGTTGAAAGGAAAAAACAAGAGAGAAAAAGTTGGAGGAGAGTGAAAGAACAACTAAAAAGACAAAAAGAAAGCAAAAACAACATATGAGATACATAAATCCAAAGAAAATATGGCTAATGTAAGTAATTCCTTGAGGGTAATAACACTGAATGTTAATGGATTAAATGCTCCAGTCAAGAAACACAGATTAGCAGAATGGATAAGGAAATATGACCTATCTATATGCTGTCTACAAGAAACCCACCGTAGACCCAGGGATTCAAGGAAGCTGAAAGTGAATGGCTGGAAAACAATCTTGTAAGCAAACAATAACCAAAAAAGAATGGGAGAAACTATACCAATACTGGACAAAATAGACTTTAAATGCAAAACTATTGTAAGAGACAAAGACAGATGCTGCATATTAGTAAAAGTAGTAATCTTTCAAGAAGAAAGAACAGTCATAAATATTTATTCACCTAACCGGGGTACTTCAAAATACATGAAGCAAACACTGGAAAAACTAAGTAAAGAAATAGGTGCCTCTACAATTATAGTGGGGGACTTTAATAAACCATTATCACCATTAGACAGAACACCTTGAAAGAGAATCAATAAAGAAACAAAGACCTTGAACATTACATTAGAAGATCTGGATCTAATAGATATATACAGAACACTACACCCAAATACAGTGGGATATACATTCTTCTTGAGTGCATATGGATCATTCTCCAAGATAGACCACATGCTAGGCCACAGAAAATTCTCAATGAACTCAGAAAGATTGAAATTATACAAAGTAATTTCTCTTACCACAATGGAATTAAGCTGGAAATCAATAAGAGACAGAAAACTAGATTAGGCACAAAGATATGGAAGTGAAACAACACACTCTTGGACAAACAGTGGGTCAAGGAGGAAATTTCAAAAGAAATCAGTAACTACCTTGAAATGAATGAAAATGACAACACAACATATTAAAACCTATGGAATCAAAAGCTGTACTGAGAGGGAAATTCATAGCCATAAATGCATATATCAAAAAACATAAAAGAGTTAAAAGCAAAGACCTAGCTGCACACCTGGAGGAATTAGAAAAAGAACAACAAACTAGCCCCAAAGGAAGTAGAAAGAAGGAAATAACAAAGATTAGAGCAGAACTAAATGAAATAGAAACTAAGAAAACACCAGAAAAAATAAAACCAAAATCTGGTTCTTTAAGAAGATCAATAAAATTGACAAACTCCTAGCTAGACTAACAAAGAAAAAAAGAGAGAATACCCAAATACATAAATTAAGAAATTAGAAATGGAATATCACCTCTGACCCCACGGAAATAAAGAGTATCATAAGTGGATACTTTGAAAAATTATATGCCAACAAGAAGGATAATTTAGAGCAAATGAACAAATTCCTAGAAACACACTAGCAGCCTACATTGATGAAAGGAGAAATTGATGAAATCAGCAGACCAATCACAAGTAAAGAGATAGAATCAGTCATTAAAAATCTCCCAACTAAGAAGAGCCTGGGACCAGATGGATTCACAGGGGAATTCTGCCAAATATTCCGGAAAGAACTAACACCAATCCTACCTAAACTCTTCAAAAAATAGAAGTAGAGAGAATATTGCCTAACTCATTCTATGATGCCAACATTACCCTAATACCAAAGCCACACAAAGATGCCACAAGAAAGGAAAATTGCATGCCAATCACTTTAATGAATGTAGATGCTAAAATCCTCAACAAAATATCTGCTAATTGTATTCAACAACACATCAAACGAATTATACAACATGACCAAGTGGGTTTCATCCCAGGTATGCAAGGATGGCTCAACATAAGAAAATCAAACAATGTAATGCACCACATGAACAGATCAAAAGAAAAAAATCACATAACCATCTCCATTGATACAGAAAAAGCATTCGACAAAATACAGCACCCTCTCATGTTAAAAACACTGCAAAGGGGGACGGATGTAGCTCAAATGGTTGGGTGTCTGTCTCCCATATGGAGGGACCTGGGTTCGATCCCAGGGTAAAAAAATAAAATAATATAAATAAATAAATAAAATAAAATGTTAAAAAAAAAAGAAAGAAAGAAAAAAACACTGCAAAAGCGTTCTCTCTGCCTAGAGGGGTCCACACCAAATCTTGGTGTGTATTTCTATCTTTCTCTCTTTCTCTCCCATTTCTCATCAAGCTCTGTTCTTTGTCCCATTTCCCAAATAAATTCTTTTTACTGGCCTAACTAAAAAAAAAAAAAAAAAAAAAAAAGAATAGGAATAGAATGAAACTTTCTGAACATGATAAAGGGTATATATGAAAAACCCACTGCTAACATCATTTACAATGGTGAAATCCTAAAAGCTTTCCCTCTCAGATCAGGAACAAGACAAGGATGCCGATCATCACCTCTCCTATTTAACATTGTCTTAGATGTACTTGCTCATGCACTGAGGCAAGAAAAAGATATAAAAGGCATCCAAATTGGAAAGGAAGAAGTAAAAATTTCACTATTTGCAGATGACATGATCCTATACACAGAAAGCCCTAAGAAATCTACAACCAAGCTTCTAGAACTTATAAATGAGTTAAATAAATAAAGTTGCAGGTTATAAGATCAATGTGCAAAAATCAGTAGCATCTCTGTACACCAATAATGAGCAATCTGAGGAGGAAATCAAGGGAAAAAAAAACACAGTTATAATAGTAACTAAAAGTATCAAATACCTAGGAATAAATTTAACTAAAGATGTAAATGACTTATACACAGAAAATTACACAACATTGTTAAAGGAAATCAAAGAAGACTTAAATAAATGGAAGAATATTCCCCGTACATGGATAGGAAGACTAAATATCATTAAGATATTTATCCTACCCAGACTACTATACAGATTTAATGCAATCCCAATAAAAATCAACACAGCATTTTTTACTGATTTGGAAAAACTAACTCTGAAATTTATTTGTAAGGGCAAGAGGCCCCGAATAGCCAAAGACATATTGAAAAAGAAAAAGAAAATCAGAGGAATCACACTACCTGACTTTAAAACATACTACAAAGCTACAGTGGTCAAAACTACATGGTATTGGCACAAGGATAGACATACTGACCAATGGAACCAAATTGAGAGTTCTGATATAGATCCCCACATATATAGTCATCTGATATTCGACAAGGCCACCAAGTGCACTCAACTGGGAGAGAATGGCCTCTTCAACAAATGGTGTTTGGAGAACTGGATATCCATATACAAAAGAATGAGAGCAGAACACCATCTCACACCTTATACAAAAATCAACTCAAGATTGTTCAAAGATCTAAACATAAAACCAAGATCATAAAGACCTGGAAGATAATATAGGGAAGAATCTACAGGACCCTGTAATAATAAATGGCTTCATGAACTTCACACCCAAAGTACAAGCAGTGAAAGAAAAAATAAATAAATGGGACCTCCTCAAAATAAAACCTTTTGCACCTCAAAATAGTTTGTCAAGAAAGTGAAGACAGCCTACTCAATGGGAGAAAATATTTGGTAACCATATATCTGATAGGAGGCTAATATCCAGTGTATATAAAGAAATCCTATTCTTGAAAATAAAAACACAAACAGCCCATTTAAAAAATGGGCAAGTGATTTGAACAAACACTTCTCCAAAGTAGAAATATATATGGCTAAAAAAGCACATGAAAAGATGCTCAACATCACTAGCTATTAGGAAATGCAAATCAAAACTACAATGAGATACCATCTTATACCCGTTAGACTGGCGGCCATTAAAAATACAGAGAACTACAAGTGTTGGAGAGGATGTGGAGGAATGAGAACCTTAATCCACTGCTAGTGGGAATGTAGAATGGTCCAGTCATTGTGAAGGACAGTATGGCAGTTTCTCAGAAAAAACTAACTCTAGATCTGCCATATGACCAGCAATTCCACTGCTGGGTATATACCTAGAAGAACGGAAAGCAAGGACATGAACAGATATATGCACACCAATTTTTCATCGCGGCATTATTCACTATTGCCAAAAGTTGGAATCATCCCAGGTGATTCATCAACAGATGAATAGATAAACAAAATGTGGTATATACATACAGTGGCATATACATACAGTGGCATATACATACAATGGAATATTACTCAGCTGTAAGAAAAAATACAGTACTAACACATGAGATAACATGCATGAATCTTGAGGACCTTATGTGAAGCAAGCCAGGCATTGAAGGACAAATATTAAATGACCTCTCTGATATGAATTAAGTCAATGGAAACAACTCAAAGAGCTAGAGACTGGAAGATAGGTTTACAGGAAATAGAAAGGGAGAAGAATGTTGTGAGCCAACACCCATATGGGCAAAATCTATGATAAGGTGGAAGTGAGTAGTTGTGCAGTGAAGGGATATGACAAGGGTGTAGGGATACTATTGTGTTGGGCAGTGCAAGCTTGAAGGGGGTGGGGAAGATGGGTTGGAGGGTCCATCGAACTGGGGGAAGTGTTGGAGGAGGGAGCAGGTGAACAGTAGGGATTGGTGGGTATGTGGGTGAAACTGCAATGTTGAGAAAACTCTTTTGGCAATATGACAAGAAGGTTTACTAGTTGAGGGTGTTGGACGGGGGGGCATTTGGGACAAGACACACCTAGGGCAGTCTTCTAGAGAATGTGCAAGTGATCATTTTGTCATAGTGTATTGTATCAATAAGGGGAGACCCACATAATGAGTGGGAAGTAGTTGGATTCCCATGCTGGGGAGGCCCAATATGTTCTCAAACAGAGGGGAGGGTGTCTCTCCAGAACATGGGTGGTTCCTAATAGGGGAGGACACACTAGTGTGTCAAGTCCTCAGTGTTGTAGCAAAAATCTATGAATCTTGTCCTTCAAGGAGTGAAACCTAGTGCTGTGGGCCCCGAGGGGATGATGAGGGAGGAATAGAATAGATGAAGAGGGGGCATTTAGGGGGCAATGGAAGTGATCTGCATGATCTTGCAATGATGGATACAGATCATGTTAAATTTCATCAAAAATTTATAAAAGTATATGGTCTAAAATGTAAACCATAATGTAAACCATTGACCTTGGCTAGTAGCTATGCTTCAATATTTGTACATCGGTTGTAAGAAATGTATTATCCACATTTTAAAAGGTTATTAACAGGGAAGGGGGGAAAAGGTGAGGATGCAGAGTATATGGGAGTTCCCTATATTCTGTATGTAACTTTACTGTGACCTAAAACTTATCTGAAGACAAAATTTTTTAAAAAGTAAGACACTGGGGAAGAAATGGAAGAAAATACAGGACAACAGATATTACAGTGATGAAAGGCAAAATGTCAAAAAAATTTTTTAAATATTTTTCATATTTTAATACCCCAATTTTTTTTACTTTATTTTAGTTTTAGTTTTTCTAAATTATTATGTATTTTATTTCTTATGTTTAAACCTATCATTATTATTTCATTTTCCTATTAATCAAATTTGGCAATATTCTTGGCTTCATTTTTGAAGAAGTTATGGATCACAGAAGGGTGACAAATATAGCAGGGGAGGATCAATGGTATGGGGTGCCAGTGATGGGGGATACATGGGAGAAAGTTCACCTGGGCATACATATAAGGTATATAAATATATTCAAAAGTTCATGGGGCATTGCCACAATGGGTAGAGATTCACACAACAACTGAAAGATTATTGAATTTGCATCCTGGGGAGCTCTGCCACATTCTCTAATGGAACAGCAACAATCCCCCAATTACAGGGGCAATGACTAGTGAAGAAATATAGTCCGTTGATGGGCCCTTGATATTGACAACTATGCTTATAAGCCTTTTGCTTTTGAATTTGCAACTTAGCCTAGTGTTGTAAGGTGCCTAAGAGTTACCTCCTGAGAGCTTCCTTGTTGGTCAAATGTGGCCTCTCTCTAAACCAAATATAAATGCATTACCTTCCCCACCCACTCACCCCCAGTGAGGGACAAGTCTCCTGGGGATGATCCTCCTTGGCACCAAGGGATTACTGCCAAGCACTGGCTGGTGATACAATTGGAAAAAGACCTTGAATAAAAGGGGAAAAAGGTAAAGACATGAGTTTACATGGCTAAGAGACTTCAAAGTGAGTCGGGAGGTCATCAAGGAGGTTATGCTTATGAACATCTCAGAAGGATCTCATAGATGGCCAAAGTAGATACTACTCCAAAAAGTGTGGCTCCTGAGGGCTTTGAAGATACCCAGGTTCTATGGTCATGGCAGATAGCTCCGGAGTTTGGTGCCTTTCCAGCAGGCCCTACTTTGGATATTATGCTTCGGAGTGTGACAGAGTTGGACTCAGATATGACTTCTCTACACATGCTTCTTCTGTCCCTTTTATTTAAACCTATAGTAAGTGCTGGAGTTGGTAGGTATATGTATAAGAGACTTGAATGTCTGGGTTTTCCATGTGCCAGATGGACCCTAAGCCTCAGCAGAGTTGCAACATATACTCTCCAGTTCATTTGACTCACCCAGGACAACTAACAAGGAGATGAAGATGGACAACCACCATACCAAGGAACTGATAGAGTCTACAACTGCAAGCAAGAGAGTCCCATCCATCAGCCATATGGGATTGAACTCCCCTCTCAATTGGAGCTCGAGTAAGCATCACCATCTCAGAATCCTTAGGATTGTGGGAAAAAATATGGACTAGAGTAAACTTACTGGTATTCTACTATAGACTTATTGTGATTCTAGCAGTGGAAGAAATTATATCATTGATGTGGAGACAGTGGCCACTGGAGGTGCTGCAGTCAGGGAGAGGGGAAAAGAGCTGTAATATGAGGGCATTTTCAGGACTTGGAATTGACCTGAATGACATTGCAATGACAGATACAGGCCATTATATATCCTGCCATAACCTACAGAATTGAGTAGGAAAGAGTGCAAACTACAATGTAAACTATAATCTTGCTTAGTGGCAATGCTCCAAAATGTGTTCATCAATTGCAATGAATGTACCACACTAATGAAAGAAGTTGTTAATGTGGGGAAAAGTGGGAGGTCTGGGAAGTGAGGCATATGGGGATCCCTAATATTTGTTTATGTAACAATTTGTGTAATCTAAGTATCTTATAAAAATAAACAAAAAATATCTTTAAAGAAAGAATCAAATGCTTAGACATCAGCATAAAATAACAAGCCATACAGAGAAAAGGGAAGATATGGCTCAGGCAAAAGAACAAATCAAAACTCCAGATGAGACACAGGACTTGAAACAGCTAATCAATGAAGTTCATACAAATCTCTTAAATCAAATCATGGTGTTAAAGGACAACATGGCTAAAAAAATAAAAGACATTAAGAAGTCACTAAATGAACACAAAGAAAAATTTGAAATCTTGAATTGAAAAATAACAGAGTATATGGGAATGAAAATACACAATAATTAGATTAAAAATAAAATAGAGACACACATGGAAGAAAGAAACAGAGACATAGAGGAATGAACAATCGAAATTGAAGAGAAAGAAGAGCAGAAAGAGAGAAAAGAGTGGGGAAAAAATGAGCAGGGGCTCAGGGAGTTGAATGAAAACATGAAGTGCACCACCTCCTATGGGAATTCCAAAAGGAGAAAAGCAGGTAAAAGGGACAGAAAGAGTATTTGAAAAAATGATGGCCCCAAATTTTCCAACATGAAAGACATGAATATATGTGTCCAGGAAACACAGCTTACTCCAATTAGAATAAATCCAAATAGACCTATGCCAAGATACATAATATGCAGAATGTCAAATGCCAAAGATAAACAGAAGATTTTGAAAAGCAGCAAGGAAGAAACAAAACATCACACGCAAGGGACATACAATTAGACTCAGTGTGGATTTCTCTTCAGAAACTGTGGAGGCAAAAAGGCAGTGGTATGATACAATTAATGCACTAAAAGAGAAAAACTAGCAGCCAAGAATTCTTTATTCTATTACCATATATACCAGCTAACATTTCCTTTTAAAATCATAATCAGATATTGGATCCATCAATTTTAAATTTCATAGGTAACTTTTTTTTTTCAAGGAGGTACCAGGAATGGAACCCAGGCACTTGTACATGAGAAGCAGGCAATCAACCATCAACCACTGAGCTACACCCACTCCCCAGCCAAGAATTCTTTATCCAGCAAAATTGTCCTTCAACTATGAATATGAGCTTAAAATATTCACAAATAAAGAGATATGAAGAAGTTCATAAACAAGAATCCAGCTCTGCAGGAAACACTAAAGGAAGTTCTGCAGTCAGAAAAGAAGAGAGAAGAGAGAGGCTTGCAGGAGAGTGTAGAAGTGAATACTATCAGAAAGGCTTTCCAAAAAGGTAAAAAATTTGGATGAAAAAAGATATGACATATGAAAGCCAAAGGATAAAATATTTGAAGTAAGTAATACCTTTAAGTAATAACACTGAATGTTAATGGCTTAAACTCTCCAATCAAAAGACATAGGCTGACAAAATGGATAATAAAACATGAGCTATCCACATGCCATCTTCAGGATACTCACCCTAGACCCAAGGATGCCAATAGACTGAAAGTGAAAGATTGGGGGAAAAGTTTAATGCCAATAGCAACCTAAATAGAACAGGGGTAGATATACTGGGGTCAGACAAAACAAACTTTAAATTTAAAAAAGTGATGAGATGCAGAAGGACGTTATATATTAATAAAAGAGACAATTCACCAGGAAGGAGTAACAATCATTAACATCTATGCACCAAACCAGGGTGCTCCAAAATACGTGAGGCAAACTCTGGCAAAACTGAAAGGAGAAATAGAAGTCTTTACAATAATAGTTGGAAATTTCAACACACCATACACATCAATAGATAGAACAACTAGAGAGAAGATCAACAAGGAAACAGAGAACTTGAACAGTATAATAAACAAGCTGGACCTGGCAGACATATACAGAACACTGAACTCCAAATCAGCAGGTTTTATATTCTTCTCAAGTGCTTATGGATCTTTCTCCAGCATATACTACATGTTGGGCCACAAAACAGCTCTCAATAAATTTCAGAAGATTGAAAATTACAAAGTACCTTCTTTGATCATAGTAGAATGAAACTAGAAATCAATAAAAAGCAAGAAGGAGGAAAATTTGCAAATATCTGGAGACTAGACAACACACTCCTAACCAATTGGTTGGTCAAAGAAGAACTTGAAAGAGAAATTAGTAGATATCTCAAGATGAATGAAAATGAGAACACAACTTATCAAAACTTATGGTAGACAATGAAGGCAGTGCTAAGAGGGAAATTTATAGCCCTAAATGCCTATATTAAGAAAGAAGAAAGATCTAAAATCAAAGAATTAACTGAACAACTAGAGAAATTAGAAAAGGAACAGCAAAACAATTCAAAGCAAGCTAGAAGAAAGAAATAACAAAGATTAGAGCACAAATAAATGAAATTGAAAACAAACGACAGTAAAAAACAATAGAAAAAAATCAACACAACCAAAAACTGAGTCTTTGAGAATATCAATAAAATTGACAAAACTTTAGCAAGACTAAAAAGAAAATGAAAAAGAAAGAAAAAAGAGAGAGTAGATGAAAATACATAAAATCAGGAATAAAAGGGTGGACATTATGACTTACCCCACAGAAATAAAAAGGATCATAAAAGGATATTATGATAAACTGTATGTCAACAAATTAGACAACCTAGATTAAATGGGCAAATTCCTAGAAATGTAAAAATACCCTACATTGATTCTACAAGAAATACAAGAATGCAACAAACTAATCACAAGTAAAAAGATTGAGTGAGTCATCAAAAATATTCCAACAAAAAAAGTCCAGGATCAGATATCTTCACAGGTAAATTCTACCAAACATTTCAAGAAGAATTAAGACCAATCTTTTTGAACTCTTTCAAAAATTTGAATTGGAGGGAAAATCACCTAACACATTTTATGAAGCCACTATCACCCTAATACCAAAGCCAGATGAAGATACCACAAGAAAAGAAAATTACAGACCAATCACTCTAATGAACATAGATGCAAAAATTCTCAACAAAATACTTGCAAATCAAATCCAACAACATATAAAAACAATTATACATCACGATCAAGTGGGTTCTATTCCTGGTATCAAGGGTGGTTAAACATAAGAAAATAAATTAACAAATCAAAAAGATAAAAATCACATGATCATCTTGATTGGTGCAGTAAAGATATTTGACAAAATCCAGCATCCTTTCATGATAAAAACACTTCAAAAGCTAGGTATAGAAAGAAAGTTCCTTAGCATAATCAAGGGCTTATGTGAAAATCCCACAGCCAAATCTTACTCAATGGAGTGAGGTTAAAAGCTTTCCTTCTATGATCAGGAACAAGACGAGTATGCCCACTGTCACCACTGTTATTCAACATTGTGCTAGAAGTTCTAGTTAGAGCAGTTAGACAAGAAAAAAAATTTTTAAGTCATCCAAATTGGAAAAGAGGAAATAAAACTCTCATTGTTTGCAGATGACATGATCCTATATTTAGAAAATCCTGAAATATCTACAACAAAGTTATTTGAGTTAATAAATGAGATCAGAAAAGTGGCAGGATACAAGATCAACATGCAAAAATCAGTAGCATTTCTATACTGGTAATGGACACGCTGAGGAGACAATCAAGAAAAAACTTACATTTACAATAGCAACAAAAAGACTCAAATATCTAGGAATTAATTTAACGGAATGTAAAAGATCTATATTCAAAAAACTACAAAACGCTGATAAAAGAAATCAAAGAAGACCTGAACAAATGGAAGGACATTCTGTGTGCATGGATTGGAAGACTAAACATTGTTAAGATGTCATTTCTACCCTAACTGATTTATAGACTGAATGCAATACCAATAAAATTCCAACGGCCTACCTTACAGAAGCAGAAAAGTCAATTACGAAATTTATTTGGAAGAGAAAGTGGCCTTGAATAGTCAGAAACATCCTAAAAAAGAAGAGCAAAGTCAGAGGACTCAACGTTTCCTGACCTTGAAGTGTAGTATAAAGCTAGAGTGCTCAAAATAACATGGTATTGTCATAAAGATAGACACATTTATCAATGGAATTAAATTGAGAGTTCAGAAATAGACCTCACCTCTATGGTCAACTGATTTTCGATAAACCTACCAAGTACACTTTTCTGGGACAGAACAGTCTCTTCAACAAATGGTGCTGGGGAAATTGGATATCCATAATCAAAAGATTGAAAGAGGACCCCTATCTCACTTCCTATACAAGAATCAACTCAAATGGATCAAAGACCTAAACATAAAAGCCAGGACCATAAAATTCCTAGAAGATATTGTAGGGAAACATCTACAAGACCTTGAAGTAGGTGGGGGTCTCTTAAACCTTACTCCCAAAGCAGGAGCAACAAAAGAAAAAATATATATAAATTGGTTCTCCTCAAAATTAAACATTTCTGCACCTCAAAGGACTTTGTGAAGAAGGTAGAAAGCAGTCTATTCAATGGAAGAAAATATTTGGAAATCACACACCCAACAAGGGTCTAATATCCATGATATGTAGAGAGATCCTACAAGTCAACAAAAGACAAATAATCTGATTTTTAAAAATGGGCAAAACTTGAATGGACAATTTTCTAAAGAAGAAATAAAAATGGCAAAAAAAAAAAAAAAAAAAAAAACCACACATGAAAAAAATGTTCAACATCACTGACTATTAGGGAAATGCAAATCAATGCTACAATGAGATATCATTTCACACCTACTAGAATGGCCACTATTAACAAAACAGAAAACTACAAGTGCTGGAAAGGATGTGGGGAGATAGGAGTCCTTATTCACTGTTGCTGGCAATGTAAAATGGAAAAACCTCTGTGGAAGTCTTGTTTGGTGATTCTTAGGATCTACCAAGCATATAGACCTACCATGTGACCCGGTAA
Organism: Tolypeutes matacus; assembly: GCA_026826555.1. NCBI lineage: Eukaryota > Metazoa > Chordata > Mammalia > Cingulata > Chlamyphoridae > Tolypeutes > Tolypeutes matacus. The sequence goes on from JAKSZT010054334.1 coordinate 53,903,343, forward strand.
TACTCAGCAGAACCAAGAGCAGTGACACGAACAGACACCTGCATGCCAGTGTTCATAGTGGCATTATTCACAATTGCCAAAAGATGGAAACAACCCAGGTGTCCATCAATGGACAAATGGGTAAACAAACTGAGGTATATAAACACAATGGAAATTTTTCAGTTGTAAGATGAAATGAAGTTGTGAATCATATGACAACATGCATAAACCTGGAGGACATTATGTTGAGTTAAGCAAACCACGAAGAAAAGGACAAGTATATGTTTTTGCTATTATGAATTAAATATAATGAGCAAACTCATGGAGTTAACAGATAGAACATAAGTCACCAGAAAAAGAATATTGTTAAAAAATGCAAAGCTGAGTTTTAATCAGTGCAGAATTGGTAAAAAAAAAAAGTTGTTTGAAAAATGTTTGGAAATGAACAGAAATGGTGAAAGCACATCACAGGATTTTTAATTAGTAGTGCTAACATATATATGATAGTGTTTTATTTGTTTATTTGTTTTTGAGTAATAAAAATGCTCTAATATTGATTGATGTGGTGAATGCGCAACTTTGTGATTTTATCAAATGCCATTGATTGTACAGTTTACATAAATTATATGGTTTATGAACAAAAAAATAATAGGGTGGGTTGGGGGAAAGTTACAGACTATAGTTATTAGTAATACTTTGATGATGCTCTTTCATAATTTGTCACAAATGTTTCACAACTATACATGGGATGATGTATGGGAGCCCTGTATGATGTTATGCATGTTTGTTTTATAATTTCACAACTTTTAGTATATACTTATTGTTTATGAATGTTCATGTGTGAATGATATACTTCAATAAATTGTTTTTAAAATGAAAAAAAAAAAAAACCAAAGAAAGGAAGAAAGGAGAGTGTGATGCTCAAGGAAAAGTATGATTTGGTGATGGGTAAATTGCAGACATTGGAATACAGTTTATTTAGGGGGGGTCTGAAGCCTCTCTAGGACAACTCAAATTACACTGTGAAGGTAAATTTCTATCCCAAGCATAAGCCCAGAACTGCTTGTGTCTGATTTGACACTTGGTAGGAGAGAAATAGCTGAATGACTCAGATGGCAGGGCCAAGTCCCATTCTGAGAGTCATTAGGAATTACCAATATCTGAGCAGGAGAGGCCAAAGTCTCAGCTCAAAGTAGAAACTAAAGATCAGGAATCAGGAACAGAGTCAAGATGCTGGCAAATTGGAAGGAAGAAATGGTTTTGTGGGGATATTCTAGTTCTCCAAAGAGGATCTTTAAGATGCTTTTAAAAGGCTGCCGCAATGGGTTAAATCTAGTATTCCACTGTTTGAAAGTCTATACCTGCCATTGCTCAAAAAGAGAAATTTGTGTTCACAGCTGGAAGGTCGTGCCTCTCAGTTTCCCCATAGCTCCCAAAATAAAAATTTGTACAAATGACTGTACAAAGTTTGTTTGTTTTTTAATTAGTGAATTTACATGAAAAAAATTGCAAAGACATAAACTTTGTCACATCTAACTATTACACTTAGCGTATCATCTCCATTCCAAAGAATAAAAAAAAGAATTTAGGCACCATCAGATTGTAAATGTCTTCTGTAAAAATACAGTTGGCAGTCTTAGCTGAGATTAGTCTTCAAACCATCCCTGTCAACATGTCCACAAGCTGAACACCATCTAGGGTCCTTGGTTACTACTAGGTGGTATAAAATATTCTCCCAGCTGACCACTGTCTGAATTCCTGACCAAAAATTCTGGAGATGTTATAAAACAGTTATGGTTCCAGGGTTCTAAATTTTGGGGTAGTTTGTTATAAAGCAACAGATAAACCAAAATAAGAAAAAATGTCAATGTTTTTCTTATTTTTTAAGATGTTTGTTCTACTGACCACCTAGCAAACTATTTTATTAATCTCTTTTCCCCCACTTCTAAATATAAACATAAACTTCATCTATCTAATGATCATCTACTTTATTTTCTTCTCTTCAGTACTATCCTTAACATTGAAATTCTATAATTATTCTCTTTGCTTTTCATTCTAAAAGGTCATATACAGATAAAATTAGTAATGATCTTTCCTCAGACACAAGAAACTGTTTAGAGATCGAAAAACATCCCCTACTATATATCATTTGAAAGTCATGCAAATACTACATTTACATACCATAATGATATAGATTTGTTTGTTAGGAGTGGAGAGCTTATGGTAATATAACTTCTTACAGTGCAGGCGAAGTTATTTTGAGACAATGTATTATTTTAAAGTTTTAGAAACATAAAAAAAATGTGCTAAAATTTATATGGTGGTTTGGAGCTATGTTCCCAAGAAAAACATATTCTTAAATTAATCCATTCCTGTGGGTGTAAACCCATTGGAAGTAGGAACTTGTCATGAGGTTACTTCAGTTAAGGTGTAGCCCAATTCAATCAAGATAAGGCTTAATCCTATTACTGGAGTCTTTTAAAGGTAGAATGAGATTCAGACGGATAGAGAGAAAGCCAAGGGAAGCAAGAAGCTGAAGGTCAAAGGAATATGGAAGAGAAGGGAGAGGCCAGGAGAGACTGTCAAGTGTCCTGTCATGTGACAGAGGCAGTCAGCACCAGAACACCAGTCTTCAGGAAGGAAGCTTCACACTGATGGCATCATGAATTGTATTTTATCCTGGTCTCAAAACCTTGAACTGATAAATTCCCATTGTTTAAGCCAACCCATTGCAACCCACTGAGCAGCCTTGGACTCTAAAACAGTTTATAGTTGCAATCAAGGTGAAAAATAGTTTGAAATCATGGAGAAAGAGGAAAAAAATTAATTAAAAGCAAAGTGTCTAATTGTAAGGTTGCAGTCCCTACTTCAGGAGAAGGCAGAAGCACTTAGCTACCAGCATAGTGCCTGGCACATAATTTTGCCTCTTTATTTGCTAAATGAATTAAATAGATGATACAGAATTTCTACGCAGAAGGGAAATTTTTTTTAATGAACCATGATAAAAATTATTCTGACTGGCAAAGGGGATTCACAACCGGCATCAAGAGGGTTGGCAAATAGGAGTATATCCAGAGGAAAGAAACTCATACTGAAGAAAGCCAAATAATCCACACCTTCCAAAGGATGGTGCACATATGCCATCTGAAAGACCAGCATCCATGCCATTAAAAGTAAAGTGGACATAAATGCAAAAAAAATACAGAGGATTCTTTCAGGGCTTCTAATAGAATAAAATAGTAGTGACGCATGGGGACATGTGGGAGGCTGTCAGAGTACAGCAAACAAACAAAGAACTTGAAATCAAACTGATGCACATGCATATCCCAGTTTTCCCACTTAATAAATGTATGACCTTCGACAGTTTATTTAACCTTTATGGGATTCATTTTTATTATCTCCAAATGAAAGACAACATCTCTCTTAAAGGGCTGCAATGAAGATCAATTAAATAGTTGAGAAATTACCTAGTACCTGCCTGAGACATAGTAGGTAAGCCCTCATGAAATCTTAGTTCCTTTCCTTTTCTTTGAAGGAGTCTGGACACTCCCTTTACATATACATCATACTAATTTAGATGTAAATGTTTGTTTCTGGGAGAAGTTCAATTGAAAAACTTTGCTAATTTTTCAAGCCACATTTGGTCCTCTTTTTCTGAATATTCATGTGAAATTGAAGGAAAATTAAAAATACCACCAAAACGTTTCTGGTTTGTATTTTTAACTGTAACATTCTTGTTGGGAATATGGTTGATGTTTTCAACTGTTTTTTTTTCAATTGAAGATTATGATTTTTGGAAGACAGCAGAAAAGATTCAAGATATATATATATATATATGTGCCTACATGCATGTATATACATGTGCACATTTATATGCATATACACATATGTACACATGTGTGTATATACACATATGCATACAGAGAGAGAGAGATGAGGAATGGATCAAAGTTTCTTCAGTAAAGATGTCTTTTTAGGTGACAAGGAATGAGGAAGAAGATTTTGGGAGACTACCTATTAAATTGACTAAGAGAACTTTAACACAAACTTTGGTAGGTAGTAGTAGAATATCCAGACACTGTATAAATAAGACACTACAGAGATCAACAGATGTAATTTAGAAAGAAGCATCAAGACATATAGCCCATCATTCTTAGATTAAAAACAATGCAATGGTGTTAATATTTATGGCCTCACATATTTGAATACCTTTGAGTAATAACAATTGTAGCTGATGTCAACGGAGCATTGAAGAACATGCAATTGCTCTTTAAAATCATTACTTATTTTTCTCTTGTTTAATTTTCAAAGCAACACTATGAATTACTATCTCTATTTTCCAAATGAGCAAACTGAGTTACTCAGAGATTTAGTGACTTGCCAAGGTCATACAACTAATGAAAAGTGGAGATGGAAGGTCAAATTGAACTTTTCATGTGAGCAAGTCAAAATGTCCTATACGTATTATCACTCTTTGTTGAAATGGAATATTATACAAGAATGTGCCAGTACATGATTATAAAAAATCAGATTGCAAGGAGCCAGTGGGAAAGCAGCTCCGATAGAGCACATGTATCAAATGTTTCAATGGACCAACTTCATCCTCAGTCCCGTTTCTGAAATTAAACATCAAAGTTTTGTTAATATCTCACCACAATTCTAGTCTGCAAAATTTTGGCTGGAGTTATTACAATCTTCAGCACTGTAGTAGAGATTTCTTAGTTGTCTATTCAGCCTCTCTCTCCATCCATCAACAAAGTGCACCCAAAGCTTTCTTTGCAAAATTACCCAACTACTATTCTCAACTGAAACAGTTAGGTGATAGTGACCAAATTCTTTGTCCTAGATCAGTTCAGGGATGGACATGTGATACAATTTTAGCTAAGCAGAAGCAAGAGGCCATTTTGCCAGCAGATTCTGAGAAAGACTCTTTTTTCTCTTTTCTGTGAAAGTTACTGGAAAAGTAATTTTTCTTCATTAGATGTCATAGTACAAGATGTAACAATCTGGATCTATAACAACCTTTGGTGCTATAATGAAGGAGTTAACTCGAGAATCTAGATGATGGAAGGGCCATGAGAACAGGAAAAACATGCAACAGGAGTGTGTGGGACCCTGTGAACCTCTGCATCAGACCATGGCTGAAGCTTGCTCTAACTCTCTGCTTTTTAGTTTTGCAAGTCCTTAGAGTCACTTTTTTTTACTTAAGCTATGATTTAATCACATAGAGCAGAGTTTTATAAGTTCAGCACTATTGATGTACCAGATAAATATTTATTGTGGACTGTTGGAGGTTTTGCAGAATCCCTGGTCTCTATCTACGAGGTGCCAGCAGAAGACTTCCATCATGACAAAAATGTTTCCAGACATTGCCAAATTTTCCCTGCAGGGCCAAATCACCTTCTGTCTGAACCAGAGTATGTAATTGACATTCTGGTTGCCTCCCTAACAACCAGTCCCTCTTTCTTTGTTAACTATCTGATTTTCATTCATGTATCCACACATTCCTTGCTTTGATATTTAAACTAAGCTCTAGAATCATACTCTTTGGCCACAGATTTGTTTGCAAGCTGGGAAAGTAGATAAATTTGGACGGATTAATTTCGGGAAATGTTTGTGCTTATGTCAAGAGAAAGGTAAAACTAACTCTATCCTCTAAAATAAGTAATTCTGTTAGATTTTTCAAACTCTGTGTACCTGGGAATTGTGGATAAACTTCTTGTGACCATGTTAAAACAGCTTTAGACTAAAGCTGACACAAATCAGAATGGAAAGTCAAACAAACAAAAAACAAGTTCTTGACAACTTTATTATGTAGTTGAATCAAACCAACTCTGAGGCCTTCCAGTTTCATGAGTAAATAAATTCCCTTTATCAGTAAACTTAATGAATTTTCTTCATTTTGGGTTGTGAAAAACTCTGGACAGGTGAACAGAGTCTGGCCGGTGCTGTCTGATAGAAGTTTCTGTAATGATGGAAATGTTCTATACCTGTAGTATTCAATATGGCAGTCATGGCAAAATATAGCTATTGAGCACTTAAAGTTGGCTGGAGCAACTAAAGAACTTAATTTTAAATTCTCATTAACTTAATTAATTTTAATTTAGGTTTAATTAGACACATGTGGCTACTGGCTACTGTATTGGCCAGCACAGGTCTAAATAAAGAACTGAAGCATTAGAATAAAACATTGGTCAGCAACAAGTCTCTATGTATAGAGATGGTTTTTAGAGATGGGACTCTTTTCAGAAAACATGCAACTGAAACTAAATTGTAGGGTGGGGAAAAAAAATGGGGAAACAGGACACTTAGGCATCAATCAGAGAATCCCGAAGTTGGCATGGTCTTTGAAGGCTGCCTAAATCAAATAGGCCATTTTAAAAGTACAATCTGCTTGGTCTTATATTTAGCAGACCAGCTTGGGAACATATGAATTTGGAGATCTTGGGTCTGACACCCACAAAAGCCTAATCACCTCTGGCTAGGCTGGCAGATCACATAATAATATAATATGTCCATGACAACCTTAGTCTTAACATTTCCTCCATGGGCATTTAGGCGTGAATAACAATAAAAACTTTTTCCTTTTATTTGGTTTTCAACTATTTAAGGTGGTTATTACATCCTCTCTTTACTAATGAATAAACTGAGGAACAAAACAGTTAAGCAAGTGCCAAATATTATTCCCTTGCTACTGCATCACTCAGTGAATTATTTTCTCTATATCTTCAAAAATCTTTTGTTTTCACTTTTAACCTCCTTTCTATCTCCCCAGGAAACAGCTTTGGAAATACTTAGATCAATTTCAAAATGTCACACTTGCTACTTTATCTAAACTGTTGCTCTCCATGGGGCAAGCTCCCTGAGAGATACACAGCTTGTATCTGGACAGGTACCAAAGAGCCCAATCACTCTGTCTTTATTCCCAAACTTGAAGAACATGCCCCAAATTAAAACAACTACTCCTCAGATCTGTGAGTTAACAGGTTGCCTGTATGTCCTTGGAGGGAAAGTTTGGTCATGTACTTGGATTCTGCAAAATAGCGACTATGGAGTAAAGACTTTCTTAAAACTTTCTACTTACTCTTGGAGTCAGAGTTGTTTCAAAAGCTCAGAAACCAAAGAAATCAGTGGGTGGGTGCTGCTTGGCGTGATTTCAGCTATCTGCAAGAGCATCAGTTCCGTGGTGTTTTACCTGCCAGTCTGAACAGTAAACCCATGGGAAGGAAGCTGGAAGGGGTCAGTCCAACAGGTGGGGTATGGCACAAAACTGCACAACTCAGTGCTTTTACAAAGAGAGTAGCAAAACCAAAGAGGTGTCAGCCGCCTGTGAGCTCACCACAGCGGGCCCTGCGGTGCTTTTCCCTGGTACTTTTCTGCCTGCGGCACAATTTATATAAAGCCTGAAAACTCAAAAACTTTGCAGTTTCTGAAACAAACTGCTATCCTAGTGAGTGGCAGGGCTCCTGAGTGACTAATAAACACTGCTCCTTCTCTGGGGGAAAGAGGAGGAGGTGAAACAAACTAGAAATAAACAGATTAAGTTCACCACAGATAGAGTTTATAATCTACTACAGTCTTGAGTGCCTTTCTAAATGGGTTCTACAATCATCTTTACCAAAATGGTTCAAAGAAAGGAATATTAATATTGCTGCTGTGAAAAAGTGTTGTATTTTGCCCAGTATTGTTGGAACATTTGGAGAGATCATGAGCAAATATTTAGGTTAAGGAGACATCTGCCAAGGTAAAGGTCTTTCAGTGAAAAGGGCATTTGAAACTTCGGTCTAGAATATAATACTTTGCCAAATGAAAGTATCAAAAGAGAGAATAAAATGTATCAGAAGAATGATGGTTGTTATTTGGGGGGTGTTGGAGAGGGAATAAAGGAGAGGAAATTAAGTGTCTAAGAATCCAAATAATTCTCAGACCTACTTAAAATTATCTGTTTAACTAAATATAAGTGTATTAAATGAATGAATAATTTAATAGGGGAGACGAGAGGATATGAGCTGCCTGATGAGGTCAGTTCCAAGCTTGACCTAAGTGTTGTTTCCAGACTTTTTTTTTTTTTTTTTTTTGAAATATTTTCTGCCAAAAGTGTGCTCCCAGGCTAACCTTGGGGTGATGGATTTACATACGGAAAGCTTTTACTTAAAACAACAAATGAAACTCCCTGATTAGCTGCAAGGGTGTAGGCTCTGTAACTTTACCCATTAATTAACAAAGAGACAAGTGAAAGGAAGGAGAGGGCAAAGCAGAAACATGTAGGGCAAGAAGTCTTGACATTTCTATTAAGTCCTAGGATAACAAAAACAAAAATGAAAATGAATAATTTATACCTACTCTTTTCTGTGCAATTTGTTGAACTAGCTAGAGTTTGAATTTTTTTAAAAACCATAAACTAGTTGTTCAGTGATCTGTGTATGTATGGCCTTGTGAGTATGGATATACAGTTTTCACAAATATATACATACTCAGAATGCTTACAGAAAAGTATAAATATTTGTGACATATTTGTAAATTGTGTTTAAGAAAATGCTGCTATGGATAGTTTCACTTCAAAAATCAGGACACTGAGACTTTTAGAAAACTACAAATATATTTCCTAATAGAAACCAGGCACTCATCTAATAATAAGTGGAAGGGCCACCATAATGATTTCCCTTTCCACCCAGAAATTAAAGTGATGGTTAAATTTTAAAGATGCAGAGGATACATACCAATGAAATATTTATTAACTTAAAATCAGAAGCACGGGTCATTTTTCTTTTATTAACAACTGACCTACTTGGGAAGGAAAATATCACATTTAAACACAAAAGCAACTAGAGTGGGGATAAAAACTAGATTGGATATACAAGTTCTATGTGGATTTCAGAGTAAAAAATCAGCCTCTGACAAGAGCAGCAATGAAGAGTTTTAATAAAATAAATATGCAGAGGTTATGCGCCAGCCTCAGGAAGGTGTAAAAACCAACATTTCCTAAACCTAATATGATTTCAATATAAACCATAGGCTTGTTTTCTGTATATCTCCTCCATAGAATTACAGAATTTAAAAACAGCAAATTCCCTCTGCACTAACCAGATCATTTCCTCCCAGGAGGGTGTTTCTTCAGAATTGTTAAACTGACTTCCCTAGGGATCAGAAATGAAAATTAAATATGTTGAGTTCTGATTCTAGCATAAATGTATGCAGTTATGGAAATTTACAATATCATCAGGAAGAATGTCTAAGTGACTCTTCCATGACTAGTATATCCAAATACAAGGATGAAAAAATATATAAAACTAGTGAAATAATGTTTTTAAAAAATTGACTGAAAATCAAAATATTATATTTTGAATATTGTAAAAAAATAACCATTTGAAAATAGAGAGACTTTGCAATCAATTACTTAGTGAGCAATAGCCATGTTGGTTCATTTACTCCACAGACTCATGTTCATTGTGCTAAGTGACATAGGAGATATTAATTAGGAGGCACAAACTATATGTAAAATATATGAAACTAATTTCGAAACATCTGTTAAAGTAAGGTATAAACTTGACCTGAACCATGGTAATGAGAGGGTATTTTATGAGAAAATAGAACTTCAACCATGCCTGGAAAGATGAGGTTGCTAATAACAAGAACTTAAGTAGGATATTTAAATTTGGAATAGAGGGAAATTGATGACTGAGCATTAATATTAAAGATCAAAATCTAGAAATTACAATTAGACTGAAAGGCCCCAACTAAACCAAAATATGTTTGAATTTGTCCATATATTTAAATAAATGGTGCATATTCTTCAGCATGGCTATGGTTTAGCTAAGGAATCTTAGAAAAGAGAATGTTAGAAAACGTGTACCCATGCCCTTCAGATCCATATATTAGAAGCTATTAGATATATGATTGATTCAATCTTCCTTTGTTTCATTTTCTAAGTTCTCATGAGCTTCCATCTCCATGTCTGTCTCCTTCCAAGAGAATGTAATGGATACTGAAAATACTGAAAACCATTACAGTATAGAAGGTAAGTGTTGTCTTTTATGAAAATCACCTGAACGTATAATCTGACCCCATCACTTACTTCTGTGGGACTTTTGCAACTTACTTAACCTCTTGGTGACTCAGTTTCCATACCAATAAAATGGGCTTAATAATAGTGTTCCTTCATAGAGTTTTGGGAAACATTGGTGAATGGAACATACTTAGAGGAATACCTGGCACAGTTAGTGTCCCAATATAAGTTATTATAACAGTAAAGAATGTATTGGTCCCTGCAACAGTGTTTCCAGGATAAATTAATAAAGAAATTTCTCTCATATAATTTGGTGGTTTAAACTGTATGTACCCCAGAAAATCATGTTCTTAAATCTAATCCATTAATGTGTGTGTAAGCCCTTTAAGTAGGACCTTTAGATAAGGTTAGTTCTGTTATGATGTGTCTCACTTCAATCAGGATGGATCTTAACCCTACGAATGAAGTCCTTTATAAGTGAAATTCAGACACACAGAGAGAAAGCCACAGAAGCAAGAAGCTATAATCAACAAAATCTGGAATAAAAGGGAGAGACCAGCAGTCGCCGCCATGTGCCTTACCACAGGACAGAGGAGCCAAGATCGCCGATCTTCGGGAAGAAAGTCTGGCCTTGATGATGCTTTGATTTGGACATTTTCCCAGCCTCAAAACTAAGAATGAATTAATTCTTATTGTTTAAACTGACCCATTTCATGGTGTTTGATTTGAGCAGCCTAAGAAACTAACATAAAGCTTGATGCAGAGAATGACTGCTATGAATGTATAACATTTCTGATCCATGTGACAGAGTTCTTACTACAAATAAATGTAGTTTCTGTCCCATAAGCCTTTTTAAATATACTTTATATATATATTTTAAGGATACTTAGATTACATAAATGTTACATAAAGAATATAGGGGATTCTCGTATGCCCCGCTCCCTACCCATCCCACATTTTCCAGCAATAACAACATCTTTCATTAGTGTGGTACATTTGTTACAATTGATGAACACCTTTAAGAGCATTGCCACTAAACCTGGATTATAGTTTACATTCTAGTTTACACTAACTCACACACAATTTTGTGGATTATGGCAAGATATATAATGACCTGTATCTATCATTGCAATTTCATTCAGGACAAATCCCAAGTCCCGAAAATGCCCCCATATTATACCTGTTTTTCCTTCTCCCTTCCCTCAGAACCTCTGGTGGCCACTGCCTCCACATCAATGATAAAAGTTCTTCCATTGCTAGAATCACAATAAGCTTATAGTAGAATACCAGTAAGTCTATTCGAGTCCATTGTTCATTCCCCAATCCTGAGGATTCTGGTATGGTGATGCCCATTCTGCCTCTAATTGAGAGGGAGCTTAGATCCCATGGGGCAGATGGATGGGACTAACTTGCTTGCCATTACAGATTCTCTATGATCCTTGGGATGGTTGTCCATCATCATCTCCTTGTTAGTTGTCGTGGGTAAGTCCAATGAACTGGAGACTAGGTATTACAATTCCATTGAGATTCAGAGCCTAGCTGACGCATGGACAGCCCAAAGATTTAAGTCTCTTGGACATACACTTATCAACTCTAGTTCTAACTATGGGTTCAAATAGAAGGGGCCTAGAAGAGCCATGTGTAGGGAAACCACACCTGAGTCCAACTCTGTCACACTGGGGAGCATAAATTCCCAAGTAGGGCCCAATGGCAAGGCACCAAACTCATGAGCTGTCTGCCCTGCCTATAGTGTAGGGATGTGTACAGAGCCCTCAGGAGCTCCACTATTTGAGGCAATATTTACTTTGGCAGTCAATGAGATACTGCTGAGATGTGCATAAGCATAAACTCTGGAATGACCTCCCAACTCACTTTGAAGTCTTTTAGCCATATAAACTCATTTGTCTTTACCTTTTCCCCTTTTTGGTCAAGGTCTTTTTCCAGTTGCATTGCTAGTTGGTGCTTGGTAGTAATCCTTTGGTGCCAGGGAGGCTCATCACTGGGAGTCATGTCCCATGCTGGAGGGGAAAGTAATTCATTTATATGCTGAGTTTGGCTTCGAGAGAGACCACATTTGGGCAACAAGAAAGTTTTCAGGACGTAACTCTTAGGCATCCTATAATACTAGGCTAAGTTTCAATTTCAAATTTAAAGGTTCATAAGTACAGTCACCAATATCAAGGGCCCATCAATGGTATATCCTCCTTCACTAGTCTCTGCACCTGTATTCAGGGGATTGAGGTTGTCCCATTAGAGAATGTGGCAGAGCTCCCCAGGATGGGAATTTGATATTTTTTTGGCTTTTGTGTGAATCTCCATCCACCATGACAATGCCCATGAGGGGAATAAATGGAAGGAAATGTCACTGTACATACAAGACAACAGATCTTACAGTGATAAAAGACATACAGTCAAGTTTTTATTTTATATTTTTTATTCCAATTAAATTTTTTCTTTTTTTATTTTATTAGTTATTTTTAAAACTATCATTATAATTTCATTTTCTTATTAATTGTATTTGGTTATTTTGTTGGCTTCATTTTTGGAGAAGTTTTGGATCACAGAAGGGTTGCAACTGTGTCAGGGCAGGATCATTGGTGCAGAGTGTCAGTGATGGGGGATGCATGGGAGGAGGTTCACCTGGGGCATACCTATAACCCATAAGCCTTTTGTTGTTAAGATTTCATTTCTCTGGGACTGCTCATCCCTGGGCTTTAAGGATTCCTCTAAATCAGCATTGTTTAAAGTGTAGTCATAGGGGAGTGGGTGTAGCTCAGTGGTTGAGTGCCTGCTTCCCATATACAAGGTCCCATGTTCAAGCCCCAGGACCTCCTAAAAAAAAGTTTTTTAAAGTGCAGTTACATGAAATACTAGTCTTATGAGATGAACCAAAAAAGAAAGAAAGAAAGAAAGAAAGAAAGAAAGAAAGAAAGAAAGAAA
>JAKSZT010054334.1:53916277-53943405 GCA_026826555.1 Tolypeutes matacus
AAAGAAAGAAAGAAAGAAAGAAAGAAAGAAAGAAAGAAAGAAAGAAAGAAATAGAGCTAGCTTTTCCAAAAGCTTTAGGAGAAGTTGTGTAAACCTTCTCTAAGGTTTAATAGAAATCCAATCCCAACTCTTATCCACTATAGAACAGGTTTTGCTCTTCATTGGTTCCTATCTGCAAAGATGTTACTTCAAAAAGTAGACTTATTGTTTAATGGTTTGTTTCCACCTAAGGATAAACAGTGACGGAAATGAGTTGGATCAGAGCTTTAGAAAATAAATGTGGCATTTTATTCTTTATAATATTTTCATTCAGGACTTCATAATCTCTGCAATTGACTTTTGCCTCCCAAGTATTCTCTCTGTTTCTATTTTAATCTTTCCTCTAATTCATGTTCCATACTGCAGTAACTGATACCCATCTGAACTAAAAAAAATCAATAGAGTCACCTATCAGTTTAAAATGGCCTATTTAAGAGATGGTAAATTAGTTTCAAATTACATACCGATAGAAATTGATTTTGTTTGTGGCTGCCTGGTGTACTGTGTTATAAACATTAGCAGGATATGGAGAAGTAATGGGGAAAGATGGCTTGTGTACCATGTTGCTGGTTTACAGCTTATAGGATATGATTGATATTCCTTAGCATGGTGCCAAAGGCCCTTCCTGACTTCACCCCAACATACCAGGAAGTAGTAGAAGATCCTAAAGAAAAATGTCACAGTGAGTTGAATGGTTTCACTTTAAAATCATCATCCCATCTGACAACTTACTAGAAGTCTTTGTATGGTTTTTGAACACGAGTCTTCTCTATTCTCAAATTTCTGAATATACATCCTCCATCTTCACTTTCCCCCCTCACTTTCAGCTGACAATCTTGCTTCATGCACACCATTCTGTGTTTATATCCATCTTCTTCTCTCCTGTTGCAGTTGCAACAAAATCCCTTTTCTGAGAAAAAAGGTCAATCTTTGCACAGGAAAACCAAAATTATGCTAGTTACTTCAACAGGGAAATTCAAGAGGGAATCAGTTACATAGGTGTTGGAGCATTGAAAAGACAAACAGGGACACTCAAGATGACAGGAGGCAGCTTCATACCTGAAGAACAAAGGAAAGAGGTTGGGATATTGGCATATCAGAACCTAGCAGAAAAGCCCTAAGGAGCCAACAAGTGACCCCCTGAAGGAGACACTTCCCAGCTGCTGATCTCCATGCAATGCAGTGAGGCTGGTTCTGAGAGTCTGGAAAGAAGTTAGACACAGGAACCATGTGATACTGGAGTGACATTGACAGGATAAGCAATTAAACATGAAGACAGAAGTCCCGTCTTCCCTCTTTCTAACTTCCAGGCCTCCTCTAGTACCTCTGCTTGATAGAACCTAACAGGACACTGTCAGGCAAATGAGAAATGTAGCTTGCAGTATCCCTGTCCCAGAATCACAGTGCAGAATATAGAAGACAATGTTTGAAGCTGAAATAGATTGATAATCCAGATACTCTATTTTCTTCCTTTCTTGCAGCTTATGCCCTCCATCATATAATTCCATCAGCATTCAAACATATTCCCACATCTTCCATAAAAATGCTTCTGATCTTCACATCCCTCTAGAGATACTGTTCCACACCCCCTTCATAACGAAAATTTTCAAAAGCACTTTCTATCTTCTCTACTTACACTCAATTAACAACCATTCAAATATGAAGCCCCTTCAGTTTGGCCACCAACCCCTACACACCCTTTAGCACAATTCCATAACTACAGCATCACATCAGTGTTACCAAACTCAAAGGGATCCTGCTTTGGGCTCATCTGACTCAACATCAGTGTTTTCCACACAGGTGGTGACTTTCCCTCCTTCTTGAAACACTCTCCTTTGTGGATTTCTTTGAATTCCTATTCACTTCACAGTTGCTCTTTTGAGTCTCTTATATTTGCTGCTTTTCTTCTTCTCCACTTCTAAATGTTAGTATGTTGTAGTTCTGGATCCTGGTGCATAATCTTTTCTGTAACTTCATTAACTGTGCAAAGAATCGGCGATAGCCTCAAGTTTTAAACAACATCTTTATGCTCTGAATTCTTACATGCAAACAATATTTCTCTTCTGAATTGCAAACTTGCACATCCCAAACCCTAACTGATATTCCTTCTCCATTGCTGTAAAAGCAGTTTAAGCATAATATGGCCCAAACTACACTGTTTATTCTCCCTTATAAACTTCCTCCGTTGTTCTTCTTCAAGTTAAGGAATGGAAGGAAACTTGATCCTTGATGATTCCATTTCTTTCATCTTTCACATACAGTACATCAGCATGCTCTTGCCATTACTTCCAAATGTTTCTAAAAATCCACTTCTTGACATTTATGCTTTCAGCACTAAGGATCAATACTACCATCATCACCTTCCTTACAGACCATGGTCAGAGCTTCTTTACTGGTTACCCTGCTTCAAAATTGCTCCCATTCTAATTCAGTCTCCCCATAGTGATCTTTCAAAAAAAAAAAAAAAATCAGATTCTGGCTATTTCATTTTGAAAACAATTTAATGGCTTCCCATTGAACTTAGAATACATTCCAAATGATATTCCATGGCCTATACGATCTTGCATAACTGTTCATCTAACTTCACCTTGCACAACTCTCCCCACAGACAACTCACTATATTCCAATAACACTGCTTAACATCAGCTACTTAAAATTTTTTTGATGGTTTACTATGGGCTATCATTATGCTAGCCGACTCCCTACCCTCATGAATACAGAGAATGACACAGATGCTTATATACAAACACACAATTACAGATTTTAATACCCTTGTGTAGGAAGTTAATGCCATAATTTGAGGCAAAAATTAACAACATGGTTGTTCGAGAGTTAAGCTGGAACATGAAAAATGAGTAGTTAGTCATGCAAACGATGAAGAGAAAAAGAACAGTCCAAGAAGAAGGAGCACTATATGTGAAGGCACCAAGCACTTACAGTATTCCTGTATCTGGTAGAAGTTCAGGATGTATAGAATGTAGCAGCCTTTCTCCCTAGTTGTGACAGTGGACAATGTCTCGAGAGATTGAAAGTGTCCCCAGAGAGTGGGTTGGGGAGAAACACCCTCAGAAGAGAACCAGTGGAATATAATACAAAGGTCAGATTTAATTCTAAGTGTGAAGCATGGAATGTGCCCCTGTTTTAGTTACCTTGGTTGCTCAAGCAAATACCTTGTGATGAGTCAACTTAAACAATGGGAATTTATTCGCTTATGGTTTTAAAGTTAGTAAAAAGTCCAAATCAAGGTGTCATCAAGGTGAAGCTTCCCCTGAAGACTGGCTTTCTGGGGCTGGCTGCTGATGATCTCAGCCCTTAGTTTGTCACATGGGAAGGCACAGGCAATGTCACCTGCTCTCTCCCTTCTCTTCCGGGTTCCATTATAGCCAGCTTCTGGCGTTCTCTCATTGGCTTTTTTTCTCTGTGTCTGAATTTCATTCCACCTACAAAGGACTCCAGTAATAGGATCAAGACCCATCCCGACTGAGGTGGTCTACACCCTTAACTGATGTAACCTTATCAAAAAAGTCCTGTTTACAATGGGTTCACATTCTCAGGAATGGATTAAGACCACAAACATGCTCCTTCTGGGATATTGTTCTGCTAAGGAAGAGGCAGAACCTCTAAATGCTATGCAGAGGCAGTTTTATTAAATGTTTTGCTAAGAAAGAGGCAAAAAAAATTCTAAATGCTATGCAAAGGCGGTTTTATTCAATCAAATGAGTTTCAAGTTATATTAAATGATTATAACAATCAAACAATCACAAAAAAAGAAGAGTAATTAATTAAAGACATAGGAAAGAATGAAAGTATATGCAACCACTCACCAAATCAGGGGAAAACACAACATCTGAACTCTCACATGGCCAGGGGCCCCTCTGCGGCCGATCAGAGTCCTGATTGGAAAAAATGGTCCCAAGCAGAGCGTCCCCGCCTAGGTGAGGCTCCAACTGGCAGCTTAGGGACCATCCTTTTTAAGGGGTTCTAAACCTCAGAACTCCAATGAGTCTTGCAACTCGTGAGAAAGGTCCTCATTGAAAGTAACTATAGCCATCTGGCGGGGGGGTGGCCAGTCTTCCATAGGAGTGACGTGTGTCTCAAGGGTCTTTTGTTCTATTCTATTTATGGTACACTGAACAGAAACATAAAGGTTTTTAGCTTTTAGTTTTACAGGGGTTACAAACAGGATGCGTAAATATTACATTTGGTGACTTGTTCCTTCTAAACATTTGTTTTTTGGGATTACCTGTATAGCAGAGTTATAACATTCCAAAGGACAAAGGACAAGTTAATCATTCACAATTCAAGGCTAAAACAGCAAATACTATTGATTAGAAAGCTTATAAATTCACAATCCTTAATAATAATTTTCTTATAGTACATCAGGTATATACAGCTACATACCATCAAATTTTCCTGTGGTGATCCATTTAATGATTCATTCATTTATTTGGCAAGTATTTGATGAGACTCTAATATGTGCCATACACTATAATAAGTACTGACCATAAAAGTTAGAGAAGACAAAGCCCTGACCACATGGATCATATAATCTAGGGCAGAGAACACTCTCTAAACAAATACTAACATTAATAATTATCTAATTACACCGCTGAAAACTCTTATGAAGAAAAAGTCCTTTTTTCATTTGTATAGTCACAGTTGAAAATAAAGGTATTTAGATTTAGTCAGTTAGCATCCCTTCACACACCAAAATCTCCCTTGACTTTAACATCCCATCAATATTTATGCTCCATCTTCAGTTAAATATGTTGATATAATTTACTTTATTTATTT
The DNA here is from genome assembly GCA_026826555.1 of Tolypeutes matacus. Lineage (NCBI taxonomy): Eukaryota > Metazoa > Chordata > Mammalia > Cingulata > Chlamyphoridae > Tolypeutes > Tolypeutes matacus. The sequence continues at coordinate 53,921,111 of JAKSZT010054334.1, forward strand.
ATTTTTGCTCTTATAAATAATATTTATATGATTATATTAGAGTAGTTGTGAGTTTACAAAACAATCATGCACAATGTCAAGATCATCCGGGTTCCATGGGCAACACGTCCTGCAGCAGTGACAATGCTTTTTATTTTTTTATTTTTTTTTATTTTATGCACAGTTTTATTCCAGCTTTTTTTTTTTTAATTTATTTATTTTTTATTGTGGGTAAAAATCAAAATTTTCACAATACGTACCACTATTTGTAAAATGATATATAAATATATATGCATATATGTGCATTTGCTTACAAAAATGTTATTTATATATATATATAAATATATTTTAAGAGGTGCTTAGATTACTGAAAATATTACACAGAACCCACTGGGATTCCCATGTTGCCCACCTCCCACACCTCCCACCACATCCCACACAAACATCTCCCACAAGTGTGGCCCACCACCCTCAATGAACTTACACATCCTGGGGCCTTGCCACCAACCATAGACCACAGTTCATATCGTAGACCACACTCTCTCCCTCACAGTTCTGAGTGGTGTTTGCTGATTTATAATGGCCTATATCCGTTGCCACAGCGGTACTCAGGACAACCTCCAAATCCCAAAGAAGCCCCTGTATTTCAACTACTTGTCCCCTCCCTGCCCCAAAAGTGTCAAGTGGCCACTGGCTCCACCTCATTGATATAATTTACTTTAAAATAATGTTTTAGTGGTTTTAGATCTTGGAGGATAACATTTGGGCACTTTTTATTAAATCACCTACACAGACTATGGAAATTTTATGAGAAAAGAATATGGGTCCCAGATACGGGATTTGATGGTGGTACCCCAAAAGGATGAAAATTCAACAATTTTTGTAAATGAAAGAGGATAGGTTGATGAGTTTGATATATGTATTGAAACATAGCAATGAAATAAAAGATGATTTTTTTTAAAATATGTAAACAACAAATAATAAAATGATGTGACTTTTAACAGAGGTGATACCTGAAATGTGTAAAGGAGACACATTTCTCTGAGCCATACAGAGTTACTGGATATTCACAAAGAGCTTTTAAAGGGTTACTCACAGATTAATAAGGACATAATTGTGCAACATCATCATCATCATTACCATCATCATCACCTTCATATCCATTTATTATATGCCTAATTTCACAAAGTGCGATGCTAATTGTAGTTCAAAGCAAGCTAAATATTGTTGTGTTTGTCATCTATTTAAGACACATTAAAATAAGCAAGAATATGTGCTTGCATGGGCCAAGCTTAACTGACACTTGAATTTTGTCTTTAAGGCTCAAGACATAGTGTCCATACAACTAGTTTTTAACCTTTTCTATAAGACAGTCTAGGAGGTCTTTAATAGGCTGTGATGAAAATGGAAGCTTACAGGTATACTGTGCTGAATAGCTGATTTCCAGGCATAGCTATAAGGATTTTTCCTAATAAGTAAATATGCACTGAAAGCATTTCCATTTTTCAATGCTGGGCAGAGAAGCAATCATTTGCTTAGGAAGGTAGTGCTATTATTGGGTTGGGTGGTGCAGGGTCGACAGGTGGGTAGATTGAGAAGGGTGGGTGTATTAGTCAGGGTTCTCTCAGGAATCAGAATCAACAGGAGCTATCTGTCAATAATATGAGATTTTATAAAAGTCTCTCACACAACTGGGGGATGCACAAGTCCAGGTTCTTCAGGCAGGCTGCAAACCAGGGGCTCCGATGAAAGTCTGATGAAAGGTCCTTGATGAGTTTCTGGGAGAGATTGGCTGTCCAAAGACGAGCTGGGAAATTCTCTCCGAATGTTGAAATCTTTCCCCTTTTAAGGCATTCAACTGATTGGATAAAAGCTTCACCCATTGCTGATGCAATCTACCTGATTGATGCAGATGTAATCAGCCATCCACGCAGTAAACCCACTGGTGATTGAAGTCCATAAATGCTCTTGTATTACAATTAGCCCAGTGCTTGCTAGACCAAACACCTGGACACAATTACCTGGCCGAGTTGACACATTAGCCTAACCATCACAGTCCCCCCCTTGTCAACTCAGCTACCATACTCATTACCCTAAGCCATACTTAGTCTCTAAGTAAAAACATTAACAGACAAGCAAACATATATATTTCCACCTAACAATGTTCAAGTCCCCTGCATACAACTGGAAACACATCAATTCCCCACAGAATAGGGTGCAAGTCTTTAGGTAATATTCACTTTTAAACTTGACATCCTTAAATATTATGATGTGAAATTAATACAACTTTTCATATGATAGGGGAAAAGGTTGGGGAAGGAAATGAAGAAATTCGTTTTGTGTACATATGTATACAATACTCATAACGAAGCAAGGAAGAAGGGTTCATGACTTTTACAGTCCTCCTTTCTGTAACTGGTCACATGGTCGAAGTTCGTATTTATCACTACCTTCTTCCACTACCCATGCCATGCTCCCGTTACCTTCAGCAAGCAATTCAGCTGGCTGTGGTTCTTTGCCTGGTGGGGTGACCCAAACTTTCATTCCCGAAGATTCTGGGCCATTGTTAGTCCTGCTTGAATTGGTTTGTTGCAATTTTCCATTGACTTTAATCCCAGGGCATGACAGTATTAGGAGACACCCTATAGGATCTCCTGCACTCCAGGCAAACTCTTCTTTACCCCAGTTATGCAGATGTAGTCCTATTTCCTCTTGATAGTCAGGATCAATCACCCCAGCCAGTACAGTAATTCCCTTCTTTGCCTGTTGATTCACAGGTAAGAGGAGCCCAAAGTGACCAGGTGGCAGTCTTAACTTCCAGTTCAATGGAATCATTGTTGTGTTCCCTGGTGGCAGCACTCCTCCTTTTGGGACTAAAACCTGTAGACCAGCAGAACTTAAGGAAGTAGGGACAGGAAGCAAAATTTTCCTAGTAGGTCACTAAGGGTAATAGTGAGTGGTGCCACTCCCATTTCCACTCCTTGATTTCTGGACCCATGAATCCTGGTTATTGGAGAAACAGCACTATAGAAAGGATGCTGATTTAGAGCATACGCAACCTCCTGGAAAACACTGCCCTGGCCCTGCAAGGTATTGCCACCTAGTTGGCACCGTAATTGAGTCTTCAAAAGGCCATTCCACAGTTCTATTAATCCAGCTGCTTCAGGGTGATGGGGAACTTGGTAAGACCAGTGAATTCCATGGGCATGTGCCCATTTCTGCACATCATTTGCTGTGAAATGGGTTCATTGATCAGAAGCAATGCTGTGTGGAATGCCATGGTGGTAGATAAGACATTTGGTAAGTCCACGGATGGTAGAAGCAATGCATGCCAGAAATGCAAACCTATATCCAGAGCATGTGTCTATTCCAGTTAAAACAAATCACTGCCCCTTCCATGGTGGAAGTGGCCCAATGTAGTCAAACTGCCACCAGGTAGCAGGCTGGTCACCTCGAGGAATGGTGCCATATCAGGGGCTGAGTGTGGGTCTCTGCTGCTGGCAGATTAGGCATTCAGCAGTGGCTGTAGCCAAGTCAGCCTTGGTGAGGGGAAGTCCATGTTGCAGAGCCCATGCATAACCTCCATCCCTACCTCCATGGCCACTTTGTTCATGAGTCCATTGGGCAATGACAGGAGTGGCTGGGGAAAGAGGCTGAGCATTAGCTACAGAGTGTGTCATCTTATCCACTTGATTATTAAACTCTTCCTCTGCTGAAGTCACCCTCTGGTGAGCATTCTTGGAGGACACAAATATGTTCATGTTTTTTGCCCACTCAGAAAGATCTATCCACATAGCTCTTCCCCAGACCTTCTTGTCACCAGTTTTCCAATCATGTTCCTTCCAAGTCCCTGACCATCCAGCTAAACCATTGGCAAGAGCCCATGAATCAGTGAACAAATGCACCTTTGGTCATTTCTTCTTCCAAGATAAATAAACAACTAGGTGCACTCCTCGAAGTTCTGCCCACTGGGATGATTTGCTCTCACAGCTACCCTTCAAGGATGTCCCAGAAAAGGGCTGCAGTGCTGTAGCTCTCCACTTTCAGGTGGTACCTGCATATCATGCAGAACCATCTGTAAACCAGGCCCAAGTTTTCTCATCCTCAGTCAAATGATTGTAAGGGACTCCTCAAGAGGACAAAGCTGTGGACTGGGAAAGAGAAGGTAATGTGACAGAGGTAGTGACCATGGGCATTTGGGCTACTTTCTCATGTAACTTACTTGTGCCATCAGGACCTGCTTGAGCCTTATCTCGTATATACCACTTCCACTTTATTATGGAGTGCTGCTGTGCACGTCCAACTTTAAGGTTTGTTGGGTCAGACAATACCCAGCTCATGATAGACAACTCAGGTCTCATGGTAACTTGATGGCCCATGGTTAAGCGTTCAGTCTCTAGTAAGGCCCAGTAGCAAGCCAAAAGCTGCTTCTCCAAAGGGGAGTACTTATCTGCAGAAGATGGCAAAGCTTTGCTCCAAAATCCTAAGGGTCTGCATTGTGATTCCCCTATAAGGGCCTGCCAAATGCTCCAGACAGCATCTCTATTTGCCACTGAAACTTCCAGTACCATTGGATCTACTGGCTCATATGGTCCAAGTGGTAGTGTAGCTTGCACAGCAGCCTGGACCTGTCACAGGGTCTCCTCTTGTTCTGGTCCCCAATTAAAACTAGCAACTTTTTTGGTCACTTGATAAATGGGCCGGAGTAGCATACCCAAATGAGGAGTGTGTTGTCTCCAAAATCCAAAGAGGCCAACTAAGCGTTGTGCCTCTTTTTTGGTCATAGGAGGGGCCAGGTGCAACAGCTTATCTTTTACTTTAGAAGGGATATCTTGACAGGCCCCACACCACTGGACACCTAGAAATTTCACTGAGGTGGAAGGACCCTGTATTTTTTTGGATTTATCTCCCATCCTCTCTCACTCAAATGCCTTACCAATAAATCTAGTGTCTTTGCTACTTCTTGCTCTGTAGGTCCTATCAACATGATAGCATCAATATAATGGACCATTGTGATGTCTCATGGGAGGGAGAGACGCTCAAGTTCCCTGCGGACAATATTATGACATAGGGCTGGAGAGTTGATATACACTTGAAGCAGGAGAGCGAATGTATATTGCTGGCCTTGCCAGCTGAAAGCAAACTGTTTCTGGTGTTTGTTACTAATGGCAATTGAGAAAAAAGCATTTGCCAGATCAACAGCTGCATACATACCAGGTACCAGGGGAAATGTTGATTTGCTCAAGCAATGATACCACATCTAGGACAACAACTGCAACTGGAGTCACCACCTGGTTAAGTTTACAATAATCTACTATCATCCTCCAAGATCCATCTGTTTTCTGCACAGACCAAATAGGAGAGTTGAATGGGGATGTGGTGGGAATCACCATCCCTGCATCCTTCAAATCTTTGATGGTAGCACTAATCTCTGTAATCCCTCCAGGAATCCGGTATTGCCTTTGATTTACTATTTTGCTAGGCAGGGGCAGTTCTAGAGGCTTCCACTTGGCCTTTCCAACCATAATAGCCCTCACTTCACAAGTCAGGGATCCAATGTGGGGATTCTTCCAGTTACAGACTATTTCTGGCAAAAGGCTATAGGTCTCCTTGGGGAAAGGTGGGAGGAAGATTAACAGTATAAATTTTTGACAGTTTAACAGGATCCTTCCCCAAGGGGACTTGGCCTTCTCCTCATTCAAGGGGCTCTGGGTCTGTAAACTGTCTCAAGTATGGGAATTGATTAAGGGGCCGTGATTCTCTGCATCTCTAATTTTAATTAGGGTTTTGTTCACTTGACCTAAAGCTCTTCTGTTCATACAGATCCAGAAGAAATTTAGTAAACTGCCCATGTATTTCACTTCTAGGTACCCCACGATCTATTAGCCAATGCCATGACTCCATGCGACTCAGATTATTCTGTGTGCTTCTTTAAATCTGGCTTTCATTGGGGTAGCCATGTCCACCTTGTCTTTGGCAATTAACTGCTGATACTTGACTTTTACCAGACTGTGATCCAATTTTCCCCATAATGTTTAAGGATTCCAATTCCATTACAGCTCTCCCTACAGTAATATCTGGACTGCAGAAAAGAGCAACCACAGAGCCCTTCAGAAAAGATGGAATTAGTCTTACAAATTTATTCTTCACAGTCCTGGTTAAAGGTGTGTCAACTGGACATTCCTGAGGTGGGTGGGCAGGTCTCAAATGGTAAATCCATTCTAGCATTCCAATCTCTCTAAGCCTTTGAATCCCCTCGTCTACTGTATACCAGGGCAAATTGGGCATCTCAACATCAGACATGCTAGGCCATCGCTTGGCCTGTGTGTCAGTCAGCCTCCCAAACAAACTGTTAGAGCCCTTTCTAACCCCTCGAGCTACAGCATTGAATTCAGAATTCCTGCTTAGTGGGCCGATATCAATAAATTCAGCCTGATCCAACTTTATATCCCTTCCACCATTATCCCATACCCTTAGTATCCATTCCCACACATATTCCCCTGATTTCTGTCTATATAAGTTGGAAAACTCATGCAGTTCTTTCAGAGTATAGCATACTTCCTCATGGGTCACACTTTGTATTTCACCTTTGGGGGTTTGTTGTGATTTTAGTCTAGTAATAGGTCTCAAAGACAAGAGGGATAGTGGAGGTGGGTAAGGAGAAGGATTAGAGATTTCTTGCAGGCTACTGACTTCAGAGCATTCTTTCACATTTTCTTCTGGTGAGACAGGAGTGATCTCTTCAGGCAGGGGTTGGAAGGCAGATTCCTCAGGGCAGACTGCAAGTTGGGCAATGCATCCTGGAGTTTGGCTGGTACCTGCCTCAGGGCTGGGAGGTAGTCCAGACTCTCTGGGGCAGGCTGGTTGTTGAGCAGTGCGGGCTTCAGTTTGACTGGTACCCACCTCAGGGCTGGTAGGAGGTCCGGACTCCCTGGGGCAGGCTGGAGGCTGGATGATACAAGGTTGACAAGGTGTGGGCTCCACAGGGCAGGCCATTGCAGGTTTATCTCAGCAGAATTTAGGGTTCCAATGTCCCCACCAATGTTATCATCATCCCATATGTCTCCATCCCAATCCATGGGGTTCCACTCCTTTCCAAACAATGCCTTCACATTAATTGCAGAAACCCTGCAAGGTTGAGATTTTAGTTTCCTCTGTAATTCTGCTACTCATACAATAAGAGTCTGGGTTTGATTCTCAGATATCTCAAGTCTGTGGCTACAGGAGACAAGATTTTCTTTCAGGGCACATATAGAAACTTTCATATCATTCATGCAGCATTTAGTTTCAAATTTGAAGACTTTAGCTCATTTCTTTCTTTTGTAACTGTATCCAGAGTATCTAGGAGGAGTTAGCCAACATCATTATACTTTTTGACTCCACAAAATTCTGTTAAGGTGTTGAAAACACCTCTCACCCAGATCCTTGCTCCTTATAAGCATGGAAGTAGAGGAATCCAGTGATGCTAATTTGCATATTCTATTGCCAACTCATGTCATGCACTGTTAGAAACCTCTTCATTATTGGAAAAGGAGTCCTTAGTACCCTCATGTCCAATTAGAGTAAAGAACCAATTACAAAACTCCCAGAACCACCTCAGACATCCCATGTTTAAGACTCTGTTCCTCAAGAAACACTCCCGGTACCAAACTGTATTAGTCAGGGTTCTCTAGGGAAACAGAATCAAGAGGAGATATCTGTCAATAATATGAGATTTTATAAGAGTGTCTCATGTGACCATGGATATGCACAAGTCCAGGTTCCGCAGGCAGGCTGCAAACCAGGGGCTCCGATGAAACTCCAATGAAAGGTCCTTGATGAGTTTCTGGGAGAAGTTGGCTGTCCAAAGACGAGCTGGGAAATTCTCTCTGAATGTTTAAATTACTTTCCCTTTTAAGGCATTCAACTGATTGGATAAAAGCATCACCCATTGCTGGTGCAATCTCCCTGATTGATGCAGATGTAATCAGCCATCCATGCAGTAAACTCACTGGTGATCGAAGCCCATAAATGCTCTTCTTGTATTACAGTTAGCCAGGTGCTTGCTAGACAAAACACCTGGGCTCAATTAACTGGCCAAGTTGACACATTAGCCTAACCAGCACAGTGGGTTAGAAGGTCCAGGATACTGGGGGGAGGGTTGGGGAAGGACCAGGTGAACACTGGGGATTTGTGGGTTAGAGGTTTAAATTACAAAGGTGGGAATGCTTTTATGGCAAAATGACAAGGAAGCGTCACTGGTTTAGGGTACTGGTTGGGGGGGCATTCAGGACAGGGCATACCTAGAGCAGGCTTCTAGGGAGTGTGTGAGTGTTCATTCTGTCATAATGTGTTATATCAGTGGGTGGAGACCCACATAATGAGCAGGAAAGAGTTGTACTCCCATCTTTGGGAAGACCGATTTGTTCAGAAATAGACAAGCAGGAGTTTCTCAAGAGCCAGGGGAGTTCCTAATAGGGGAGGACAAATCAGTGTGTAAAGACCTCTTGTTACATGTAACTATGAATCTTGTCATCCAGCTAGTCAAGCCAGGGGGTCGTTTTGGGCCCCAGGGGGATGGGGTAGGAGGAATAGAATAGATCAAATGGGGGGTATTTAGCAGTCAGTGGAAATGTTCTTCATTACCGTACAGTGATGGACACAGGACATGGTAAATATCATCAAAATTTATACAAGTGTAAGGTCTAAAATATAAACAATAGTGTAAACCATTGACAATGTTTAGTAGCTATGTTTCAGTTTTTGTATATCAGTTATAACATGTTACCATCCACATATAAAAAGATATTAATATGGAGGGGAGGAAAGGGAGACGATGTTGGGTATATGAGAGTCTCCTGTATTGTGTGTGTGACTTTGCTGTGACCTAAAACTTTTTTGAAAACAAAATGAAAAATAGTGAGTCACTGGGGAATGAGAGGGGGAAGGTGCCACAGTACAGACTGAACACCAGATATTGCAGTGATGAAAAGCAAAAGGTAAAAAAAATTTTTTTTTAATATTTTTCATTTTTTTAATATCCCAATTTTTAAATTTTATTTTTAGTTTTTTTTAAATTTTATGTATTTTATGTATTTTATCTCTTACATTTAAACTTATCATTATTATTTCATTTTCCTTTTAATTGTGTTCAGCTATTGTAATGGCTTCATCTTTGAAGAAGCTTTGGATCACAGAAGGGTTACAACTGGGGCAGGGGAGGATCATTGGTGTGGGGTGTCAGGGATGGGGGATGCATGAGAGGAAGTTCACCTGAGCAAATTATAAGGTATATAAAAATGTTCAAATGTTCACAGGGCATTGTCACAGTGGGTGAAGAATTACTCAATAAATGAGAGAATACAGAATTCCCATCCTAGAGAGCTCTGCCACATTCTCTAAGGGAGCAGCAACAGTCCCCCAAATGCTGGGGCAGTGACTGGTGAAGGAGGAGGATCCATGGACGGGCCCTTGATATTGATGACCAGCCTTATGATCTTGCTCTTGAAATTGAAACTTAGCCTTCTGTTATGGGGTACCTAAGGGTTGCCTCCTGAGAGCTTCCTTGTTGTCCAAATGTGACCTCTCTCTGAGCCAAACTCAGCATATAAATGTATTACCTTCCTCCTGGCATGGGACATGATTCCCGGGGATGAGCCTCCCTGGCACTGAGGGATTGCTACCAAGTGCCAACTGGCAATGCAACTGGAAAAAGACCTTAAAAAAAGGGGGGCGGGGAGGTAAAAACAAATTAGTTTATATAGCTAAGAGACTTCAAAATGAATTGGAAGATCATCCCAGAGGTAACACGCACATCCCAGTAGGATCTCATAGAATTCCAAAGTAGATATCACCACAAATATTGGGGCTCCTGAGGGCTCTGGAGACACCCAGGTCCTATGTCAGGGCAGATAGCTCCGGAATTTGGTGCCTTGCCAGTGGGCCCTACTTTGGAGTTTGTGCTCCTGAGAGTGACAGAGTTGGACTCGATTATGTCTTCCCTGCACATGGTTCATCTGTCCCTTCTATTTAAACCTATACTTAGTGCTGGAGTTTGTAGGTGTATGTCCAGAGACTTGAGTCTTTGGGCTGTCCATGTGCCAGCTGGGCTGGGAACCTCAGTGGAGCTGTAATTCCTATTCAACAGCTCATTGGACTCATCCAGGACAACTGGTGGGGAGATGATGATGGACAATGGCCATCCCAGGGAAGGGAGAGAGTCAGCAGCTGCAGGCAGGATAATCCCATCCATCTTCCCCATGGGATACAAGCCCCATCTCAATTGGTGGTAGAGTGGACATCACCGTCTCAGACTCCTCAGGATCAGAGGAAGAGTTATGGACTAGAGTGGACTTACTTGTATTCTACTATAGACATATTGTGATTCAAGCAATGGAAGAAATTACAACACTGATGTGGAGCCAGTGGCCACTGGAGATTCTGGGGGCAGGGAGAGCGAAAAGCAGTTGTAATACAGGGGCGTTTTCAGGACTTGGGAATTGTCCTGAGTGACATTGCAATGACAGATATAGGCCACTCTATATTATCATATAACATGTAGAACTGTGTGGGAGAGAGTGTGATCTACAATGTGAACTATGGTCCATGCTTAATGGCAAAGCCACAGGATGTGTTTATCAATTGCAATTAATATGCCACACTAATGAAGGGTGTTTATGTGGGAGGTTGTGGGAGGTGTGGGAGGTGGGGTTTATGGGAATCCCTATATTTTCTGTGTAACATTTATGTAATCTAAGTATTTTTTTAAAATAAACAAATAAATAAATAAAAAGCTACCCTTTGGTTATCAGGGTGTGTCCAAATAAATGTCTGGTTACTGACAACTGACATGAACATTTCTCATCAGGAAGGTTACTGATTTGATGAAGGTCTCCAGAAACAAGTATCACCAGACAAGGTACATGATGTTGCTTATTGCCATGCATCTCAAAGCACATGATGCTTCCAATTTTGAGAATGGAGGCAGAGCTGTTTGGGGAATAATTGAATTTGATCAACAATGTCAGAAAATCCTAGCTGTATTAAAGCCAAATGAAATAAAACCTACACTTTATAATTTACAAAGAACCTTATAACCTATTACATTGGCCAATTTCCACAACATCATTCTAAAATAAATTCAGTAATATAATTTTACATTGAAAGATAAAGAAATAAAGACATTGCAGGTAAATTATTTGCTCTTCATCACAGAGGCCAAACTGGTGCTCAGCACAAGTCATCTATATGTTACACAAGGAGAACAGCCGATGAATGACAAATGGCAAGTTGTTCTACCCATAACCCAAGTTGTTCTACCCATAACTGTCCAATTCAAAATGGAGGAAAAGATAATTTGACATATCGTAGAAAAGATGTAATTATACATATATTATTTTTCAAAATGAGAACTAGAAACACAAATAAGAAAGAAAAAGTATCAACTGAAAACAAATTTCTTTAGTGTTCCCTTTTATAGAGTTCTTTTTGGAAATAATCCTGTTTATATTCTGTCCTTATGTTATTCAGCCTTAAAAATTTTACTTACATCCTGAATATTAATACGTATATTTTGAATTGACTTTTAAAATCCAAGACACTAAAGGATTTAGGAGGTCCTCCATGTAGATGCATTCATATCAGTTATACACATGCCTCTTGATAAACCAGGATTTACATAACTTATTAAGAAATAGAAGTTTTTTTAGTTACAAGAAAATAAAGAATATGACATCGGAATTTCTTATTTGCACAAATGATTAGAGATATCTTTATGGCAGTTAATAACCAAGGTTATCTAAATGTGTGTTTTATTTCTTCTCTGATCCATTCTTTTTTTCCCAGTGATAATTATTTTTCTCTCACAGTGCATGGGCTCATCACTGTAATATGAAAATACTAGAAAGATGAAGCAAAGTTTAACCTTGATGTTTTCAATTTATGTTAACATTTCTAGACTTTAGTTACTAACTGCTTCAAAAGATAGAAAAATTGGGTGTCAATTTGAACACTTTTACATTATACATTATACTATCCTTTTCAGAGCTATAACTTAGCCAAACCTTTATTTGTCAGAGTTAATGATGCTACTATTTTAAAACTTCTTGTTCTAATTGCAACTACAGTTTTCAACCTTGAGAAAAGCAAATTAGAAGGCACATTCCTCAATAGAAGGTTTCCTTTTTGTCATGTACTGCTGTCTAAGAAAGCAAATCATTTAAAAGATTTGTGGTTTCTCAGGAACACATTTATTTCACAAGGTTTAAATATTCTTTCCCTGGTCCGATCAACACTGAGAGATTTTTCGAAGCTGTAGCACTTGTATAGCTAGTCCTAGAAAAACTCTGAACTCCTCCTCCATACCTGCAATGTGATTCTAGTTTGGTGATGTAACTAAAGAAAATAAAATCCTTTCCTTCTTACCTCTCTGGGACATGGCAAGCTTAGCCCTGGGGATAGATGAGGACAAAATCTGTAGATTAAGATATTTGAATACCTGGGCCCTTCTGGATTCTCCCAAGGGAATTGGAATAGACTACATTTTTTTCTAGTCTGAAAGAAGTTATAGAGGACATCACATGAAATACCTGATACAAAAATTAGCTCCTCCCTATAAATAAACTGAGATTCCTATTCTCCGTGATTGAGCAATTTTCATCATATACATTTAAATATAAGCTGAGAATAGATTTTATGTCTAAGGCTGCAACAATTAACCAAGATCCATCTCCTTTCACAGGTGCTCAGCTAGCTTACAGTCCCTTTTACTTGGGTGTGCTCACGTGGCTTAGTCCTAATCAATGGAATATAAGTGGACCTGATATGTGCCACTTTGAGACTGGATCACAAAGCTCTCCCACGTCCACTCAATCATATCATTTCTCCCTTCCAAGTGTCCAGCACAAGGGTCATGAAAGCAACCTAAGAAGCCATGTGTTGAAAGTACAGAAATAATGCTGTCAGCAAGGGGTCCTGAAAGAATGTATGGAAAAGATGTAACCCCCTGCCCCCGTCCAGAACTAATATTTAAGCAGGAAATAAATTATATTGTGTTTCAACAAATATATATTTCTGCATCCATTTGTTACCCCATTTGTTCAGACAACATTTGTAGGAGCTTTAGACACTTGGTAGAAAGCAAAATTTTATTTATTATTCATGCGATAATTGATTTTGCCTACATATCTACTACTAAATCTCCAAGAATAAGTCTCAAATGATGATTTCGTAAATTTAAAAAACACACAAAACATGAATAAAATTTAGAACCCTACAAAGTATCTAGATCTGTACTTGTCAAGATGTTTTGCTCTCTCATACTTATCCATACATATTTTAATTATAATAGATATTGTATATTTATTTAGTTATAATTACCAACATGTTCATAACACATGATGCACTATTATGATTAGCTATTAGTTCACTTTATAGTCTGCACTTAACGAAAGGTGTAACTAACACAATATTATTATATATATGAAAGTGTACATAAATCCATATTTTCAAAAGTGTTCTTGATAATTTTAAGTATCAAAATTTTGGCTACTTCTGCTAAGATCCGATGAGACCATCATTTTATTTATTTCATAATGTGACTTACAAAGAATTCATACGAGAAGTGAGAGAAGTGTCAATTTTGTCATTTCCTCGCCGGTTTCTCATGCTTGTATTATTAATACCATTTTCAATTTGAATTTTCATTGCAGGAATATTTTAAGCTTCTCGCTCATTTTGTAAGGTGAATTTATTAAAACTGAATAACATAATCCATAAATCCACTCAAATGGGCACATGTAAATTGCAACGGGTAGCAATATGATGAAGGCAGATGAATAAATAAGTGCAGCAGTGTCAATCTCTCCTGATTGTAAAATTCTCCCACAGCTCACAAAATCCCTCCAGATATTCTATGTGACAGGTGACTGAGTGTCTGAGCTAAGAACCTTTGAGGACACCAGCGCTAATCAATTTAATAAACATGGCTAGCGTTAAAATTGTTTCATGTTCTAAGATGGACATGAATATAAATAGTTTAGTATTTCCTTCCTGTGCAAGTTTGGATGCACACATTGTTTTTAGACCTCAAATAGTAGAAGACATTTTTGTTTGTTTGTTTAGGCTCCTTGTTTCTTTGACAATATGGTACCTCAAAAACTAGTAGGTTTTTTGCCTGTTTACTTCCAAATCAGTTCCAGATGCTAGGGACCACTGAAAATTTTCTCCTAGCCATATTTCTCAAATCTGCTTTTCCTCTTTGTTCTCAATATCTCCTCCTTTTCCTCCTGTTATGCTCACTTCTTTCTTAACTTAATCTCTGAGATTAAAATCATCTGGCTTTGATGTCATGGAGCATCCTTAATCTGATCTTTCCTTCAAAGTTGAGTCATTGTTCAACTGAAAAATCTTAGTGGATGGTTGTCTCTCAAATCCTATCTATTTTTTATCTTATCTATCGGTCTTTCAAGCCCAGAATCAACAGCTTTGCTCTCTGCCAGGACATTGATATCTGGACTCTTTCCATCTCCTCTGATCTCTGCCTGAAAATGAACTCCCTGGTCTCATCTCTTGTAATACATTGATGAAAGGCAGCCAAGAGTAGCCAATGCATACTAAAAGTTTGGCTTTTTCCAAACACTTCATGGGGTTAAAGGTTTTGAGGCATGTGGTTTGTTTTCCAGGTATCTCATGGGACAGTTTTATCAAATGTATTACCACTTTATAATATGAACCATAAACTTTTCAGTTTCCTTGCAACCTGTCTCCTTATGCCATGTATTTAGCAGAACTCCATTTCTATGAGTTAGAGCCATGCTAACTTCTGTAACAGTGGCTACATCCAGTAGAAGTTTATTTCTTACTCACATACATTCTAATAGTTGATGGGGAAAGTTAATGGAAGGGGAATTATCAGCTCCATCCAATCATTCAGGGATCCAGGTTTCTCCTCTCTAGTAGTTCTGCCTTTAGCATCATCTCCCTTGGTGGCACTTGGGGAGGAAAGTGGGCCTCACTGTTCCTTTTGTGTGTTTACTTTGTTTTGTTTTGTGTGGGGGCATAAGTGACATACTTGCCATGGTCACATTAGCTGCAAGGGAAACTTGGAAATGTAGTCTGCCTGACTGTCTAGAACGAATGTGAAATAATTTGGAGAAAAATTAACTGGTCTCTTCAACACACTGATGACTGAACTAGCCTCCAAACTCGTTCTCTGCTTTTAGCTTTTCCCTCCTACACTTCTAGTCTCAAAACAACAGCCAACAATTTCCTTTGAAAGATGTTAGACCTTTTCATGCTGCTGCTCAAAACCCCACAATAACACCCCATTTATCTGCAGTAAAAGTAGAACCATTAAAATGGTCCAGAAATCCTCACATGTTCTGGGGCCACAACATCTCTGACCTCATCCCCACCATTATTTTTTTCTCTCTTGATCTGCAAAGAGTACAGGACTGGCCTGGCCTCAGGATATATGCACTGACTGCTCCCTCTGCCTTCAACACTTCTCTCCCAAACATCTGCAAGTCGAAGCCCCTTATTTCTTTTCATTTTTTTGCTCAAATGTTACCATCTCAGTGAGACCTACGTCCTCCCACTCCCCACAACTAATAACCCAGGTACTCTGGAAACCAATATCTTTGCTGTGGTAATCATTAGTTCAATGGTCCAAATAATTCTAAGTTCTCTCTGTACAAGGCAATTGGTAGGATGGCACTTTCTGGAAGGTCTCCTTGTTATCTGGCACCATGAGTTCTTGGCAATGACCTGTGAATGAAAGAGAGGTCAGAGTATTTACTTGCCTGCCTGAGACTCTCTTGGGAAAGGGGGTCTCCTTTCCTTCTGGCATGGCAGCGACATGCTTGAAACCATGGCACTTTAAACCTTCTTATATAGTTTACTTATTTTTTTAAAAAATAATTATTTACTGTCTATATTTCCCTGCAAGAATATAAGATCTACAGGGACCTATTATATGATCTATTTATTACTATATCCCAAGCTCTGAGATTAATGCCTGGTACACAGTAGGTGCTCTTTAAGTGCTTATTAAATTAATGAATGAATAAAAAGGAGTCCCCCATTACATACTATTTAATGGAGAAATCAATAAAATGGAAGCATACAAGAATGGGCAAAGCAAGTTTCCAAGGAATAGTTGGAGAGCATAGTAAAATATTAATAATAAAGCATGAAAAGTGGATCGAACACTGAACACACACACACACGCTTATATAAACTGAATTACAGATAAACATATGCAAGCATATTTTATAAAGAAGATTGGAAATAAATGCATTCATAGGCGTAACAATGGTTATGTTCATGTGTGTAGTCATTTGTGAATTTTTCTCTTTCTTCAACTTTACCAAATTCTAAACATACATAACATCTGTATAAGCGAGGTTTGAGACTTATGAGTCTCCAGGTATACAGTACCCTTTTCTTCCTTTCAGTAAAAGAAGTTCTCAAGTTTTAGTTGGACATCAATACGCCATGTTTCTCAGTTCCTGTTATGGTTTGATTTGTGCCTAAATATGGGACAATGAGATACCAGCTAAAGCAATGTGTTAGAGTTCCAGGTCATCTTCTTAAAGAAGCTTATCCAGGACTCTATGTCCTTCCTAACACGTGGGAGAAATGGTGAATACTGGAGGACTGTTGAGGTTCCCTGTTTCTTCGGTAACATATGAGAGTCTTTATATGGATTCAATCATAATGTAACTCTCTTTTCTGAAGAATAATCTGAAGAATAAACCACCAAAATAACTCCAAAATTTTTAAAATCTTGCCATATTATGAGGCAGATGCAGTATTTTGATGTGCATTTTTGCATAAACTTAGGTAAATCTCTTTATTTTTATAGCAAATCTTCAAAAGTTGACAGAAAAACTTTATATGTAGGGAAACAGGATATCATTTGGAGGAATTTACAATTTACTCATATAAGTTCTCCTTATCAACACCCAATACAAAAATAAGGAGCATCTGCACAGACAATAAAATAGCATACCCTTTATCTCAAAAGAGCAACTTTGCAGGCAATGATATGAATTTTACTTAAAAATATGCACTTTGTTATACTTTAGTACAACATGAAAAACACATGTGAATATAGGGACTATCATGTAGAAATATAGCCAATTCATATTTTGTATAATTATATTTGTAAATCTTTATTTTAGATCAATTTAGTCTAAGTTATATTCACCTGAGTAGGTCAGAGTATGATTAAATTGGTTTTGTTCTAAAAATGTATACGTCCATTTATCTCCTGAACTATGTCTATAATGATTTGCATTCTATTGTCCCAGCTGTTAGCTGACACCTAACATAATATAATCATATCCCTCTAGTTTTGTTCTATTTCTTTTCTTACCTCCTCTTAATTACCCCTTTTGTACCTCTAGTCTATGGTCTCTGTGTCTGTAATACATAGAGGTACCAATTTCACAACCCCCAAGGCTTGTCAGGTTAAAGATTAATGAGCAGACTAAACCCAGAGGCTTTGCAAAGGTTAAGCATAATTACAAATGGGTATTTTATGCAATGCTGGAGATGTGCAAGCTGTTTTTTTTTAAAGGGCAAGAAAAAAGATAATGAAACTTATGGGATTCATGTCAACTATTATATCTCCAAAAAAAAGTTCTCTTTAAAACAGGAAATTAACATGCTAACATAAAGGGATAGCTAAATTCTACCTTTTGTTCTCTTAATGATTAAAACACGTGCACACGCACACACACACTATCAAATAGTAGAAATTAGGTACAATCACAGGACTGCACTGTCATCGACTTTTAATTTCCCCTTTTATCTTCTGTTAAAAAAGTGCTTGGTGCATATTTAGAGAAAAAAGAAAAATTATAGCTTGAAATATATACAGTTGCTTCACATTGTTATTGGACAAATTAAATAGCAATCAAAGTAGGAATATGTAGCTTACACTTGAAATTTTATAGTTCGCTGAGAAAAGAGCTACTTTCCACAGAAAAATAACTTAAAGCTTCTTTAGAGGTTCAGTTACACAATTACTATAAAGTATAAGCTGAACATCTGGCCATCCCAGCACCGCAGGGATGCTCTCAGGATTACAGTAATTAAAAGAAATCTAGTCAGTGTTTTACTAATTATAAAGTGTTACCAGGGTTAAAACATTTATGTTTAAAAATCAGAGCGCTATTGACCTAATTGGAGGTGTTTTCCCCAAAATGTTTCAGAACAAAGGAATATGTTATAATTAACTCTGCTCAAAAGGAAGCAGTGAGAATATTGATCTTTAAATGTTGAGTTGAGAATTGAGAATTTTTTTGAAGCAAAGAGATTAGACATGTATAGTGTTATTTCATTTCCTTGAAGAGGTTTTATTATACACACTCAAACTAAAGGCAGTCCCCTCCACTTGTCCACTGGATTTCTTTACTGCCTCCTACTCCATGACTCTGCAATTGTCCTCTCTCACACTTGTATGCACATTTTTATGTCTCTCCTGAATCATTTCCATCATCACAAGAACATGAAGTTTTCTCCTGATTAAAAAAAAAAAGCCTTTCACACCAATACCCCATCAATCTGCCACCCCATTTTATCACTTCTTTAAAAGCAAAATTCCTTGAAATACTTGCCTTTTCTCTAATATATTTCTTTCCTTGCTTCCCATTCTGTTCATTTGTTTGTTTATTTATTTTAATTAGAGAAGGTGCAGGTTTATAGAAAAATTGGGTAAAAATTACAGCATTCACATATACCCCCTATTGTTGATGTTTTGCATTTGTGTAGTACTTTTATTACAAATGATGAAAGAATATTAAAACTGTGCTATGAACCACAGTCCACAGTTTACCTTAGGTGTGTTTTTTTCACATATACCACCTTATAATTAACTCCTTGTACGAGTGTCATACATTTTTTATAATCCCTGAGAGAACATTTTTACTCTTGTGCTATTAGCTAGAGTCTATCTTTAAAATAGTGTTCACTGTGTTATACAGACTTACATTTTATCTTTTAATTTTTATTTTAGTAACACATATATGATCTAACATTTCCTCTTTTAACAACATTCACATATATATTGAGTGCTGTTAATTACATTCACAATAATGTGCAATCATCACCACCATCCATTTCCAAAACTTTAAAATCAACCTAAATAAAATTCTGTACAAATTAAGCCTTAACTCAACATTCTCTACCTTCAACCCAGCCTCTGGCAACCAATATTCTATATTTTAACTCTCTGAGTTTGCTTATTCAAATTATTTCAAATTAGTGAGATCATAAAATACTTGTCCTTTTATAAGTCTGGCTTATTTCACTCAGCTTAATATCTTCAAGGTTCATGCACTTTGTCACATTCACCAAGACATCGTTCCTTTTTATGGCTGATTATTACTCTATTGTATGGACACTTTGGTTGCCTCCATCTTTTGGCAATTGCGAATAAGCCCACTGTGAACACTGGTGTGTCAATATCTATTGGAGTCCCTGCTTTCAATTCTTTTGAGTATACACCTAGTAGAGGATTGCCAGCTCATACGGTAGTTTTATACTTATCTTTCTGAGTAGCCACCAAACTGTCTTCCATAGTGGCAGCATCATTTTACATTCCCACCAGTAATGAATGAGTGTTCCTAGTTCTGCATATCCTCTCTAATACTTGTAATTTTATGTTTTTTTTTTTCCCAGTAGTAACTATTCAAGCAGGCATGAAATGGTAGTTCACTATGGTTTTGATTTGCATTTAATCAATAGCCAATAATACTGAGCATAGTTTCATGTGTTTCTAGGCCATTTGTAAACTATCTTTGAAGAAATATTTGTTCAAGTCGTTTGCCCATTTTTTACTTGGGTTGTTTGTCCTTTCATTGTTGAGTTGTAGGATTGTTTCATATATTCTGTATATTAAACTGTTATCAGATATGGGATTCAAAATTATTTCTCCCATTGAGTAAGTGGTCTTTTAACTTTTGTGATAAAGTCCCCTGATGCGCAAAATTTATTAATTTTCATGAGGCCCTATTTATCTAATTTTTTATTCTTTGCTTGTGTTTTGAGTGTCTAGTCAAAGAAACTATTTCTTAACACAAGACTCCGAAGGTGCTTCTCTACATTTTTCTCTAGGAATTTTATAGTCCTGATTTTTATATTTAGGTTTTTGATCCATTTTGAGTTAATTTTTTTTAATATGCTGAAGATAGGGGTCTTCTCATTCTTTCACATATGGATATCCAATTCTCCCAGCACCATCTGCTGAAGACACTATTCTTTCCCAATTGATTGGACTTGGCAGCCTTGTCAAAAAACAATTGACCCTAGATGTAAGGGTCTATTTGTGAACTCTCAGTTCAATTCCATTGTCTGTCCTTGTGCCAGTACCATAATATTTTGACCAATAAAGCTTCGTAATAAGTTTTAAAGTCAGGAAGTGTGAGTCACCCAACTTTGTTCTTTTTCAAGAAGTTTTTGGCTATTCAGGGCTCATCACATTTCCAAATAAATTTGATAATTGGCTTTTCCATTTCTTCAAGGTGGGCTGTTGGATTTTTGGTTGGGATTGCATTGAACTTGTAAATCATTTTGGGTAGAATTAACATATTATTATTTAGTCTCCCAGTCCATGAACACAGAATGCCCTTCCATTTATCTAGATCTTCTTTGATATCTTTCAGCTATGTTTTGCAATTTTCTATGCACAAGTCCTTTGCATCTTGGTTAAAGTTATTACTAGATATTTGAGTCTTTTTGTTGCTATTGTAAAAGGAATCTTTTTTCTTGATTTCCTCCTCAGATTTCTCATTATGAGTGTATAGAAATGCAACTGATTTTTGAGTGTTGATCTTGTACCCTGGCACCTTGTTGAATTTATTAGCTCTAGTAGCTTTGTTGTAGATTTTTGGGGGGCTTTCTACATATAGGATCATGACAACTACAAATAGTTAAAGTTTTACTTCTTCCTTTCCCATTTGAACGCCTTTTATAACTTTTCCTTGCCTAACTGCTCTGACTAGAACTTCCAGTACAATGTTGAATAACTGGTGACAGTGGGCATATTGTCTTTTTTCCAGATCTTGAGGGAAAGCTTTCAGTCTTTACCCTTGAGTATGATGTTAGCTGTGAGTGTTCAGATACGCCCTTTATCATGTTAAGGATGTTTCCTTTTATTCCTATTTTTCTAAGTGTTTTTATGAAAAAAGGATGCTGGATTTTGTTGTATGCCTTTTCTTTTTTTTTTTTTTTGACTTTTAATAAACTTTGTTTTTAGAGCAGTTTTAGGTTTACAGAAAAATTGCAAAGTTAAGTACAGAGATTTTCCATATACCCCACACACATAGTTCCTCCTATTACTAATACTTTGCAAGAGTGTGATACATTTGCATGCGAGACTTTTTAAGCTATCTTATATATTTTTTTGTCAGTTGAAGTTTTTTGTTTGTTTGTTTTTCTTATTTTTCTATTTTTTTGTTTATCTTTTTTTTTTTAATATTTTAAAAGATGCTTTGATTGCATAAATGTTACACAAAAATTACAGGGATTCCCATGTTCCCCACCTCCCAAACCTCCCATAACCTCCCACATAAACATCTTTCATTAGTGTGGCACATCACCTACAATGGATATACACATCCTGGGACTTTGCCACTAAGCATGGACCATAGTTCACATTGTAGACCACACTCTCTCCCACACAGTTCTGCATGTTATATGATGATGTAAAATGGCCTATATCTGTGGTTGTAATGTCACTCAGGATAATTCCCAAGTCCCAAAAAAGACCCTGTATTACAACTGCTTTTCCGTCTCTCTGCCCCAAAAGCATCCAGTGGTCACTGGCTCCACCTCAATGTTGTAATTTCTTCCATTGCTTGAATCACAATATATCTACAACAGAATATCAGTAAGTCCACTCTAGACCATAGCTCTTCCCCCAATCCTGAGGAGTCTGGGATGGTGATGTCCACTCAACCTCCAAGTGAGAGGGGACTTATATTCCATGGATAAGATGGATGGGATTATCCTGCCTGCAGCTGCAGGCTCTCTCAATTCCCTGGGATGGCCATTGTCTGTCATCATCTCCTAGCCAGGTGACTTGGGTGAGTCCATTGAGCTGTAGAGTAAGAGTTGTAGCTCCACAAAGATTCCAGGCACAGCTGGCACATGGGCAGGCCAAAGGCTCCAGTCTCTGGAAGTACACCTACAAACTCCAGTATCACATATATATTGAACCCACAAGACTAAAAACCAAAATAGATGCAACCTAGAATTACTTTTTTAATGAAAAAAAAAAAAACGAAATTAAATGCAAAACTATTGTAAGAGACAAAGATGGACACTACATA
>JAKSZT010054334.1:53943805-54201566 GCA_026826555.1 Tolypeutes matacus
TAGTAAAAGGAGTAATCTCTCAAGAAGAGAGAACAATCATCAACATTTACGCACCTAATCGAGGTGCCTCAAAATACGTGCGGCAAACTCTGGAAAAACTAAGAGGAGAAATAAATTCCTCTACAATCATAGCAGGGGACTTCAACACACCACTATCATCATTAGACAGAACATCTAGGCAGAGAATCAATAAAGAAACGAAGGCACTCAACAATACATTAGAAGATTTGGACTTAATAGACATATACAGAACACTACACCCAAATACAGCGGGATTTACATTCTTCTCCAGTGCAACTATACTCTTATCACTTTACCGTAGATTATGTCCATATGGGTGATGGCTCACAACTTTCTCTTTCCTTTCTCTCTCTTGTTAACCTATCTTTTAGACAATGGTTCTCAGAGACTGCTCACTTTCCTCAATTCAAATCAGTGTAGTCATGTACTGTTCATCCTTCAATGCCTGGCTTGCTTCACTCAACATAAGGTCTTCAAGATTCATCCATGTTATTCTGTGTGTTAGCACTTTATTCCTTCTTACAGCTGAGTAATATTCCATTGTATGTATGTACCACATTTTGTTTTTCCATTCATCTGCTGATGGGCACCAGGGCTGATTTCAACTTTTGGCAATAGTGAACAATGCTGCTATGAACATTGGTGTACATACATCTGTTCGTGTCTTTGCTTTCAACTCTTTTGGGTATATACCCAGCAGTGGAATCACTGGATCATATGGAAGATCTATTGTTAGTTTTCTGAGGAACTGCCAAACTGTCCTCCACAGTGGCTGGACCATTCCACATTGCCATCAGCAATGGATGAGGGTTCCCATTCCTCCACATCCTCTCCAACACTTATAGTCTGCTGTTTTTTTAATAGCTGCCATTCTGATGGGTGTAAGATGGTATCTCATTGTAATTTTGATTTGCATTTCCCTAATAGCCAATAATGATGTGCATTTTTTCATGTGCTTTTTAGCCATTTGTAATTCTTCCTTGGAGAAGTGTCTTTCAGGTCACTTGCCCATTTTTTAAATGGGTTGTTAATCTTTTTATTTTCAAGGTGTAGATTTCTTTATATATGCAGGATATTAGGCTCTTATCAGATATATGGTTGCCAAATATTTTCTCCCATTGGGTAAGCTGCATCTTTATTTTCTTAATAAGGTACTGTGAGGTGCAGAAGTTTTTAATTTTGAGGAGATCCCATTTATCTATTTTTTGTCTTGCTGCTCATGCTTTGAGTGTGAAGTTCATGAAACCATTTTCTATTACAAGGTCCTGTAGATGCTCCCTACGTTATCTTCCAAGGTCTTTGTGGTTTTGGCTCTTATATTTAGATCTTTGATCCATCTTGAGTTGATTTTTGTATAAGGTATGAGATGGTATCCCTCTCTCATTCTTTTGGATATGGATATCCAGTTCTACAAGCACCACTTGTTAAAGAGGTCATTCTCTCCCAACTGAGTAGGCGTGGTGGTCTTGTCGAATATCAGATGACTGTGTATGTGAGGATCTATATCAGAACTCTCAATTCGCTTCCATTGGTCAGTATGTCTATCCTTGTGCCAATACCATGCAGTTTTGAGCACTGTGGCTTTGTAGTATGTTTTAAAGTCAGGTAGCATGATACCTCCAAATTCATTTTTCTTTTTCAATATGTCTTGCATGATTTGGGGCCCCTTACCTTTCCAAATATATTTTGTAGTGAGTTTTTCCAGTTTCTTAAAAAATACAGTGTTGTTTTTTAATTGGGATTGCATTAAATCTGTAGATTAGTTTGGGTAGGATAGACATCTTGATGATGTTTTGTCTTCCTATCCATGAACAGGGAATATTCTTCCATTTATTTAAGACTTCTTTGATTTCCTTTGACAGTGTTGTGTAGTTTTCTGTATATAAGTCATTTACATCTTTAGTTAAATTTATTCCTAGGTATTTGATTCTTTTAGTTACTATTGGAAATGGTATTTTTTTCTTGATTTCCTCCTCAGATTGCTCATTATTGGTATACAAAAATGCTACTGATTTTTGAGCATTGATCTTATAGCCTGCAACTTTACTGAACTCCTTTATAAATTCTAGGAGCTTTGTTTTAGATTTCTTAGGGCTTTCTACATATAGGATCATGTCGTCTGCAAATAATGGAATTTTTACTTCTTCTTTTCCAATTTGGATGCCTTTTATATCCTTTTCTTGCCTCAGTGCTCAAGCAAGTACTTCTAAGACAATGTTAAATAGGAGTGGTGATAGTGGGCATCCTTGTCTTGTTCCTGATCTCAGAGGGAAGGCTTTTACAAATTCACCATTGAGATGATGTTAGGTTTGGGTTTTTCATATATACCCTTTATCATATTCAGAAAGTTTCCTTCTATTCTTATCTTTTGCAGTGTTTTTGTCAGGAAAAATTGTTGTATTTTATAAAATGCTTTTTCTGCATCCATAGAGATGATCATGTGATTTTTTTCTCTCAATCTGTTTATGTGGTGTATTACATTGATTGATTTTCTTATATTGAACCATCTTTGCATACACGGGATGAAACCCACTTGGTCATGGTTAATAATTCTTTTGACATGTTGTTGAATGAGAATACCAAGTATTTTGAGGATTTTAGCATCTAAGTTCATTAGAGAAATTGGTCTTTAATTTTCCTTTCTTGTGGTATCTTTGTTTGGCTTTGGTATTATGGAAACATTGGCATAATAGAACAAGTTAGGCAATATTCCTTCTACTTCTATTTTTTTGGAAGAGCTTAAGCAGGATTGGCATTAGTTCAGAAAGTTTGGTAGAATTCAGCTATGAAGCCATCTGGTCCTGGGCTCTTCTTAGTTGAGAGGTTTCTCATGCCTGAGTATATCTCTTCCCTTGTAATTGGACTGTTGAGTTCATCAATTTCTTCTTTCGTCAATGTAGGCTGTTTGTGAGTTTCTAGAAATTTGTCCATTTCCTCTAAATTATCATTCTTGTTGGCGTATAATTTTTCAAAGTATCCTCTTATGATACTCTTTATTTCTGTGGGGTCAGTAGTGATATCCCCTTGCTCATTCCTTATTTTGTGTATTTGCATCTGTTCTCTCTTTCTCTTTGTTAGTCTGGCTAAGGGTTTGTCAATTTTATTGATCTTCTCAAAGAACCAGCTTTTGGTTTTGTTTATTTTTTCTAGTGCTTTCTTATTCTCTATTTCATTTAGCCCTGCTCTAATCTTTGTTATTTCCTTCTTACTACTTCCTTTAGGTTTAGCTTGTTGTTGTTTTTCCAGTCCCTCCAAGTGTGCAGTTAGGTCTTCAAATTTAGCTCTTTCTTCTTTTTTAATATGTATATTTATGGCTATGGACTTCCCTCTCAGGATACTTTTGCTGCATCCCATAGGTTTTGATATGTTGTGTTGTCGTTTTCATTAGTTTCAAGGTAGTTACTGATTTCTTTTGAGATTTCCTCCTTGACCCACTGTTTGTCTAAGACTGTGTTGTTTAACTTCCATATCTTTGTGCCTAATCCTTTTCTCTGGCCCTTGGTGATTTCTAATTTCATTCCATTGTGGTCAGAGAAATTACTTTGTATAATCTCAATCACTCTGAATTCATTGAGAGTTGTTCTGTGGCCTAGCATGTGGTCTATCTTGGAGTATGATCCATGTGCACCCAAGTAAAATGTAAATCCTGCTGTATTTGGGTGTAGTGTTCTGTATAAGTCTATTAGGTCTAGGTCCTCTAATGTATTGTTCAGAGTCTTTGTTTCTTTATTGATTCTCTGTCTAGATGTTCTGTCTAATAGTGATAATGGTGTATTAAAGTCCCCCACTATAATTGTCGAGGCATTTATTTCTCCACTTAGTTTTTCCAGAGTTTGCCTCATGTATTTTGAGGCACCCTGATTAGGTGCATAAATGTTTATGATTGTTCTCTCTTCTTGAGAGCTTACACCTTTTACTAATGTATAGTGTCCATCTTTGTCTCTTACAATAGTTTTGCATTTAAAGTCTATTTTGTCTGATATTAGGATAGCTACTCCTGCCCTTTTTTGGCTATTGTTTGCTTGTAAAATTGTTTACAACCATTCACTTTCAGCCTCCTTGAGTCCCTGGGTCAAAGGTGGGTTTCTTGTACACAGCATATAGATGGATTATATTTCCTTATCCATTCTGCCAATCTGTGTCTCTTGAGTGGTGAATTTAATCCATTAACATTCAGTGTTATTACTTGCAATGAATTTCTTACTTCAGTCATATTTTCTTTGGGTTAATGCATGTCATATGTTGTTTTTATTTCTCTTTTTGTCTTTTTAGTTGTTTTTACAACCTTCCTCCAACTCTCTCTCCCTTGTTTTTTCCTTCCAACTTGTAGAATTTCCTTTAGTATTTCTTGAAGTGCAGGTTTCTTATTGGCACACTCTCTTAATCTGTTTATCTGTGAATATTTTGAACTCTCCATCATTTTTGAATGCCAGCTTTTCTGGATAGAGAATTCATGGCTGGAAGATTTTTTCTTTTAGTATTTTGACTATGTCATACCACTGTCTTCTTGCGTCCATGGTTTCAGATGAGAAATCAGCACTTAATCTTATTATGCTTCCCTTGTATGTGATGGTTCTCTTTTCTCTTGCTGCCTTGAGGATTTTCTCTTTGTCTTGAGCATTGGACATTTTGACAAGTATATGTCCTGGAGTTGGCCTGTTGGGATTTATACTGTTTGGGGTGTGCTGTGCTTCCTGGACTTGTACATCCATCTCTCTCAATAGGGTTGGGAAGTTTTCAGCCATTATTTCCTTCAACACTCCTTCTGTTTCCTTTCCCTTCTCTTCTCCTTCTGGGAGGCTTATAATGTGTTTGTGTGTTTTGTTTTGTCAATTAAATCCCTGAGTCCCTGCTGGATTTTTTCTATCTTTTTTTCTATCTGTTCTATCTGTTTAATTTCAGCTGTATTGTCTTCCACATCACTAATTCTTTCTTCTGCCTGTTCAAATCTGCTATTATTATGTGAATCAAGCATCTTTTTGATTTCTTGGATTGTGCCATTGATCACCATCATATCTTTTTATGTATGTTTACAATTTCTTCAGTATGTTTTCCCAGTGTCTTCTTAATATCCTTAAACTCTTCCTTCACTTGGTCCATGATATTTTATTGGAAAGCTTTGATTAGTTATTTGATGTTTTTATCTCTTCCTAGTTTTTAGTTTGTTCATTGGACTGGTCCATGTCTTCCTGATTCTCAGTGTGGTTTGTAATTTTTTGTTGCCCTCTAGTCATCATTTTATCCTGATGGGGTTATTCAGTTGATTAGCTTCTCTCTCTGCTCTAGAGTTTTATTTAGCTGGTGGTTCTGTGTCTGTTTCAAGTTTTCTCTTTGAGACTTTGTTCTTCTTATTTTATGTCCTTGCTTCTTTCTATGTTCCCTTGAAGGCAAAAGATCAGGGCAAGAGGAATCAAAAGATGTGAGAAAGGAAGAAGGATAATAGTAATATTCTTAAAAGTTAGAAGAGGGGCTATATTAGACTTAGTAAAATGAATATTTAACTCATGTAAGGCAGTGTAGAGTAATAGGGGGAAAAGTGGAATACCTACAATGGACTGGGAAACCAATAAGAGGAAAATACATATAATGATTTAGAAGGCCAGAATGATGAGGAGAGAAAGAAAGAGTAAAGAAAGGGCTGAAAGGAAAAGGTTAACAAATAATTAAAAAAGAAGAAAACAGAATAGATAGAATAGAAATTGACACCCTTAAGTTGTGGGCTAATGAAAAAAGGTGGTATGTAAGAACCACAACAGAAAGCAGAAGGCAGAAAGATGAAGGAAAGGAAAGAAAAGAGATAGCATTGGGAAACAAAATCAATATAGACAGAGAATGGGAAATCACAGAAGAAGAAGCACAACAAAGAAGAGACAAGCTAGCAGCACCTAATTTAAAAAAAGAAAAAGAAAAAAGAAGTGGGGGAGGAAAGAGGAAAGAAAAGCAAGAGACAACAAATAAACAAAGAAAACCAAACAACCACACAAGCAAGCAGTCAAACAAAGCTAAGGAAGAACAGTGTTCCTTCTTGGGCCCTTGTGGAACCTCTCAGCCTGCTTGTGTTCATCAATCAATTGCCCTGCAAGATTCTATCTTCAAGGTTCTATTTGAGGCAGATTTTAGCAATTAAACTAAGTTTTTAAAAAATTTCTTTTCTTTTCTTTTTTAAAGTGACTGTCTTTTTTTTTTTTTTTTTTTTTTTTTTTTGGCGAAATAAGGGACCCAAAAGAAGTCCTCTTCTAGACCACTCCCTTCACCGAAGGGACCCTAAATAGACTCATGGAAACTAATCAAGCACTTCTCAGTTCCTGGCTTCCCCAGGGGAGCTGAAGCTTGTCAGTGCAGAACGATAAAATTGGCTGACTCCACCCCCTGTGGAGCCAAGCCTCAGTATGACCAGGCTGTTGGGTAAATCAGGCTTCCTCAGCAGATTCGCCTCTCCCCTCAGCCTGGTGCCACTTCAAGCCGGCTTATTTGCTCCCCAAAGCTATGAGGGGGTCCAGGCAGCCAAATCCACAGAAAGGAAACCCCTCTTCACCCTCCGTCAGAACCCTCCCACTCTCAGGGAATGCTCCCTCTCACCGGCTTGCTGGTGGGAGTCAGGCCGTATCCTTGAGCAGCTAGGTAAATCAATCTTCCTCAGCAGATTCACCACTCCCCTCAGCCTGGTGCTGCTTCAAGCCAGCTATTTTGTTCCCCAAAGCTGCAAGGGGTTCCAAGCAGCCAAATCCACAGAAAGGAAACCCCTCTTCACCCTCCATCAGAACCCTCCCACTCTCAGAGAATGCTCCCTCTCACCAGTTTGCCGGCGGGAGTCGCGGCTCAAACCAGCCTTTTTCCCTGAGGGTTGAGCTCAACCATCTGTGTCAACCACTACAGGCAGGGGAAAACTCACGAATCCTTCCCGAGCAATCCACCTCCAGCTCCCTCCAGATCGATGTCCACGAGATTCTTGTTCCGTGCGCCCCCAGCACAGACCCCCTGGCAGGACCCTGTCCCCAATCAGCCATCCTCAGAGAGTGAATCAGCGAGTGCCCTCCTAAACTGACCCCATCTTGCCTCTCGTATGCCTTTTCTGTGTCAATGGAGATGCAGTTTTCCCCTTTGTTTTGTTAATTTTGTGTATTACATGAATTAATTTTCTTATGTTGAACCACCCTTGCATACCTGGGGTAAAACCCACTTGATCATGGAGTATAATTCATTAAGTGTGCTGCTGAACACAATTTAAAAGTATTTTGCTGAGCAATTTTGCATCTATATTCATAAAAGAAATTGGTCTGTAATTTTATTTTCTCTTAGTGTCTTTATATGGCTTTGGTTTAAGGGTGATCTTGGCCTCATAGAATGAGTCAGGTGATGGTCTTTGCTGTTCGATTTTCAGGAAGAGTTTGGTCATGATTGTTATTAATTCTTGAAGTGATTGGTAGAATTCACCTGTGAAGTTATCTAGTCCCGGGCTCTTCTTTTTTGGGAAGTTTTTGATGACAGATTCAATCTCTTTACTTGTAATTGATATATTCAGATATTATATTTCTACTAGAGTCAGTGTAAGTTGTGAACGTATTTTTAGAAATTTATGATTTCATCTAGATTGCCTAATTTGTTGGCATAGAGTTTTTCATAGTATCCTCTTATGATTCTTATTTTTGTGGAGTCAGTAACAATGTCCTCCCTTTCATTTCTGATTTTATTCATTTGTGTCTTCTCTCTTTTTTCCCAAGTCAGTCTAGCTAAGATGTTTGTCAATTTAGTTGATCTTTTTTAAGAACTAACTTTTGGTTTTGTTAATTGTCTCTACTGTTTTATATTCTCAATTTCATTTATTTCTGCTCTAGTCATTGTTATTTCTTTTCTTCTGCTTGCTTTGGGATTAGTTTGCTGTTCTTTTTCTAGTGCATACAGGTTTCCAGTTAGGCCTTTGATTTTAGCTCTTTCTTTTGTAATACAAGTGTTTAAGGCTATAAATTTTCCTCTCAGCTCTGCTTTCTTTGCCTCCTATAAGTTTTGATGCATTGTACTCTAGTTTTCATTTGTCCCAAGATATTTAGTTATTTCCTTTGAATTTCTTTCTGTGATCCATTGATTGCTAAAGAGTATGTTATTTAACTTATATATATTTGTGGATATTCCAGTGTTCTGCTAGTTATGGATTTCTAGCTTCATTCCATTATGGTCAGAGAAGATATTTCAATCTTTCAAATTTACTGAGATATGTTTTTTGACCCAACACTCAGTCTATCCTGGAGAATGATCCAGGTACACCTGAGAAGAATGTATAACCTGCTGTTTTGGGGTGCAGTTTTCTGTATATATCTGTTAGGTCCAGGTAACTTATCATATTATTCAAGTTCTCTGTTTCCTTATTGATCTTCTGTCTAGATGTTCAATCTATTGATAATAGCAGTGTATTGAAGCCTTCAGCTACTACTCCCTTCAGTTTTGCGAGTGTTTGCCTCATAGATTTTGGAGCACAGTGACTAGGTTCATCAATTTTCATTTTTTCTATTTCTTCTTTGTGCATTGCCCCTTTTTTAATATATAATGTCCTTCTTTGTCCCTTATAACAGATTTAACTTAAAGTCTTATTTTGTTCAATATCAGTATATCTACCTTAGCTCTTTTTTGTTTTCTATTTGAATGGAATATCATTTTTCATTCTTTCACTTTCAACCTATTTATGTCTTTGGGTCTAAGATGAGTTTCTTGAAAAAACAAACAAACATATAGTTCTACCAATTGGGGTCTTTCAATTGGGGAGTTTAATCTGTTAACTTTCAGTGTTAATTCTGCAAAGGTAGCACTTACTTCAGTCATTGTGTCTTTCGGTTTTTATGTGTCATTTCTTTTTGGTCTCTCTTTTCCTTTATTGCAACCTCCTTTTCTGTATAGTTGATTTTTTTGTGAATTGTCTGACTTGTTCCTTTCTCTTTTCTCTTTCTGTATATTTTTAAATACTTTCACTGTGTTTACTCTGGGGTTTATGTTACACAACCTACACCTATAAGCTACTAATTTGAAAAAATACCAACTTAGCTTCAAAAGCATGCATGCTCTTTGCTCCAATTTCCCTCTATCTCCCCTCTTTAAGTTGTTTTTGTCCCACTTTGCCACTTTTTATTTTTTGGGTCCATTACAAGAAATATGCCTTTTCTTGTTCAATTGAATTCTGCATCTTATAGGAATTAAAGAGTAGAGTTGTATATAGAAGAACAATTTTATTGTATTTTCAGTTACCCTTTTTAATTACTCTTACTGATAATTTTCATTTCTTTGCACTACTCCAAGTCATTCTCCCCTGTCTTTTCCTTTTAACCTGCAGAACTCCCTTTAGTAATTCGTGTAGGATAGTCTTTTCTCGACAAATTCTCCCAGTTTCTGTTTATCTGTGAACATTTTAAACTGTCCCTCATTTTTTAAAAGCAGGTATCAGGGATTGAATCTGAGACCTCGTACATATGAAGCAGGTGCTCAATCAATTAAGCAACATACACTGTTCCTCTTTTTTTTTTATTTTTTTGAAGTATATCACTCATACATGATCATACATAAACAATAAGTATATAGCGATAGTTGTGAACTTACAAAACAAACATATATAACACCATACAGGGCTCTCATACTCATCCTACCACCAATACCTTGCACTGTTGTTAAACATTTTTAACTAATGATTAAAGAGCATCCTCAAAATATTACTACTAACCAAAGCATTTTCCCCCAACACACCCTATTATTTTTTTATATCATTTATTCAGAAACATATATAAACAATAAGTGTATAGTAAAAGTTGTGAACTTAAAAAGCAAACATTCATAGCATCATACAGGGGTCCCATATATCAACCCTCCACCAAAACATTGCATTGTCATGAGACATTTGTTACAAGTTATCAAAGAATATTGTCAAACTCTAACTGCTAATTATAGTCCTTATCTTATATTTGGCATTTTTCCCCCACCCCACCCTATGATAATTTTTAAAATATATTTTTATGACCGAAGTTGTAAACTTACAAAACAATCATGTGCAAGTGTAGAATTCCCAAACAACACCCTTCTATCAACACACCACACCATGGTGGAACATTTGTTATAGATTATGAGATAATATCATTCGATTATTACCAGGCACATATTTGGCACATATTTTCCATACTCCCCCATTACCGATACAGTACATCCTTGGCATAGATGCAAGAATATTGCAATATTACTGTTAACCACAGCCCATAGATCACTCCAGTTGTATTTTTCCTATGCTGTTCCACATTCCCAGCACCCTTCATTAGTGATGTACATCCGCTCTAGCTCATAAAGGACACTCTTGCATCTGTACCATCAACCATTATTCTCATCTACCTCTGGGTTTACTGTGCTATTCAGTCCCTAGATTATTCTCTAGCTTTCTTCCAAGTGGCATTTACATCCCTAGACTACCATTTTCAGCCACATCCCCATTTATAAACCAGCTGTTACTCACTATAATGTGTTACCATCAACTCTGTATATTTCCACACTTTTACAGTAAAGCTAATTTAAACCTCTAAAGACATTAAATATCAGTAGTCCATCTCAGTCCTGCTCTTATTTCCTTTAAGAATCCACCACCTACCACCATGTCTTGAAGGTATTTTCCTACATCTTCTTCTAGGAGCTTTATGGTTCTTGCTTTTATATTTAGATTTTTTATTCATTTTGAGTTAATTGTATAAGGTGTGAGATAGGGGTCATTTTTCTTTCTTTTGCTATGGATATCCAGTTTTCTCAGCATCATTTGTTGAATGGACTGATCTGCCTGAGCTGGATGGGTTTGACAGGCTAGTCAAAAATCACTTGACCATAGATGTGAAGGTCTGTTTCTGAGCCATCAGTTTGGTTCTATTGGCCTATGTGTCTGTCTTTATGCCAGTACCATGCTGTTTTTATCACTGTAGCTAGGTAATATGATTTAAAGTCTGGAAGTGGGAGTCCTTCAACTCCAACTGTGGAGGCTCAAGCTACCCTCATTGCTCCAAGGAACAATAAAGCTTCTCCCAACTTTCTCTTTTTCCAGGGGTAGGGACAGAGCCACAGCTATGTGAAATAATCCAGGTCATGCAGGCCTAAACTGTAGTTGCCCAGAGAGACTGATGAAGCTTCATGCCCCTATTTCCCCTGCCTGGGGCGTGGATGGAGCTGCAAGTGTGGGCAGCAAACTATGCATTGCAGGTCCAAGATGACCGTGGTTGCCCCGGTAGACTTCCAATCATTCAGTCTGTGCCAGCCAAATGTACATGCAGTTATAGATAACTGGATAGGTGGTGAAGGATATATCAGGTTCCTCCCTGCTAGAGGTGGAGCTGAGGCCTAGGCTAGGGCTGCAGGCCAATCTGGGTGAAAGAAACCGGTCTCTACCATCACTGTGATTTTCAGCCAGCCTGGCTTCCCCTTATGCTGGGGGTGGAGTCAAAATGGCAGCTACAAGCCTCCTTTCAACTTGGATAGGTTCAAACTTCAGCTGTTCTTAGGGTTATACTTTAGCCAGCCAAACTGACTAATCAGTAGTTGACATTGGTGGCCAACCCTCTCTTCCTCCCCCATTTTTGGGAAATGGAGCTTCCAATTTCTGCCACAGAATAGCTTCTGGGGTGGCTTGTGCTGCCAAAGTAGGATGATCACCAGCCTCCGCAGCGAGACCTGTTATTTCCCAGAGAGGCTGGCACAGCTTTCCCCCAGCTTCCTTCCTTCCCCGAGGTGGGCCAGAGGGTTATGCTAGAGCTGCAGTCTGAGCTAGATGGAAAGAAGCTGGTCTCTACTAGCACTGTGATTTTTCAGTCAGCCCTGCTTCCCCTCATGCCAGGCACAGAGTTAAGATGGCAGCTACCGGCCTTTTTCTGACTTGAATAGATTCAAACTTTAGCTATTCTTAGGATTATACTTTAGTCAGCCAAATTTACTAATCAGTGGCTGAAGTTGGTGCCCAACCATCTCTTCCTCCCCCATTTTTGGGAAATGGAGCTTCCAATTCCAGCTGCAGAATAACTCCCATTGAAGGTTGGGCACCGGCCTCCATGGCATGGAGTGCTCTACTTACAAATCTGCTCTGCATATGGCATTCTTCTCCATGCAATCTTTCAAGGATGCTGTAGGATGCACTTCTGGTCTTCTGGAGCCTCCAAAAAAGTCCTTTATTTAGCTCTGGGTGATTACTAACTGTCCTGTGGGAGGAGATGATTCTAGGAGCTCCTTACTCTGCCACCATCTTGCTGGTTGTCTGTCCCTCATTTTTTAAGGACAGTGTTACTGGGTAAAGAAGTTTGGGCTGGCAGTTTTTCCCTTTCAGCACCTTAAATATATCATACTACTGGCTTCTCACCTACATTGTTTCTGATGAGATGTCGGCACTGGTCTTATTGAGAATACCTCTTATGTGACAAATAGTTTTTTTCTTGCTGCTTTCAGAATTCTCTTTATCTTTGGCATCTAACATAATTATTAGTATATGACCCAGAGTCAGTCTATTAAAATTTATTCTACTTGTAGTATGTTGCTTTTCAAAGACATGTAGATTTATGTCTTTCAAAAGAGTTGGGGATATTTTTGGCCATTATTTCCTCAAATATTCTTTCTGCTCCTTTGCCCTACTCTTCTCCTTCAGGAACATCCATGATGTGTATACTTGTGTGTCATGCTGTCACTCAAATCCCTGAAACACTGCTCATTTTTTCTCTTCTTTTCTCTCTGTGTTCTTCTGACTATAATTTTGATTGTCTTGTCTTCTAGTTTGCTGATTCTTTCTTTGACTTGCACAAATTTGCTATTGTATACCTTTACTATATTTTTACTTTCTATTTTTATCCATATTTTCCTTCTCCTTGAATTGACTTATGAGTTTTGTTTAAACTTCTTTGATTGGTTGTTCCAAATTCTGCACTTCCTCTGAAGTTTTAAATTTTCCCTTGATTGACTGATATCCTACTGTTAGTATAGCTTATAATATTTCCTGTAGTCTGCTTATCTTGTTGAGTTACCTCTGAAGGTCAATTTCTCCCTCTTGTCTAGTGTTTTATTGTTAATTGGCTTTGTCTTAAGGCTTTTCTTTGATGCTTGGTCCAACTTATTTTATTTTATTTTATTTTATTTTATTTTTTTTAAGATTTTATTTATTTATTTATCCCCCCCCTGCTGCTTGTGCTCGCTGGGTCAGCTAACCACGCCGTGCGGGCGGGCTTGCCTTCACCAGGAGGCCCCGGGAACTGAACCCAGGACCTCCCACATGGCAAACGGGACCCCCACTGATTGAGCCACAGCCGCTTCCCAGTCCAACTTATTTTAGACATATGGAATCGCTTGTGTTTAATCAGATTTTTTCAGCTCTTCATCTGATTTTTGCCCTGGATATGTGGTATGATTTGTAAGATTGCATTTTTTCTGTAATTCTTTTACCTTCAGGGGAAAGCTTTCTTTCATCTCTTCCTTCTCTGAGAATCTTGGTCTGTTCTGTTTATTTTTTAAGACAAATCAATTTTATTTATTGATATTGATAAACATACAATTTATCCAAAGAGGCCAATCAATGGTGTTCAGTATAATCACCTAATTGTGTATTCATCACTTCAATCATTTTTAAGGCATTATCATTATTTCAATAATAATAATAAATACAAAACAGACATACAAACAAACAAGAAAATTCCTCACCTCTCAATCTCCCTTTTCCCCTGCTGTATATAGTTGCTGTTTGGGGCTATTCTTGCACAATTATTTATTTATTAAGCAGTTCTATTGCTTAATAAATAAATATATTTATTCACATACCATATGATCTATCCAAAGTGTATAATCAATGACTTTTATTATCATCACAATGTTGTGCATTCATCATCTCAAAAATTTTAGAACAATTTCATTACTCCAAAAAGAAAGTCTCCACTCATCTTAGCAATCCTTCCTCAGACCTACCACTTATCTAATTTCATCTTTATAAATTGATTTATATTTACATTTTATATAAATGGAATCATACAATATGTAGTACTCTGTGTCTGGTTTCCTTCATTTAGTATAATGTTTTGTTTTGCTTTTTTGTCTGATATTAACATTTTGTAGCATTAACCTACATTTTTTCAGCTTCAAAGAAAAATGTTCTTACATATGCAATTTTACCCAGTTTGGCACTTTGATATTATTTACGAATTCCAAAAAGAAATATTGATTATGTTTGTAAACTGGTCTGTTTCTCTGGGAGTGATACCCTTTTATTGTATTAGATTCAGCTGAGAAGTCTGATGAAACTATGTTGAGATTAGGGCTTTGATTCAACCATGTCATTAGAGTGCAACTCAGCGTTGAGTCCCAGCCCCCTTGGGCTGACAAAACAGACTCTCACAAAGAAGTTGACACAGGAGAAGAACACAGAGGAATAGAGACAGCTCATTAGACATGGCAGGGGCTCTGGGAAGAGTCATGAGTCTGAGAGTCTACAGTTGACCTTGTGAAGAGACCAGAGCAGCTGAGCCCAGAAAGAAATGAGCCCCAGGGACAGAGACAAGCCTTATGCAAGCCTATAGCTGAGATCAGAACAATCTGGGACCACTGAGTCATAAGAGGAAGAAAGAAGGCTGAACCCTCACAGATATTGCCTACTATCTTGCTTCAACACATGGCAAATAACTTTGGATAAGAAAGTACTTCTTATGGTACCTTGATTTGGACTCTTTAGGGCTGTAAGTTTCTACCCCAAATAAATACCCTTTATAAAAGCCAACAGATTTCTGGTATTTTGCATCAGTACCCCTTTGACTGACTAATACACTTATATTCATATTTCACATAATATATTTATAT
The DNA here is from genome assembly GCA_026826555.1 of Tolypeutes matacus. Taxonomy (NCBI): domain Eukaryota; kingdom Metazoa; phylum Chordata; class Mammalia; order Cingulata; family Chlamyphoridae; genus Tolypeutes; species Tolypeutes matacus. The sequence continues at coordinate 53,958,653 of JAKSZT010054334.1, forward strand.
TTTGCATAAGATAGTTAGTTCATACTAGGGCAATCATACAGTATTTGTCCTTTTGTACCTGGCCTACTTCACTCAACATAATGTCCTCCAATTTATTTTTGTGCTGAATTTTCTCCTCAGCTCCTGTGATTTGTTTGAATTTTCTCCCTTACTCAGTGCCCCCTTTCCTTACACTTTTCAGTTCTGGGAACCTCCTGTCTTACAACAATTCAGTTTAGCCTCTCCACCCCAACCCCCACATTTTTCTTTATTTTTCTGTGAGACTTTTCTGCTTCCAGTTTCTTCCTCATTAGGATATCCCAGGGAGCCAGACAGGGTTAATCCTGAAAAGGTGGGTCACTCCAGAAAATTCCATTTTGAATTTAAATGGTCCTGCCAATATTTCTTCTGCAGTCTTTCTCTTTTGTTTTTTTTTCCCCCTAGGGGTCCTTTAATATGCAGCATTACTTAGTTGCTGTGTTCTGCCCTGGGTCCTTGTGCCTGGATATGTGTGGGGTTCTAACTTACCGCTGTGAGTGGCTCTATAATATGTGTCTGGGGCGGGAGGGACCTGGATCCTGTTGCCTCTGCGTATCTCCCAAGCTATGCGGGACAAATTGAGGGGATGGGGTTATGGACTAGTGGGTCTCAAACAAAAATTTCTTACATTCTCTTATAGATTATTCTTCTTTTTCTTCAATTCAGTGTTTGTGGAGTCCTTCTCTAGTATCTATTATCTAAGCAAGTGGGATTTGACCTTTTATTAGCTGACTCTGAGGGAAGACATTTTGAGGGCTGTCTTACAGAGCCATTATGATGACATGACTCCCTATTCTCTTTAATCCCATCAATTCAGGCTTTCGGAACACAGATTAACTAAAATGGCTAATGTCAACATCATCAAAAGACCCTCCTAAATCAAATATTAAAACATAGTCCTCCTCTTCTTTGACCTTTCACCAGCTTTTGACACATAGTTCCTTCCTTCTTGAGACAGTTCTTTCACCGGACACTGGGGATATCTATACGAAAGTGCATTTACACATACCTCTCTGTTTGCTTCATCTCATTCTCCATACTAGCTCCTCATGTTATTTCTGAGCTTTTAATGTTGTTTAGAAATGGCCCAAGACTCAATCTTTAAACATGTTTTCTCCTCTATCAAAACTCCCCCCCCCCGTGATTTCATCCAGTTTTATGACTTTATATAACATTTATATGCTGATGACTGATGTGGCAGGGACATTTACTCTTTTTTTTTAACAAATCAATTTTATTGATACATATTTATAAAACATAAATCTATCCAAAGTATACAATCAATGGTATTCAGTATAATCAAATAGTTGTTCATTCTTCACTTCATTTTTAGAGCATTTTCATTTTTCCAATAATAATAATAATTAATAAATAAAACAAGCAAACAAACAAAAAACTCTTCACCTCTCTCTATGCTTCCCCTGCTATATATGGCTGCTATTCTGTTTCCATTTCTCTAGTTTATTTGTATTTATACTTTGTAAAAACAGCTTATATACGCAATATCACCTTTATTTGTATGTTACATGAGTTTTCACTATGTTATACAGTCCCATGTTACATTTTTTAGCTTTCCTTCTAGTAATACACTTGACCTTAGACTTACCCTTTCAATCACTGTCATACCCGTATAATAGCTCTGCTAATTGCAAACATCATTTCTATTTCTTTCCAAAGATTAACAAAGAAACTTTTTACCAATTCTCCACAGATTAACCCTCACCTTTCCATCATTTACCCTCATTCTATTTTCTGGTGACCATTATTCTAATTATTAACTCAATGAGTTTCCACAATATATTTAGTTCATTTTAGCTCATTCATACAGTCCTTTTGTGCCTGGCTTGCTTCACTAAATATAATGTCCTCCAGATTCATCCATGTTGTCATATGCTTTACTACTTCATTTCTTCTTACCCCTGAATAATATTCCATTGTGTGTATACACCACAATTTGTTTACCCATTCATCAGTTGATGGACACCTGGATTGTTTCCAACTTTTGACAATCATGAATAATGCTGCTATGAACATCAGTGTGCAGATGTTTGTTCATGTCACTGCTCTCAGTTCTTTTGGGTATATACCTAGCAATGGTATTGTCAAATCACATGGCAAGTCTATATTCAGATTCTTTAGGAATTGCCAAGCAGTTCTCCACAATAACTGTACCTTTTTACATTCCAACCAAAAGTGAATAAGTGTTCCTGTCTCCCCACATCTTCTCCAACACTTACAGTTTTCAGACTTTTTAATAGTGGCCAGTCTAATAGATGTGAAATGATATCTCATTGTAGTTTTGATTTGCATTTCCCTAATTGCTAGTGATGTTGAACATTTTTTTCATGTGTTTTTTCAACAGTTATATTTCTTCTTTGGGTAATTGTCTTTTCAAGTTTCTTGCCCATTTTTCATTAGGGTAGATTGTCTTTTAATTGTTGAGTTGCGTGATCTCTTTTGTATATCATGGATAGTAAACCCTTATCAGATATGTGATTTCCAAATATTTTCTCCCATTGAGTCAGCTGCCTTTTCACCCTTTTGCCAAAATCCTTTAGGTACAAAAGTGTTTAATTTTAAGGATGTCCCATTTATCTAATGTTTCTTTTTTTTTTAACTTTATTTTGTACATTTAATAATTGAAAACATAAACAATTAAAAACTAAAAAGTAAACACAGATGAATAAATATATACATTTCTCAATTAAATGTAATGGATACATGTAATTTTTTTTTTTTTTTAATCAAACAATATATTACACAATACTTTTGTTGCTCGTGTTTGGGTGTAAAGTTTAAGAAACGACCATCTACAAACAAGATCTTGAAGATGTTTTCCTACATTTTCTTCTAGAATTTTTAGGTTATCACTTTCATATTGAAGTCTTTGATCACTTTAGAGTTAATTTTTTATAAAGTGTGAGATAGGGGTCCTCTTTCTTTCTTTTGGATATGACTATCCAGTTCTCCCAGCACCATTTTGAAGAGACTATTCTGGCCCAGCTGGGAGGTCCTGATAGTTTTGTCAGAAATCACTTAACTGTAGATATAAGGGTCTATTTCTGAGTTATTGGTTTGGTTCCATTGGTCCATCTGTCTGTCTTTATGACAGTATCATGCTGTTTTTACCACTATAGCTAAGTAATATGCTTTGAAGTCAGGAGGTAAGAGTCCTCCAACTTCATTTTTCTTTTTAAAGACAATTTTGTCTATTTGAGGACCCTTTCCCTTCCAAATAAATTTGATAATTGGCTTTTCCATTTCTTCAATAAAGGCTGTTGGGATTTTTATTGGGATTGCATTGAATCTGCAAATCAGTTTGAGTAGAATGGACATCACAATATTTAGTCTTCCAGTCCATGAATCTGGAATGTCCTTCCATTTATTTAAGTTTTCTTCAATTTCTTTTAGCAATGTTTTGTAGTTTTCCAAATATAGGTCCTTTATGTCCTTGGTTAAGTTTATTCCTAAATATTTGATTATTTTAGTGGCTATCATAAATGGATTTTTTTTTCTAATTTCCTCCTTAAATTGCACATCAGTTGTGTATAGAAATGCTATTGATGCTTGCATATTAATCTAGTATCCCGTCACTTTTCTGAACTCATCTATTAGTTCTAGTGGCTTTATTGAGTATCTTTCAGGATTTTCTAGATATAGGTACATAGCATCAGCAAACAGTAAAAGTTTTACTTCTTCCTTTCTTATTTGTGTGTCTTTTATTTATTTGTTTAGCCTAATTGCTCTTGCTAGAACTTCTAGCACAATATTGAATAACAGAGGTGACAGTGGGCATCCTTGTCTTGTTCCAGATCTCAGTGGGAAAGCTTTCAGTCTTTTACCACTGAGTACAATGCTATCTGTAGGGTTTTTTTATATACACTTTATGCTATTGAGAAAGCTTCGTTCTATTCTTACTTTTTGGATTGTTTTTTATCAAGAAAGCATGCTATATTTTGTCAAATGCCCTTTCTGCATCAGTTGAAAGGATCATGTGGTTTTTCTTCTTCCATTTATCAATGTGGTTTATTACACTAATTGTTTTTCTTGTATTAAATCACATTGCATATCTAGGATAAAACCTACTTCATTGTGGTGTATAATTCTTTTAATGTGCTTTTGGATTCTGTTTGCAAGTATTTTGTTGAAGATTTTTGCATCAATATTCATTAAGGATATTGGTCTGTAGTTTTCTGTTTTTAATATCTTTATCTGGGTTTTGGTATTAGGGTGATTTTGGCTTCATAGATCAAGCTTGGTAGTATTATTTCCTGTTCAATCTTTTGAAAGAGCTTGAGCAACATTGATATTAGATCATCTTTAAATAATTGGTAGAATTCACCTGTGAAGCCATCTGGTCCTAGGCATTTCATCTTTGGGAGGTTTTTGATGACTGCTTCAATCTCCTCACTTGTGATTGATTTGTTAAGGTCTTCTATTTCTTCTAGGTCAGTGTAGGTGGTTCATGTGTTTCTAGGAAATCGTCCATCTCCTCTACATTGTCTAGATTTTTAAAATACAGTTGTTCATAGTACCCTCTTATGATTTCTCTAATTTCTGCGGGGTCATTGGTAATGTCCCCCCTTTCATTTCTGATTTTAATTATTTGCATCTTTTCTCTTTTTTCCTTCATCAGTCTAGCTAAGGGTTTGTCAATTTTGTTGATCATCTCAAAAAAACAAATTTTGGTTTTTTTATTCTCTCTTTTGTTTTTTGTTTTTTTTCTTCAACTTCATTTATTTCTGCTTTGATCTTTGTTATTTCTTTCTGTCGGCTTGCTCTGGGATTAGTTTGCTGTTCATTTCCTAGTTCTCCAGGCATGCAGTTAGGTTTTCAATTTTAGTTCTTTCTTCTTTTTTAAATATAACTATTGAAGGCTATAAATTTCCCTCTCAGCACTGCCTTTTCAGTGTCCCATGCATTTTAACATGTTATCATGTTATGTTCTCATTTCATTCATCTCAAGATATTTGCTGAATTGTTTTACAATGTCTTTTTTGACCCATTGATTATTTAAGAATGTGTTGTTTAATTTCCATATTTATGAATTTCCCCTTTTTCCATCCATTATTGATTTCCAGCCTCATTCTCTTATGATCAGAGAAACTATTTCGTATCATTTCAGTCTTTTAATATGTACTGAGTCTTGTCTTGTGACCCAACATATTGTCTGTCCTGGAGAAGGATCCATGAGCTCTTGAAAAGATTGTATATTCTGCTGTTTTGGAATGAAATGCTCTATAGATATTTGTGTGGTCTATTTCATTTATTATATTATTCAAGCTCTCTTTTTCTTTATTTATCCTCAGTCCAGATGTTCTATCCTATACTGAGAGTGTTGTATTGAAGTTTATAACTATTATTGTAGATACATCTATTTCTCCCTTCAGCTTGCCAGTATGTGTGTCATGTATTTTGGGGCACTCAGGTCAGGTGCATAAATATTTAGTATAGTTATTTTTTCTTGGTGAATTGTCTCTTTTATTAATACATAATGACCTCCTTCATCACTTATAAAAGTTTTGCATTTAAAATCCATTTTGTCTACTCCAGCTCTTTTTTGGATCTTATTGACATGGAATACTTTTTTTCTACCTTTCACTTTTAACCTGGGTGTGTCCTTACATCTGAGGTGAGTCTCTTGTAGACAGCATATAAGATAGCTCATATTTTTTTAAACCATCCTATCAGTCTATGTCTTTTGATTGGGGAGTTCACATCATTAACATTAAATGTTGTTACTGTAAAGGCATTACTTACTTCATCCATTTTATGCTTTGACTTTCTGTTGTCATATCTTACTATTGTCTGTCTTTTTACCCTTTAATTTACCCTTCTTAATAATCTTCATTTCTACACTCTTCTCCACGTCTCTCACCCTTGTTTTTTCCTTTCAGGCTGTAGCACTCCCTTTAGTATCTCTTGTAATTCTGGTCTTTTGGTAATATAGTCTATCAGTTTTTGTTTCTCTGTGAAGACTTAGAACTCATCCTCATTTTAAAAAGACAGTTTTGCCAGATACAGAATTCTTGGCTGGCAGTTTTTCTCTTTCAGTACCTTAAATGCATCATATTAGTTTCTTCTCACTTCCATGGTTTCTAGTGGGTGGTTGGCACTTAATTTTATTGTGGTTCCATATGCTTTGCTTTTCTCTTGCTGCTTTCAGGACCCTCTCTTTATCTCTGATGTTTGTTATTCTGAATAATAGGTATCTTGGTGTACTTCTATTCAGATTTATTCTGTTTGGGGTGCATTGTCTTTCTTGGATATTTAAATTTATGTCTTTCATAAGAGCTGCAAAGTTTTGATCATTATTTCCTCAAAAATTCTTTCTGCCTTTTTTCCGTTCTCTTCTCTTTCTAAGACACCGACAATGTGTATGTTTGTGCATTTCTTGTTATCATTCAATTCCCTGAGACTCTGTTCCATTTTTTAGGGTATGTAAGGGAATAAAGAGTTTATTGAGAAACAAGAAAATAAGAAAAGTGCACCGCCCAAGAAGAGACCATGATCATGATGCAGATTGAGAATCTCTGTTCCATTTTTTCCATTTTATTCTCTTTCTGTTCTCCTGTCTTTTCTAGTTCAGATGTTCTGTCTTTGAAATCACTAATTCTTCCTTTGAGCAATTCAAATCTGCTCTTATGTGAATCATATATTTTAAATCTCACTCATTGTGTCTTTTATTCCCATAAGTTCTCTTAGTTTTCTTTGTATGCTTTCAAATTATTCTTTATGCTCACCAAGTGTCTTCTTAATATCATTTATCTTTTTAGTCATATTTTCTTTCAATTCTTTGAATTGATTTAGGAGAATTGTGTTATTTTCATTAATTATCTTAAATCTTGTATCTCTTCAGGATATTTGGTTTGTTCCTTTGGCTGGTCAATCTCTTCCTGTTTCTTAGTATGACTTGTAATATTTTGCTGATATTTAGGTATCTAGATATGTTGATGAATTTACTTTGATAGCCAATTTCTCTCTCTTGCCTACTGTTTTTTTCTTTTTTCTACAGCTCTTCTTTGATATTTGGTTAAACTTATTCAAAGACTTTAAAACTGTCCAGCTTAAGTTACCAAAATCAGGTCAGGCACTCACCAATGAGGTGCAAATTTTCTCCTAGGAGATATGGTAAAGAGAGCCTTTAAAGCAGTTTTTCTCCATGCAATTTCCAGACTGGCCAGTAGATGGCACTCATTGGCGCATCTTTCCACCAAGCTGTATCTTTCAAGTTCTTCTTTCCTGTGTTTTGGTCTGGCCAAAGCCAAGATTCAAAGTAGGTTCTGTTGGCCAAATTCACTAAAGAGAAGCCCCCTGACTCACGCTCCCTTTTCCCTTATAACAGCTGACAGGGAGGAAGACATCTGTTCCTTTCTTAGTTGGCTGCTGTGAGCCTGGGGTATTGTCCCAGTTTAATATCTTGGGGATGGAGGAAGGGAGCTTTTCTTGGCCACTGTGGAGTTTTGGTAACTCATGTTTGTTGTTTCAAGTTCTTTGTCTCTCTGTCCCTCGCCCTCCTGGGAGTTGTGTAGCATTGTGTTCATCTGCTGACCCCCAAAGCAGGTCCTCTAGATAGCTTTTGGCCCTTTCTCCATTGTTTTTAGGAGACAGTTGAGCCCTGCCTGCTTACCACAGCCATCTTCCTGGAACTCCCAGGGATATTTACTCTTGACCGAATATCCTTGTTCTCCCTCACATTATCCAGACCCTTTATGGTTAGGTGGGGCCATCAGACTTGTTTTGGTTAATGGGCTATCTGTAGAAATGACACATTTCACTTCTAGGTCTATTATGGGTTGAATTGTGTCTCCCCAAAAAGATTTATTGTAGTCTTAACCTCCTGTACCTATGATTATGAACTTATATGGATAGGATACTTGCAGATATAAAAAATTTAAGATAAGGCCACCTTGAATTAAAGTGGGTTAATTCATTATGACTCATGTCCTTATAAGAAGAGAAGACACACAGACAGAGAGGAAAACACTATGTGAAGACAGGAAACACCTGGGGCCTCCATAAGATGGATGAGGTAAGGAAGGATCCTAACCTATAACCTTCTCAGGATGCATGGTTCTGCTGATACATTGCTTTCATACTTCTAGCCTCCAGAAGTTCAAGAATACATTTCTGTTGTTTTAAGTTATCTAGTTTGTGGTACTTTGTAACAGCAGCCCTAGGAAACTAATAAGAGACAAAAGCATTTAAGAGCTTGTATGAGACCCTACAGCTTTCTACTTGAGACATGGTGATGATGAAGATCTCATATTGAGACAATGGACTCTCATGATGGAATCAACCCAAGTCATGTGCCTGGAAGTGAGCTTCTCTGGTGAGATCCTTTGGACACATCGTGGTCTTTGTATGGACAAGAAATAACACTTTTATGCTTTAGGCCAAGGGTCAGCAAAGTTTTTCTGTAAAAAGCCAGATAATAAATATTTTAAGCTTGAAGACCATATGGTTTCTATTGTAGCTTCTCAACTCTGCCATTGTAGTAAGAAAGCAGCCATAGACAAATTGTAATTGAATGAGTGTGGCTGTGTTCCAATAGAATTTTATTTATTAAAACAATGACAATGGTGTGTTGGATTTAGCTTATCGGCTATTGTTTGCTGACCCCTGTTTTGATCTCATGAAATATTGGAGCTTCTTTATTATCATAGAATACAGCCTAGTCTGTACTGATGAAAACAGCTTTCAGATTCATATCTTGGGGAAGCAGCTGTGGCTCAATCAGTAGGGCTCCCGTTTACCATATGGGAGGCCCCGGGTTCAGTTCCCGGGACCTCCTGGTGAAGGCAAGCCCGCCCGCACGGCGTGGTTAGCTGACCCAGCGAGCACAAGCAGCAAGGGGGGGATAAATGAATAAATAAATAAAATCTTTATAAAAAAAAAAAAAAGATTCATATCTTGGTTCCAGATTCCCAGGGCACCTATGATTACTATAGTCTCCTATATTTGCCCCCTTTTCACCTACTCTCAGTCCAGTGGTCAGTATCATACTGTTAAAAACAGGTCAGGTTATTTCACTCATTTGCTCAAAATTCTCCAAGGGTTTTCAACCTATTTAATAAATAGCTAAAGGCCTCTTTAGCCTACAAATAGGGTAACTATATGTTCTGGTCCACCTAGGAAGTTTTTTAGATATAAGCATTAATTTCATGTCCTTTAGCTTTCAGAAGTTTTCTATTTCAGATGATAATTTATATATAACCATATAAAGTATGAAGATTTGGCCCCTTGCAATGACCTCAACTAGTATTATATTCATATTTCTCATATTGCCCCAACTATATTGGTCTCCTATTCCTTGAACAAATTTGCTATTCCTATTTCCTTCCCAGATATATACATGGCTTCCTTCTTCACATTCTCCACACATTTCCTTAAATGGTACATTCCAAATCAGGTCATTCTGAATGCTCCTGTTTTAAATTATACACCCATCCATTAATTCACTTTCTATCCCCCTGCCTCAATTGTTTTTCTTCATAACATCTTATACCTCAGGGCTTTCTAAATTATGATAAAATTTTCTTACTTATTTGGTACATTGAGAATCTTCTCATACTGGACTTATACTGTCCATGAAGACGGTACTTTTTCTCTGCATATATAAGAGTGCCACAGATGGTAGGTACTCTATAAATATTTGTTGAATGAATGAAGCCTGAAATGAAAGGTGGTGGTTTTCTTTTCAAAAACAGGCTCTTTTCTCTTTAAATTCAGAGGCAGTCAAGTGAATTGAGGATGATCTGTTTCTTAACCTGGATCTCTTAGAAAAGAGAGATTTAGGGGAGGAATAAATATCAACACTTTATTTGGAAGGTCTAAATTGAGGACAGTAAGAATGAAGAAAGAAATGAAAAGATATTGAGAAACAATGTAAGTTGATGCTTTACCGTGCTAGCCAATGCTTCAAAATGAGCTGCTGAGCGACACAGTGGTAGTCCGCCAGGTGATTTTGCTCAGACACATGGAACATCTCTTGAAAGACTGAATGGGGAAAGCCTCCCTTGTAGCATGCTATCAGAAGGAGGAAAGCGAATGAGTTTTTCTGCTCTCTTCACTCCTGTCTCATGTTTCCATTTGATCAAAGTTAGCCATTTGGGGATTTAGTTCTCCTAAACTTCCTAATTGCATTATTTGGCCTCTTCTCCAATTGCTTTGAAAGCAGTTGTGGTGTGGTGGTTTATTTGCAGCTGTTAATACTTCAAGAAACCAAAGACATGTGCCCTGTTGGCCTCATGTGTGGGCCCATGTAAGTTAGCCACTGAAGGGAAGTAAGCAGTTGCTTGTTTGGGGGGGAAAGAATTCCTTTCCCTTCCAATAATCAAGGAAATCAGAAGAAATTCGAGGAGTCACCTAAGATGTGCTTTTTACAACCTTTTTTTTTTTGTTATATTCAGATTTCATGGCCACACACTGCTAAATATATTTCTCTTTCTCATGGGAATATGTATATCCATTTTACTTTCCTTCTTTATATTGACATATGTAATGTTAATTTGTGGATAGATTAAATAATTGCCAACACTGTAGTTTCTTGTGGTACTACAGCTTTGAACAAAAATTATTATAGAAAAGAAATGCTAAAAGTAGGAGAGAATATTGTGTGCTTAAAATCTGACTTGTGGAGAAATCTCACAACACTTGAAAATTGACTTGTGCACATTTCTCTACCATAGGCTGAACTGTGAATTTTGCTGGTGTAGTCAGGTAGATAGTGAATAACACATTTCTATTACCAGACACTCAGATGGCAGATAATGGTCAATGGAAGCTCTCTGTCCTCTGAGAGGAAGTTTAGGTCCACTCTCCACCACCACAGTAGTAGGATAGAAGCTGAAAAATACATGTCGATTTTTTAAAAAATAAAGGTAGACTAAAATGACAGCGGTAACAAATTTCTTCCTTACATTTCTGGTAAGTGTGCTACCTAACCTGCTTTTCAAAGAGAGATCTTCTCCACTTCCACCCATCGATTAAAACAGAGCCTGTATTTGCATCCCTTACTGCTGTGCCGAGCTACCATTAGGAAGGCAGGTCAAACCCAATTCTGGGCATGCAGCTATTCTAAGAAGAAATAGCAAAATTCCATGGTGGTTGGAGATATAAGTTCCCTTCAAACATGTTAAATCTAACACAGTGGTTCTCCAACTTTTGTAATCCATTTCCATTCATTAAACAGAAATTTTCTTAACACACCGTACTTTCGACTTAAGTCTATACTATTTTAGGGATATGCTGAGGATTAGTCTCCTTACTTTTAAGACATGCCTCAGTAATGACCACTATATTGCTGACTTAGGAATAGATCCTGAACTTTAATCTGCAAACCTGTATCAAAAGATAGTAACTAAGCCAAACATTCAAACACTCTGGGAATCAGAAAAATTGAATTTAATTCTATTCTGAGTCTCCTGGTAAATACACTTATTAAGTGTTCATGAAACTATCTCATAATTTTAACCTTAGATATTAGTTTAGAGAATATCATCTCATTTTTATTTTTATAAAAGATTAGTTTTGAACAAAAATGAGGGAGACCTTCTTCCCTTGTCTGCAATTAATGTAGGTTCTTTTCATGATCTTATTAAGAAATTATGTGATGTTCATGATTCCTTTATTAATTTAATTTATTTTATGGTTATTTCAGAAATACTATGATAAAAAGAAATAGGTGATACAATTGATAAGAAGAAATGGTTTAGCAACTATTTACATACCTTATATCCAGATATAAATGCATTTACATGGCTCTCTAACTGAGTAGTCTCCAAAATAATTCATGTCTACAAAACTAACAACATTGTGGAAGAAATCATTTAGGAAACCAATGTGTTTAAAGCCCTGCATAGTTCTCATCTCTTAATTAAATTTTTTTTCTGGTGTTGCTCTCAGGTGGGATTTTTTGCTGATATTTTTCTTAAGAACATTTCCACTAATTAAAAAGTATTTCAATTTAATGGCTTTTAGAGATACAGCAAGATGGTGTCCATTAGAAAGAGTTATCTTCCTATTAAGATGGAATGGACTAATGACTATAAAAGGATTACAACAAAGTCAAAGTGAGAATAGAGAACAGGTGTATAAGAAAATAAGGACTCAAACTTTGGTTCAGCTTGGGTGTATACAATACCTGAGAAGGTTACATTCAAGATACAGGGTTGTAGAAAACAGCATATATTAGCATTTACTATCCATTTACATATGAGATCTCATGGGACCTTCCCACCACCTGATCAGTATTATTTTCTCCAATATCCCATGAGAAAACTAAGGTTCAGAAAGGAAATTTGCCCCACATAATATACACCAATACTACTCAAACTTCTGAGTGCAATAGATTCACTTATGGAGTTATTAAAAATTCAGGTGTCATTGCCCCAGCCTTGTAAGATTCCAGTTTAGTGGCTTTAGTCTGTACTGTTGACCCTGACTTTGAGAAAAACTGACATGGACTGCAAGTAGCAAACCCAGGATTCCCAATGCATCATACTATGTCCATATAGATGAGAGCTTTCTAAGTCCCAAACAAAATCAGCATTAAAATAAAAGTGATGCAATTTACAATAGTCAGGGCTTCTTCTTCTCTGTTAACATGATCCTTAACATTGGACTTAGCGTTAATTCACCTTGGGCATTGGATCTTTCTTCCCTTCAACCAAAAGATGGCGTTTCTCTCTGAGGTCGCACACCTATTTTAGGTTTCTACTCTATAGAAGCACACTACCTATACTAATTGGTTTGTTTACTGTTTTGCTATACCTTTGAATATAGGAAGTTTGAAAGTTGTGTTGGTTAGCAGTATTAGAGATAAATAGAAAATGTGCCTAATGTTTTGTCCAGGGAAGCGGGAACTACCATTGATGTGATTGCTTGCTCCATTGAGGCTTACAGGAGCTGAAGCTTTGAGGTTTTATGATGTGTTACCTATTCCCCCATTGCATATATTGAATTCATTAGCACATAGATTTAGAAGCCAGGCTAATCATCAAAAGTAATGCATGGATACACTGTGGTAAAGTAAATCCTGCTATCAGAAGTTTTGCTTTTCTCAGTGATTATTTATTAAACTGTAATATTACCTTACCTTTTTCGAATGAGAGTAGGTATGAAAGAGGTTTTCAGAGCGTTAAAGCACTTTATAACCTACACAAAACATTGTTAAGCTGAATCTGCAAATTTTAGTATGTTTGGCAATGATAAATAAATTGAAAAATAAGCTCATATCACATTTCTATATCTTTGGAATATATAAGAGGAGAAATATTTTAAATTCCTTTTAATGAAAAGCAATAGTTTGTTTTAGTCTTCCTTTAAATTTATAAATCACAGACTTCATGATGGCACTTATTTTGTAATGCAACAAGCATTTATTGCAAATTTCCTATTTGATATGTTGGGTCTTTCAAAGATGAATAAGAAGTTATCCCTGGTCTCAGAAAATTTACAACTCACAGCCTTAGGTCAATTTGGTGGAAAAGCAGTAGATAATCAATTTACTGAAAAAGGAAAATACAAAAACTTTCTGAAAAATACTTCAGTGTGGATCTACGACAATTAACACTGCCCTTTCTCCATCAGAGACTGGAACTGGGGCAGGTGAAGTTACTGTGGCACGGAAGGAACAGGGATAGACTGAGCAGCAAGTGTGGACACCAGCACCCAGGTCAGGGGAAGAAGGGGTAGGGATAGAAGAATGGGCAGGGACAGAGGAAAATGGAGGCAGGGCATTAGTATAAAGATTAGAAAGCTTAAAATGTGCAAAAAATAAAACATGTCTATTTTAATGTAAACTGCTGAACTATATAGAAAGATTTTTTCTAATATGTGAAAGCATGAGCAACTGATGTTAAAAAAAAAAAAAAAAAAAACCATATAACAAATCTCTATAGGAAATAATACTTTGAAAAACATTTCAGTGCTTTGAGGAATTGATCATTTAATGAAGCAGTCATTGCTGTCAATTGCTGTGAATTGGTCTGCTCCCACAATTTAGTGTGACAACTGTGGATAGTCATGGTCAGGAGACTTGGGTTCTAAGTTTTCTGTCAGTAGCTCTTAGATGCATATCACAACATCTCTGAGTTTTAGTTTACTCTTCTATAAAATGGTACCAGACAAAGGACAGACTGAGGATAGGGTGGAGGGAGGAGAGCTATGCATTCAAAGATGCTGTGATATGATAACACATAGCTATATGGTGCAGGACAGAATAGGAAAAGAAATAGACAGTATCATGATAAAGGCATTGTACACAAGGGGTAGAATAGAAAAACAGAGAAAAAGTTTATACCATGATACCTCATAAGGAAACAAGATTGAAACTGGAATTGTAACAGGACTCTTACTTTGTGGGGAAAACACAGAAGGAAAAAAAAGAGGAAAAGCCAGGCTATGGCAGAGCTCCAATTTGAAGAGAAGGCTTGTAAGAAGATGTATGAGAAAAATCTAGTCAAGATTCAAAGAGTGGGCATGACATGCATATATCTGATTTAGGGCTGTGTGAGTTTTTGTTTTTAACCTGACCATACATGTAACTTAAGGTAAACTCCAATCAGGTGCCCCCATCTCACCTCTTATGGTCCAGACCTGTGATCTCCGTAGCCCATCAATCAAGGCTATTTCTCCCTAGGCTTCTCAAAATCCATCTCAGCACAGGCAGCTGTTCCTAATATAAGAACATGGGCAGGGAAGTTGAATCCTATTTTATATTTATTCTTATCTTTGAGAAATTAAACTAGTAGCTGAAGTGAGTGGAGCAAGAGGTGTATCACTGGACTGGAAACGTGGAGAATGGGAACAAGTAAAAGATGAGACTCCCTGCAGGAGGCTTTGCCACCTGCAATATGAAGCAAGTAATGGCATGGGAGGCTGCCACCTGCGATATGAAGCAAGTAATGGCATGGGAGGCTACCAAGAGTACCAAAGCCATGCTGAGGTAGAAGACTGATGATGCCTGTACATGACAGGAGAAAGACAATGTAGGAAACAGATAGGGGAATGTGATTACGGCTTACTGAATTCAGGTGTTGGCAAAGAACAATTACTGGAGCTGGGCTTTATGGTACACAAGTTTGAACGGGCAACAGAAGAGTGTAGATATATTATTTAGGACTAAAAGTATAATCAAATGTGGAAAGTAGTTCTTGCATGTATAAAGTAAAGACAGTAAACTCTGAGAACATTCTTTCTAATGGGAAGTAGGAGGAAGTGAGGTTGCCTAAGATGGTGGTACTGATTATTGAGAGGTCCCATAGTCCTCTTCCTAACCTACCAGGGCTTGGCCTCCTGGACGTCTAATCATCAAATTGAGGGTGGGTCAGGAAGCAAGAGTTCTTATTTGAGCAGCAGGGAAAATTAGGGAGTCACAAGAGAGCCAGTGCAAGTCACAAGGACAAAAGGAAAACACACCCAATGCAAGTCCAAGCATAATTCCAGCCTGTCTAATTCCCTACGTATCATTGAAGGAATAGTTTATGGCCTTTATCCTTGATATGTAGATATGTAACATACCTGCTTAGTTATGCATCAGTAAAATATTCCCCACTGCACAAATAAAGCAGGCATTGTGTGAAATAAAAGGCCACTTCTGAGGGGTGATGTTTTGGTCTTGGTTATGTAGTTAATGTACCTCTGACATCTCCAGCCCTTAAGTGATCAGAGCTGCCATCATGGCCATGGGAGACAAAATCATTATGCTCAGTGATTCTGATCCTTTAGTCTTCAAATTACAGAAAGGAGAAGAGGGCTATACCAGGTCTATGAGAGAACTCATTATCAGAGGATGTTCACAAATTCTAGATGCAGAATATTCAGGGTGCAAGCTTGACCTGAATCAAACCCTCAGCCTCACTGAAGGCACCACAGGCTGGATCACTTTCCCATATTGGTACTCAGAAGAGGCATATCTGGTCTATCTGTTCGAACAGATTTTAATCTCCATACTTGAGTTTGTTTTGTTGTCAGATACCTGAATAAAAGAACAGAAAAAAAGAGGAACGATGATTGATGTACAATCACCAGCTAAGGTGGATAAATGGTGATGCTCAAACATCAGAGTACTAAACTTTTTATCTTATGCCTTTTGTCCTGGAAATACAGTGAAGGAAAAAAGCACCCAGGCCACAGATCGCTATGGTTACACCTGCTGTTTCAAACATGGCTGATCTGGCTTCAAAAGGCTTATAATAACAGACATGCAGCCAGCTGCCCTGATACTGATCATCCCTAAGGGAGATACAGCATAACTGGTCTCCTAGGGGTGGAAAGTGAATAAATGGGTTTGAATGCCATTTGCTACAGCAAGGTCACCACGGCTGAATAGCAACCTAGGATGCATTGCAGTCAAATGGAGACATTTGGTCCTTGGTTGTCTGTAAATTAAGGTATTAAATTTGTAAGATACTGTTTTTAATGCACAGTTTTAATATAATGGTGTTTACTCAATTGGAGTTGTTGGGCATTGTAATTTCTGGATTCTAATCTGTTTTTAAAAAAGGCAGAGCAAGCATTGATTGTCCTCATTAAAGTTTGAACAGCAGCTATAAAAGCAGCATGATGGAGCTAAGCATCAGCCTAAGAAGGAAAAAGAAGGGGAATGATGGAACCAGGCGATGGCACAGGAAAAACTCTTGAATTTTCATACCTGTTCAAAGTCACCCTCTTAGATTAATGGCTGTGGGGTAAAGGGACTCTGCAAAATGAGCGTGTGACAAGGCGAGGCATTGCGAAGTTGCTGACAGCTAGAAGAGTTGATCCTATATGGTCCAGAGGCAGCATTAGGAAGAGCAGGGTTTGCTAGGGGTATGCAAGCAGGAGAGGTATGAGGGTAAATGCACAGAAAAGTGTCACAAAATTTATATTAAAAAAAAAAAAAATCACGGGAAAACCAGTGTTGGCAACAGGGAAGAATCTGAGGACTGTGAAACTGTGAAACCAATTTTAATTTGAATTCTCTTCTTTCTCTTTCTCTTGAAACATTCTTGGTTTCTTCTAATCTTTATTATGATATGGCTATATGAAGTTGTTCACTTAAAAAAAATCTAATCTCCAAATTACTGAGTGAAATCATAAGGTTTGGGGATTACTGCATCATTATGTAATTAGATATATTATTAGTCAACAGCTCACAATGAATGGAATATTACAGCTCATAATAACGTGAGGGTCTCATGGCCAGTAAATGGCCTTTGGAAAGAAATACTGCTCAAGCTTCAAATTCCAGACATACTCTGCATGCCGTAAGGGCAGGAGGACTTAGACCAGATGAGTCCCTTTCACAAGCCCATGCCTTGCTGTGTGGATCCGGCTGTGGAAGCAGTTTGCCAGTCTTATCTTCAGGAACACATAGTCGGTGTTCAGCCAATAATGAATGTCAAACTAATATTTAGCTTCCCTTTGGGTGATTCAAGAAGCTCTGGCCAGAAAATAGGCATACTAACCTTCCCGGTATGTTTCTCATTAATTGTCCTTCAAACTGAGAAAGGCATTTTTGGAAGAGTGTTTACTTGTGCTGATAGATGAGGGAACAGTGAACAGTGTGAAAGTACCAAATTGAACAAAATCATGATGAGTGATGTACTGCACAGATGAAAATGAAAGTCCAACCGCGGCTCTGGGATTTTCAGTGAAATCTATGCAAACCTTTTCTCTCTTTTTATTAATGTATGACAGTAAATAACTGTACTGCAAATGATGGCGATAGGTTCAATGACTTCCGACATTAACTACCATGCAATTGTGACTCTAACTACAATTAGTTAGTCCGGACTCCATCGATTACGGGCAGTCCTCTAAAAGATCATCCTTGGGGTACCAGCCACAAGCTCTGGGGTTCCCAGGACATCCCCACTACTGACCAACTGGTTATCCCTCAGATTTGATAATTGACTAGAATGACTCACAGAACTCGAGAAAAAGTTATATTTACAATTATAGTTTTAATATAGCAAAAAAGGATAAAAACATGAAAAAGCAAAGAAATAAACAAAAGAGATGCATAGGGCAAGATCTGGGAGGGTCTCAAACACGTAGCTTCTATATCTTCTCCATGTGTCTTCCTGGCACAACAATGCACATTATTAGTCTTGGAAGCTCTCTGAGCTTCAGTGTTCAGAGTTTTTACTGTGGTCTCATTATGTAGGCATGATTGATTAAATAAATGCCGATGTGGTTGAACTAAATCTCTAGCCCCTTCCCCTCCCTGGAGGTTGAGCTGATATGACATGGCTCAATGTCCCAAACCTCTAACCACATGGATGGTCTTTCTGGTGTGCTAGTCCCCACCCTGAGCTTACCTGGTATCTGGCCACACTCTGTCATCACATTAGCATAAACTGTCATTTAGGTCTGGGGCCCACCATGAATAACAGAAGACACTTCTAACACTGGATATTCCAAAGATGTACAGGCTAACTCCAGGAGTCCAAGGCAAAGGCCAAATTCCTTACTGTACATTGCTATGGCAATTCTGAGACCTCTTGTACAAAATGAAGATATACATATAATAAGTGATATATATATATATTTTTTTTTTTTCCATTTTTCCTCTATCTATTCAAACTTACAGCCATAACTTAAGGTCAAGAAGTAAAATTCCTAAAAGACCAGGATCAAAGAAGTGAGGATAGGATATGGGATAATCCTCGTGTGATATATGGAAAGAATACTAAAGGAAAGACTACATCCTGAAAGTGAGAGCGTCCATCCCAGTTTTGCCTGCATATCTTCCCTCCCTTCTAGACTAAAGAAAAATGCAGGTAAGAGAAGGCTGCAACAAAATAACTCTCCAAGGCAAGTAGATGTTGGCCCTGGAGATGAAACATCCACTTTAAATTCTAGAAAAGGAGAGTGAGTCAAGAATGGCAGGCAAACTGCTTGTGAAATAAAGCATGGAGGAGGCCATTTAGGAGAGAAATGAAATCTAGTCCAGTGGGGGAGACAAGAAAGGCTAGTCTGAAAGATAGGGTAGAAGAGAATTGAGGCACTCAGATTTAGTGAAATCTCCAAAAAGTGTGCTTCCTTAACTTCTTTTTCAGGGGTAATTTAAAACAAGCTGTTAGTGATGATGAAAACAGCTTTCCAGAGGAGAATTCATTTCACTGAACCCTCTGTTCTCTTTGTTTTGAGAAAGTGTTTGAAAAGTGTTTTCTATAGATCCCAATATTCCCTTTTCTCCTTTATTACCTGATTCTTCTTGTTTTATACCAGTTTTAACAGTTTTTAGTTTTATTGTAACCAGGCTTTTTGTTTTGTTTTTTTTAATTGTAAATGATCTCAAATCCATTTGAGAAATAAAGAGGGTATAAATTAATTATAAATTTGTTAAATACTGTACAATATGTTTACTCTTTGGGTTTTACAAAAAAGAGAAAATGGCGATTAAAAGGGAATATACATATATATTCTATGATAGGAAGAAGGTGGATGTGTGACTTAGTAAATGATAAAAAAGTTTAGTTTCATGAGTCAGTAATTTAAGGTTAACAACTGCCTTCACATGAAGCTTACTTTGGGGGACTACTTAAAATGCACTAAGTGAAAATTAAAATTAGAAAATTGTTTACAGTAATTCATATTCTCAGAAAGAATAAGAAAAAAACGTAAAATTCTGAGAATCTGGGGAAAAATACAGATCTTAAGACAAAAGCTGCCTATATGTCATTGAAATAAAGCCTGTTTGTGCTAAAAATTTCACTGATTTTATACATTCTTTAAGGGCTTATGGGATAAAACAGTTTCTTTACTACAGAAATTATAAAGAGGAAGCTATGCTTTACTTTGCCAAGGCAGACACATTGATGAATAAAAGAAAAACAAATGTGAGAAAGAAATAGTGATAGGAGATAGAATGAACCTTCTATAGAACTGCCGACTCATACTGAGCTCACTATATGCCAAGCTCTTTCTACATCTTTATATGTATTTATTCATTTAAGACACTCAATGGTCTTGTAACATAAGCTCAGAGAGGTTTTTTCATTTTTTCCTAGGTTGTGTACCTCATCAGTGCAGACAGGGCATTCAAAATCTGCCTACCTCATTCTAGAGCTCATATTCACTATAAAATAAAACTCCTTTTTTAATAAAGTTCACAAAGGGAAAAGCTTAAGAATGACAACAAATGCTGAGATTATTAATGAGCGAAGTAGTTATATTTTTTGTAGTAGTTAACTCATTTAGCAGCATCCATGGACTACCCAATATGTTCAAGACACAAGGCCAAATGTTGAGAAAGATACAAGAAATAAAATGAATGTGTCTGTTTCTTTGTTTGACTTCATCTCTTTCCTTCATTGGTTCTCTAACACTTCAGAAAAAGAAGCTCAGTCCTTTGTTTGACATCAAGGTCCTTTATAATTTAGCCTAACCTCCTTCCAGTGCTCTTGCTTCTGTTCTCTAGCCATTCTGAAATAGTCACAGGTTACCTTATATCCTTGTGATTTTCCATAGGATGTTTCCTCTGAGAGGAATTCTCTTCCACCTGCCTTTCCTACCATTTTTGTCCAAGCTAAAAGAAATTCGTTATTATTCAACTCAAATATATTTTGTGAAGTCTTTTCTGGAAAACAGTTCCAAGTTAGGTAAACCCCCTTTCTGTTCTTACATCTCATGTTGACATTATCACTTATTTTTCTCAATCACCAAAATGTAAGCTTCTTTCAACAGTAACTATATCTTTCATCTCATTTTCCAAATGGCACAGAAGCTGGCCGTAGGAGCCATACAAAGATATTTGAATTAGTTAATAGGTGAATGACAGATTTTGAAGAGCCAATATGCCCAACATATGTAATAGATAATGATAAAATTTAAATAAAATAAAAAATCAAGAGAAGAGGAATTAAAGAAGCAATACTTAACTTGTTCTTGAAATCACCTTTCTCACATCACAAAGGATAAAATATATGGTGGAGGGAGTCATTAAAAAGAGAAAATAGTAAAATCTGGGGTTGGACCTGCACACTGGAAGGGTATGCCATGTTGTGTTATATTGGGGAATGAGGGTGAATACATAAGATTCCTTGTAACCCAAAGCACAGTCAATTAAGAGAAACCATTACATGAAATCATACCAGTTTTTCAGTAGAAGCAGAACTGTTTCTGATTGGTAAACCTGAGGGAAATTTCTTTCTTGGATTCTCATGAAGAGCAATATAGCATTCAATATTTCTTATGCTTTCTTACACTGCTGATAATAAGACATTTCATATGACTGTTTAAAATAAAGTCTTTTGGATTAGGTAAATGACCTAACACTAAAGCAAAATTCAGTAAAAGTCAACTTAAGTGGGGTCCAAATAATACTGTCCAACATAATAAACAAGCCTTTGGCAGTGTGACTTGATCCAAAGGTATTATTCAGGAATGGTAGAGAAGCCTTTACTGCATGTAGTCAGGGGGTCCTCCAAAAATATTACATCTCACAATAGGCATTCAATGACAAGCAGTTGGCAGAAAATTAAAGATTATATTATTTGGCAATAACCTAGAGAACAGAATTTCTGTGTTTCTCTTTAAAGCAGATTCATATAAGAAGGGTAATTGAGAAGGGTAAGTAATAATTGAGATTTTTAATGAATAAACAAAATGTGTGAAATCCATACAATGGAAACTGTTGAGTAATTAAAAAAAATAGAACTATTGATGTATACTACTAATAGATGAACCTAAAACACATTATGCTAAGTCAATGAAGTCAGATATAAAAGACCAAAATATTGTGTGCATCCATTCAATGAAATGACTAGAACAGCCAAATTTATAGAAACAGAAAGATTAGTGGTTGCTTGCAACTGGATGTGGGATCCTGATTAATTAAAAATGTGCATGAGGCTCTTAACCACGTGATGAAGATGTTCTAAAACTAGATTATGGTGTTGTCATACAACTCTGTAAATTTAATAACTATTATTGAATTATACAATTTTATTGGGTGAATTTCATAGTACTTAAATTATATCTCAATATTTGGAAATTAAGTTATTATCTTCTTAATACTTGAGGGATCTAAGAAGAAATTTCAATGGAAATTAGGAAATATTTGTAATTGAATGACAAATAAAATACAACTGGTAAGGAGGATGTTAATAGCAGATCTATGATTGTCTTTCCACTGGGAAATATTGGAGGAAATAATTGACCTTAACTGATCTACTTGTAAATATCTACTAGTGGCATTTAATAAAAGAAAGATAAAAAGGACTATTTATCTTAGTAAAAAAATAAACAAAAAGATTTCTAGCAGGACATACATGATCTTTCTAAATTGTTTATTGTAAAAAATAAGTCACCTGGAATTTATTATTTATGGACCTACAGGGAATGACTGACTAGTGAAAGAAAGTTAGTCACAGAGAGAAAGTTAGTCACACAGACATTTTCAATCTATGTGATAATAGAGAAGAAATCTAAGAAGGACTGAAAGGGAAACAGTTTCTTTTGAGAAAAATGCCCCACATGCTTAGTTATATACTGCTAAGTTATTCTAAAAACAAAATGTTATATAACATTATGTAAAATGAAAAAGTAGAAACCTGTAAATAGGATAAGGGGACTGCAGAAAATATTACATATATTCTTTTCATATATATATAATATATACATGTATTTCATTTATATATGTTTATAACATATAAGCATATATATGTGTGTAAATATATATATAAACACTTAAAAAAGGTCTCTTATTTAGAATATATGTAAGAAATAAAAATTTCCTACAAATCAATAATTAAAAGACAAACAATCCAAGACAATGGGCAGAGGACCAGAAGAAATATTTCACAAAAGAAGATACTCAAATGGCTCATAATCATATAAACCATTATTAGTTATCAGACAAGTTCAAAATTAAAGTCACAATACAATTTCAATTCACATACATCAAAATAACTAAAATTTAAAAGACTAACAATAGTAAATGTTGATGAATGTGGAATCATTAAAACTCTCATATATTGCTCATGGAAGTATAAAATGATGTGTCACTTTATTAGGTTGTTTCTAACAAAGTTTAACCCACACTACCTTATAAACCAGCTGTTCTACACATAGGTATGTATCCAAGAGAAATAAGTGCATATGTTCACACAAAGTCTTTTACAAGAATGCTCATAGAAGATTAATATTTCCAAACTGTAATTAATCCAAATGTGATTAATTATAGATTAAATTAATTATATTATAAAATGCATTACTCACAAATAAGGGGAATAAGCCACTCAGAGTGCAGCAACATGATTGTACTTCAGAACTATTATGTTGAGTAAAAGTAGGCAGATACAAAAGAGTATATACTGTATAATGTCATTTACATCTGTTTCAAGACCAGAAAGAAGTAAAATTTTTGTAATAGCTGTCAGAATAATGGTCACCTCTGGGAGAGGGTATTGAAAGAAAAGAGGATAGGAGAGTTTTTCTTTTTCTTGCAAGTATAAACAGAGTCAAAATTTATAATGTTGTATATTTAATATTTGGTCTTTTTACTATGTATAAATTACAAACTAAGTATAACTCAAACACCTTTAATATATAAATGAAACATCAAAGTAGCTGATAGATCCAACTATTTGTTAAAAACAGGCAAATAAAACAAATATCACCAATGAAGAAAAGATTGTTGTCTTAATAGTCTCCAAATAGCCATCTCACTTAAAAACAATTTCAAATAATTAAGAAATGTATTGAATAAATTCAACATGGTGATATATAATCTTTTAAAAAGTAGTGGTCTATGTCCAAACCATGGAGATCAGAAAACAGTCAGATGACATATTTAAAGCAATGAAAGAAAAATTGTGTCAATCAAGGGTAATGCATTTAGAAAAACTGATCTTCAAATATGAGGTCAAAATCAACACAATCCCTGATAAACAAAAAGTTCATTACCAATGTTTCATTACCAACTGCCTTGCATGAAATGTTCAAGGAAGCTCTTCATGTTGAAGGAACGGACATTAGACAGTAACTCGAAGCTGTAGAAGAAGTGAAGACTTCTGCTATAAGTAACTATGCAAATGTCAGTATTATTGCATTTTTTCATTTGTAATGCTGTCTTTTCCTTCTTATATGTCAGAAAATCCAAATGCATAAAAAATCATAAAACCTTGGCACTGGGCGTAAAATGTTTAAAGATATAATTTGTAACAAGAACAATATAAAAGGGAGGAAAAGAAGGATATAAGATATAGGAACAGCATGTGTGTTGAAATAAAGTTGGTATAAAGAAACACTAAATTGTAATAGATTTAGGTTGTTAAATGTAAATGTCATGGTAATCACAAAGAAAATATCTAAAAAATTTCCATATAAGTAAATGAGAAGTGATTCAAGATGGCTCTTTGCAAAAGCTCATCTAAACAAAAAGTTTGTCCGTAGTGGAGGAAAAGTGGGACAAAGAATGGTATGACACACACAAAAAATTTGCAAAATTGTAGAAGTGAATCTTGCCTTATTGGCAATTATCTTAAATGTAAATGAATTAAACTCCAATCAAATGGCAGATATTGCCAAAATGAATAAAGAATTGTGATTCAACTAAATGCAACTTTGCAAAAGAATCATATTCAAAGACACAAGCAGGTTGTAAGTGAAAAGACTGAAAAAAATATTACATGCAAATATTAACCTAAAGAGATCTGAGGTGGCTATTGTAATTGAAGACAAAATAGACTTTAAATTTTAAAAAACTGGTATAAGAGATAAAGAAAGATATTATATATTTATAAACAGGGTCAATTTGGTAAGAAGATATAATAATTACAAATTATATGTGCACCTGAAAACAGGACCCCAAAATATATGAAGCAAACACAGACAGAACTACAGGGAGAAATAGGTCTACAATAATAGTATAATATTTGGAGATTCAATACACTATTTCAATACTGGATAGAACATCTAGACAAAAAGTCAACAGCAAATAGAGAACAGGGACAATTTTTCATGACCTGGGATCAGCTATGGGTTCTTAAATACGACACCAAAAGCACAAGCAACAAAAGTAACAACAGAGAAGACTGATATCATCAAAATTACAAACTCTTGTGTATCAGATGACATTGTTAAGAAAGTGTGAGGCAAGCTACAGAATGTGATAAAATGATTGCAATCCATGTATATTATAAGGGTTTAATATCTAGGATATATAAGTAATATTTTACAATGCAACAACAAAAAGACAAACAACCAATCTGAAAAATGGGAAAAGGATTTCAACAAACATTTTTCTCAAAAGGATATAAAAATAGACAAGTATATGAAGAGTAATGCTCAATATCCTTAGTCAGGGCAATGCAAATCAAAATCACAATGAGATAACACATCACACAAGGCTAGCTACCCTTTAAAATATGGAAAATAAAAAATGCTGGAGAGGATGCAGAGAAATTGGAACTCTAGTGCATTGCTACTGGGAATGTAAAATGTTACAGGTACTGTGGAAAGCAATATGGTGGCTCCTCCAGAAGTCAAAAATGGAATTATCATATACCTGGCAATGCCACTCCTAGGAATATACCCAATGAAAGTGAAAACAAGATATGAGATACTTGCACAAAAATGTTCATAGTAACATTATTCACAATAGCCAAGAGGTGGAAACAATCCAAGTGTCCACCACCTAATATGTGGATAAACAAAATGTGTAACATATATACAATGGAAAAATTATTGGGCCACAAGAAGGAATGAAGTTCTGAGACATGCTGCCATATGGAAGAACCTTGAAAACATTATGTTCAGCAAAATAAGGAAGGCACATAAGGACAAATATTCTATTATGTCACTTATATGAGATATCTACAAATAGCAAATTTGCAGAGACACAAAGTAGATTAGGGGTTACCAGAGAATGGGGACACCGGCAAGGGGAAGTTTTTGGTGGGTGACTATAAAATATTTGTAAATTTTTTAATACCCCTGTTTTACAGAGAAACTTCCTAAAAATCTTAACCCATAAATTTCTACCTGATTCACTTGAACATAAGCTTTAGTATTCGGCAGTCAATAATGCCCTCTTAAAAATTAACCCATAACTACTCCCTTATGACTTTGTCAACTAAAAAAGTTGAGAATTAAATACTACTTAGCATACATAAATAAATAACTTAGCAATAAATCCCAATATTTTAACAATAAATGAATGACAAAATGAATTGCCAATAAAGCAAAAATGGAGATGCCTTCATCTACAAGTTTCTGATTTTTAAAAAGGATTAAAAACTTCCAAGATTTCCAGAAGAAGCAAAGTTCATTCTATCACTGATTCAAAAGGTAAGTTCTGAAGTGGAAGTTTACACAAGAGTGTTTTGTACTATATAAACACTGGTTTCAATAATATTCCCACAACAAATTCAGTAACAGTGTATATTCTGTGGTATATCCTGATAAATGCCGACAATATGACACTATCATACATCCCCCAATGACAATTCTATCAGGTCTTGAAGTAAGTGTCATCCAGTAATATGGGTTTTCTGATATCAGGGTAGAATTTACACAATTATTGAGGCCTGTATCTCAATCTTACCTGCATGTAGAAATCCTGGCAAAACTGAAAGGATGTCACTTTAAGATGGTATCTACATTAATCAGGAAAAAATTCTTGGTGAGTTGTTATTTACAAATGGAGTGGATTCATGTGCAAAGAAGCTAGTTCTAGAGCTGAAGAACAATTTCAGTATAACTTCTAAGGTAAATGAAATGGAACATTCTGTGTTCTCAGCTCTCCAGCAAAAGAATATATCAGAGCTTTCTGGATTCCCAAGGTTTCTTGAACTATATTCAAATCAACAAGTAGTTGTCCCAGTCTAGAAAATTTATCAGTTGAAAATTTCCAAGCATTCAAAGTACAAAATGAATACTAGTCCCTACTGACCAGAGATTCTGCCTTTACTATACCAATCACATTAAAAATTTCGGGAATGGGGGCTCTCTATTCATATAGGAAAATATTTCAGAGAATTAGGCAAGAAGAGCTCTTTCTATTTCACTTTTATGCCCCATCTACTTTATACTATGATATCTTAGAACTGTGCTTATCAAAAGAATCTGTGCTTCTTTGAATAAGCAGGTTATATGTCATCTTTCTAATAGTCTGCCTACAATTTCAGATGACAGTTTCTTATGTTCATTTTCAAAATAAGGAAATGGAACCTGCCAAACATACTGGCAGGAAATCTTGAAAAATCTCATTATGCTAGATAGCACAGCTGGGAAGTAAAAATATAAGCTATGCAACTCTAGATGTCTATGTGTATCTGAGCCTGTGAGTGAATATGTTTGTGTGTTTGGCTTCTTGATCTGGTAGTTATGATTATAAAACCACTACAGAATATTAGCTGATGCCTATATCTCATGCATAACTCATCTATTCAGTCAGGTATTACTGTATGGAGAGGCTAAAATAAGGTTTTATTCTTAAGGTGTAATCTCTAACCTTGGTCATTAAATATTTTCCTTGATACAAGTGCTCAAGAAGTCTCTCCTGGATAGTCTTAACATACAATAAATGTAACTTTGGCAATCATTATGCTCTCTCCAAGAAAGGTCAAGAAGAATATAGACTGTCCTTTAAAAATATGCCAGCAATTATTTATCCAAAAAAAGTATACTTAATCTTAGTAATCACTATATAACTTTACATTTGTTCCTTTTGGGGAGAAGCCTCAACATCTCACAAAATGAATGGAATCCCACTGAATTTGCTGGCAATACTCCAATACTCAGTCAAGTCATGAAAGGTGCTTTGATGTTACCCTCAACTCAAAGAAGAGTTAGCAGTTTAATTATCAATTATCACAGTTCTCTTATCTGATGTGTCCCAGAAGACAGTTAAAGCAAAATAGACCTTATGTGGAGTGGGATCATAAATAAATATATTGGTGTCATGGTAGGCATAATTGTAGAGTGTTAATCTACTTTAAGAGTCACCACAAAGAGCAGATAGAAAGAAACAATGGTTAGTAAACAAGAGTTATTTAAGGACCATGACAAGAAAAAAGAATTTGAAACAATGTATAGAAAGTTATACTAATGGATTAAAATTATTCATTCTTAAATGCAAAACCACTCATTTATTTCACTTTAAGGTGATTTATGTTTGTGAAGTGTTCTAAGTTTTTGAGAAATTGCACTTCTCTACCAATTTCAAGTAAGGAAAGAATATTTCTAGATCTTGTTTTATAAATTTGAAAGTTTTAAGACAGCAAACTCTTGATGTCTCCATAATTAGAGTTGGAGAGAGAGAGAGAGAGAGAGAGAGAGAGAGAGAGAATTATGTCTTGTTCTCCAGGCTGCTATGACAATTACCACACAATGGGATGGCTTAACAACAGGAATTTATTGGCTCACTGTTGAAGAGACTACAAGGCTTGTTTCCTACCAAGGCTGACAGTGTTCTGGCTGGCGGGCTATCCTTGGATTCCTTGGCTTTTCCATCATATGGTGTAGTCCTCTCCTTTCTCTTTTGGGTTCTGTTGACTTCTGGCTGCCAGGTCCTTCCCTGTAGCTTTTACTTCCTATGTCCTCCAGTAATGCAGTTAATAGCCATTTAGGTTGACCTGGCCACATCTTCTCTAAAAATACCATCTTCAAAACACCTTGTTTATAATGGGCTCTCGCCCACAGAGACTTGAACTGATATTAAGAACATTTGCTTGTTGGGGTATATAATTCAATCTACTACAAGTTAACATAGCATACACAGCAATATTTAATATATACAGTTTTATAAGATTTGACGCATGTGTACACTTGTGAAACCATTACTGTAATCAAAATGTGACCTATTACCCCCAAAAGTTCCCTAGTGCTCCCTTATAGTTATTGTCTCGTGTAATTCCCCAGGTAACCATTCATCCCTACCACTATATATTAGTTTTAATTTTCTATAAATTTATATAAATGGAATCATACAGTATGTACTCTTTTTGCCTGGCTTCTTTTTCACTCAGCACTACTATTTTGAGATTCATCTATGTTGTTGCTTGTATAGATAGGTTGCTTTTTTTTCTTTTGTTTTGTTTTGCAGTTTAATATTGCATTTATGGATTTACCACAATTTGTTCACCTATTCACCTGCTGTGGACATATGGACTGCTTCCAGTTTTTGGCTATTGCAAATAAAGCTGCACTGATTTTGTATATAAATTTGCATATGAACAGCTGCCTTCAGTTCTCTTGAGTGAATACTAAGAAGTGGAAAGCTGAGTCATATGGAAGGTGTGTATTTTACATTTTAAGAAATCGCCAGACTGTTTTCCAGAACGGTTGTGAAATTTCATCTTTTCACCAGCAGTATTGAGGGCTCCAATTGTTCCACATTTTTGCCAACAAACCAAGTATAATATTTTAAAATTTAAAAGGGTGGCCACACTAAGTGTTGGCAAGAATGTAACAACTATGAGCTTTGACAGTTGTGTCCGTTTCATGAGTTGACATATTTTTGACATAAATTTGTTCATAATAGTCCTTCTTTTCCTTTAAATATCTGTGGACTCTGCAGTTATATCACCTCACTATTACCTTTATTGATAATTTGTGTTGTATATATCTTTTTCCTTCCTTCTTTTCCTGATATTTTGCTACAGGTTTATTAGTTCTATTGAATTTCAAATTTCCAGCTTTGGGGTATATTGATTTTTCTCTTGTATGTTTCTATTTTAAGATGTTTATCCCTGGATATATTTTTTCAATGAAATGTAGTTTATTTGACAGTAATGTAGCCATTTCAGTTTTCTTTCAATTATAGTTCACTTGGTATATCTTTTTTGAATTTTCCCCTTGGATGTCTATGTATAGAGAGTGTGTGTGGTTTTGTAAACTGCTTTATATCCAATCTGACAACTACTCATAATTTTATTTTTTAATGTGATTAGGCATGATTGTTGATGTACTTAGGATGGAATCTGTCACTATTCTATGTTTTCTGTGTCATATATGTCCTTTGTTACATTTTTCCTTTCCTCTGCCTTTATTTTAATTGAATATTTGTTTTATGATACCATTTTATCTTCTTATTGTTTTATCAGTTATAACTATTTGTTTTATTATTTTAATTGTAGCTTTAGGGTTTATAGTTTACATTTTTATCACAATCTACTTTCAATTTGTATACCACTCCACATATAAGAACTTAAAATTCGTATACTTCCATTTACCCCATCCATGGGTATATTTACATGTCTTAAACTCCACATTACATTGTCATTAGTTTTGTTTATTCTTACATTTGCATTTTATAGAGATTAAAAAGATAAGAAATATTTTATACATTTACTCACATAGTTAAATGTTTCAGTGTTGCTCTTTTACTTTGTATATGTTTAGATTATCCCTGGATATATTTTTTCAATGAAATGTAGTTTATTTGATAGTATAAACTACAGTATATACAGTATAGCCCAGTATCATTTTTCTTATGATTAAAGATTTCCTTTAACATTTCTTGTAGTGCAGGGTCAGGAGACATGAACTTTTTCAGCTTTTTACCAATAAAAATGTCTTGATTTTGTGTTGGTTTTTCAAATATATTTCTGCAGGGTATAGAATTTTAAATAGACATTTTTTTCTTTCAGTGCTTTAAAATATTGCTCCACTGTCTTCTCCCTCACATTGTTTTAACAAGACATCTGTTGCCCTCTTTATATTTGTCCCTCTATATATAGCATATGTTTTGCTCCAGTTGTTTCTAAGATTTACTCTTTATCATTAGTTTTGAGAAATTTCATTATCATATGTTTTAGTGCAGTTTTCCTGATCTTTCTTTGCTGGATCTTTGGATCTGTGGGTTTATAGTTTTCTTTAAATTAAAAAAAAAAATCAACTATTAATTTTACAACTATATGTGTATTTTTGCCACCCTCTCTTCTCCTCTTTTACATGGACATTAGACTTCTTGATGCAAACCCACAACTTATGGATGCTCTGTTTTGTGTCTGTGTTTGTTTTATTCTGTGTATTTCATTTTGGTAGTTTCTTTTGCTGTGACCTCAATTTCATTTATCTTTTTTTTCTTCTTCAATGTCTACTTGAATCTTAAACTCATCCAGCACATTTCTCTAAAATTTCATTTGGGTCTTTTTTAAAAAATCTTCCATGTCATCTCCAAATTTATGAACAGATGGAATATAGCTACAATGACTGTTTTAATGTCCTTGTTTCCTAACTTCAACATCTGTATTAGTTCTCTGTCAGTTTTGAATGATTGATCTTTCTCCTTTTGATGAGTCCTATTTCCTTGCTTCCTTTCTTGGGTGGTAATTTTTGATTGACAAACATTATGACTTTTACCATTATGGGTAAATATATTTGTATTTCTATAGATACTCTTGAGCTTTATTCTGGAACTTATTATGTTACTCAAAAACAGTTTATTCCTTTGGATCTTTCCTTTAAGGTTGTTTAGACAGGACCAGCATATTGCTTTTGCTATGATGCTTTTGGGTACTTAACCCACTTTCTTATAATCATCAGGTGTTCTGGTTTGGTTGGTGGATACAGGAAATTTTACTGGTCCAGTGTGAATGATGGGCACTGTTACTGTTTCCTCTGGTCCTTTTTTTTTTTTTTTTTAACCTAAGCCTTCTGTAAATTCCTCACACACGTGAGTTGATCAGTAGTCTGTTGAATATCCAAGAGGGAACCCTACTTGGAGAATTCTGTATATGCTTGTTTCTACTCTCTAGTACACTGTTCTGTGAATTCAATCCTTGGTCTTCCCAGACTCAATCAGTTACATCTGTCCTTCAATGCTTGGTGTCCAATGCCCTCAAAACAATTGTTTCATATAGTTGATACACTTTGTTAGTTTCAGGAGGGATAATAAATCTGTTCCTTTTATGCCAAGTTAGCCAGAAGCAGAATCCATGTTATGTTTTATGGATTTTAGCAGTGTTTAGCAGTGTTTGTGGGGATGACTAAGATCTACCTTTTACTCTCAACCTTGGATACATATAATATTATCAAAAATTTTCCAATCAACTGTCTAAGTAACGAAAACGAAAGGGCTGACAGAAGATATGCTTTATCCAACTATATTAATTTCTTCCAAAAAGCTTATATTTTGCTTTTGTCTCCTACTTATATTTTTTAGGTCATTTGGAATTTCTCTACTCCCAATATATTGATCAATTTTATCCAAAGGCTTTTGTTATGTTATTTGCAAAGAAATATTTCTTCCTGTAGTCTTCTTAAGGTCCTTTTCTTTTTTATTTGCTTGTTTTGTTTGTTTTGTTTTGTTTTCATATTGTGCCAGATACTCAGGAACTAGGAGGCCTTATCTTCTGATTACCATATTATTCCTCAAGTATATTTGATCTCTCATGTCATTTTTACCTCCTTATTCTGAAAATTAATGCACATCTAAAATATTCTCTCACATAATAATTTAGTTACTAACATCATTTAGCTGTATGCATCAGCAGAATGACTTTTTCCCATTTTCTATTACTTAGTAACCAATTATGGTATTTAATTGCTCTGGTACATTGTGCTATTTTTACTAATTTCATGTCTTAACCTTTAATTTAATCAATGTAAAATGAGGAACTGGAAAAATTCACAGTATTTGTTTCACTAGCAAATTTTTAACAAATTGGGTCTTTCATTTTGTCCAGTCTTTATGACCCTTTATTTATATTCTATCAAAATGTGACTTTCCTTAAGAGGACTTTAATTTGATTCTGTATGTTTTGCTCTAATTTTTAAAATCTCAGTAGTCATAATACGGTTTATTTCTAGTTATCTAATTGGATGGTGCTTTTGAAAATAAACTCAAATAATATTAAGAATTGAGGTCCATTCGTGTGAGAGATTATATGATCTAGGTAATTAAAGAAACATAGGTAAAATTAACTTTGAAATAAGAAGGAAAATAATACATTTAATTTTCATCTTTAAAACTTTTTAGTGAATTTTTATATTATAATGAATGTTATAATTTAAAAATCATGCATATATATCCAACATTCTCATTTCTAACACTTCAGGTCCTTATGTAACTCTTCACATTCAAACAAAGAAAACAAAGAAATCAAACTCTCCCCAATTTCTCTATGTTACCAAAAATTTAATTCTTGCATGTTCTTTACACATGTGTTCCTGTTTTAGGATACATGCTTTCTTGAAATACTCGCTTATAATGGAGTTGCAATATAATAAATCCAGCTGTACTCTGTTTATTTAATAAACACACGCTTGATAAAAGTAGAATTTGAATTAATACTTCCCTGGTCTTATGAAACTGTTTTGAACAATTCCCTAGAGACATAAGCAGCCGCTTCCATCGTTACTGTTTAAGGATAAATAAATAGCAAGGATGATTTTGCACATCATGATGAAAAGTAAGGGTTAAGGAGAAGCTGGGTGAAGAGACAACAAAGACAGTGATTTATTTTAACACAGTAAAAACATGATAAATGGTCCTGAAATAATGTGTATTAGTGAGAAGAATATATGACTATGAATAGAACCTTTGTTATGTATTCTTCTTCTGTTTTATTTCATGTTATTCAACTTCTCCTTCAGCTTGGGAGTCATCAACCAGACTTAGTGAATATTTACTATATGTCTGGCACAACACTAAGCTGTCAGCTTTATTAATTACTAATTTAGTTCTAAGCTTTCTACTAGTTAATTCCACAACCCTAAGGGTTAGGAATTATCAAGTCTATTTTTATAGAAAAAGCATAAAATAGATAAGTACCTTGTGCTTTGTAACTCAACAAAAATATTAAAGGATGGAGCTGGGATTTGACCTGAATATACCTGAATGTGCTTGTAATTGCTATGTGACACTGAACTCACGACTGACATCCTTCCAGCTTGTAATACCAGATTATGACAATGTTAGGAAAGACTGGATAATGCACAATCTCATCATAAAGATGTTCAGAATACTTTCCAACAGGTTAAAAAAAAAATCACTCTGATGGAAAAAGGAAAACAAATTAAATGAGTGAATTTGTTTTCCCCATATCTGAGAATTTGCCCTTCTCTGGGCTACTGGGAATCCTACTATTATTTATGTCTTAAAGATAAACAAAAATGATACACCAATGTTATTTATTAATTTTGTTCTTTGCTGTAATAAAAATCAATGAACCAGGAGACTCTTGTAGATGTCATTCTCTTTGTTTTGTTTTTAACTTTTCTTTTTCCTTTAAGTTTTCTTATACAATTATTAAGATTATTATAAAACATGAAACAGTATGGAAGGCTTGAAAGTGAAAATATGAAAGTCCCCTTCCTTCAGTTCTCACAGTTTATCCCCGCTAACAGTTTTTAGTGATATTTTTCTGGAAGCTTTCAAACTAGAGAATAGCTAAAGCAAAATAGGTTTCTATATATTTAGTGGTATAGATATCTTCTTCCAGGGACACCTCCCATTAGCTATGTTTTGTCTTTTGTTTGTTTGTGTCGTTTTTTGTTTGTGTGGTTGGTTGGTTTTTAGGAGGTACTGGAAATTGAACCCAGGACCTCATATATGGGAAGCAGGTGCTCCACCACTTGAGCTACATCCACTCCCCTGGCTATGGTTTTCATCCTCATGAACACGTGATTTTCTTCTGGCTAGCGGGCAAGTCTAGGTCTTCTGCCCATATTAGAGGCATTGTTAAGGTTGTTCCAAACTATCTAATGTATTCAGATTTAAGACACATTTTGCCAGTCTGCCTGGTTTTGAATTAAAATATTTCCAAAGATGCTGCCTCTTTGATTACCCTGAGCTCCACAACTTGTGGCTCAGGCCTTTGTTCCCAAATATCAAAGCCCCTAGACAGTGTTTGTCTGAGATATGCTAAAAATACCATGTCCCTAAGTTAATGTTTTTGAAATGAACTAAAATTGCAAATTCCTAATTTTATCCCTAAGTCCTATATTAAAATATATTTGAAAAAATTTGACACAGATGAGAAAAACACAAAATCGACTATTATATCAATAGTTGATATCATAAGAAATAAAAGCAAAGACCTACATTTTATAATAAGCATACAACAAAATTCTAAAATGAAATTTGAATATAAACAATGAACTTGTAGCAAATAAATATATTAAATTTGTATTTAAATTCATAAAGGCAAAGTGATTATTTGCTCCATTTCAGAGATAGACAAATTAAAGACCAAAACTTTGCTGACCATACTGACTAGCAGTTAGAGACACAGATCAGCCTCAAATAACCAGCTATGCGCATGGACAAAAATAAGGAATTTCTATTATCTCCACATAATCTTTTTCTCTTTAGTCACCTGTTGTTTACATTTTTAGGAGAGATTTCTAAATCTTGTGAGTCATTTTCAGACTTTATACCATAGTGTTTTCCATCAAATGACAAATTCATTTACATTCACAGCAGCTAAGAGATTTTTTGTTGTTTTTACTGCATACATGGCCTTCTGCCTGAGCTTCCATTATTTCTGTTCCAGAAGAATGCAATAAATATGTCTAGAGACAAGGGACAAAGTTAATAAAAGGCTGTCCTTTCCTTTGCCTAAGACCCTGGTTTAAAATGAGCTATTTTCCCTAAACACCACATGTTAATTGGATGGTTTCAGCTTCAGCCACAGACAGAAGCAGTTTAGATCATGATTATTTGCAATATAATTTTTCTTGATAAGACGAGCAGTCACAGAGTGTGGATATTAAAAAGGAAACTTTTTTTCTATGATAAGGAAAAGATGGTAGAGTGCAGCCTCTTGGTAGGTTAGCTAAAGGACCACTGCAGTTATAAATTCTTCTTTGTGTACATCCCTCTAAATGATTAATGCATGTTTTACAATCTTAGATCTTTCAAAACTATTTAACTTCTAGTTGTTTCATTTTAAAAAATAGTTATTCCTATAGAAGCACTTTTGCTTGTTTAGTTTTTGCTCCGTGTTGAGGACCCTCCCATTATGATGCTACTAGGTCTACACACCTTGATGAGACTGGACTGTCTTAAATAGCTGATTCTCTGAAGGTTTTTACCCATTTTTACTTAAAAAATAATTTCTTTTTTCTTTTTGTGCCCTGTGAACTTGAAATAAAATACTAAGCACCTCTCTTGCTCTTTCATATCCTAAGAAGGTGGTATTCTTAGGCCTTTTCTCTAAACTACTAAAATTAAGTTATGAATCTATCTTAGACAGGGTCCCGTCTTTAATCCAAGATATTTCCCAAAATCTGAACTTCACACTGACCCAAAAAGGTGCCATTTTAATCTCCTGAGTGACTACATGCATAGCCAGGGTCTCTGTGTGGATAGTCATTGAGGCTAGTGATAATGTACAGAAATGCATTTACTTTCTCCATTTCCTCCACCAATTTTTAAACTGCTTTTTTTGGAACCAAACATATAGGTCATTACTTCTCAATGGGAACTAAGTTTGCTCAAATGTCAGGAGGACATTTGGCAGTGTTTGAAGACATTTTTGATGACCATGGCTGGGGTGGGGAGAAAGGTATCCTTCATCATCTAGTGAG
This sequence comes from Tolypeutes matacus, assembly GCA_026826555.1. NCBI lineage: Eukaryota > Metazoa > Chordata > Mammalia > Cingulata > Chlamyphoridae > Tolypeutes > Tolypeutes matacus. The sequence continues at coordinate 53,995,148 of JAKSZT010054334.1, forward strand.
TAGTGGCCAGGACTGCTGCTAAACATCCCACAATACTCAGAACAGCCTCCCACAACAAAGAATTATCTGGTCCAAAATGTCAGTAGTGTTGAGGTTGAGAAACTCTTACCTAGATGAACACAGGTAAGAGGTATGGTATAGAGTTAAATTAGTTTATATTTCTATACTCTAGTCTCCAAACCTAAAATAATAGTTTATTTTGTTTGCTTTTTTTCTGGGTTCAAATAGTTTTATATACAAATATTCACCCATGCATTCACACACTCCTACAATCATTCATTGCCGCACTCCAAAATAAAAAACTATGTCAGGGGGCTTATAAAATCCTAATACAAATAAATAATTGAAACACTTATTATAGTAAAGACAAAGAAACCAGGGAAGTGTGAAGCAAGATTAATTAATACAGGTCAATAAAAATGCACAGATAAGTTTTGAAAAGAAACCATATGTTTCAAAAATGTTGCTGGATCATAGTATGCTATTCCTTGGACTTTATGCTAAAAGCAAAGAGAAATCATTGACAAAATTTTAGCTAGACGGTGGACTGAATCAAATTTGTCCATAGGAAGTTTATTCTTAGTGGAGCAGAAGAGTCTGTATGGACTCGAGGCAGAGACAAAATCCAAATAGAGGTTGTTGCAGTGCTCCAGGCAAAAGAATTGGGTGGTTTGGCATAGGATATTGTCCATGGCATTGGAGAAATGGTCTGCTGTAGAGGACGTTTAGGTGGTAAGACTGCTCATGTCTACACAATTTAGAAGCCACAATATTGTGAAGATGAGGGACCAGTGAAGGCTTATACCTGGGCTTCTTTTGTTTTAAAGAGCAAAGAGAAATGGTTATCATATGAGAGACTATCAAGGGGGTGTTGGCAGGGTATGATGGAAAGATAGTAGGTTTGAGATATATTGAGTTAAAAAAAAAAATGTGCAACACCTTTGAAAATGTCCTTAGACATTTGGTGACATGAGATTATACATTCTGGACTGAAATCTGGATTGGAGGCAGAGAATCCTTCAACGAGTCATCAATGTGGTGGAAGTTTGGATTGGCCAGAATTCATGGGTACATAGAAGTCACAGAAGACAGAGCCCTGAGGCTCAGGGCAATTTGTTGAATCTTATTCAATGAACTCATCAGGTTCATATAGGGCATAGTATAGTTCCTCAGTCAAGGTAACATAATGAAAAGCCCTTTATTTCAGAGAAGATTCTATCTAATTCGAGTGTCTCTTTGTAAAAGTTAAAAGGAAGTAAAGAAGGTCTGGCTCATGGAAGTCATGAAAACACAATTAAATTACTATTAAAAACTGGCATTTTATAGTGCTTTAACCTTTACAAACTGCATTCATGGAAATTACCTTATTCAAGTCACACAAGCTGAGTAGGAGGGGACAGGTATTATTATTGTTCTATTGTATAAATATGGTTACTGAAGCAGCAGAAGCTTAAAGCATGCAGGATTTCAGTGCCACGACTGAGTTTTGAACCAAGTCTTCTCATTCTAGGCTCCATGCATTTTTTCAATATACACAGTTACACACAGGCATACACACACATACAAAAGCCTGAAAATGGATAAGTGCAAATTAAGCATGAGTGTCATTTAGAAAATTAAGCATGACATCACCTATAAAGATCCAATATATGCATTTTTTAAAATCTGGGCCATTTTGAGAGACTATAGCATAATACTAAAAAGTATTTCATCATTCATCTAAGTCAGGGGTTCTTAACCCAGAGTCCATGGACCCCAAAGATTTCAGAGGGTCCGTGAGCTTGAATTGAAAAAATCAGCTTATTATATTTATTTTCTCTGACCTCACTTATGAATGTACACAATAAATAAGTTACAGTAGTACTCATTTCACCTGACTGGCAAATGGGACTGTGGAACAAAAAAGGTTAAGAACCCCTGATCCAAGTTAAATATTTTAAATATTTGAAATAAAACATTTTATTAAAATAGATTGCTATTCTCAGTAGTAATCAGTTGCACATAGCCTCCATAAAATTTTAGCATGTTTCTTTGATAGATAAATAATTTTACAGCTTGTTGCTAATGTGTATTTGAAGTGACCTTGGGTGTCAAATTTGAATGGCCAAGTTTTCTTGGAGTAGGAAATTCAAAGGTAGAGAAACCTGAACACGTGCTCTGGTTTCAGTGGTGCACTATCTTGAATAAATATTGATAATGACTCCAGGACTGCAAATGCTTTATCAGTCCCAGAGGCTTAGTCACCTCACACCAGCTGCAGGAAGTTGACTATATTCATTAATATCCTTCAGTGGGGTCACAGGTACAGGAAAAGGAGTCCCAGGGGGATAACGAGGGAAATAAAAGCCAAGAACATGGAGTTTTGTGTAGTATCGGAAGGCTGCAGGTTCATAAAGTTCTCAGTATCGTAAGTGTGAAAGTAAATTGAAAGTCAAGTCTACTGAATGGAACACTTTGTTATTTGATTCTTTCCCATTTCTATTCTATCAAGGCTAAATAGCACCTGTTCTGAGAAACTATTGTTTTTCATTTGTCTCCTCTTTCTTTCTACTCTATCCTTTTAGTTACAACATATACACACATACACACACACAACAAGCAACTAATTTTTCTGGCTTGATTATTTTATTTTGTTTTGTGCTGGTAGAAATCGGAATGAAAACGGGTTGCATTCTTTTATGACACTTGCCCTGTCAAGATGTTTCTCAGAGTTGAACTTAAAGGATTCAAGTGAGCTGTGCTGAAGTGATCCCTGAGGGGAAAAAAACCAAATCCTTGGAAAAGCTGGGTACATAGCCTCAAGCATTGAGACCTCCTTATCCAGCCTCACCCTGTTTACATATTTCAGGAATGAGCCCCAATCTTCATCCCCACACAGCCTTCCCTGGTGATTTGAGCAAGCCTTATTAACAGTTTCATCTAACAGGCTCAGCGAGTTCAACATTTGATTATCTTTCCCTCAGGTTCCCAATCAAATCTTTTTCCTTCGTTATGCACTGACAGGAACAACACTGGGCTCAGGGTCTCCATGTGGGTAGCTTCGCGTGCGGAACGTGCAGAAAATTCAGAATCAACTATCTGGATAAATCTTGCATTCGAGGAATTTAATTGTATTATTGAAATTCAGGGCTGTGCCCCTGAGACATTGATCCTGTATTGTCAGTTTCAAATCCTGGGTGCACTAGCAGCATGATGATGTGCTCATGGAATTTGCAACTGAGATAATGAGGAATCAAAGCTTGAGACAGGATCGCTAACTGACAGAAAACAGGGGAACCAAGGCGAATCAATACCTACGGCCCGAAAGAGCCCGCCTGGCAGCAGGCAGTCTTGGCAAAGTTCCTCAGGTTCCAATTTAAGAACATGCTCAGGACTTCGGAGGGCCACAGCTGGGTGCGCAGACTAGGGTGACGCTTTTGCTTTCCAAGACACAAAGAATGTTTGCTCTTAAGCTTTGATTGCCAAAGGCAAGGCGCTCCGGCCTCAGCAGCCAAATAAAACAAAGGGGGATTAGAAGAAAACAGTAGAATACAAAATATGAAAGAAAGAAAAAAAAAGACGAAGGAAAAAGACTTGGAACAAATGCCTGTTTCTTGCTATGCAAGAAGTTGGATATGATGGCCTTTGTTGGTGAATTCGTAAACAATTTAGAAGGAAGTGAAGACACGTTTTCGTAAGAGGGATACATTTTAATCATAAAGTTGGATTTTTTTCTGAACTTTTGTTTACTTCAGAGCTGAATTAGTAAAACCCATTTTCTTTTCAGAGTGATGAAAGCAAGTTTAAGATGTTTCTTAGGCTAAGCCAAAATGAACCATTGTCCTAACTATTGCCCTTTCATTTGGTAATCCATTTCTCCTTTTTTCTTTTTCTTTTTTTTTTACACATAAGTCCTCAGAAGACTGAGCTATAATAGCAAAATCTGGGGAAAACAATCAAACAGGATAGATATTTTTAGCCAAACCTATCTCATTCCTTGACATTTACTCTGGTGGGGTAAATATTAAATTACATTGAAGTCCTTCAACTCAACAAAACATAGGTGGGGGGAGGCACATCTGCAATGCAGAAGTCTTGGTTTAGATCTGTTGCCCTGGCATAATTATGAAAAACACTCTCTCTTATTCTCTAAGTTATCTTGCTTATATGATCACCTTTAAGATGAAAAGAATTTTATCTGTTCAAAAAGTGGAGGAGTTTATTTTTACCAGATTCAAGTATCATGCCATTTGATACCATTTAAATGTAGTATCTCAATATTAGTTTGGAAGAAATATAATTTTATTCCCTCAATTTCCTCTGAATAAAGAATAAATGCCATCTAAATTACTTTAGGAAAAAAAAAACATTTATGTTTAGCTAAATTTTAGCTATTCCTAAATGACTCTTTAGCTGCTTTGTGGACTTGAGAAAATACCAGGACAAATGTTCAAAAGACCCATATATTTCATCACTGCCTGAAAAATTATTCCATTGCTCACTGGTTCCAAGTGCCAACTTTCTCTCAACATTATACTCCCCCAACAGTAGAAATGTCATATTCTAGTTTAAACACTAAGAAATCTAGCCAAATAGAGGAAACACCTTGCATTATCCAGGACTAGACCTGTAGATAAATTATGAAGTGCCAAAGTATATTTAAGTGCTTTTTGGTAAAAAGTTTTTCTAAAATAAAGACTTGATGATTGTGGCATCCCTGAACACAGTTTAAAGCTATCTAAATTATTGGAAATGAATTGATACTCTTATCGGGATATATTTTTACCTACCACCTTAAATAGATCTCATAATCAGTTTATTTGGTCATTCACATTTTTTTTTTTTTTGGCATTAGGAGCAAAAACCACAAAAGAGATGGATTTTTACTGCTACAAGACATAAGTGCATTTGCATAAAATTGGTCATTCAGTGAACTGAAGGCTAAAGCAGGTTTCTCTCAATTGTTTCTTGTTCACAATAAAATTACTTACATGGTTCTAACAAATATTCTTGGGACTTTTATGTAACAATATTCTCCCACTTCAGAATCTTTAACTACAACAAAATCCTAGAAGCAGATTCAGCTCACTCTCACAATCACTTCTATCAACTTCCACAGAGAAACATCACATTTTCTAAACTTTAGACTTTGTTACCAAAGATCATTATGCCCAATTTATCCTTTAAAGCCTACCAAAGTGAAGAATTAATATATATTCCTTTCCTGCTGAAGCAGTCAAGCCTTGGGGCTGGAAAATTGAGGTATTTCAAAATTTGGTAAATTATTTAATATGTTTACTGATCTGATGATTGGATACATGCGAAACAATTAGTCCTTGAATTGAAAGAAAAATACATTAAATGTTGATCCAAACTAGTAATTCATTCATTCATTCATTTACTTATAAATAATTACCCAATGCGCCTACTTTCCTAACTATTCTTAAACTTAGGAATTCAGCCAGGGCGGGGGGAGGGGGGGAAATGACAGGAATAAAATAGACTTTCCCTGTCCTCATTTTCATTAGATTCTACTTATTTATTTGGAAGAAAAAAAAATGCAGGCAAAATGACTCTAATTTCTCTGTTCCAACTTTCCCCTACCCCCAACCCTAAGTCATTAAAACCTAGAGCCCTTTGTTCTTTATACATGCTTCTAGGCGTCTTTACTAAATACCGTTCAAAAAAAAAACACAGCACAGATGCAATGCAAAGTTTTCAGACAGATGATAAAACCTCGTTTTGCTTTAAACTCTAATTTTTTTTAGAATTCCCTTCCAATCATTGTTCAATATTCATTGTGCTTTGAAGAAATTAATATCCCATTGCACAAATTACCCTTACTCCAAATTGACATGATTAGAAATTTTCAGCTAATCAGTAAGTGGTCTGTGGTTTGATTCCCATTCATCAGTGCTGTGAAAGGGAAGATGTCAGGGAAAGGGGAAGAGTGCTCTATTAAGCATTCCCTATCAGGAAATGAATGCTGAAATTGATTAATAATTGAGAAACGAATTAAAATTCTTTTCTTTCAGCCATATTATACAGAAGAGATTGCTATAGTTAATGAAAATTAACTATATTCTGGGTAATGAAGCAACTTAAACTTTGCAGTCTCCACTCATATCACATATTGAGGAAAAAATGCCAATTTGAATGTAATATCGTAATTTGCATTTACAATTATGAGGAAACTCATTGCTTGAACTAAGTCAGCCTATTAGGCAATAAAATTTTCAGTAATTCTAAATGTTATTAATAATCATAATAATGTTCGCTGCTTAATTTCCTTTAGTTTGACTAATATCGTTTACAAATATTTTCAAACGGACAAACAACCAACAATAAAAGTGCAATATAAGACCCATTCTTGAGTTGTTTTAAAGGGGTGCAGTACCCTGGAGGTAGGCATCAGGCCATTCATCCTACAGTCTGTATCCTTTTAATGATACCGCCTTATTTGTAATTTAATGTGTACGGTGCCACATTTATTTATGCACAGTAATTAATTTGCTGGGTTTCTACTGAATAAGACTACAGTGTATGGTGCTTTATATACACCATGATGGTTTCTCATTTAACTCTCCTTCACATATGCATGTACCTGAATTCTCAGCCATTTAAATAATCAAAAGTCATAACTCTACGCTCTGGTTGTTCTTGAGCGAGTAGACCATTTGAGGAGTAGCGACCATAAAGACTTCACAAGGAGCTCCTCTGGGGCCACACCCTTTGTTCAAGGACCATGTTCACAAGCTTGGATTACCAAAGATTCACAGAACTAAATGCCAATAAAGCCAATATCAAGTACCAGATATAAATTATTTTAGAGTCATTCTCTTCAGATTTAACTAAAATAACCAGGTTTGTAAAGGAAGTTATGCTTAATATGCACAACCATGTGATAAATCACCAGAAGTGTGTAGAAACATATGCACAAGAGCACAAAGAACCCCAAAAGTCTAAAGAGTGTTTTTCCTCCAAGAGTGCAACTATGTATTTCCTGTGTTTTTTTTAAATCTTCAATAATTTCCAAATTTTTTATGATAAATAGACATTACTTCTATCGTGGCAAAGTAACTTTTGTGTAAATACTTTTTATTTCAATTGTATTTAAAGTTTTTAGCAGTCAACTTTAAAAAGATTGACATATACTATAAGGAAAATATTATCTGAGCACTTAAGTACTAAATTGTTTCTGTGGTCACTATAATGTACATTTGCCCTCTTAAAGGGATGATTATTTTAACTAAAGTCTATGGAGGAAAAATATCATCTCTAACACTTTCATTGCTTTCAAATCTTTATAATCTTTATTGTTGTATGGGTCAAAGTTGTTTATCATCAACAGTATTGTACAAGACTTAGATTTTTTTTCCTAACTCATTAAACTATGAAGAAGCAAGCCAGATATTCTGTGACAACTTTCTAAACAGGATTCTTTCAAAATCTTTGCCAGCTCAAGGCAGCCTTTAATCCCTCCGGGATTTCCCAAGGCATTTTGGTATATTGTGGCTGTTTAGTTCCTGGAATCCATGTTTCCTTCATTTCTAGTTTATCCAGGGTTAATCTGAAGGGAGAAATACAGCAGACCCAGCCTGCTTTGTCATCTTGGCAGTCTATTTAAATGGAGATTTTGCTTTTAACACAATGCTATTTAGTTCCAGCTAAATCTTTAAATTCATTATTACTAATAATATTGGCCTCTTAGATTAGAAAAATGAGAATTGTGAAGGGTTTGTTGCCTAAAGGAATGGGTAAAAAAAAATAAAAAAAAAAAGAATATATTTAATGTAGCTATATTTCAGGTTAATTGAAAAGATATTAATTATATACAAGTACGGTTTGATTTATGATGAATATAGATTATATATTAATGTATGGTTTTCATTAGAGAAGACTGGAGTAGATATGCAGAAATGTCCCAGAAATTAAAAACATGTAAAGATGAATGTAAAGGATTTATAAAGAGAGAACACAAGCACATAAAAATAAAGAAACACAATTTAAAAAATTGAAATTAAAACAAATTAAAGCCCATGTAAATTAATAATGTGTAAGAGAGTGGATTCTATATTAATTTTGAAGAGTTGTGCAGAAATTGTTGTTATTATCCTGCTTTAGAATTCTACTTCCAACATGTAACGTGGTGCTGCCCACACCCTACATTTTCTCTGCCTCAGGCCTAATCAAAACACTTGCCCTTTATCGTCTGACCCTGCTCACCAACTTTGTTTAACCTCTCATCTCAATTGGTTCCTTCCCTTAGTATGTAAGAATGTTCAGATCCCTTCCAAGGTACCCAGTTTTGACAATCTGTCTAGCTCTGTCTTTCCATCTCTTCCCAGGCAAGCTTCCCTAATGGGACTTTATACTTTCTGTCTTCCCATCTTCATTTCTTTTCTACCTTAAATCATAGAGGTATGATTCTACTCTCACACTCAACTGGAAGCCTATTCCCTGAGATTATAAGAAACTCCTAATGGTTGGGTACAATTTGAGCCCCCTGTAATAGCTGACACTTTTGACCATACCTATCCTCTGGAAACTCCTTCACCCTTGGCTTTTATGGTGTGGTTTCTAATAGACATATAGAACCTGAAGCAAAGAAAGGAAGGAAGCAAATGGTTTGAGAAGCATTGGACTGGTAGGGAGTTGCCAATTCATGTTGGTATTGAGAAGCAGAATAGAGAATATCCAACCTCTACTTTTAAATAGTAGTTTTCTTCAGGGTTCCATTTTGAGTCTTCTTATCTTCCCACTGTTTAGACATCTTCCCAACACTGGTACCATCTTAGCATCAATCTTGGCTTATATTATTACCTGCATATTGCTGACTTCACAATCTGTGTTTCCATCATGACTTTTTTTTCTCAGGTGCAGACCCATACCCTCAATTGTTTAAAGGGTATCTCTTTCTTAAACTCAATACCACAAATTCTGAAGTTATTTTCATCATAAAACTTACTCTTTCCATATTATCTCTCTCCCAAGAAGAATGACACCACATTTACCCAATTGCCAAAATCAAAAGCCAGAATTATTCTTGACTCATCCTTGTACCATTACTTATTAAGTACAGCCAATTGATCACAATTCTTCATAGAGTATCTGCTAATGAATATTTAATTCATTCTTTACTGTACATTGTCACCATCACTGCTATGGTGAGTGTGATGAGAAGGTACATAACAGATATTATGGAGAATGATTACATGAAGAGCGTACCTAGTATGGGGATTCTACCAACTTCTTATGGAGGAAAGCATGTGTCTGTGGAGTCCTGAAGGATGAATAAGAGGTAACTGAGCAAAAGTGTTGCGCTCAAAAGAAACAACATGCAAAAAGTTTTCTAGAGGGAAAATATTAAAGAGTTGAAAAACTGAAAGAAGACAGGTGTAACTGGAGTGTGGAAAGTAGAAGAGCATAGCTTAAAATATCCTGGAGAAGTAGGATGCTGTAACATTGTGGAAAGCTTTGGAAGTCAAAATATGAATTTTTGAAAATGTGCATGTATTCAAATTGATGAAGGAAATAAAGAACTCAGGGGGTAGGCCTCAATGCATTAAGTTTATTAAAGCCTGGTACGGTTTCACAGCCTAATCTCTAACATTAGGTCATGATGAATTACGTATTCTCTAAAAAGATACAAACTTTCTCTATAACTCTCCTTCATTTTTGAACCCTCACAATTCCTCTGGCCTCTATCCATTACATGATTCTAAAGCTGTTTCTACATTTTAGGTATTTTTAATAGTGGCACCCCACTTTCTGGTACCAAAAAAACCCTGTTTTAGTTTCCGGCTGCTAAAACAAATATCACGCAATGGGAATTTGTTGGTTCATGGTTTTGAGGCTAGGAGATATGGCATGTTGTGAGGGTTCAAAAATGAAGTAGAGTTATAAAGAAAGTTTGTATCTTCTTAAAGAATACATAATTCATCATGACCAGAATGTTGGTAGAAATATGGATTTTAAAGGCACTTTAAGCACTGCCTTAGAAAGAAATGATAAATTTGTTATTGGAAGCTGGAGGAAAGGTGACCCTTGCTTTAAAGTGGCAGAGAATTTGAAGAAACCACGTTCTGATGTTAGATGGAAGGTAGGTAGAACTTGCAAACAATGAACTTAGATATTTAGCTGAGGAGATTTTCAAACCAAGCATGGAAGTTGCAGCCTGGCTTTTCCTTGCAGTTTATAGGAAACTATTAGAGATAAGTTAGGGATAAGTTGAGACCTGAATTCTTAAGCACAAAGAAACCAGAAATTGATGATTTGGAAAATTCTGAGCCTATTCACATAATGTGCTCTCAGATAGGACCAGAAGTGCCTCCATCAAGGAACTCCCTGAGCTTCTGGAAAGTGAGCCCCTAGAGAATAGGACCCTGTGTGAAGGTTTAAGTGAACATGAATCCATCCAGTCATTTCAATAGAAGTCATGACTGGAGATTCAGTTATGCAGGAAGGATCTGTAGAAAGTTCTATTGTCTAATAGTTTGGACCCATGGATTGCATGCAAAGCCAACAAGTTTTTTTGCAAAATTTGTAGAAGTAGAACACCTGCCAGCATGGACTGAAAAGGACAGAGAAGGGATGAATTGAAGGAAGAATGACCATAGAGGCCAAGGTCTGCCTGAAGAGATCTTGGGCTGAGAGAGTAGGCACACCCATGTTAATGGTAAGGGCACAAGCAATCTGTCCCAGTGCTTCGATAGGGTGAGCCTTGTTTCCCGTTGTTCAGGGAGACTGATACCACCATAATGCTTCAGAGCTAATGGGGCCTATGTCCCAGGGTTCATGGAGAACCTGGCCACTATCTTGATGCTTGGAGAATGTGGGGCCTTTACCCCAGTATTTGGGGAAAGCATGAAAACTGCACAAATACTTAGAAGGGGTGGGGTTGCCACTCCATCAGGTCCAGAGAACAAAACATGGATCCAGAAATAACTCTCAAACCTTGAAATTTAATGGAGCTTGCCTTGCAGGGTGTATTAGTTTGCCAAAGGGGTGCTGATGCAAAGTACCAGAAAACTGTTGGCTTTTATAAAGGGTATTTATTTGGGGTAAAATCTTACAGCTACAAGGCCCTAAAGAGTCCAACTCAAGGTTGCTTTCTCATCAGTCAGTTGCCAGGTGTTGAAGCAAGATGGTTGCTGATCTCTGCAAGAATTCAGCCTTCCCTCTGGGCTTCCTTTCTCTCAGCTGTAGGCTGGCATAGGGCTTGTCTCTCAGGACTTCCTCTCTCTCCTGGCATAGGGCTTATTTCTTTCTGGGCCTTCTATATCAGTCTTGGCTCTTTTCCCAAGGTCAGCTGCAAACTATCAGGCAAATGGCTCATCTCTTCCCCAGATTCCCAGATCAAAAATGACAGAGCTATCTCTCTTTTCCTGTGTGTCTCCTTGAGTGAGTGTCCATTTATATCAGCCCACTAAGGGGGTGAGGACTCAACCTGAGTCACGCCTTACTGACTTACTGGTTGAATCAAAGCCCTAAATTGAATATATCAAGTAAACTTAATCTAGGTCCCTCATTGAATTTAATACAATCAAAGTGTATCACACCCAGAGGAATAGATTACTTTACAAACATGATCTTTCTCTTTTTGGGATTCACAAAAATAATCTTAAACTGTCACTTTGGGTTTTAGAATTGTTTGGGACCTGTCACCTGTTTTCATTCCAATTCCTCCCTTCTCAAATTGGAATATTTATCCTATGCCTGTGGCTCCATTGTATATTGGAAGCAGATAACTTATTTTCTAGGTTTCAAAGATCCAGTTTTGATGAGACTTTATACTTAGCATCATTACTAAAATGATTTCAGGCTTTTGAGATGTTGTGATGGAATGAATGTATTTTGCAAGTGGAAAGAACATGTCTTTTTTGGTTGAGAGGGCAGACTATCGTGGCCTGGTACTTTGTATGACAGAAAAGCATGTTCTTAATCTCAATCCATTCCTGTGGGTGTGAACCCATTGTAAACAAGACCTTTTGATGCATTTACTTAAGTTAAGGTGTATTCCAGTGGATGGGTTTTAATCCTATTATTGGAGTCCTTTACAAGCAGAATGAAATTTAGACACATGGAGGGGAAACCATGGCAAGAAGCCAGAAGTCAACATTGAAACCCAGAGACCAGGAGAAACCAGGAGAAGCCGCCATGTGTCTTGTTGTGTGATAGAAAACCCAAAGACCAAGGACTGCCAGCAGCCAGCCCCAGAATGCCATTGTCTTCTGGGGGAAAGTATTGCCCTGATGACTGATTGCTTTTGGACTTTTAGCCTCAAAACTGTGAGCCTATAAATTCCTGTTTAAACCAACCCATTGCATATTTGTTTTAGCAGTCAGGAAACAAAAACACCATCCAACAGAAAAGAGGTGATCTGAACAAAGGGGCACACTTTGTTGACTACCTGACTCCAAATAATACAATGTATCTTTTTGCTCCAAATACCTACATATATTGAAGATTTTAAAAATTGGATTATAAGTCATGCATTTCTCTTATTATGGAATATCTTTTCATTTAAAATTTGCACAAAAATTCTTAAAACTCAGTATATTGTGACTATTTATCTTATTTTCCTTCTAAGAGATAGGATGGAAAAGTCTGAACTTTCAGATTGCTGAAGACTAGGGCAAGTCACCTACATGCCAGAAGTTTCACTTCTCTTTATTTATTCTCTTCCAAAATAAGAGTTGAAGAAGATAAGTACCAAGCTCTCTTTGAGGTCTGAAATTCTAACTCTAAATAAACCATAAACATGGGAATAGATGAAATAATCCTGAAAAGCTTATTTTCAATCCTATTCTAAATGCCTTAGAAATGAAGTGGGTAGTCAAGAAACATTATCATTACATGTTTCCAAGTACATCAACATTTACTCATGGAGAACAGTGTTTGAATGCTTGGCAACAAATCTAGATCTGCTATTACCAGGATACTCACTTGACTGCTGAAATTTCATCTCCAGAAAAGTCTTATGTAAATAGATAGCAGATATGTTCCAAATTAATGCATTGTAGCAATTCATCTGATTCCCAAAAGAAATTACATATAATACACACCCACACACACACAAGCAAACAATACTTGTTAGAGGAGAGAATATAAGTACTTTCAAAAACAAATGAGATAGGAAGAATAGTAGTGACATGAAAAAAATGAATAATGGAGGGAAAAAGTACATTGTCCTAATTTTTACATCTTAATTTAAAATACTAATTTCTGACTTTACTCTCAATATTCTTTTATCACCTTTTGTCTTCAACTTAACACTGTCCAGTGGAGAATTATTCATCTCCTACAGGATCCTAAGCCTTAATTAATAGAGGAGCTAGCCAAAGGGATGAAGCTAGAGATATCAAAAGTAATTACAATTTAATGAAACAAGGATGAACAAATTACCACAAACCCCAGTAACCTAGTAAGTGACTTGAAATAAAATTTTGAGCATCAAATTGGTAACTTCTCTTTTTTCCTACCTCTCACGCCAAAATTCCATTTCCTCTGATTCTTTCCCACTTCATTCTCTTCTTAATTTGGAGAATGTGTGAAATGGCTATAGCCATGATTATAAATGAAAATAATAAAAATAGTCATGCATTTCAACCTCAACATGAGCTCACATATTCACATATAACCATGAGGTGTTGGTTTCAGGGAGAAATTAAAATGCAACTTCAGTGAAGTAATTTACTGTCAAAGTCAACACAAAAGACATGTTTGGATGGAGATTTAATTTTATTTCATTTATACTATAATCTTTTCTGAATATTTAGTGTATTTTGTGGCCTATGTGGACCTGATGAATGTCTCCTAAACCCAGTTTCTAGGGTAGTCTTTAGAGCACAGAATCACTGCTGCAGATCTCAGTGACAGAAATTCAGCCTCAGAAAATGTTTGGAATACAGGGAATGTTTACAGCTCTGTGCTGTTTATTTTGACAAACACAATCTCTTTTTACACTGCAGGAGGGAATGAAAAGGGGACAAAAAATAATCTTTGTTTTAAGTCAGTTGCTATGAAATGTTAAGAACTGGAAAGGGAAAATTAACTCGCATCTCTCTCCTGAGAAGCAGCAGCAGGGTAAAATTAACTGGAAAGGCAATCACTGTCCTAGTCATACTTCTACCGGGGCTGAAATGAAGACCGTGCCACAGTCCATCTCAAGTCCCTCTTCCAGGAATGCAGAATCTCTGGCACCAGCTAAAATGTCTAACTGTATTGTGTGCTACAATGCCTTTCAATGTGGGGAGAGACTAGGGGCATAGGCAAGCAAAATCCAGCCAATTCAGTGCAGGACATGGTGCTCTTTATCACAAAACTGAATATCAGTACATAAATGAGTTCCCTCTCTCAGCAAGCACGAGGCCAATTTAATCTTTCATTTTCTAACATCTACAGTACATTGGCCCTGAGAATGTATTGCCTTTTGCAGATAAGGAAACTGAGGCAATTAACTAAGTGTTTAAATTTTATTCCAAGTTTCTCAACTTTCTAATGACTAATAATCTAAGTAACTATTTTGAATCACCATTGCCAAATGAACAAAGTTATTTAGTCATGCAGCAATATTTCTTACGAAAGCTGGTAAGGTTAGGAAATATATTGAAGGTAGCCTGCTCTAACTGCATCCTTGAAGAATTATATTTATTAGATAGATAAATGATGCTACATTGTGCAGGCTTGACAACAGTGGGAGGGAGAATCAAGTTTGACCTATTAAGAAAGGTACTCAATAAATACAATACATGAAATACAAGAGTAACAAAATGAAAATACATGTGTCTATAGAAATGTGTTATGACTAGGAAGGAAGCTGTAGTGATGCTGAAAAAAGACAGTTGACGTACTCTATTAATAACCTCTTTAAAAACAGGAGATTATTTAGGAATGAATATTAAATTCACTTAAAGAAGACTTTAGACATCAAGAAGAAAACAATACATACAGCTTCCATGGTGTAAGTATAAGTAAAAGACATTAAATAAAGAATTTAAGACCAAATCTAAAATATTATATACCTATACATATTAAGCCCCCAAAATACACACATATATATACATACACATTTACTTTTAACAAAGATTTTTAATGAATAAATTGCTATATCAATGGGAAAAGTATATCATCCAAAGCAGCCTAGGTATCAAGTGATCTCAACCAGTCTGAGTAAAGTCGGTTGGTGTGGACCTGTAGTGAAACTCAGAAAATCTTGGACATATTCTCTGTCCTCAAAATTTGAAATTAAGATACCAAAATATCAAGTCTGTCGGATAATGGTATAGCCTCAAACTGAATGATCACGTATTAAAGACAAAGCTAAAGTCATGGTCAGCCACTGCCTTGTACAAGATGAAGTTGTGGGAAACAAAGGAAGTCTTACTGCAGAGGTGAGACAAGGGGAAAAGAGCTAATAGAGAAGTAAAGGAAGGGGCCATGTGGCTCCATGAAATAGGGAGGATGTAGCTTCACTTCCTCTAGTCTGTCTATAGCGTAGCTAAACTTCATTCTCTGCCTTTAGTGCACCTGGGAATTAACTGCCATTTGCTTACAATAAGCATTTTTTTCATAAGCCATTTAAAATTTCATTTTCTTTGGAAACAAATATGCCATGCCTATAACATGGTTACATCCTTCTTTTAATGTTTTCAGCATCCATAGCTACACCACCTTGATGCATTCTAGCTCTTTCATGTCAGCTCTCATTGATTTTAAGTGTTTTAAGATAAAGAATTATGCCTTCTGTATTTGCACATATACTACAGATACTAGCATAGTTTTAGGGAAACTATTGGCATAATAAATACAGATTCCTTTGACCAATATTCCATTGTCCACTTTTTCAGTCAAATGTGGTTGTTGAGTCTGAGGAAAATATTCTAAGCATAAGCATAAGCACTCTCCCAATCCAAAAATTCCTCTAAAAGACACGTGATACTTGGGACTGAATGAATTTGAAAGTCTATTAGCTTGTACCCTTATTGCTTCATTCTAATGGCATCTTTACACGTGTGTCTTACAACCAAGAGTTCACGACAGAAGAGGCTAAGTTACTCTAAGAAAGTCTAGAGATGTAGACAAGTGCAAGAACTTCTGAAACTGTGGAAAAGCTTTATAATTTTGCCATATATCTTGTTTTAATTTATTTCTTTTTCTTCATGGAACTCAAAGATGAAATAGCAGGGCTCTTGAGGGCTCTGGAGACACGCATGTCCTATGGTCAGGGTGGATAGCTCCAGAGTTTGGTGCCTTGCCAGTGAACCCTACTTTGGAGTTTGTGCTCCTGAGAGTGACAGAGTTGGACTCAATTATGTCTTCCCTGCACATGGCTCATCTGTCCTTTCTTTTCAAACCTATACTTGGTGCTGGAGTTTGTAGGTGTACATCCAGAGACTCAAGTCTTTGGGCTGTCCATATGCCAGCTGGGCCTGGAAACTCGGTGGAGCTGCAACTCCTATTCTACAGCTCATTGTACTTACCCAGGACTACTGGCAGGGAGATAATGATGGACAATGGCCGTCCCAGGGAACGGAGAGAGTCTGCAGCTGCAGGTAAGATAGTCTCATCCATCTTCCCCATGGGATATAAGCCCCCTCTCAATTGGAGGTAGAGTGGACGTCGCCATCCCAGACTCCTCAGGATTGGGGGAAGAGCTATGGACTAGAATGGTCTTACTGATATTCTACTATAGACATATTGTGATTGAAGCAATGAAAGAAATTACAACATTGATATGGAGCCAGTGGCCACTGGAGGCTCTGGGGGCAGGGAGAGGGAAAAGCAGTTGTAATACAGGAGCTTTTTCAGGACTTGGGAATTATCCTGAACGACACTGCAACAACAGATATAGGTCATCTTCTATCATTACATAACATGCAAAACTGTGTGAGAGAGAGTGTGGTCTACAATGTGAACTACATACAGTCCATGCTTAATGGCAAAGCCCCAGGATGTGTTTATCAATTGCAATTAATGTGCCACACTAATGAAGGGTGTTTATGTGGGAGGATGTGGGAGGTTGTGGGAGGTGTTGGAGGTGGGGCATATGGGAATCCCTGTATTTTTTGTGTAACATTTACACAAAATGTTACACTAAGTATCTTTTTAAAAATGAAAAAATAAAATAAAGGCAAAAGAGTCTGTGTGTTTTTCTTCAGAGATGAAAAGGAAGCTGTGGTGCTGGAAAGATCAACACTTTTTTGAAGTCAAATTTTATAGAAAGAGGAACTCCAAAATACAGATGAAGTGGTAGTTGAGAAGGAAGGAAAGAAGGAAGAAAAGAAGGAGGGGAGGGGAGGGGAAGAGAGGAGGGAGGGAGATACAGACAGACAGCAGATGCTGACTCTCAGAAGCTTCCAACAGTCCAGGTTTCATCAAGGTTGTCATGATGGTCACAAGTTCCAGGAAGTTCAGGTGAGCCCCTTGCCCCTTGCTCGGCCAGAGAGAGAGAACAATTTTTATTATTAGAGAAATTTTAGATATTTAGTTTACAAATCCTTCTTATGAGAGAACACTGTGGGACACTCATACATTTCTTTCTAGAATTACATAATGTACATTCAAAATATGATTGACAATGCCATAGTATAAGATATATTTTTAATTTTTAAGCAGAACACTGATTCATGTGTTTCTGAGTAAAATATCTACATTAAATTCAAGTTATGAATGATAATTAAAGGCCAGAATCTTCTACTTATGTATATAACATGGAGCATCTTTTATGCTGCCATTATGGGGATAGAGTCTGGAAAAAAGCTAGGAGTGATGATTCTACTATGGGTAAAAACTACCTCACATCACAGAAAGCCAAATTTATAGCATATTTATTAGCTTTCCTGAAGGATAATCCATAAAGAACATCCATATACATGAGAGAAAGATTTTACAATTTACATTTATCACATAACGCAAGTGTCCAAAATTGATCCATTAAAATGTTTAAGAAGCATGGCTTTATTCGAGGGGAATGCTGTGCTTAACTCCTATTGTTTCCCTGAGGTGTGGGATTTTCCATAGTCACTCCTGGCCAACACCCTTACATCTTGTTCCTCCCATGGAGGTTGAGGGAGGGGTCAATTGGTTGAAGGTAATAGATGTTGGTCCACTTCCTTCTGAGACAAGTTAACATGCTAAAAATCCTCGGCACAAAGACTTCCTTTTTTCTCCTCACCTGCACCAGCAAATGGCAGTGGCCTGGGCAGGTGTTGCTACTCTAGTGACTCAAATTTATCTACGGGAAGGTTGTGCCAGTTATGGCAGGAGAGGGACAGGCTAGTGTCAGCACTCACCCTAATGTCCTCCAGTCTCTGCTTTATTGGAAGTCATGCTTAAGCTTGGATAATCCATCTGCTGACCTGTTTTCCTTATGTCACAAGTTTTCTCAATTCATCAGGGAAGGGGCATTTTTAAAATTTGAACCTGTAGATAGTCTTAACAGTCCATAGTATAAAGCCAGGTGTATGCTTATATTAATTTGAAAATGCAATTTTGAATTACAAATTAAATTCCAGAAAATAAACTCAGCAATCTATAGAAAGAAACAATGTACTGATCTCCTGTAAAGACACTGCCTAGTTACTCTAACATGATTTCAAAATCATTGGGAGAATAATTTTATTGGGATAGATTTTTTTTTTTAAATAGCATTTTCTGCACAACGATTGGAGATTAAGAAATAGATATTCTATAACATTTGGTGCACTCAAACATAAAGCTACATTTAAGTCTGGAATAATGAATTCAATTAATAATTAAAGGATTATGTTGATAGGGAAGGTGTATATAAAGCAGTAAATTACTTTTTCGGGTGATTAAACATCTAAATGATGCTTCACACCGAAGAAAAAGGAAAGCTTATTGTGACTATATTCCTTAGTCTGAATAATATTCATCTAACACAATAAGAACATAATTCAATGAAATTAAAATAGCAGAAGAGGGAGGGAAGTTGCTCAGAGGCTGGCCTGACTGCTTTCTTCAAGTTACCAGGATATCCCAGCGACTGCAAGTAAGAGGTTAAGTGAAGAAAGAAGTGAGGGCTGGTGTGAAAATGGAATAATTATTTGAGGCTGGATTAAAGAAGCGAATAATTTTCAGTCAAAATGAACTGTATAGAAGGACTGTGATATAATTAGACATTTATAAAGCCAATAAGAATTTCAGGGTCATTCGTGAGTGGGACAGTGTTTGAATTTTATAAACTAGCATTGGCTAAATCCTTCCCTTCACATAGAGCAGCAATTATTCTCCCATACGCCTTCACAGGATACGAATTGGACAGTGTACAAGTAATTACTTATGAATGGGAATGTGCTGCTCAGTGATGAAATGTTTTCACAGAAAAAGAATGAAGTAAATGGAAAAGGTATTCTCATCAACTTTGAATAGATATATCCAAAGATAATGTGCATACCACAAAAGCTCTGAAAAGAGGTGTTTCAGTAATGTGATCAGAAAGGGCCGTTTACAGCAGAAGTTTTTCTTAGTTCTTTTTAATGTGACATGTAAGGAAATTATATAGAACAAACAATAGGTACACATTACAGCTTTTCAAGGCTGTATGGATACTTGAATAAATACACTTTAGTAATTTTAAGACTTTGATTTTTTAAAATTCCTGTAGCTGGAAATTTATACTTCCCCTAATACCTTCACCCTCATACCTAACTTAAATTAAACAATGAATTTCTTCCAGTGTCTACAATGGTCTTCTTTAATATATGCTCAATTTCATTACAGTAATTTCCTTGAAAATTACCTACATATTTTCAGAAAAATCAATACAGATAGATATTTTTTTTTTAAATATCATTATTTGACCATATTTGGTCAGCCATCCTCGTTTTATTTTCATTTCTTTATCCTTTGTGGTCTCTCTTCTCACATCCTGTTGAACCTGTAATTTCACAATTCTCAGGTACCGTGGTCTTAGAGAAGCACAGCCACTCTCAGCACAGGGAAAGCATTTTGTATTTTGAAACCTTTCTGACAGAATGACATGATATGTTCAAGAATTAAAATGAGTCCTGCACTGGCCCTAACCCTGTGTACTCCTTTCAACGAAACACAAATGCACATCACCATCCAGAAGATAAGATATTTTCTTCATTTAAGGTTCTATGCCACAAAATTGTTTAAACTTTTGATTATTTGGTATACCACTTCAAGAGTGTGCTGTATACATACTTCAGGAATATACCCCAGTTTCAGTCGCTCTCTTTCTCAGAGTTTTGCTTGTTACTTCAATGAAAGAACAACTTTATCATTTGAAAAGGGGTGGAATCTCCAGAAATACTGCCACATATTGAAAGTCCTATTAGGGTAGACCAGCAGATCTGAACTCGGTCTTTACAATCAGACAAATTTTCTACAGTTTGTGACTCTATCCTTCTCAAGCTAAATGACCTTGGGCAATTTAATCTTTCTTAGCCTCTGGAGATTGTTGTGGGAATTAAATGAGATATCAATAAATACTTAATCAGGATTTAGCAACTACCCGCCCCCCAGCTTCCACATTCTCTCCTGGGAGCAGCAGGAATGCCACATGAACTATTAAAGTATGTTAAATCATGTGCTATTGCTGTATTCACAACAAATGTCTCTGATTTTGTTGTCAGGTATATTCTGTGCAATCTGATTCCATGATGAAGTGTAAAAGCTTGTAAATGATTGTTTTCTTAATAACAGATTAGAGAGGTCAGAAGGTATAGGTATAAGAAAGATGCTTTCAAAATATATCTTTGAGTGGTAATGGAAGGGGTTGAGTTACAACTCCTGAGCTGGGAACTGCCCACAGCCCTGCCTGTCTAAGGGAAAGTGTCACACAACTGAGGTGAATATCATTTTTCTGCATGTATTACATTTAAAAGATTGGAAAATACTCCTCCAAAGGATTAACCTGGAATTTCCTAATTTTTTAATTATGGAAAATATGAGAAGAATATTTCAGCACAAGAAGTGACCCAAAGAGAATCCAAAGGTAGGCAATCCAGAAAGTCAGCTCTCTATTACTTGTCTTTTACAGTTTTCATGTGAATTTGTATTTAGAAATATTCTGAGCAGTAGAAGGAAGTTTAAGGCAAATCAGTATATCAGGTTATGCAGCGCCCTTCACAAGCAGCCTATGCTCACTCAACAAATATTTATTGAGCCTCTTCTATGAGCCAGGCATTGTTCTATTCTGAATGCTAGTGATACAGCATAAACAAAACTAACATCCCGATGCTCTTACAGAACGTTTACATGTATATATATATACTTACTTCACACATGCACCATGTGAAGTAAGTAACATTTCAAATTAGTGGTGAAAAGATTATTTTAAAATGGCACTAGAAATATTGGGTATCAACTGGAATAAAATAAATCTGAATTGAAACCTCATATTTCTCTCTCACACACACACAAATCCAGATGGCTCAAAGGTTTAAATGTGTAAGATGAACCAAAAATATGCTAAAAACTTCTATGAGAAATTTTCAATGATTTTTAGAATAAGAACATCTTCTGTAAATGTTAAAGACTATACAGAAGCCATAAAGTTAAGGTTTACTCACTTATCTTACATAATTTTTAAAAAAAATTTCTGCATTGGAAAGCCCATCGTCATCAAATTCAAAAGATAAAAAAATGACTAGTTCTCTTAATATTTAAATATCGATTTGAAATCAATAGGAACAATCTCAACAATGCAAAGAAAAAAAGAACAATGGACAGATTCTTTTTAGCATATCGATATATATGAAAAGATATCAGAACAGGTAGAATGGGAAACTATCAGTAAAAATATGAAAGCAAATTTCTGAAAAATATTTTTTTCACTCTATATTTAGATTGAGATTGGCTGACATTGCTTTTTGCTCTTTGATTAAGAAGAGGATATTTTACAAAAGGAAATGCTGATTAAATATTCTAAAGATTTTAGATTCAATGGACATCCTAAATTATTAATTTGATTTGGTATTCAGTTTAAATTATAAGTAATGTTCTCATTGAACTCACAGTAAATATATGTGGATTTACTTTTTAAATATTATTATTTTAAAATATATATTATACCAGCAAAATGTGGGTTTATATAACTGAGTAGTAGCCATGAAGGAGGAAAATCTTCAGCATAAGAACATATTGACATCCGTCCCCATCCCTATCAGGTGTGTATTGTAACTACAGCCTGTATTTGCTTTGCATATTATATAAAAACATACACACATACACACACAAGGAATTTATGTTATATTTATCTACAGAAAAATGGAAACACATTTTCAACGGGGTTTCCAGGCTTTTAGTGAAACACAAAACTATGATTTTGATTAGCTGCATTACATTTAAAATAATTGTGTTTTATAGAGTACCTCTTTATCTACAAAGACAACAAAATAGCAGTGTTGGTTAGTATTTCTAAATTCATTTTGCCAGTGTAGATTTTACTCTCCTAATTAATAAAAAAAAAATTCTAAGTGAATAAAAATCATGTGACAACAAAGTTTCTGGACCAAAGAAGTTGGTTTCTAACTGAGACATAAATATGTACCAAGCAACATCTCAAAAATCAAAGGTACAGGCAGTTCTTATGAAAGATGGCAAACTTAAAAAAGTTTATACTCATCCTAGATCAGATTTTATAAAACTTAAAGAATTCAATGAACTATTTTTACTGCAATATTTCAAAAATGAAAATGCCTAGAGTTTGAAAATCTTAAATTATATATATGTCCTGCATTTTATTACATTCCCCATAATGGTTTACATAAGTAACCTTGCAAATAATTGAAATGGGCAAGCCTCTTGATTTATCCATGATTCTTTCTAATACAAGTGACAAAATCCCAATTTGAACTAGCTTAAGAGGGTAAAAAACAGGAGAAAAAGAAAAGGAATCTATTGGACATATATTCAGAAAGAATTGAAACCAGGTACTGAAAAAATTCATCAATTTATCTTCCCCCAAGTCAGTTTGACAAGACTTTTTCTATATCATGGCCCTCAGCAGCTCCATTCTATCTTTGACCCATTTCAGCCTCCCATTTTATGCTTCCTATTCCTTTTCCTCTGCTCTTCCTCCTGAAATTCATCTATTGCCTCTGAAACCCCTCTGAAATTAAGGTAATTGTTTTTCTCTTTTGGATTATTGGAAATGAGGAAATAACACCTAGTATGAATGTCTGTTATCTAGATGGAAGGCAACAGTTTTGCAATGTTTTTAATTCATAGATCACCCTAGGTACACATATTGCAAAATATATTCCTCTACTGTGCTATGGAACTCATCTTTGTTTTTGAAAACAGATGGGAAGAGATTGACTTTAGGTAGGAAGTTAGGCACATCCTCTGGTACAGCAAGAGACAGAGAGGAAGGATGCATGCCATTGTGCAAAATTCTCAGGTTTGGGTCATAGAATGAGAAACGATAATTATAAATTAATGAGACATTTCTATAGTTCATCAATGTCTTTTACTCAGATGGTACTTCTGAAACAGAGAGAACAGTATTTATTCTTCTAACTCATTACTAACGTAGAAGCATTCAAATTGATCTTTGGGAAGAAAACAATAGTACAAAACTCACTTTTAGGAAGAAGACTTTAAAAGGTAATTTTTTGTTAAGTACTGATGGTAGCATTTGAGGATTATGACGATCTACATAGCAGAAAGGCATTCATTGGAATAACATTTGAGTGTTGTTTGAATTCAAATTCTATTCATTTGAGTCAATTCTTGATTTTCTTTATTGTTCTTTATTTTTAAGCAGAGTATTCTAAAATGTCCACATAATCTTTGAAGCACTTTGTTTGGCTTGGAAAGGTACAAAAGCTTTTAAAATAAAACACAAATAGCTTGGGTGATTTCACAAGAATATTTACTGGTAGAAGATCTATTTGCAGAAAGGTTCAGCTTTGTCATTTCCTTCAGATTAAAATAAAATGTAATTGTGTAAGGTAGAATTTGTCATCACTTAAAAATTAAATTTTCTTTGTTCCTTATTAGGCATTCATTTCTTCCCCCTCCCCCCATCCTTATTATTCCAATTTCATGCAGGAACATTTGCGATTTTTATTAAGCTATGATGTACACATCTGATAATCCCTCTACATGAGCCCATGGTGCATCCATGCATCCTTTAAATATGAATTTGAAAGTACAATCAAGTAGTTCTACATTAATAAATAATAAAGGCAACATTACTCTCTCTTCCCTATCAGTCGAACCAGTAGGAAGAAGATGAAATAAGGCCGCTGACCCAGGTGAAGGCCTAAGACGTAGAAATGAAATTATTTGAATGTTCCAAAGATGCACTTTTGTGAAGTTAGAGGTGAGAAGAGATCTTATGCCATTTGGTGTGGTTCTAGTCAGAAAAGTATTTCAGTGATGCATGGCATTTAGTACAGCACCACTGATTGAGTTACAGGAGTATGGGATATTATACCTTGGACCAAATATAAACGGATAACTTTGGCTCTCAAGTTCTCTGAGCCAAGGTTCGCATATCTATAAATTGGAGACTATAGTACTTAACTGTGGCAAACCATATTTTCTGAAAATGGCCACAGCAATATTCTGGTCCCATATGATCTTCTAGAATCTTTTTGCCTCCGATCATGAGGCAGTCTGTTTACCCTACTCTCGAACTTGGACAGGACTTTACGATTTCCTTTAGGTAGAGCAGGTACAGGCTCTTTCTGGGCACGTGAGCCTTGGGTGCCTTGAGCTGCCATGTAAGAAGCCCAGCTCCGCTGAGGCTACCATGCAAGAGAAACCATGTGGAGTCTTTCTAGACCAGGCAGTAGACAACAAGAATGAAGACGACTTAAGGCCACCATCTGACTGCAATCTCATGAGAAACCCTAAGCCAGAACTATCAACTGAGTTCATGACCCATAGAGATCATGAGAGATAAGAAATGATTATTATTGTTTTAAGCCCATATGTTTTGTGGTGATTCTTTATGCAGTCATAGATAACTAATATACTGTCATTTAGCTGATTTGTGATCATTAGAAATTATAATTTAAAACTTTGTCAGAGTAGCTTATCAATGAAAAGCAGATAATATTTATCAAAGTTACATACGATACATGCATTTACACTTCAGTCATCCATCCTCTTTTTCCAACAATTCCCAAAAATCATATGAAGAAGAATAAGTACAAGAGGAAGAGGAGGAGGAAAAGAGAAGAAAACATGAAAAAGAAGGAAAAATAATTGTTTTCTTCTGTAAAACATTTTTCTTGTCTCTAAAAATTTCAACCAAGAATAATTTTATAAAGAGTCATAAAATATTGGTGAGAAAAGGCAAAGGCCTTTTTTCTGGTGCCCTTTCTTTTTAATATACTTGGAACACCAAACTGATTAAATTAATTATGCTTCTATATCTGACATTTTTTTCACCTTTAATTCTTCATATTCCAATTCTACAAAGCTAGTGATTTTTTATGGTGAAGAATATTTTAATTATGGCAGCACAACTAAATATAATTAGTTAGGGCATTCTTAATAGTAATAATTATAAATCATAGCATTCTATATTTGAATCAGTGCTCATTTTTGGCATAATGGACCATATGCAGATGCATAAACTATAACTGATGGAATGAAATTGCCTTCCCAGCCTAGGGGTAAAGACCAGTAAATGTGTGTACTTCCTTGTCCTAGAGCTTGGTTGTGGGGGAGAAGGCGGACTTCAGAGGATATACAGACCAACACATGATGGTCTAAGCCATCTGAAACTGTTTTACATAAGAAATTGAAGGAATGAGGGGTTTTGCTCCTGGGAGTGAGGGAACAGAGAACATAGAGGATGTGGGAGAGGTGGGATTGCCAAGCAAAAATGATGGAATCATCCAATTCTTGTAAAAAGAACAAAAATACAGAGTTCTAAACTTCAATATTATATTGTTTGCATATGTGCTATGCAAGCTCCTTCCATCTCCATAACCATGCAGTAAAGTCTGCTGGATGTTCCAAATGCCAGATGGTTTCTCCTTTCGGAATATTGAAACTGGTGTGAAATGAGGCCACCTCAGGAACAAAGATAGGGAAGGGAGAAAACACACCTATTTTTAGATATAAACCCCCTTCCCTTTCCGAATGTTACTTAGTTGAATAACACAGAGGGAAATTTCCCTGGCACCTCTTTGGAGATAGTTGAACCACATTGCAAATTACAGCACTTTGACACATTTTATTAGTACTGATGCCATCTTTCCAGCTGCTAACAATGGGAAAAGCACGTTGGTTAACACTACACCACTGCATACTTCACCTCAACTTAAACCTCCTTCCAAATGATTTTGCTCCTACACAAACATAGGTCATTCTGTTTCAAATTAAGAATGGCAGACCCAAGGTCAGTTGGTAATTTCACTCAACAATACCTATAAAGTCAAGTGATTTGTGTGGAAGAAGTAGCCACAATTATTAAATCCTGCAGGAAAATACAGTGTCGGTGCTATCGTATATCTCACGGGCACTAAAATTCATGTTCTACCTGAGCTATTATAGTTTATTTTAAAACTGTAGAAACATTTTATACCTTTCCATTTTGATGGTTACTAGGAGCTACAATGCTAAATAGAAGGCAGAAGCTAAAACCTTGTTCTGAACTTAGATACTCCTAAAACCAAGTGCTAGGTCAATCATGAATGGCTAGGTGAACTTCACACAGTTACTTAACCAATCTGAGCCTTAATTTTCTCCTCTGAATTGCTAGCAATGGAAGCACCTATTCCAGGGATTGTGGTGAGGATTCAATGAGATCATCCATGTTCCAGGCCAAAAGTAAGCACTCAATAAATGCTAGCTCTTATTGCTATGTTTGTTTGCTTATTTAAAAAAAAAAATTATACACATCTACAATAATAAAAGAGCAGGTTGTAAAGCCAATTTTTCCTAATGACTAATACTGACAAGAGCCCCTTACAGTTCCAAAGTGTTCTCACATAGTGTATTTCAGTCTTTACACCAACCCTTGTCATTAGATATTCTTTTTTTTCCTTATTTTAACTTTTATTTATTTATTTTTAATATATTTTTTGTTTTTTTCTAAAGGATACTTATTTTACATAAAATGTTACATAAAAAAATATAAGGGATTCCCATATGCCCCACTTCCCACACCTCTCACTTTTCCCCACATTAACAAATTCTTTCATTAGTTTGGTATGATGAACACATTTTGGAGCATTGCCACTAATGATGGATTATAGTTTGCATTGTAGTTTACACTCTCTCCCACTCAATTCTGTAGGTTATGGCAGGATATATAAGGTCCTGTATCTGTCGTTGCAATGTCATTCAGGACAATTCCAAGTCCCAAAAGTGTCCCCATTTTACACCTCTTTTTTTCTCTCTGCACCTCCAATGGCCACTGTCTCCACATCAATGATATAATTTCTTCTATTTTTAAAATCACAATAAGTTTATAGTAGAATACCAGTAAGTCCACTCTAGTCCATATTTTATTCCCCAATCCTGAGGATTCTGGGATGGTAATGCCCCCTTCACTTCTAATTGAGAGGGGCTTCGATCCCATACAGCTGATGGATGGGACTATCTTGCTTGCAGTTGTATACTCTCACAGTTCCTTGGTATGATGGTTGTCCATCCTCACCTCCTTCTTAGTTGTCCTAGGTGAGTCCAATGAACTGGAGAGTAGATGTTGCAACTTCGCTGAGGCTCAGGGCCCAGCTGGCACATGGACAACCCAGAGATTCAAATCTCTTGGGTGAACACCTACCAATTTCAGCACCAACTGTAGGTTCAAATTGAAAGGTCAGAAGAGGTAGAGAAGTCACATCTGAGTCCAAATCTATCATACTCGGGAGCACAAACTCTGAAGTAAGGCCCACTGGCAAGGCACCAAACTCCTGAGCTATCTGCCATGACCGTAGGACCTGCATGTCTCCAGAGCCCTCAGGAGCCCCATTGTTTGGGGTAATATCTACTTTGCCAGTCTATGAGATCTTGCTGAGACGTGCATAAACGTTACCTCTGGGATGACCTCCCGACTCACTCTGAAGTCTCTTAGCCATATAAACTCATTTGTCTTTATGTTTCCCCCTTTTACTCAAGGTCTTTTTCCAGTTGTATTGTTAGTTGGTGCTTGGTAGTAATCCCTCAGTGCCAGGGAAGAGGCTCATCCCCAGGAGTCATGTCCCACCCTGGGGGGAAGGTAATGCATTTATATGATGAGTTTGGCTTAGAGAGAGGCCACATTTGAGCAACATAGAGGCTCCCAGGAGGTAATTCTTAGGTACCCTACCACACTAGGCTAATTTGCAATTTCAAGAGCAAAGGCTCATAAGCATGGTTGTCAATATCAAGGCCCATCAATTGACCATCCTCCTTCACTAGTCATTGCACCTATACTTGGTGGATTGTTGCTATTCTATTAGAAAATGTGGCAGAGCTCCCCAGGATGGGAACTCAATACTTTTTCGGTTATTGTGTGAATCTGTACCCACTGTGACAATGCCCCATGAACATCTGAACACATTTATATATCTTATATGTATGCCCAGGTGAACTTCCTCCCATGTATCCCCCATCCCTGACACCCACACCAATGATCCTCCTCTGGCACAGTTGTAACTCTTCCGTGGTCCAAAACTTCTTCAAAAATGAAGCCAAGAAAATCACCAAATACAATTAATAGGAAAATGAAATAATAATGATAGGTTTAAACATAAGAATTAAAATACATAATAATTTAGAAAAACTAAAACTAAATTAAAATTTTAAAATTGGCATATTAAAAAAATAATGAAATATATTTTAAATTTTTTTTGACGTTTTGCCTTTCATCACTGTAATATCTGTTGTCCTATATATACAGTGACATTTTCCTCCATTTCTTCCCCAGTGTCTTTCTTTTTTTTCATTTTGTCTTCAAAGAAGTTTTAGGTCACAGTAAAGTCATACAGAATATAGAGGACTCCCATATACCCAACATCTTCCCTCTTTTCCCCCTTCCCATATTAATAACCTTTGATGTGTGGATGGTACATTTGTTACAAATGATGTGTAAAAATTTAAACTTAGCTACTAGCCATGGTCAATGGTTTACATTATGGTTTGAATTTTAGACCGTACACTTTTATAAATTTTTGCTGAAATTTAACATGGCCTGTATCCAACCTTGCAAGATCAAACAGAACACTTCCATTGCCCCCTAAATACCCTCTCTCCTATCTAATCTATCCCTCCCTCCCTCTCCCCTCGGGGCCCACAGCGACAACCAGGCTTCCAACCTCCAATTTAGAGATGGCTTAAGGAACTGGTGTAACTTTCCCAAGGTGGCTCATGTGACTTTCTGAATCAAAACAAGCACCTGAAGACCAAGTTCAGTCCGCTCATTATAGCATGCTGTCACCATGATCATAGTAACTAATTACAAAACTTAAAAAAGGCATCAGGAAGTAAATTGTCTCAAAACACGTCAGTTTAAGACATCACATGCAGATTTGTAGCCCTGATATTTTGATACTGTTCTCAGGGATGCATCGGTGTAATCTCACTCACATGATTACTTTTCCTGCCCTTCCTTATGATGGCTGTGCTTACGTTCACACAGCCGGGAACAGGCTGTTTCCTTGTCCTTCCTCCACCATCAGCCTAGCTTGCTGGGGTTCTAGATACTAATTTCAGCAAAATGGCTGTTCCCCAAGGAGGACTGTGACCCACAAACTAAATGAAATGTTAACGATTGCTCTGTATCGCTTCCTTGTTCACCCTCTTTGCAGAACTTGAGCTGGAGCAATAGATTGAATTCCTAGGTGGCAAAAGATTTGCAAACTTTCTTGGATTTAAAAGACACAAAGAAAAATAAAATGCCCAGCTCCTTTCTGACTTGAGCAGTGATGCCTTTCAACTACATGTTTTGCTTTTCTTGAATTCGCTTTGTGTTGGGGTCAGCTCATTTGTGGACCTCTGTCTTCTTCACCCCATTTCATTTTCAATACTGAACTGATTTTTTCAAAAAGATTCCAAATATAGAGCAGAGTTTCAAAGGTGAAGAGTCAAGGGTACTTCAGAAATTTCGAGTAGGATAGTCAAGTAACAAAGGCACTGGAAACTACAATTAAGCAGCCTTGAAGAACTGTAAATCGTCGAGGTGGGTAGCAGCTAAAAGTGTACTCTGAGTCTTTGACTCACGGCCGCCAAGTGCTGAAGAATTTTCCACAAATGGTTTTCTGTTTCACAGGGTTATGTTGTATAAGTCTTATGCTTGCTTATGAATTTTTGCTATAATACACTTGACTCTCTGCACATCCAGAAGGATATAGATAATGCTTCTAAAACGAGGGGCTGGCTCCATGTGGCAGCCATGGACAAAGTGACTAATTGCGTACTTCTTATTTCTGATTTATTCCCTAGTGTATTTATCAATTATTTACCATTTACAGAGCAAGGCAAAGAAATTTGGAAATACCATCATAATTTCATGTGTAGAGCTACTGATACCAAATGATTCATTGCCAGGATCATCTCTCACACATATGCATTCCAAGAACCTCCCACAAAGTCTACATAAAGAGTAAAGTTTGTTGCTGTCCACAATGGCTAGAGTCATTGGAAACCTTTAAGAATATTCCAGTCCCGTTATTTCAAAAATGAATTTGTATATATTATGGCATATATATGGTCAAAGAATTTTAAATTGCAAAGGAAGTTTCTCCATTTTAGTAAATGGCACCACCCTCTACACCAAGTTTCCCGAGGCAAAAACTTAGAAGTCAATCTTGAGTCCTCTCTTTTACACATTCCATAAAATTCTGGAAGCATGTCTGTTCAGTTCTAACTCCAAAATTTATTTTTAATCTCTTTCTGTACATCTGCACTGGATGTTAGAATTGTCCAAAACTCCAGCATCATTGGCAGGGATTGCTTTAATCTGCACTTGGTTGACTTTCACTCACTACTATCCATTCTTTACCACAGCCTTCTTGCTGTTTGGAGTCTTCACTCTTTGACTCTGTCTAGTATATCCCTTGCCAAACTGGCCTTTTTTTATCTTTTTTGAATACTTGAAACCTGTTCTTGCCTAGTAAATTCTCATCATTCCTACATCTTTCTTGCCTGGCTGGCTAATTTGGCCATACAGATCTCATCACAAAGGTACTGTCTTCAGAAACTTTCCCTGGCCTTCTTTACTAAATAATGCAACACAAGTACCTGTCCATCACTGTGTTTTATTTTTGCCATTGCATTTGTTACCTGACATTATCTTTTTTTTTTTTTTTTTTTTTTTATGGGTAAAAATCAAAATTCTCACAATACATACAAACATTTGCAAAATGATATATAAATATATATGCATATATGTGTATTTGCTTACAAAAATGTTATTTATATATATATATATACATATATTTTAAGAAGTGCTTAGATTACCCAAAATATTACACGGAACCCACTGGGATTCCCATGTTGCCCACCTCCCACACCTCCCACCACCTCCCACACAAACATCTCCCACAAGTGTGGCCCACCACCCTCAATGAACTTACACATCCTGGAGCCTTGCCAATTTTGATGCAGGCTCAAAGCCTGAGAACCTCTGCTCAAGCACCTTTCTCTTTTGCAGCCTTTCTTGGGAAAAATAAGGAAAATTAGCCAACATCTCTTCTGAATTTAGGATAAATGAAAAGCCGACTTGTGGCCTAGATTGGATGAATGACTAAATATTTCTTTACTTCACATAGCACCTATGTACTCAGTAAATATTTTTTTTCTGGGACCTATAAGAAATAAATAAGAAAAGTATAAGGAGAAAGAACAGGAAAAACAAGATATACCATATTGAATTTTTATCAAAAATTCAAGGTTTAGAATCAAAGATGAAACTTTGGAGAGTGAAAAGTTTTATAATATATTAGCAAACACTTTATAAACTATTGGAAATATTTATTTTATGAAGACATGTAGAAAAAAATGGCTTACTTGTACTTCTCTAAAATTTTATTTACATTGACATTCTTACTGGTTCCCAGAAAGGCTAATTCATGAAATTTGATTGCAAGCATTACCAAAGGACTGGGTGAGTTGAGCCTGGTTTCTTAATAAGCTTTGTAAAATGCAAACATATTTGAGAATAAAAACATATTTTAATAATTAATGATCATTAATATCCTCTAATCAAGGCAGAACTTGTTACTTAAACAAATAATTATCTTTCAGAATTGAAAGGCAAATAGGAAGATAATTCATATCTTTGTTTATTTTTCCCTCTAATGTGTTTTCAAACAGGTAGTGCATGCTACATATGGGAACGTGTGCAAGTATGCAAATAGTTGCGTCTATCTGCAAATGAAATGTCCTTAAGAAAAATTGTCAGGAAACAGTTACGGACATTCCACCACATGAGGACTGTAACCCAGAGTTCAAAAGTATCTGGCTTACAGGATTTGTTCTCTTTTTTTGCTTCCTTAACTTGTGGAAGCCATTTCTAACAACCTGAATTTTCACACGTGTTGACTCAATGGGGACAACTTCACACTTGCCCAGCTCTTTCATCATGTCAGATATCTTAGTTTTGAATGAGACTTAACATGTATTCCATATTTCAGCAGAGCCACTAAGCTAAACACTGTTTGATTTGGGAGCAGCATGTTGTGATGGGAAGAATGTACCTTACGAGGTCAAACAGATTTTTATTCCTAAATCTGCCACTTGCTGGCTGTGTGACTGGAGAATTTCCCCTCTGTGAGCCTGAGCTTCTTCATCTGTGAGTCACTAATCTCAGAAGATTAATACAAAAGTTAAAGGAGCTGGTGAAGAAGCGTAGACGTGCCTAACACAACGTCTCACACAGAGGGGTCAATCTGCTCCTCTCTAGTCTCAGTTCTGACACTTATTAGCAACGAAACTTTGTCAACTCATTAATTGGGTGTGGATTCCAATTTTCCACTTCTAATAATGGCATATCAGCCTACATATTCTTAAAAGGACTTATGAGGTAAGAATTCTAAGAGTCTTATATTTAAGAGTAAACAGACCAATCACTCATGTGGGAATATGTTTGCTCCTACATCTCATAATCCCTTCCATGATCACATCTCTGTTTTCCTTTATCTTATCTTTGCTGCCCCATTATAAGTGCTAAAATTGAATAGGGTTTCCTTGGGAAAGCTCCAATTTTCTTTCAGATGTTATACTGAGTGCTGAGTCTGCTGGAAACTCAGTACCTACAGTAGGTTCTAATGGAGGAGGCAGTGGTCCTTGTGGCTTGCCAATTTCCTTAAAGCAACATGTACTGAAACTTTTAAATTGAATCAAGCACTATTTTTAAATGTTTTCATTCTAATATCAATCATCTGTGTTTTAAAAGGCAATGTGGGGATCAGACCATGCTGTCACCACAATGACTCAATGACTCTCGGTCTTCTCAAAGCTTCAGTGCACTGTTTCTAGATGGGGCCCCATGGACCCATGAAAAAGAGTTTCCCTCTCCATTTAAGAAATACCCTCCCCATTTAAAAGCTCTCAGCTTCAGTTATGCTTTTTCAGCACACTAGAACCTAACTTGATTCTTTCCATATTTTGTCAAGTAGGAACACAACATAGATAAAGAAATATGCAGTTGAAAATGCATTTGTATTTTAATCGAGAACTGTGTGTTCAGGAATTATCACTCATGCAAACAGAGATAGTCATCAATCATAAGTGCTCCTTTGAAGCTGCAGCAACTTATTACAGAGAAAAGAAGTATTTCTGGATTCTGAGAAATTTGCTGTCAGAAATAGTACACAGAACTCCTTTCCTTTTTTAATTTCCTGCTAGTCCCTGAAAGGAGAAATGAAGTAGGAGGGAGGGATGCTTTTATCCTTTGCTGTGGCCTGAAAATAGGAACAGACATTAATCTATAATAAATCTGTATAAATCATAACCCTGGAAATATTAGCCACCATTTTATTCTTTAAGAATAACATGGGTATAATATTATATAGTTTAGAAATGTATATGTGTGTGTGTGTGTATGTATATATAATTTGATTTATTAAAAAAACTATTTTAATTGAGACTCAGAAAGAAAGTAAAATATTTGGGATGTGAACCCAGGACCTATGACCTATGTTATTTCCATATTATACTCCCTCATTTTATTTACTATTTTAAAATATCAGAGATTGAGTTGGAATAATAAGAATTTGAGGGATTTGAATAATACTTTATTTGTATCTGTATACATATCTATACATATATACAAATATACACACACATATATACATTTTATATAAGTGTGTGGGCGTGTGGTTATATGTCTGTAGCTACTGAGCTGGACAAACAGAGAGGCAGAGCAGGTATAAATATACAGTAACAAAATTGATTTTATATCCAATATTCAAGATTTTGGCTTACCTTTGTGCAATTTTAAGATTTATGCTTAGTATCCAATATAGAGCTACTTTCCACCTCTATTTTCCACATTTAAATGATCAATTATGAGAAATGCCCAATAATTTAAACCTCCAATCATTGTGAACCAGATGTGGGACTGAAGACCATTTGCAATCTGCTTGAAAAATGTTCTTCATTTCAAATAATCTGTGAGCATCTTCATGGTGGGAACCACATTTTCTTTTTGTATGATCTCTTATAATATTAAGTATTGAGATATGTGAACAGTGGGGTCTTAGTAAAATTTGGCTGTCTGAATCTAATGGTGTAGGTCTTTAACATTCCACAGATGTTTCAGTTAACTGTCTCCATGTTCTCTCTTGTACTTTAATCTTTCAAGTGGAGAATTAAGTAGAAGAACATCTATATTGGTCTGATCTTACAAGGAAATAAGCCTACATTCACACCATCCAGAACATGCTCAGAGCCTCAACCAGTGGATGTAAGCAGGGCTGCATTCTCCCGGATGTGTATGGGAAACATATGTGAACACCAACTCCGATAGGCCTTTAAAATAGACAGTAGAGTCCAATGGTTAAGAGATATTTAGAGTTAGAGAAATCTAGGTTCATATTTGAACTTTCTGTTAGGGTCCCTGTATTAGTCAGGCAAAGGGGTGCTAATGAAAATACCAAAAATGGGTTGGTATTTATAAAGGGTATTTATTTGGGGTAGAAGTCCACAGATACCAGGCCATAAAGCGTAAGTTTCTTCTCCCACCACAGTCCATTGCCACGTGTTGGAGCAAGACAGCTGCCAACGTTTGCCAGAGTTCAAGCTTCTTGTGTTCCTCTCTTCCCAGAGCTGCATTTCTCTCTGGGCTTAGCTCCTCCACAAGGTCAACTGTAGACTATTAGGCAAATGTCTCACTTCTCTTCTCCTGGGGCCTTCTTTCC
Source organism: Tolypeutes matacus (assembly GCA_026826555.1). NCBI lineage: Eukaryota > Metazoa > Chordata > Mammalia > Cingulata > Chlamyphoridae > Tolypeutes > Tolypeutes matacus. The sequence goes on from JAKSZT010054334.1 coordinate 54,030,430, forward strand.
AACATCAAAACTCCATCATCAGAACTGCTTCTCAAAAACTGCTTCTACTCTGTTCTTTGCCTTGCCTTTTATGTTCGATTCCGCACCCACCAAGGGATGGGGCTCAACGCCCTACTGACGTGGCCCAGTCAACGCCCTAATCATAACTTAATCATGCCCAGATTAACAGATCAGTTTACAAGCATGATCCAATTATATTTTTGGAATTCATAGTTACATCAAACTGCCCAACAGCCACAGTCCCCCAAAAAGTTTTGTTGAAGTCTTCATCCCCAATACTGCAGATTGTGACCTTATTTGGAAATAAGGTCATTACAGATGAAATTCGGCAAGTTAAAATGAGGTCCTAATGGAGTAGTCTGGGACCATGATCCAATATGACTGGTGTCCTTATAATAGGCAGGAGAGAAAATGGACACGTGAAGATGGAAGCAGACATGGGAGTTATTCTGCCACAAGCCTGGCTACTGACAGAAACTGGGGGAGAGACATAGAATAGATTCGTCCCTACACACATGAGGCAGCAGGGACCTTTAACAAATTGATTTCAGACTTCTACTCTCCAGAACGGTGAGACAATAAAATTCTGTTGTTGTAAACAACCTACTGTTGTCGGTGTCGGGTTTCCAGGTTCTTGGTGACGTTGCTGAAAAGAATTTAAGGTCGCACCAAATTTTAAGCAAGCAAGTAAAGAGTTTATTGTGAAGTGAAAGAAAGAGAAAGTACACACCCCAGACAGGGGTGCTGGCATGCTCAAGAGACGAGTGCTGGGGCCCTAGGGTAGGCTTTAATAAGCTCCCCACCCACCCAAGTAAAGGAAGAGTCCTAACTATTTGCTCTCCTGATAGGTTGCTTTTCTACCTTCCTGTTGGTTTATACTATAGACCGCTCAAGTTGCTCATGTTAGCTTTTAGGGAACCAATGTGGAGGCCTTCCTGTTTGGAGTTATCCAGGGCTTGTTTTAGCCCGGGAGTTTCAAACGGGATGTTGTGACCAGGTTCTTGGCAGGATTTTCAACTGTGACAGTTACGGCTTTGTTCTGACCTGGCTGCCTTCCCTCATTTCCTATGCTAATCTGCCTCACTACTTTGTAGTACTGTTTCTTACAGCAGTTGTAGCAAACAAATACAGTTTCCATGTGATCTTGACCAATATGTCAGCCAGTGGGAATCATAATAGAACCTAACTCATTGGCTATGTTTGGTAAGGATTATAAATCAATGTAAATACAAGACTTTAATGAGTGAATGCCCATTGTCACTTTTCAATTAATTGATAGTACTTAATAATCATAGTTTTGTATTATTTATGCTTCTTTTGATATGGTTGCATGTTTGTAACCACTTAATAAATGTAAGAAGCACTGTGTTAGGTGCTAGGTGAGCAAAAGCACATGCCTATGCTCCCATGTAATTTATAGTTACTTTTTTGCATGAATATATTCATCACAGGTTTGTATTATCTATTAAAGTTTCTAATGTATTATTCCATAAACTGCATTATTCAAATAATCTCAGAAAAAAATGTAAAATTGGGGCCAGTTTTCATTCAAAGGAAAGGTAGTTAGTGCTATGAGGACCTCATTGCTTGTGCATTTTGAGGAGTTGACCTGATAACAAAGCTATTCTTCACAGAATCTCAAGGTTGGAAAGAACTGAAAGGACACCCAATTAAACAAGTTTGTGTTTGTATTTTATTTTCTTTAAATTATTCCCCCTCCACATTTTCCATCTCTTATTCTAATTGTAGTTCATTCTCTCAATTTTTTTTTTTTTTTATCACTTTCTTAACTTACTATGAGCTGAGATAAATAATTATGACTGGAAAAAATGCTGGGATGGAGATGAGAAAACCATGTAGTAAAATCTTGTTAATCCAATGCTAGTTCATTCAAAATAAAATTCAAATTGAATCAACAGTTATTCCCCAGTCAAATAGATATGGTTTTCTCATTAAAATTGTTCATTTAATACAAAGCATGCACTATGAATATTTTAAGGGGGAAATTAGGCCCAAAAAGTACCTTGCATTATTAATGAGGTAGAATGATTCCAAGGGATGCCATGAAACAGCTGTTATATGTGGACCTTTGTGATTGAGGCTGCAAGACTTGGCACATTAAATAATCATTCACTCACCTCTTCTCTTTAAAACAAATATTTTAGACCATTTCTGTAAGTGTGATGTTTTCCAGGGGAAGGACTGCCCCTATTTCTCCTGATAATGTTTTTTACGTGGTACCAGATTATTTAATTTCAATACTTAAAAATTTTTAATCCAAGAAGCTTTCTTTCAAAAATTATCTAATCTTTTGTTTCAGTGCAGAATTAGTCTTTTTTATGATCTCTCTGAATTTCTAAATTCGGAGACGTTTCCAGTGGAAATTGCTGTGCTGGTATCACTGGAGCACAAGGAGAAACCAGCTGTTAAGGATCTAAGTGTGTTTTGGGAAACTAACTGGAAGATACAGGACTGAATTTTTACGAGGCAAATTTCCTCAGCTTTTCTATCTTTGAAATGGAGCTACTGAGGATCTCTGATGTTTGTTTCCAGATTTAATACAATTATAATGTTTAAGAAACTGAGGATTATCAGACTAGAAGTGTCGTGAAATGACAAATTATCAGGATTATTTTAAATGCTCACTATATCAACTCATTATAAAAGGAAATCTTGTTTTAGTCCAAATCCCTGGGGGTGTGAACGGTATTTCTCTTTAAAAACTATTAAACACACTAAGCGCCTGCAGTACAGTAAATGTGGTTTCAGCTCTCAGGCATGACTTGAGTGGAAGATTCCCCCTCTGTCTCAGCAAGCGTAACAGTTGAGAACAATTATTCCCTGCTGTGGCCCAAGTTGAGTCAATATGACAATTCATTTGGGAGATTTGTAAATCATGAGAAAAGGTTTGCAGTATTTTATCCCCCTAAGGACCACAATGTGCTATGTCACCATGGTGATTTATGACTCCTTCTGAATTTGCCTGGGATAGATAAACCATGCGCAGTTTAAAATCCTCTACTCTTTAAATTAACCAGCATAACCATCTCTACATGATCCATTTGCAACACAGAGAGGGGTAGATTTTAAGGTTAAATCACAAAGGCATGCTAAAGCAGGATATGTGTTAGACAGTAGTAATTCATACAATGAAAACTACAGTTTTAAGGAAAGCCGATTTAACTCATAATCGGGTCATGATAGTATTAATTTTGCCATTATAATTTTATTAAAACATGCAGTCATTCAAAAAATATTTTTTTGACTATTTTCTGCTCATTTTCCTTGGTGCAAAATCTAAGATATGGCCCTAATCCTCAAAAACTGTACACTAAGAACCATTCATTTCAGCTCCATCATAACAGAAACAAAACAAAGAAAACAAACAAACATACTAGAAGCTTCTCTCTGCTTCCTTCCAGTTTTTCTCTTAGAGCAGAGCTAAGATTACTGAGCTAATAGCTAGTATACCCCATTTTATGTCAGTCAACTACAATCCTCTACTCTTTAAATATATTTCAAAAGCCAACAGAAGCAGAAAGTCAGCTGAAGTTCCCCTGGGAAAACCCAGATACTGTTCACAGTGTTAGTTAGCATCTTTTTTTTTTTTTTTTTTACCGTGAGGTCCCAGGCATTGAACCCAGGTCCCTCCATATGGGAGACAAATGCCAAATCATTTGAGCCACATCTGCCCCCTAGTTAGCATCTTTAAGAAGAGAACTTGGCCCCCTCTCAATCTGAGGCAAACGGAGCATCACCACCCCCAAATCCTCAAGGCTGAACTGTGAACAAACATAAGTGGGGAATGCAACCATGGACAAAGTAAACTTATTAGCATTGCAGTAAAGAGAGAATATGTAACGTTGCTATAAAGATAGTGTTTATCAGAGGTTCTGAGGGGAGAGGGAAGATATAATAGGTGGGACATAGGGCACTGGAATTAGGTGTAAACCACAATGTAAACTATAGACCTTGCTTAGTAGCAATGCTTCAATATTTATTCATCAACTGTAACAAATATACCTCACAATTTTAAGATGTTATTAATAGGGAGGAAATGTGGAAGGGGGAGGGGTAGTGTATATGGGAACTCCTTACTTCCACGTAACTCTTTTGTAATCTAAAATCTCTTTGAAAATAAAGTTTGTTACATTGAAAGGAAAATAAAGAGAAACAAACAAAAAGTTAATAAGTAAAAAAATTAAGGAGAGGGCTTGGAATGGTTTGTCTGTTCCTAATAAGGAAGCGAGGTACATGACATGAGTTGTGATACGGTGTGTCATAGGAACACTGGCTCAGGCAATTGACTGCTTTTTTACTGACACAGCTCAAATGGTCCAAAAGAGCAGGGGAGGAGTGCCCATTGTGGTAAGTCTTCTGGAGAAACCAAACTACTTGGATCAGGGCAACCTGCTCTGGTCAGTGTTGACCTCTTCTCATCAGAGAGGACAGACAATTCTGTGCTATTGGAGGGTGGGGTATTTCCACAACCCAAGGAAAGGAAAGGGGGCTCTGCCACTGAGAGTTCCTACCCTGGTAAGCAGAGGTGATTATCCTTTTCTTTCCTGAAACCCCAGATATTTAAACTCTCCATTGCTGATCCTCCAAGATCATAACTCTTTCAGCTTCCTGAATCTGAGCCAGAGTTCTTTCACCTTTCTTCTTGTCCTCCTGGCACTGCCCACATGACCCACCCGTGGTTCTTGACAATACTGCATTTTGCAAACATCATTTTCTTCAGGGTTAAAATGCAAATCGCATGAGAACCCAGATCTCATTTTATTCATCCTTGTATTTCCAGAGCTTAGAAAAGGACTTGGCATTTATGTGGTATTTAATGGCATAAATGATGGCTGCTCCTTCTTCTAAATTACTATACTTCTTGTACAAGATGGAGTGAGGGACTTGCTTTAGAGAGCTCCAGAATCAGAACAAAGTCCTGTGAGTGGAAGCTGTGGGGAGGCCACATTGGAGTGGACATACAGAAGAACTATCAACACATAGAATCCACCTATAACTATGCCCATCACTGGATATGTTCAGGTAGTGAATGATACTTTGGTGGAAATGTTATACAGGAGATTCGCAAAATCAAATTAGTTTGTTCTAGATGGCCTTTTTTTTCTCTCTCCTTTTCTTTTCTCTACACATGTAGCAAGAGTGCAATTATCAGCTCTTTTGTCTCATTTTTAAATAAATGAACGATGGGCCTGTTTAAATGTGACAGGGAAGGGGAACAAGGAGACAATGTATTTTGAGAATATCAATCTCCATGGTTGATTCTGTCTACTTCACACTTTTCTTTCTTAGTCTCTTTGCCCAGATTCAAACCAACCCGGCAAGTCTGTTCTCGGCTCACATTCTTAGCTCCCTGAGATCCAAATCCTTGGCACAGATCTAGCTCATCAGGATTCCAGATGGGGCTTGTGTCCCGAGATATGTTTTGAATTTCTAGGCCTTCCTCCCTTGTTTTTCTGAATCATCAGCATCTGCTTCCTTCATCATCTTCACCACTTTTACTAATTTATCAACAGGACCATCTGTCACTTTCCTATATTCTCCATATCACCAGCCCCCTGCCTCAAACCACTCCATCCCTTTAGCCCATGACCCAGCTTGCTAGAGTCAAGCGTTTTGGGCAGCTAACTGCATGAAAAAAGCTTTGGCTCAGTTCAGCCAAACTGTAGAAAAGGGAGAAACTGAATCATAGAGTAGGGATTTGGCTCAATTTAAAAACCACGAAAGCAGTGGCATCAGCAACATACTCTCCTTCGCTTTCTACTACCACAGTCGTCACCATTGCGTCTATTTTCCAGCTTTGGTTACGTTCTTGTGTCAGGCACAGGCAGAGGAAGTTGTTTTGATTTTTTTTTTAATTGTAAAAGAAACTCTTCACTCTTCCGGTTTGCACGTACCTGTCAAAAGGTCACACTCAGACACTCAAAGCTTTGCCATCTGAACTCAGAAAGCAGAACAATCCATGTAGAAGACAGAAATCAGTGCTGTATAACAAATCTTACCAATTCCGGGTCAGACAGGTGGGACAGTGAGATGACAGCGGTGTCAGCGGCCTCTTGCCACCCTGTGTTTCCAGGGTTATGCAAAAATGTAATTAAGGGGCTGTGCTGGTGTGCCTCCATCCTCAAGGTTAATTAACCACGGGAAAATGACACCTTCAGGTGTCCTGTATCATAGCAGCACTCTCAGAGAGACGCACAATTTTAAATTGACAGCCCTGACACCACCAGGCAGCACAGTTGAAACCAGCAGAGGTGAAAACAAAGACTGACATAGGTTGCTGCAATGCCGACAAAATGGAGAGGGGACATGTCACTCCTGCCCCTGGTGGAATTAACACTGAAACAGAGAACTACTCACCCTTGATCCCTCAGGGCTGAGTTTGAGCACCACACGTGCTTAGCTGCACGTGGCAAGCTGTTTTCTCTGCCCCTTCCTGCCAACACCATTCCATCACACTTTGGCTTGACATTTCTTCCTCTAACTCTTTCCCTATGTGGGCCAGCATGGGAAAAGCTAAAGCCCCTCACTCTCACTGGCTACTGAGAACTTTCAGAAGGTCCCTTACCTTCTTGTAGCCCCTTAGCTGCTCAGAGGAGGTTAATTTTCTGTCAATTTAATGGCCCCTTTCTTTATTCCATCTTTTCTTTATCCAATTTTCAAACTACATCCAGAATAGTCTGCTGTGATGGCATAGTTTCCAAGTTGCTAAAACAAATTCCCAGCTGAAACAACATGAATTTATCGGCTCACTGTTTCAGAGGGTGGAAGGCTTGGGGTCCTGGGTTGGCAGAGTTCTGGCTGGCAGGTAATCCTTGGGTTTCTTGACTCTCCCGGTCACATGGTGTTGCCCTCTCCTTCCTCTTCTGGGTTCCCATTGACACTTGGCTTCCAGCTGCTCCCCTTGGCATTCTCTCACTTTCTCTGAATTTCTTCTGCTTATAAAGGACTCCAGCACTCCAGATTAAGTGGGGCCACATCTTAATTAAAATCATCTTCAAGAGATCCTCTTAAAATGGTTTCACACTTACATCAATGACGATTAAGGACAAGAACATGTCTAAACTTGGGATATATTGCTCAAAGCACCCCATTTGGGGTCTTGTGTGACTGGGAAGAGGTACATTCCTTGAGAATAAACAGACTTTCTGGCCCTCAACATTGAGGATCTTTGGGTCTCTTCCTCCCCAGGTGTTTTCTACCTGCCCATGGACCTCTGCTACCTAATAAGGTATATTTGTTGGGAAGAGGTGGGGGTAGGGGTATTTTTTCCTAGGGTGCCTGGCACCTAACCAATGAATGCAGAATCCTGCTCAGTTTTCTCTAAGCAGGAATGCAACATGCTCTGCTCTCTCCAACCAAATCCCCTCTGCTATCAATTTGTAAACAACTCAACTCTGCCTGCATAATCTGTGAGCAAGCGATGCCAGTGCCCACTGTGCCTTCCCTGCTTCCAGCCAAGTGCACCTGCTGCCCAGGGCTCTGGCGGCTGCTGCTGCACTGCTGTCATTGTGCTCTGCCTTCACCAGCCCTGCTGCTCGCTGGGCTGGCGGCACAGCCTCGGCATGGGGAGGAATGTTTATTAGTTTTAATTGGTGGACACGGGTGGAAGGTAACATTTGGGGAGTATTGTGTGTCATTCACCCCACACCAGGTGCTGGCTGCGACAGCAGATGTAGGTGGATCAACTTAGAATACAACCTACAGGTTATTGCCTTTCCAGAATAATGCAGCTGCCGTGGCTCTCCCCTGCCTATTTGACGCAAGCTCTTACCTTTCTTTTCACCACCTCTTGTGCTTTCCTAAGTGGAGGGATTTTATTTATTTCAAAATACAATGGTCTCTTTCAAAAAAAAAATTAATCCTTTCTCCAAAAACCATAAATACATAGATTCCACAGATGCCAGTGCCTTTCTTTTTGTTTAACCCAAACGTCTCCCTGACTCTAATGTTAAAATTCCATATGTTGCAAGAACTCATGTTTCCTGGGTGATATGCTGGATATCAACTTAGGAAATATTTTTATACACAAAGAAATGTTTTACTCTCAGAATCTCCTCCTACTCAACTCTATAACTAACTTCTCACTGATAAGAAACCTCCAGGCGGCATGTTTTTCAATCTAACAGAGTTAGCTGTTACATGTTTAGCTTTATGTTGCCCCATTGCTTCTTTTCCTTCGGGGTTCAGGGTGAGAGTCAGAGGGAAGCCCCAGTGTCGTTCCAGCGGCGGCGGGCATGTGGTTGCCAGCTGCCTCCCTTTGATGCATTAGTCATGGACAATGGTACAAATCACACACACACACAAAACCCAATCTCAGGAAAACGTCATTTTTCAGGATTCCTTCCAGAATCTTGAAAGCCCATTAGCAGCACATTGCTTTCACCAGGCCGTCGGAAAGCCAAGAGCTTGGCTTGGAACTTGATGTTGCTTTGCGCTTTAATGATGCTGGTGTGTGTCCCATATAGTGTCTGCTGGGTAATACATTTATATCAGCCTCAGCTGCTGCGGGAGTGAGTGGCAAGGATACTTAGGAGCTTCAAAAGCAGAGAGTCAGAAACTGTAAGGCTCTTCTGCCACCTAGCGGTACAGCAAAACCTACACCCTTCAGGAAGTCTAACCATGTACACGGGACCTAGATGGCATTATCAACTAGTTAAACTTTGGCTTCAGTTTAATCAGAGACAATTAAAACATATACCCCATGTCCTCGAGTGTAGTAACTAAAAGTGACCTAAAAGTGCTGTTTTGATGCTGCCAGATCATTTAATGGTCAATACCTCAGCAAAAATGCTTTATGCTGATTAGTAATTATCGTGCTGCGATTGTTGATTTATTAAAAAAGTGAGCCGAGCAAATAAAATCCTTACATTGAATTTCTGCTCCAGATTCTCATTTTCTTTTTTACCATCTGTTGTTTATGTATATACTGTTTTGAAGTGGCAGGAGGGCTTGGAGTGTGGTTATTAGTGGAAAGGAGAGTATAAGTTTTGGAAAACATATAGCTGGCGTCATAGCATAGACTATACACAGCCACAGAAGTTAACACTCCTTTTAATACATTTTATAAAAGAAACTGTAATTATCGATTCCTATCTTTCTGTAGTTTTAAACGATGACACAAAATGCCTAAACATTGCAATACAAACCAATAAATTTTTAAACCATTTCCAAATCATTGCTGAATGAGTCTTCGCCATTGCTTTAACTCAAGTAAGTGTGATTGTCTAATAGAATCACTCTTTATATAATAGGAAATTGATTCCTCTTCAACAGACAATAGGGTTTGAGAAAGAATGAGGGCTCTAAAAGAATCTTAGGAACATATTCTACATAGCTGATAATATGGCCCCTTATGCATGCTCAGTGTTCAACACTAAGGAAAATCTCAATATTGCTAAAGGTAGAAATTGCAGAATCAAGTAGCTTTCTCCCTTTTAAAAAAATGTAAAATAAGAAAACAAAACCTATACATAATTTATGGATGCCCCAGGACAGTCTTAAATTATGCAGCCCACATATCCAGGAAAATTTGCTTAATGTATTCCACAGTTACTGCGTGATTCTGATCAACCTCCACCCCACACCCCCACATACTTCCTTTCAGAGAGAAGTCAGCCAGAGAAGTATGCCTGTATCCACCATGTGAGCTCATACATCTCTCTAAAGGAAATATACTGGTGAGAAGAGAAGCACAGAAGGCATTTGCTAACTAAATGCTTCTTTTATCAACTCAGAAAGCTTCTCCCTGCTCAGAAAGCTTCTCATATGTGCATAATGGGATTAGAAGCACTCTCAATAAAGTTCATTACCTTAGTGGTCCTTCTCCTCTTCATGTGAAATTAACTGTATCTCCTAGATGTGCATCTACTTAAAGCGGTAATTTAATGGCAATAACAGCTATATCTAAGAGGCTTATTTTTCCCTTGAATCTGCTTCACACTTAGAGATTGCCTCATGTTGTTTAGAATAAAACCCAGAAACGCTCTTTTCCTGCTGCTTTAGTGAAATGAAGGTAGCCACAAAGGTGAAGAAAGTTAAGAATTTTAAAAACAATAATTCTAGAAAAGAGTAATCCTACAAATGAAAACTTTAAAAATGGGGTGGAGAATAATGGACTACTCATGTAGTTGATTTTTATTAAAAATGCTCTAAAAACTTTAGTCTTTCATCTGATACTCTATTCTCATCGCCTCTTCTCTCCCCCCTCCTCTCTCTCTCACACACACAATCTTGCTCCATCTCTTTATTTTGGCAAACCATGTTTAGCTCCCCTATTTTCATACTTTCAAGGGAGATATTCTTATCCCCTGTTTTTGAGAGGGGTGCTCACTGTTGTAAATGCTAAATTTGCATCCTTCTTTGTGGACAGAGCCTGATTTGTTCTTACCACCATTTCCATCCTTCTCCCACATGATTCAGGAGAGACTGACTCTGTCAGACTCCAGCACTAAATCCCAATTTGCCTAAACTAATCATTATGATCTCATTATGTTAATTAGTAGAGGGTGGGCATGGGACCCAGTCTGTCCAATGCATTCTGAAGGGTGGAGTGGGGGTTCTGATTCTGAACACCTGAGAAGACAAAGGACACCAGGAAGAGAGAGACTTCCTTTGCACCTTTGGACATTGGCCTTTCAAGAAGTATTTCCTGGAGTTGTTGTAGCTATTTCAAATCCCTGAGAGAAAGCAACCTTCAGAATGATGGCCAAGATTAATGAAATTTGGGTCTGTGATGGCATTGGGCTGTGGGGGTCATCTCATCCCAGAGCCCCTGACCTTAAAATAAAATCAAGTCAGAGTTTTAGTGTACTTTGGCCAAAAAAATCCTAGCCTAGTCTTGCCCAGTGGCACTCCGCTGGAAATAATTCTAACCTAAGTGTGTCTCCATTCTCTTCCAATACTGACTCTGAGACCTTTACATTTTTTATATTAGTGCTTGAAATGATCCCAACTGCATTCCATTCTTCTACGTCTCACAAGTAGCCATCTATCAAATCCTATAGATTTTACTTTCTAAATACCTCTTCAATCGGCCTTTACTAATTTATTCTTACATTCACTATTTCAGTTCAAGTCCTCATGATTTTTTCTCTTTGACTAGTATAACAGCCTCATAACTCCTCCCTGTAGCTCAAATAAATCCTTCATTCTGCCTCTAATATGATCCTCGTAAATTTCAAATATAATACATCTCTTCCATGCTCAAATGCATCCCAAACTTCCACTGGGTTTAGGTTCAAAGGTAAACTTTTAGATGGTAAACAGGCTATTTCTGATTGACACATGCCTGTAAATCTAGCTTCTTTTCTCACTCCTCTCATTTTTATCTTCTGTGGTCCTGCCATATCAAAATTATAGATCTTAAATGTTATTTCTTGCCTCTGGGTCTTCGCACTTTCGTTCCTTCTACCCTGCTGCACCAATCAACTCCAAACCTAGCTTCCTTCTACTGGTGGCTGTGTTTTCAGGGATCTGAGAAGCCATCTCTCCCAACCTGAACTTCCGTTTTGTTTGCCAGTCTCGCTTCCTCCTCTGTAACGTACTGTAATTAAATCTTACCTAGCACTGAGCACACGTCCTGTCATTTTTGTTGTTGTTGTTTATTTCTCAATTTGCGCCACTAGTATATGAGTTCTTTCAGGGAATGGAGTATATCCTTCCCAATACCTTATACTATCACTAGCATTGAAAAGGTTTTCAATAAAGGCTATTTTTTGGATAGATGAATGAATGTCTAATGGCATTTCAACTTAAAGAGTAATAATTCTAAAGTCATGGAGCTGTTTATTGGCACCAATGCAAGTAAAATTAAGACCTCTTGATTCCCAGTCCAGGGAATTTCTACCACAATATACTATTTCAGACTTAGTTTATTCTGGACCTTATTGGTTAAAACTCAGAACTGTCATTTATGACAAATAGCTTCTTCCAAGGGTTTTACCAATACTTTATAGTTAGAGCTGCCTGAGGCAAATCTTTTAACCTTCCTACCATTCTCTTTCTTATTTACAAAAAAAAGGGGCAATAATATTGCTCATCTCTTTTTGCTAAATAATGATTAATGCAAGGGCCAGTGAAACCTATGTCCATGGAAATGATGAAAAGCAAGGTTAGGTCTCAAAAAAGAATATCCCCATGACCCTTTTTGGTTTGCTAACATCCTTCTGTGTATTTACGGGTATGGCTGAAGTCCTTAGAAGCAAAGGAAGTCAAATGCAGAAAAAGAAGCCATGGGGAATAACCAGATGTTGGAAGTCAATGGAAGCTGGGGAGAAAGGAGAACACAGTGCCACGAGCATTGCCATGTGACGGAAAAGCCAAGGAACCCTAAAGCTTACCAGCCAGGCTAAAGATACTGAACCCAGGTGGAAGGAACAACTCTAGCCTCTGAAAGCTTGAGCCAAATAAATTCCTGCTATTAAGCCAACCCATTTTATGGCATTTGTTTTAGCAACTGGGGAACTAAAACTCTAGGTGATAAGCATTTCTATCATGATACCTTAATGTCATTGTATTATTCAGAAATCTTCTCAAGTATGTCCTTTGGAATTTACAGTCCTGATCTTCCATCTCATGCAGGGGGATATACAACTGAGAGAAAGCTAAAAGAAAATTAGTAGTTTCACAGTTTATCTCACTGCTTTAAAAAAAAAAAAAAAAAAAACTGCTTTTATCTTCTGAGACACAAAACATGATGATATAAATTTACAGGGTACAATGTCTCATGGCTAACAGCATGCTCTCCCCACACCATGCTCTGCTGTTTCTGGTAACCCATGTGCCTCTATAGGAAGGTAAGAGAAGAAAGACTGTTTCTAAGTCAATCACAAATTCTTTAATGTCTAATGTTGTAATAATAAGTCTTATTACTTTGAAGATTCCCTAGAATTTGGCAGGTAAATAAAAGAGTGTAAATTAATCAAACAATTAGGTAAACCTTCCAAAAGACCAAAACAAATAAAAATAATTTTATTTTCTTGAGTGCAAGTGTTGCAACAATTTATAGCAATTTATATGGAGCTGCCATGTCCAAGGCATAATTCAAATAATTAAAGAGTCAGACTACAATTTATTTAAAGAAGTAGCCATTGATGGAAAAACTTTCCTGAGTTATTTTACTCTGTATAAATATGATGTTTCCAACTCAAGAATGTTATTACCAGACTAGGTTGCTGAAAAATATTTTGAGAATTTTTTTGTGACATTAAAAATAAATGAGAGAGCAAAAGAGAATACTTTCAATAGATATTTGGGTTGAAGAATTTTTTAATGAAAGACTTATCTTCACTTATTTTAAAATTAAGTTTTATACAGCATGTTTATATGATCAATTTTAAAATGTTAAAAAGAAACACTTCCCCATTTTTCCATTGAAAACATGCTCAAGTTTATAAGACAATTCCATAAAGTTGTTTTCTTGAGGTTACTTATAAGTAAGTACAAGTGAAGAAAAGCTAGGAATAAAGTCAGAAAGTATTTATGATAATTTTAAGGAATAATTAATGAGTTCCTGACAATAATTGAGAGAAATAAGGGAAATAAGACAATGATAACACAAATTATGGTAAATGGAAAAAGGGAGATACAAACAATTTCCTAAAGACCTTGAAAATGCAAATGAAATATCACTTCCTATATGCCAGCCCTCCACACAATCAGAATTATAACACAGGCAAAGGGCTATTAAAATGTTAATAACATCGTGTTCTTATTTTCAATTCATTCTTGTAAGACCAAGGATATACTAGTGAACTCAAACATTCACTTTACTCTTGCAAGGTTTCCCAAATTTGTTCCTTCCTTTCATTATGTTTTCTCCCCGGGTCTAACAGAGAACCTTCCAAAGCTGGGGTTCACTCTGACCTTCTAAACTTGACAGGTTGCCATTTGACATTCCTTTTTGTTCGTGTTCCTTCAGCCAGTTTTCAAAACACGTGATTGCTCACATAGCCAAGCCAATTTAAATTATTTGGGGAGTAGGATTTCATTAAACACTACATCATACGCCTTACTAAAATCAATACATATTACATTCACAGCACGTGGGCTTTCCTTACTAATGCCGAAGTTCTGTCAAGGCCTGGAAACAAATAGGTGTTCCATCATATATACTGGATGCCTATTAGCCATGCTTGCTTATCTTTAGAGAGTTTATGGATATATTTCCCTTAAAATCTGTGATTGTACTTTACTAAAGGAGAGGGTTAGAGAAAGCTGAGTAAAATAGTCAAGCTGAATCCCCTTGCCTATTTTCAATATTTAATGACACAGCTTGTCTATAATGTTTTCTATTTTTCAGGTTCTGTGACTTCTGAAAAGTCAATCATTCTATATTTGATAATGTGTTCATTCCTTTAAACAATTTCTATTCATTATGCTGTCAGATTTGCATGACGAAAATGCATTCTGTAATTGAATTATTATGGGTTACACTAATATGCTCTGTATAACATATTATCTTGTTATTGGAAACTTTTTTATAGTTGAATGTTACATGCTTTGGTTAAATTGAAAAAAGTCTGCCTGTGAAAGACACATGTAACTTTCAATATTCTGAATAATTGTAAAGATGGCCTCAACAAATTTACAGAACATCAAAAGTCAAGGCACACTCACTAAAGGCAGCCCTAATGCCAAACACGTGCTTCAGGGCCACTGGTGAAAGGGGAGTATGGGATGGAGGGGGACTCTGGCCTCTCTGGCCAGGCTGACCTGTACCCGGCTGAGAAGGGAAGGCGGGGCAAATTAACATTTTCTCCTAAAACTTATAAACAACTGCAAAGAGCAGTGTGACAGTTTGAGATTATTTATGAATCACAGAAAGAGAAAGATTATGTTTGTAAACTGGTCTGTTCCTCTGGGTGTGACACCCTTTGATTCAAAGGTTTTAAGATTACTTGATAAAATCAAGTTAGGGCTTTTGATTCAAGCATGTCAGTAGGGTGTGACACAGGCTGAGTCCCCATCCTCTTGGTGGCTGATTTAAATAGATATTCACTCAAAAAGTCACACAGGAAGAGAGAGAGCTCTGTCATCTTAGATCCTGGGGCCTTGGCAGAGATAAGTTGTTTGCCTGATAATTTGCAGCAGAAGAGAACAGAGCAGCTGAGCAGCTGAGAAGGCCTGGAAAGAAACGAGCCCTATGCCAGAGACTGATAGAGGAAGCCCTGAAAGACCAGGCAGAAATAGCCCACCATCTTGCTTCAACACGTAACAGCTGACTTTGATGAGAAAGTACCTCTTATGGTACCTTGAGTTGGACTTTCCATGGCCTTGGGACTGTAATCTTTTACCCCAAATAAATACCCTTTATAAAAACCAACAGATTTCTGGTATTTTGCTACAGCACTCCTTTGGCAGACTAATACAATCAGCTTGGTCATTTTTGGTCTAAAATTACTGATAATTTTTACAAGTCTCTAGTTTGCCTTTACAAGCAAACCTCTGGGCTCATTGGATCTGCTTACCACATTTCTTCATGTTGAGTATGTCAACAGGATGAAGTTAAGAAAAAGCAAGCTACACGTGGAGCCACAAATATTTAGGCTTGTAAAAAGTTTGAGCAGAGAGCATCCTTAGAGAACAGTTAGTTTAACTTTCGTATTTTGAGATGCAAAGAAGGGTTCCACTCATGTTAGATGTCTTGCTTAATGTAGCACAACCAGTTAGAAACAAGATTAGAACAAAATCCTACTGATTTCTAATCCAGGTCTCTGACCATAATTCCATGCTACTTCCTCATTCTTCAATAAAATGTTGTGGAGTTAGGATTTGAAATGCTTTTGAAAAATTGTTACAATGTCTAGTGTTTCTTTGAAATTTTTTGAAATTTAAGAATTCTCAGGAGTATTGGGACAAGTGGAGATAAACTATATTGATGACTTGTTCAAAATCAATTGCTATCTTGTGTAGATAAAATAAATATTGTACTCAATATATACAATTTTATAAAGAAAAAGACCTGGTGTAAATCAGCACAGACATCTCCCTCTAGTTAAAAAAAATTTCATTATGTCACATATTTTCAACTCCCATCTACATGATGATTATTATTAGATATTCTAACTCTGTTTCTCCAGTCCAAATTTTTGTTTGGCACCTCAAACCTTATTATTTAAGGTTTAACACTGCCTAATGACCATGAACACTTCAAATTCAAAATGTCAAAAGTGGAACTCATTATCTTTCCCCCACCTACACACCCCACAAGGATGGATGGATGGATGGATGGATGGATGGATGGATGGATGGATGGATGAATGGATGGATGGATGGAAACCAAACCAAACTTCTCCTCATTCTTTATTACCAGCATCCAGTCATCAAGGAACCCATAGCCTTTCTACATGGCCTCAGTCACTAAAGCTTGATCCTTGTTACTCTTAAATATCTCTTGCCTCTTAAATATCTCTATCTCAACTCTTATCACTTCCCCATCCTCCTACCCCCAGATAAACCTTGCCTTAGATCCCCATCTTGTTCTGCTGTATTAATAGAACAGCAGCCCAACCACTACATTGTTGCCAGTTTTCTTTCTAAAACATAAATCTAAAGGTTATAATTTCGTCTCATAGTCCACATTCTTTACTATGACACACAGATTTTCATGATCTAGCTCTGGATTATCACCTCAATTTCATTTCTACTCATTCTTCACTACTAAATCTTCCCCCATGATTATTTGCAGTTCTCATAAAGTTATGTATTCTGCTTCATCTTCTGGCCCTTACAGAGTTTATTTCCTGCAGATGGAATATTTTCTCCTTCCTTAGAAATACTCAACTGACTCTATCCTTTGTAACTGAGTGAAGATACTCTTCCTTCAAACCCAGCTATAAACTCATCCAGGAAGCCTGCTGGTTACTATATAAAGTTAAATGACTGTTATTATAAAAAAATTAAATAGATCTCAATTAGTAATTACCACACAGTATTGGCATAAAACATTTTGAAATGCATTTTCAAATTTATTTTAAATTTTGTGAGGCCTTCCCATCTCCACTTCAGTAAAACAAACATGTTGATTAGATGATGTTCAATAACCCTGTAAAGGTAAATATTTTATATTTCTAATAGCATACCATGTACTGATTTTAAGAAAGAAGAGGATTCCTTAAGCATCTTTTAGGTACATGGCATCATCCATTATCTCTTTTAATTTGGTATTTCTGTGAATACTTTCCATTACAATAACATAAACTTAATTCAAAACAGCTTCAACAAAAAGTAATTTATTGCTCATAAAACAAAATAAGCCCAGTAAAAGATTTAGCTCTAGGTGAAACTGGATCCAAGGCTGAAACATTTTTAGGGCTTGGTCTCTTTTTCTCTTTATCTTCACTCTGCTTTCCTCAGAGTTTGTCTTTCAGACAGGCCCTCTAGAAACAGTGGCCCTGAATGGCTGATGTCACAAATTGTTGGAATTTGTTGTGACTTATCTGCTACTTTTGCCTGTTCAGAAGAAATCTCTCTTCTACTAATAAGGGATTTTCTTTGGGCAACAAAGCCTACCCTGATCTCAAGCCATGAGTCTGGATGGGCCTGACTCCACCACCCCTTACCATAGGCCTGAGTACCTAAGCATGGGAGATCCTGCTTTTCCATTGCCCTGGTCATAGGGATTTATTTAGAGATGGGTCCATGGCCTCCGGTAGTCCAGTAAGTTCCAATCCTGGGATTTTTGCTAAAATTATTGGAAAAAGAGAAGCCTTTTTATCTCCTAGAATTATTAGCTAAATGATAATGAAATATCAGCTGTTCAGGGCCACATATTTTTCCCACTAGACCACAGGTCAGTAAACTTCTGGAAAGTGACAGATACAGATATTTCAGGCTTTGTGGGTCACATATGGTCTCTGTCACACACGTTTTTTTAACACCTTAAAATGTGAAGGACTTTCTTAGCTCACAGTCTAGATAAAAAGAGGCTATGGGCCCAATTTGGCTCACGGATCATTATTCGCTGACCCTTGCACTAGAAAGTGAGTAATTGATGGCAAAAGTTACATCTTGTGTTTGTATTCCCAGTACTAGCACATGGTAAGTGCTTTGCTGAATAAATGCAGACTTGGGGCAGTTAAATTGAGAAGAACAGTGACAAGATGAATCATTTCATAGATTGCATTAGAATAACTAGAAACGGAAATTCTTTTTCTTATAAACTTGATAAACTTCATATGATCTTATCTATTTTGGGAAAACAGAGTTAGGGAAGAAAGGGAAAGAAGGGTGGCAAAGGCAAGTTGTAATCTCAAAGAGTCATGTTCCATGAAGTTCATAAACAGCATGTAAAGACTGCTGTGGATTTTCCTGTGAGAACTGTGGAAGAAAACTAGAGGGTCTGGAAAAACAAGCTTTCCTGAGGCATCACACAGTTCACACAACCACAACCTTCCCCCTAAGGAACAAACTCTTTCAGTGACACTGACCCAGAAACAGGTGGGAATGCCTTCAGTTTTATTTTCAAGCATAAGCACAGAACCAATCTAACTTATGCTTCCAAGATCCTAAAAGCTAAACAATCAGTTTTCCTGCAGTCACACTTGCTGAGACCCATAGCTAGAGTATAATCAGAAAAGATGGTGTTTTCATGACTGCTGGAATAAATGATATAGTGAAAGAAAATCACTACCTCATATTAGGAAGTGTTTATTTAAGTCATGCTATATTCAATATTTTCTCATTTCTCTTTCTTTAATTAATATATTTATCAATTTTATATATCTCACTCTACCCCCTCAATCATTTCAGGTAACACCTTCTAATAATGTAATCCCAACATTCCTTCACACTCACCTAGACACCCAATCCCGTGATTTCAGCCTCTTTTTCACTGTCATCCTTAATCACTCCCTTGATTTCCTCTTTTTCTTCCCCACACAGTTTAAAAAATAGACAATCACGGGACAATCATGGGAGTGATAGCGTACAACGTCAACTCTTTGCTTCTTGCCATGGGCTGAGTGGGGCCTCCCAAAATATTCCTGATCCCTGGAACCCATCAATTTTACCTTATTTCAAGAAAAAGTCTTTACAAATATATTTATGTTAAGGACCTTGAGATGAGATCATCCTGGATTATGCAGGTTGGCCCTAAATCTAATGACATTCTTACAAGCACACAGAGGAAAAAGACACACAGAAGAGAAGGCAATGGGAAGAGACCGGAGTGATGTAGCCACAAGTCAAGAAATGCCAACAACCACCAGAAGCTGGAAGAAGCAAAGAATATTCTCCTGTAAGAGCTCTAGAAAGAGTATAGCACTATCTACACCTTGATTTCAGAGTTCTTGTCTGCACAACTGAGAGAGAATACATTTCTGTCTATAAACCAACCGTTTTGTGAACATGTGTTATGGAAGCCCCAGGAAACTAATACAATCTTCTTTCTTAGCATACTCTGGATTACTCCAAACCTCCACCTCCTTTGCACCTGCTTCCCTACACTTAACATGGCTAGGAAAAACCCATAACTAGAATCATTTAAAATCTATGCCTACACATTCCCTGGTCCATTCATTCTCCTTCTTGTGCTGATAAAAGAGGATTTCTTATCATCATTCTCAGCTGACAATCTTACTTTCTCTTTCACTGAAAATAAATAGAAACAAACAATGAAGTTCATAGAGCCTCACCAGCCACTATAGATCCCCAGTTATTCTTGGTATGTAGATTGGTTAAACTTTAGTTCCCTAAACATCTAAATGCAGTTCCACTCCATGAGCATTAGATACATCCCTTCTTGTTTATCAAAGAACAAGTTTCCCAAATACTCTCTTATCTTATACATCATCACATTCTCTACTGAATTACTTCCTTCAGTTGACAAAAATATCCCTCCTCATACCATCTACAGCCCCATTTCTTTACTCTCTTTGGCAGCAAAACTCCACTAAGACTTGTGTGACCTACTCTCTCCATCTCCTCTTCTCTCATTCTCTGCTAAATTCACTCCGTAAAGCTTTGGCTCCAACACTCCACCCACATTACTCTAGTTAATGTGAGTTGTGACCTGAATGTTGTTAAATGTGCTGGGAAATTCCTACTTCTCCTATTACTTAACTGATCAGTAGCATTTAGCACAGGTTATCATTACTTGATATTCTCCCTTTCTTGGCTTTCAGAACCCCATGCTCTTTACTTTTATGCCTACCTTATTAGTCATTCTTTCTCATTCTCCTTTACTAGTTCCTCCTCTTTTTCCAATCTCTTAATGTCAGCATGCCCTAGGGATCTGTCCTTTGGTCTTGCTATACTTACACCACCTTTTTTGTGATCTCTCCCAAGCTCATGGATTTAAACACCACCTATTAGCAGATTAGTCCTAATTATATAGCCCCAGTTGAGACCCATCTCACAAATTCTAGACTTCTAAATACCACTTTCTATGTGACATGTCCACATATCTGCACTTAAAAAGAGACACCTTAGAGAAGATGTTCTCCCCAAAGATCTTCCCCATTTCAGTTAAGGGCAACTCCATTCATTAGTTTGTTGCTTTTTTTGTTGTTGTTTGTTTTTATTCATGTTGTTTCCTTTAGTAGAGATCATTATTTTCTCATGAATCTTCACTCTATTGTCTACTGCCCTTTCCTTTCAACTGGAAGAACTTACTTTTGTATTTCTTGTAGGGATGGTATAGTAGCCACAAACTCCCACAACTTTTATTTATGTAGGAATGTCTTGACTATCCCTCAGTTTTATGTCTAATTTTAATTTTTTAAAATTTATTTTACTTTTCTTACTAGAGAAGTTTTGAGTTTAGTGAAAAATCATGCAAAAAATACAGAGTTCCAATATAACACCCTCTTATAATGTCTTGCATTTGTGTGGTAGAACTGTTTCAATTCATGAAAGAACATTTTAAAAATTGTACTATTAACTATAGTCCATTATTTACAATAGTGTTCACAGATTCTGTTGTACAGTCCTTTGTTGTTGTTTTTTTTTTATTTCAATTCCAGTAGCAAACATTGAACCTATGATAGTCCCCTTTCTGTGTGTGTGATCCTTTAATTTTTTAATATATTTTTAATTTTTTTAGAAGATACTTTAGATTACATAAATGTTACATAAAAAATAAAGAGGATTCCCATATGCCCCACTCCCTACTCCTCCCATATTTTCCCACATTAAAAACATCCTTCATTAGTGTGGTACTTTCGTTAAAATTGATTAACACATTTTAGAGCATTGCCACTAAGCATGGATTATAGTTTACATTGTAGTTTACACTCTCTCCCACACAATTTTGTAGTTTTTCAAGTCGAAAACTTTGTGTATGGCAATAGGTCCATGAATTATTCTCATCTTTGTTTTCTCCACAAGCTTTAAGCTAAGATTTGCAAATTCAAGAGACTGAATAGGCCAGTCAGTTAATGAAAATGCGAACAGGGCAAATGCTAAAATAAATAAGCAAATAAAAATAGTAGTGGTGACTATAGAAAATAAAGAAATCTTAGGCTGCCTCCTGTACCCTACTCTTTACTTAAAAGTGATAATACTACTCAGCTCCAGTCTTTTATCACCATTTCTGTGGACTGTCTCAAGAAATTCAGAAATGTAAGATTTTTTTTTTGAGAAACCTCTATTTATAAATGTTAGCTCAAAGTTCTATAACACTGTGCAGACAAAACAAAACACACCTGAAGGTCAAATTCAGCTCCTGGGCCTCCATTTTATAAATTCTGCTTTAAACTCTCATTGCTTTTCTGGGACCAGCAATTTTTAAGCAATGAATGAACACACATACATACATACGCATTTTAGTGTCCTTCCATGAAGGTTCTTGAGAAAGTGTTATTTTTTCCTCATCTTTGGCATGGCAGATTTCTTCAATTATATTTGGAATAAGTTGGATATTTTTAAGTAGTAGGGTAATGAATTACTCCCACTTACTCAGAAAAACGTAGTTTCTTTACTCATAACCGAATTAAACTTCTCTCACAGAGACACTCAACTGGATAGTACAGATTTAAAGAAAAAAATCCAATCTAAGAAGGCAGTCTGTCTTTAGGCAATTCATTCGCTTTGAGATTAATGCTCAGCTGTATAAATTTCATGTGTGGGGAAAGTGGCTTATATGAAGATATTCTGATATTCTTCACTAGCTCTTCTGGTCCATCTACAGTGCTGCCATTTGCCATTGCAATTATGGGGTGCCCTGAGGGCATTCAAGTCTACAATCTGTG
Source organism: Tolypeutes matacus (assembly GCA_026826555.1). Lineage (NCBI taxonomy): Eukaryota > Metazoa > Chordata > Mammalia > Cingulata > Chlamyphoridae > Tolypeutes > Tolypeutes matacus. Next base: position 54,052,641 of record JAKSZT010054334.1, read on the forward strand.
GCTAGTAAAATAGTGATATGTCCCTTTGGCTCAAGCAGGGCTCTAAAGAAAACCATTCCCTCTTTTAGGACAATGTCCATTTTAACTTTTTCTGGCTTTATGGATACCTGAAGTGTGACAATGACTTCTAGGTGGTCTCTGGTCCAAGTGGGCCTCAGGAAAGCTCTTACTACAGGGTCTTTTCACCCAGCCACAGTGAAGCCTTATTTCTTTAGGGGATTTACCAGCCAGCACCTTAGGTTGCCTCCTTTACCCTCCATTTGGTTTCCTGTATGACCAGGGGAGCTGGGATGGACTCTAGGGTGCCAAGCCTGCTGCACCCCATTGCCTACCCAAGATGAACAGCCACCTCCACCCTGCAGGAGCCACTCCTCAGGATGTGAAAGGACATCTCCTCCCACCTTCTCTCCTCAACACAATGACCTGGGACAGGCAGGTTTGGGCAGTTCCTCATTTCTTCTCTTGTGGGATGTGAAAATTCTATGATTAATTGAACTGGGATTTTGATAATGTAAAAGGAGTAGATGAAAACAATTAGAAAATACTTTTCTCTTAGGCTAAAACCAGCTCCCAAGTCTTTTGTCTTGTTGAGGACTTGAAAATCATGTTTTTGGGTGTCAGAAGTGGCGTACTGCTTTTTCCCGTTTTTTCTTTGTATACGTGCCATAACTTCTTACACTCTTGGAGGGAGATAGATTCACCAGGCTGAAGATAGAGAAGGTCACTACAAGAACATAAGGAAAAAGCATAGTAAGAAAATACTCACTGCATTTCTATGAGCAGTAAACTAGAACAGGAGTTTCTAGTGAATCTAGTTTGGATGCTCTATGTGACAGTTTGATGTAATTATGAATTCCAAAAATATAATTGAATCATGCTTGTAAACTGATCTGTTAATCTGGGCATGATTAGGTTAGGATTAGGGCGTTGAGCCCCACCCCTTGGTGGGTGGGGAATTGAATATAAAAGGCAAGGCAAAGGACAGTTGAAGCAGTCTTTTGAGAAGCAGTTTTGATGTTGGAGAGAAGGCCCCAAGAGAAAAGAAGCAAGCCATTTGCCTGATCGTCTACAGCTGACCTTGTGGAGGAAACAGGAGCTAAACTCGGAGAGAAACGCAGCCCCGGGAAGAGAGGAACCCCAGAAGCCTGAACCCTGGCAAACACCTGCAGCTGTCTTGCTCCAACACGTGGCAATGAACATTGGTGAGAGAAGAAACTTAATGCTTTACGGCCTGGTATCTGTGGACTTCTGCCCCAAATAAATACCCTTTAAAAAGACCAACCCCTTTTTAAAAAAGCACCCCTTTGGCTGACTAATACACTCTACTAAACACAATTGAGGAGATGGCACAGATTCTTGCTTGTGTCTTCTAGTCCTTAGCTCTAGATTTGGCCAATATTTGAATGCCTATGAGAGCTGGTGAAAAGAATTCTTTCTATTACAGTCAGGTTGAGAACATGACTCTTGCTTTACTTTTGCTGCCTTGCACCCACCTCTGACTTTTTAGTAAGTGGGAACCAATATATATATTTATAAATTGCCTTCTTCCATTATTTTTTCTTCTTCAGCACTGAGTCATTTTCTTCCTGATCCTAAAAAAAATTCTTTTAATTTAAAATTTCTATCATTCTAATAGCAAAAGGGTCTTTTCCCATGGCAACATAGCACAATGTTATTCTCTCATTCATTAAATCATATTTATTTTAATACATTTATTAAATTTTTAAAGTAAAATTACTTATAAAAGACATTTTTCATTTCAATACATAGTTTTCCTTTTTTGAACTTTGAAAGTTTACTTTTGATTGATTTTTAATGACAAAGTCATCTTTCTTCCATTTTAAATTGATTCTTGAGTACTCAATTTTTCTCTTAGGTGATGCACCAGAATTAACCTGAACATTTCTTTGATGTTTTAGTAAAAGTAATATTTCTTAAAATCTGTTGCTCTTCATTTCATAGCAAATATGCTGCATTGATGGACATGTATAATTTTAAACAAATGGCCTTTTCCAAAACTTCTCTTTGAAAGGTAATTAATCTCTTCCAATTAAGACTAAGCATTAGTGTAAGAAACCAAAGTTTAATTGAATTATGAGTTTCACAATGTTCCTCTAAATGACCTTGAAGAATACACATTCACTCTGGGCCATGTTCTTTAAACAGTTGATAGAAAAGAGATACATTTTCACACACTGGGTTATATTTTAGGGTTCTTGAAAGGAGTAATGTGAATTATTTCTTTTCACTTATTTTGGAAATATGTTTGCATAAATTCTCAGGGGAAAAAATAGAAAGTTCTGATGTTGATTTTCAAATGCATAGCTTTATTAAACACAAATGCTTACAAATTCCTAGGAACACTGATTCCTGTAGCTCATATCTAGATCTGAACACACACCATGTTTGACGCATTTGTCTCTTACAGAAGATTATTATAATTCAGCAACATCCACTTTCCCTCCCCCACTGTCCTGGGAGGAAAATACATCCCCATGCACTGATGTTCAGCTTGGCCACATGATGTGCATTGGCCAATGGAATATGGATGGAATCTTTAAGAGTCACTGCACACTTCTGCTGGCTCATCTGTCCTCCAGCCCTCTTCCCTCTTCCCTGAAAACAGCTTACTCAGATTGCAGCTGCTCCTTCATGCTCAGTTCTTGAATGAGATGTCTTGAATGAGATGACATGATCTGCAGCTTGGAGCAGAGCTGCTGCAGCCAATCCACAGGTTATTGGATGAGAAATCAATATATATTATTGTAAACCACTGAGATTGTTCTATAATTGGGTTCGTAGCATTGTTGCCACAATAGCTTTTAAAAATAGAAATTGATACCTAGAAGTGGCTTGCTTCCCCAACAAAAACCTAAAGTACATGGCATGTGGCTTTAGCACTGAGCAGCAGGCAGCATGGAAACCGTTTTTTCCAGGCTAGGCAAATGGTGATTCATATTATGTATGACAGATACTTGGCAAACTGTCCCCTACAATAAGTTAGAGGGCAGGCAACATTCCTAATGAACCTGTGGTTGTGGACAGAGAGATTTTGAGATGGAATGTCCCTAGCATGAATTTGTTGTTTTCTACATGTGACAACTATTATGAGAAAGAGATGAGCTGAAGAAAGAACTGGGCTATTTGCAAGACAGGATAAATGAGAAAGAAAGAATCCAAATATGGCTAGATTTGTGAAGGTTAAATATGCAACTAACTATCAACTCTTGCCCCTTCAGCCTGTAAGTGATTGCCAGATGAAGAGGAAGCTGGAGAGAAAGATGGGGCTGTGAGGCAAGACTGCCACCCCTTCTATTAAAACCCCTGGTTGGATTAACATGCCCTCCAGTAAAGTTTTTTCAATAAAATGGCTCTGTGAAAAGAGACTAAAGACTTGAGCCACAGAAGCCTAAGGATCAAAAAATGCCTCTAAGTTGATAGAGATATTGTACATGGTAATGAGTGGAATCAAATGTTTAAAAAAAAAAAAAACATTTTTGAATGCGCTGTATTGTCAAAAGTGCTGTCAAACTGGACTGTGAAAGAGCGTGACTGTTCAAAAGTCAAACAATCAGTGGCTCTCAACTTTGTAGGAACAACAGGCAGGCTGAGACTGTTTCTCAGCCACTGAGGTGGGGTCTTTCTTCAATGGTTCTGTCGGATGTTCTGAAGATGCATCATGCAATAGGACAGACCTCCCAAAGGGTAGAGTCTAAAACCATGGAGAACAATGAAGTAGCAACTATTCTCAGGACCAGAACTGGAGTCTTGTCAGAATCTTCCCACTGAAATGCAGAATTGCTATGGATGAATGGCCACTGTGTGATGCCCATTCTTCTCCTTTTTGAATAGGATTGTTTACTGGGATTGCCTTGTTCCTGTTTGACCACTGTGTATTGGAAATTTGGGGAGAAGATAACTTGTTTTCCTTATGTATAGGTTGCCAGATGATTGAGCTGCATCCAGCTGTTAGGTAGAGTCTTATACAAGATGTATTATTCAGTTATGTTGGTCACTTAGATAAATGAATTTAGTAAAATTTAACTGAGATATTGAGTAAACTATACATTTTGCCCAGAGAAGTTTATTGTACACAATTTAACCATTGAACACACTCATTCAGCTAAAACTTATTGATGCAGTAACGGACCTTGAACTCTTCCAGGGTCAGGGGCAGGGGTCAGAGCAGTGGCATAAGAGACAAGGCCCACCTTCTTACCCAATTCACGGGACAAAAGAAAATGATTTTTTAAAAAAGCATTATCTTGAAGGAAGATTCGGCCGCTTCGTTGGTTCTGCAGCTTCATTAGTTTCTCAGCATGTTCCCTCTCCTCATGAGATTGGTGAAGAAAATTTTTGGCAAAGTTCTTCAAAGCCACATCATCATGGTCAAAGTAGTATGACATCGACAGGTAGACGTAGGAAGCGTAGAGCTCCAGGTTGATCTGGCGGTTGATGGCGGCCTCTGAGTCCTGGTTGTAGTTCTGGCGCACCAAGCACACTCTGGGAAGCAGTGATGATGAGAGGTAAACCTTACGCCGGTTTCCCCAGAGCCACAGGGCAGTGCATGCCTGTTGGGTTTACCTTTTCTATAAGTTGTATCAACGTCCACCAAGTTCTTTCATTGGTACCATTCCTTCAAATAAAGTAATTTGGCACCCCCCCCCCAAAAAAAGCATTATCTTCATCTTGCTGCCTATTTATCCAACACTTGATGCCTGTACCTATTCCCCCTTGGTGCCAAATCCCTGACAATATCTGTTAAAACAGAGAACCTAAATCAGGAGCACCAAGCTTAAACTTCTAGCTGAGGCATGGAATATGCAAAGCAATATCCCTTGGGAATTTCAAGTTTCTGCTAGATCTTTTCCAGAAGGCACAGTTACACTAGGAAGTTCCCAACCTACAAATCAGAAATTCATTGTAGTGGGTTTAATAGTGATCCCTCCAAAGATATTTCAAGTCCTATGTCCTGGAACCTGTGAATGTGACCTTATTTGGAAAAAAGGGGTCTTTAAAGACATAATTGATTTCAGGATCTTGGGATGAGATCATCCTGAATTAGCTAAATCCAATGACTTGGGCCCTTCCTTATAAGAGACAGAAAACAGACACAGAGACACAAGGGCCATGTGAAGATGGAGGCAGAGATTGGAGTGAGGAGTCTACAAGCCAAGGATTAACACTCACCAGAAGCTAGAAGAGGTAAGGAGGGATTCTGCCGTAAGGCCTTCAGAGAGAGAGCGGCCGAGCCAACACTTCCATTTCAGACTTCTGGACTCCAGAAATGTGAGAGAATAAATTTCTGTTGTTTTAAACCACAAAGTTCATGGTAAATTTCTTACAAGCACCTCTGGAACTAACACAGTCATCCTTCACATCTCTCTCTCCAAATCTGCAAAGCAAGACAGCATCAAATTCTGCCAATTTCCTGCCTGAAATTTTTCTTAAATCTTTCTACTATTCTTATACCTATAACCACGATTTAACTTCAGAGCCTCATCAAGTTTAAATCGACAACAAGAATCCTCTAATTGATCTCCCTCTCATCCATCTTTTTTTTTTTTTTTTTACTGGGAGGTCCCAGGGATCGAACCCAGTTCCCTCCATATGGGAGACCAACACCCAACCATTTGAGCCACACCCATCCCCTCTCGTCCATCTTAATGAGTAAAATATATCCTACACATAGTTGTAAATTGGTTTATTTAAACGGCAGAAATGACCATGTCAGACACATCCATTATATTAAATCTGGAGCGTGTCTTCTATCACTTACTAGATATGTTATACTAGATTCTCCATAAAATGTTTCTTGCCAGAAGGGCAAGAATAAGTCTCATGTTTCCTCTTTGTCCTCAAAACTTTTACATGTCTAAATATTAAAATCAACACCAGTTGTTTATTCCCAAATTAACTGATTTTACTAGATATATCCTTACACTGTAGCAGAAGTGACCTTACCAAATAGACTCGGCCTCTGAGATGTTTCAATGAGAAGCCAAACAAGGAGTGATGAATTGACAAGGACATCTGTGTTACATTTGATTTGTTTTGTTTCATGAGTCCCTTGACTCACCCTTCCTTGACCAGCAATCATTTTACTGAATTTATTCTTTTAACTGAGCAAAGGCAAATTATATACTCAGGCGAGAAATATCAGCCTAAAGCATTATTTGCTACTTAGAAATAATAAAATAATGGAAGTGCGTGGGGAAGAATTATATGAATGATATTGTTGCATTTACTTCTCAAAGTGTCAATGTAGAGAAAGTATTTGTGGAGAGAAATCTGTACTTGGCAACTCCCAAATCTTCAAAGAGCAGATGAATTACAGCTCAGAACACTGAGGCAATCAGATTATATATAATGTATCTATAAGAAGCCCATCAAAATTTTAATTATATAAAATGTCAGCTTTTCCCTGAATTATGTTCTCTAAACCAGGGTTTCCTCAAACACAGAACTGTTTACATTTCGGTCACATACTTCGTTATGTGTAGGGAGGCAGGCGCTTTGTTCCCTGTGTGTTATTTAGCAGCATTTGTGACCTCCACCCACTAGATAACAGGGACACCTCCCCTTTCATGATGATCCAAAACTTCTCCAAGCATTGCCAAATAACCCCCAGAGAAGATCATTTATTTTGAAAATTTTATATCATTTTCCCCTTCATTTTACTCACCTCGCTATATCTTGTATATTTGTACCCATGACACTTGCAAATCAGATGGCCCTCTCCATAAGTTTCTCTTATAAATTATTTTTCAAAGTATTCAGAAACAGCAGAAAAGCTTCCATGAACTAAACCCAATAGACACCTGACAATGAGGCAAGTTCTTTTGTAGCTGAGTACAGTTGAAAGAATATTAGACTTTTAGTTCAAAGATCTTGTGTTCTAAGCATGGTTTACAAACAATCAGTTAAAAGCTCTTGGGAAATTATTTAAATCCCTTAGCCCCAGTTTCCTCCTATGCAAAATAAAAATTATAACTGTCAATTCAATTTTAATGGATGGCCCTGAGGATCCAAAAAGTTAATGAATGTGAGAGCATAGTGTGTAAGCAGTAAAGCACTCTAAAAAGATAAACTATTATTTTTAACCTTTTATTGTAGTAAATACACAGCACAAGATTTCCCATGTTAACCACATTGTAGTTACAATTCAGTAGTATTTATATTCACAATATTGGGCTACCATTGTCTATATCCATTACTCCTACTTTATCATTTCAAACAGAATCTACTCACTCATCAAGCAATTAACTCACTCTCCCTGCCCCGTGCCCTGGGTTCCTGGTAACCTATAAACCACCATCTCTATGAAGTTTGCTTCTTCTCAGTGTTTCATATAAGCGGCATCCTATGGTATGTTTTATGTGCTTGGCTTATTTCATGTAATATGTCTTCAAGGTTTATCCATGTTGGGGGATGCATTGGAACTTCACTTTTGTACAGCTTAATAATATTCCATTGTATGAATATGCCACATTTTGTTTATTTATGCATCTGTTGGTGGACACTTGGGCTACTTCCACCTTTGGGCTATTGTGAATAATGCTGGTAGAAACATTGCTGTACAAATAAACTATTTTTAATAATGCTATTTCTCCAAGCCCACATTAAATATGGAAATTCAGATACTCAGCTTGGGTGACATCATCACTAGTCTAATCTCAAACCTCTGATTAAGGGCTTTCTATCAGAAGATCAAGAAGGGATGTGATAATGGTTAACTCTTAAGTCCTGTAGCAAGTATCCTCAGAACCAGCTATACTTTAATTGCTTGTACGTGGATTATTCCACAGTGCTTTGCTCAGATAAGTGGTTAATACTTGTGGACTTGAATTAACTGAACTAAAGACATATTTCCTTCTAATAGTTCTAGCAGTGTGACAGTTACTAGTTCAATTTTGCAGATATATCATGATGCTTTTAAATGGCAGTTTCACAAGGAATTGATAAAGTAAGTTTAGAATAAAGTATTCTATATCCATTTATAACTCATATACTACTGATATTAATTTTTATAATTCACCTTGAAGATGAGTTTTAAAACAGCATTAGTATGTTCCCCATTCCACCTTTCTGAAATGTCATACTTCAAAGCCCCAATTTCTACCTCCCCCACAAAGCTTTCAATACACACTCAGAATCACACAGCTCTTTCTTTTGAATTCCATTTGATGATTGACTCTACAAAATCATTGAATGCAATACTTTGCTATTGTCTAAAATTTCATGTACTTTGCATTTTATGAATATTGTTCAGATGGACGTTTGTCAGTTTTTTACCTGTCCCTGAAATGTATAAGTTTTACAAATGTAGGGACTATGTCTTAAACCTATTTACATTCCATGAAGAATCCTTCTCTCAACAAATATTTGCTGAATATCTGATAGGTACAAGTCACTGTGCTGAGTGCTTTGGGGGAATGCAAAGATGTGTCAGCTGTGATCTCCGTCCTCCAGTAGTTTCAATGTTTAATTGTGAAGTGGCCTGGTAAGTGGCCCGAAGCCTATCTTAAAATTACAGTTCATTCATTTTAGGTTATTTTAATATTGTCATCTAATTTCCACTACCACCTGTTTCTTGTTTTGCTGTTGATATTTTTAAACTCAACATCTAAACAGGAATACAAATGAATTCTTTAAGTATCAGAAATTCTTTGATGCAGGATGATATTCTTGCTTTTACTTTCCTGTTATATTTCTTTTCCTTCAAAAGAACGCCAGCACATACATTTTAATCAGAACATCCAATCTCATGTAGAAGTTTATTTTTTCCCTCAAGTTGGTCAGTTGGAAAGGTGTCTATTCAATCTTTAGGACTTATCGATTATGTATGCACAAACATACCGTTCTGCTTCAGAAGATTTTCCTCTTCCGGCTTATCTTAGCTTGCCAGAGCTGATATGACAAATACCGCACAAGGGGTTGGGTTTAAACAACAAGGATTTATTACCTCACAGTCTGGAAGTCCAAAATCAAGGTGTCGGCAAAGCTATGCTTTCTCCCCGAGTCAGCCTGTTCTGTCGATGGCAGCCCCCCAGCACACAGCCACGTGCTCGGTCTCCTCCCTGGCTTTCTCTGACTTCTGGTTTCTCTTTGTAAGGCCTTCACAATCTGGATTCAGATCTACAATGATTCAGTTGTCCACACCTTAACAACATCTTCACAACGTCTTATTTATAAATGGGTCCACACTCACAGACATGGATTAAGATCTGAAGATGTCTTTTGTGGGGTACATGATTCAATCACCAACACTTTTCGAAGTCCAACTGCAGAGTTCAACTCTGGAAAAGAATATAATTCTAGGTAAATCAAGTCTGAATAAATAAATTCCTACCTTTTTAAGAGCTTATCCTTAGGATTCTATAATTGTCACCACAAATGCTACTTATGCTGGAAACAAATGCCTTCAAAGGCCAGAAGGTGCATTGGATGAAAAGGTCTAAGATCAATTCTATAGAATTTCTTAACTATTTACAATGCCATATGACACTTCTACAAAATATGATCTGCATTTCATTTGCTTTATTACAGTTCGATAATCTTTCTGTAGATTATGTTTCAAGTTTAAGGTCTTTAGAACTGTTGTATTAACCAAGTTCTTGAACCATTAGTTGATCATAAATTGAACCCAGGAGAATAAATAGGCTCTGGAATTCCAGGAAAGTAAAGTGGCTCCTATTTATCATCTGATTGTGGGTATGACTTATTGTTCACTATACCTGATATTTCTGTTAATACTAATATGAGCACTAAATATTATTTGCTGGTTACTTTGCTAAGCACTTGATAGGTATTAGCTCATTTATGATGACATAAAACTATGAGGTATAAACTATTACTATCTCCATTTTTAGCATACTGAAAATAGGACCTTTAAAAGTTATGCTGTTTGCATTTGGTCACCCAGCCAGTAGTGACAGATACCACAATATTAATGATTATGCTATGCTCCTATATATCATCTTTCATGTATAAGTTACTGCATCATTCTTTTTCCTAATATTATGTCTCATTAAAATTTTTGATATAAGGAAGCCTTCATTAATAAAAATGTTGAAATATAAAATATTAAAAAATACAAGTTTAATACATTCAGCTATTTGAATAAGTAACTCAGAATTGATGAACAAAGTATGTTACCTAGAGACTGAACCTACCAAGTGGCTTTCTTTATTAGAGAATTGTTTCTAATTCACATACAATTTTATTTTTTGTAAATAGGAACTTCAACATTTCTTGAGTATGCTTGAATTTTTCCACTCTATGGCAAGCATAAATAAAACGCCAACCAATCTTTTTCTTTAAAAGAATTAGAAACATTGGGTCTGTGGAGTGTAAAGCATATATAAAATATTAACTATAAATTTCAAGAAAAATCATGTGGGCCCACTACAAAAACTCAGCACCCAAAAGTATGCATGAAAACACCTACCAAACTAAGCTGGCAAAAGAAATAAATGTGATTTTTAAAAGAGTAACAATTATGCATGATGCATATGTATGGAGTGTATTCATTTCTAGTGAGTAACATAATTCTTAATATATAGCATACACCAAATAAACACTGATTAGTTGGTTTTCATATATTATCAGCAACGTTCTTGCTAATCATTGCCCTTGAATTCTCCCCATCTCAATTTTAGCTTACACAAAAACGACATGTGAATGAGCTCAGTTCTCTAGAACTATATTTCATCTCATATGACAAATATTCGATGTAGTCCTACAACATTGTCTGGAAAAGCCACCCAGGAATCTCATGAAGCAACTTACCATCACCTGGCATAGTGATGTTGACAGTGTTCTACAGAGAGGAGAGTCCCAAGAGCTGTCCTGAGTCTTCTCGTCGCCAAGACACCTGCTGTTCAAGTCTGCAGAGTGCCTGGATTTCTGCTTTTGCCAATGCTGTTCAGCACCATTTTAGAATCCATAAGACATAATAATATCCTTTCAACAGACACTTTCATTTACTTAAAACTGCCTGAGTTGGTTTCTTTTACTTCAAGCAGCAACAAAATCCTAAAACCTCAGTTGAAAAGACATGTACTTACAATCAGTCCAGAAAACCAACTACCATTCTTGAGGGAACTCCCCTTCCATGGTACTATACATGGTATAATAAAATATTGTTGACAATTTAGTAGGTATAAATGGCTTCTAAATGTTATTTTCATTTTATTTCTTTGAATGCTAGGGAGATTGAATCTATTTCCACATATTCATTGGCCATTTACATTTCTTCTTCTGTAAAATGTCAAAGTTCTTTGCCTGTATTTCTAATAAGGTGTTTGCCTTTTTCATATTGATTTGTAGAAGCTTTTAAAAATAATAATGCTTTGTTTAAGTATAATATGAATTTCCCAACTTTATAATATATCATCATTTTTCTGGCCCTTTTTTTTTTTTTGACAAATAGAATCCTCCTAATTTTTAAAATGAGCAAATCTGCCAGTTTTGTTTCTATTTGACGTTTTCCTTCATTTTAACTATGTATCAAATGCCTTTCCTTATCCTGATTTTTATTTAATTTTTATACTTCACTATATTTTACATGAAATTCATATTGGTATAAGCTAGAACTCTAACTCTCTGATCTACTAGTGCTTTTTATAGAGTCCTCAATAGTGTTTAACAATAATTTTTTTCAATGATTTGAAATACCACTCATAGTAGACATTTGTGATATTTACTTTACAGCCTTTATTTCTTTTTTTCTGATATCAGCATTACATTAAATGCCATTTGTTAAGTTCACATTCAATATCAGTTATGTGCCCAATAGGACCAAACTATCCAGTGGTTCCAACAATTGGATGTTCTTTAACTGGGATTTTGACTATTGAGTAAGCAAAGTGAAAATTATTAGAACTCATTTATCCCAGCTGTGACCCCATGAGAGGCTCCCTGTGCCAGTTGTCTGCACTGCTGGGGCTACCAGAGTCCCTTCCCTACCGAATCTGCTTACTCAGCATTAAATTTCCGGTTGAGCTTTGGGATACCAATTTTCTTAAAATCAATTTCTTCCTGAATTCACCCAGACCCAATTTATGCTCATGAAGCCAAAATCTATCAAGGTTAATATTGTATATTAGTAAAAATATCTGAATGAAATATAAAATATATTCTTATGAAAAAATAATCAATATTGGCATATGGAGTTTTGTTGTAACTCAAGGAGAGCCAGAATGCCACCCAAAGCATTATCCTACTGATTTTGGCCATGAGGTAAGGCTAATGGCAGCCAACATGGCCTTCGGGTTGCTGCTATGGCAGATACCAGCAATAGAAGTTTCATGAGAAATTCTTAGATGGTGCAAGCATGTGTAGCACCAGACTCTCAATTTCAAACCTGGCAGATCCCATGACCTCTGTAACCATCCCAAGCCCACTTCAGGAAAGGCAGCTCAGCAGCCATTTGCAGAAGACTCTTAGAGTACATTAAAGCCCTGCTTAGGCTCACACTCCTGTATGGCCACGTGGCATGGCTTCGAGGAAAGCCTTCTTACATTGGTGCAGTTGGAGGCAAAATGGATATGAAAACAAAACACTCAAAATATCTCCATATCATATTCAGAGGAACTCTGGGAACTGACCTGATATCCTAAGTAGTGATCATAACTTTTGATGACTCTACCCACATTCTAATTGAAGCTATATCCCATCAGGAATCTGTAGAATAGGCCTCTACCCTCAAATGAAAACTGTCCACTAAATTATAGTTATGATTGAATGCAGTAACTCTTGAAATTACCCCAAAACCAGTAGATTCTGCAGTCTTCCCCATCTCAGTTAATAAAATCTCATTTTTCTAGTTGCTCTTACTAAAAAGCATGATCGTTTCTTTGAAACCTCACTTTCTTATTCATAAAGGTCACTGGCTTCTGCTTTCAAAATATACTCAGAGGCTAACCATTTCTCATCACTCCACTGCCCCTGCCCTTGCCCATGTCACCATCCTCTCTCATTGGGTTAAGGTAATAGAGCCCTGCTTTTCTCCCTATTACTGCCCTTGCTTCCTTGAAGTCTTGCCTGCATAGGGCTGCAAGGCTAATGCTATTAAAAATGGGTTAGTATCTGCTCAATATTTCCAATTATCTTCCACCTCACTCCAAGCAATGGACAAGATTTTCATATTATCCAGAAGGCCTCATAAGACCTGCCTCACGAGGCATGACCCCCTTCCACCTTCATTTATCCCTCTGCTCAGGCCACACTATCCTCTTGCTGCCACTCAAACAGTCCCTGTAGGCTTCTGCCTCAGGATCTTTGCCCCAGCTTTTCTCTCTTCCTGGAATGTTCTTTCTTAGATAGCCTTCTGGGAAGTTCCCTCACTTCCTATAGGTCTCTAATTAATGGTCACATCTTTCTGAGGCCCTCTCTGGCCACCTACCTGAAACTTCAATCCCCACTTCCCCACCTCCCTCCAACATCTCCTATGACCTTAACTGCTTTACTTTTTTTTCCCTTAGCACACATCATTACCATTTCATTATTTCCTGTCCACTAGACTTTTCTGATCTCCCAAACACAAAAAGCTGCATGAGAGCTTTTTTTTTTTTTTAAATTCTCCATTGTATTCCCAGCACCTAGAATACTGCTTGATACATGGCAGATACTCACAAAAAATTTGTTGAATGAATGAATGAATCAGTGGTTATTTTCCTAGTTAAAATATGTTTTAGATTTTCTATCACAGATTTCTATTGAGAGCTTCTAAAGGGAAAGAATAATAACCAGTTTCCTGATTAAATAGATTGAAATTAACTGAAAAAAAATGTTTATGAATTTATCAATAGTTTTCAAGAGAAGGATAAGCAATAAAATCGAAATTACAACCTTTGTACCATAACCTAGTTCATCTACTTTGGGTCATAGTGGAGAAATGTATGACTTAGAAAGATCCACAGAAGAGAAAATTAAAATTCCCAAAGGGATGCAGTAGCTTGCATTGCTTAAAAAAAAAAAAAAAAAAGTTCTTCTGATCAAAATAAGCTTGAAAGGGCTAAGTTGCATCTATAAGGTTATTATAAGTGTGACTAATGTGGACACTAACCTGCCCAATTATCCAGAATGTTTACACAAGAAAAGTCCTTGAAACTATAAAACACAAAGAGCAAAAACAAAACCCTAATACTTTATAGAGTAGGTAATAAAAATACACAATTCATTAAGAATGCAGAGAGCTAGGAAACAGAAACAAGATAAAAGGAACTTGGAAAATATATGGGTAAAATTAGTCCATAACTAGTATTTCATAAAAAAGAGGGTTCAAGGTTTATCCTCTCCCTTTAGAGGTTTATGATATGAGGAACAACTACCAAGTAATTATACTAAACCTTCCTATTGCCCCTATCAGATGAAGGATATTGAGATGTACCTTTGGTCTGACAAACTGTAATATTTTTTATGTTCTTAGGTCTAAATATGTCAGCTCCATCTGGTTCAGCTGCACTTATGTAGACCCTGTTTCAGTTTCTTAAATAATAAAAGTATTTTACTAGGGAAATAAAAATAGCAACTGCTGATCACTGGTTATGAGTTATGAAAGAGCACATTGCTTGTATCTATAGATATATATTGAGTCCTGATGAGTTGGAGTTTATGATTGCTCACAAAGCTAAATTAATCTTCTACTTATATGGCTCAGTAGAGGAAATCAATGTAAGAGATGATATACCTTGTAATCAAGCAAGGCAAATAAATCAGATAATCAACATAAAATCAATATGCATATAAAAATGAAATATAAAGTAATAACCAGAAATAAAGTCTGAATATGAGTGGTGATGCAAATCATTTAACCTTTTTTCCCTCAATTATGGCTAATGATTACAATCATCCAAGGAGAATTTTTTTAAAAGTACAGATTTCTAGGCCATACCCTCAAAGTTTCTAATTCAGTAAATTCGAGGTAGGATCTAAGAATATTAGTAAACCATTCATATAAACGTTTTATGTAACTAGAAGTTATGATGCAGTCCTGTGTCGGTACATTTATTAGTTAAAGGCACTGCTGACCATTTGAAATAAAATGAGCTTAACATGAAGGAAATCACCTATAATCTATAATGCTTGCCAATTACTTTTCAAAAATCATTATAATGATTTGCTTTCACAATGTAGTGATTCAAGTTTGAAGAGTTATAAACACCAGGAATATATATATTTGGGACATAATGTATAACACAGTTTTGAGGAACCTTTTTGGACACTAACAAGCCATTGGGCTGCAAAGGCCAACCCATCCATTGGAGCAGCTATTTGTGGCCTTTGAAGACATGACAAGAGTGTCAAATTAAAAACAAACACACACATAAAGAGCAGTCAATGTATGAATTTCCATTTTGCTTGTCAGTTGTTATTTTAATAAAGTTCTTCAGAGTCTTAAAACATTGCTATTCAATTTATGGAAAGCATAACGTCTCCTACTGAAATCCATCCTCACAAAAGTTGATCTACGCGATACTAAGTTCCCCCAAGATTTCAATATCCAGTTTCAGACATTCTGCACCCCCCTCTTTCAAAGTAAGGACTCTCAACTCCAGGTTCTTCAACTGCAAAATGAGGATAATCACAGTACTTTTCTGTACCAGTTAGCCTTTATCTGCTCCAACCGACAGAAAACGCAGTTAGAAAATGCAGACAAATGGAAATGCTTTGTCTGCACACAGGGATAGCACAGGCTTGGAGTTCATTTGATGCAGAGGTTCAAATGATGTCATCTAGATCAGATTCATTCTCACTGTTTAATTTTTTAGGTAAACAAAACATTTAGACATTAAAATTAAAACCTAGTTTAAGAAATAAATTATAATATAATGACCCCTTTTACACATCCTTGATCTGATCCTCTTACCTGACTCTTCTCACCCTCCAGACTTAAGCACTAACTTGTTTGGTGCTCATAATTTTACTCTACATACTCAATCCCTAAATAAATAAATGCATACATGCATACACAATTGTTTTGCATGTTTCAAATGTTTTACAAAGGTCTTGGCATATACATATATTATATATATATATATATATTTTTGTTTGTTTGTTTGTTTTGTTTCGTTTTTTTTTTTTCCCACAACCTGGTGTTCATGCTCAATATCTTTTTGGGATTTATCCATGTAAATACAGGTAGCACTAGTTGATTTACTGTAACAGCTGTATGATATTTTAATTCCCACATTTTACCATTTAGGTTGCTTCTAATTTTTTGCTACCAAAATAAGTTTGAAATAAAGGTTCTTATACATATCTCCTTGAGTAAATAGGCAAGAGTTTTTCTTTGAAATTTAGTGTATTTTACTTATAGTTTACAGGAATTAGCTACATGGTCTGCCTTGCCAATTTCTTCTTGTAATCCATACCTTATTAAATGTCTTGCCCCAAAGAAGAGTTGCATTTAAATATCATCAGATATCGCCAGCTTTTCTCTAAGGCTTGTTCTTTAGTAGTTTAAAAACTTCTTCCCTAGCCCAATATCTTAAAATTATTCTTTAGTGGCTTAAGCCATTAAATTGGCTTAATTTAGTGACTAAATTAATTAAAATTAATTGACTCAATTAATTTTGTCATATGAAGATTTGCTTACTGTGGAATAATCATAGGAGTCACTAATTGCCTCGGGTCTGGACCACATGCTTTACTCCTGGAGTTGCTGAGTGGTCTCAGCCCAGAACACACAGACTGAGAATGAAGAAAATCTGGATCCTATACATTCCCATTTGTACTCGTGAGGGTTCTCTAGGGAAAGAGAACCGACAGGAGATACCTGTAAGTAGTATGAGATTTTATAAAACTGTCTCACCTGACTGTGGGGATGAACGAGTCCAAATTCTATAGGGCAGGCTCCAATGTAGGGACTCCAATAATGATTTTCAGTGAGTTCTCTAGAAGTTGGCTGACTGAATTAGAGATGGACATTCTCTATTATGACTGCTGAAATAATCACTTCTTTTAATTCCTTCAACTGATTGGATGAGACTTTCTCTTTGCTAAAGGCAATCTCCTCAGTTGATTGTAGATGTAATCAGCCATAGATCTAATCAATCTGCTAATGATTTAAAGTCCACAAAATGTCCTCACATCACAGTAACAATTACACCAGTATTTGCTTGATCAAACAACTGGCACCATTACCTAGCCAAGTTGACACATGAGCCTAACCATACCATTGGAAGTAGTTTGATGATTAAACTATTAAAGTACTTCAATAATTTTTTTTTTAAGTGGAAATAAAAAAGAAGAGAGAGAGAGATCAGAAAAGGGGTTTGGGGGTTTTCATCTACATTGTCCAAACTAATCCAGTTTAGGGAAACATCAACTCATAAAATACATGAAACTTTCTCAGCAATAAAAAGTATACAGATTGTTGGAAGTTCCTTTATGCTCTCTAGGAAGTATAACTTTAGAAAAGTGACCAATTGGGGAGCAAATAGTAGATAATCTCCAGTATGAAATTTGAGTTATATATGTAAAAAATCCCACATTTCCCCAGCAGTTGGCTGCCTACCAATTTATCCCAACTGAAACCACACAACTGACCACCTCATGCCCTTGAAAGACTTTTAAGAGTGAACCTTTTCATTCAGAGAAGTCTATTATATATCTGACACATGTATACCACAGAAGAGGAAACCCAGCTCAGCTTTCCAGATTCATCAGTTCTATCATTTTGAAATATCACGTTACTGGTCACCAGACATTAAAAACAAATGGAAACAGGAAAGGAAAGGATAAAAACAAACCAGTAGAACAACATTAAAAAGAAAGTAATCAAACAAAAAACCTGAACTCTGAAGAAATTAACATAATCCATGGAATAGGAAAGAACTAAAAAAAAAATCGAACTGGTATCCTCAGGAACGTACAATAATATGCCACATAAAAAGTAGTAATAATCAGAGAATAAAAAGGTCTTGCAAATTAAAAAAGAGGCAGAGGAATGGTAGGAGACAAAGGATTAACCAAAAATGTTCAACATTAAATGAATAGATGTTCCAGAAAAAAAAAAAAAATAGTGGGTAGAACATTGTGAAGGATAAGAGTAGAAAAAAAATTTTTCCCCTCCGTGAAGACACAGGCCTTCAAATTGAAAGGGCCCAAAGAATGAAAAAAAGAACCAGTTCTAGACTCAACCTTGTAAATTTTCAGAAAACATAAGACTAAGAGGTGTTCACTTCAGCAGCACATATACTAAAATTGGAACGATACAAGACAAGATTTTACGAGACAAGATTAGCATAGACCCCGCACAAACAAACAAAAACCAACGCAAATTTGTGAAGCATTCCATATTTTTTGAAAAACAAGGAAAAAAAAAAAAGACTAAGATGATTTTTAAGGTTTCCACTGGGATAAAAAATATAGCATATATAAGGGAGTGCAAATAAAATTGTAGTCAAATTTGTAATCAGCAATGCTGATTTTAAAACAATGCTGTAAATATTTTGATATAAGTTTTAAACTATAATTCTGTACCAATACTAACTAATAAAATATAAGCTCAAAATAAAGAAATTTCAATATATATGAATATATTGTTAATCTCTCATATCTTTTTTGAGGAAGCAGGAGGGATATGGGAAATAAGAAACAGTGTAATAAAAAAGGTTTACACTGGATGCCTACACAGCAGGCCTAGAAAGATATTGGTCCTAATTATAACAGGAAGTCAGTGAGCTGTGAGAAAAAAATATATTTAAGAAAAAGTACAATACATTATACCTAACAGATATCCAATATGGAAAGCTGTAATTTTTAAACAAAAACAGAAAATGAAATGAGACCTTCATTTTCCTTGATATTAAATGAATGATTATTTTGATCCCATTATAGAATGAAAGAAAACAGACTCCATTAGAATTTGATATTTAAAACATTCCCCTAGAGGTCACAGAAGTCATTTTGTATTTTTACAATGTGCTTGAATTAGGTTTTTAACCTTTACTTTGATTTAAAATACAATATATACAAAACAAAAATATATAAGCATGTTGCAGTTTGGTAGTTTGATGTAATTATGAATTCCAAAAATCTATATTAGATTATGCTTGTAAACTGATCTGTTCATCTGGGCACGATTAAGTTATGATTGGGGCTTTGGGCCATGTCAGTAGGGCATTGAGCCCCACCCCTTGGTGGGTGGGGGAATCAAATATAAAAGGCAAGGCAAAGGACAGAGGTAGCAGTTTTTGATGTTGGAGTTTTGATGCTGGAGAGAAGGCTCCAGGAATAGGGACAAGCCATATGCCTGATAGTCTACAGCTGACCTTGTGGAGGAACTAGAGTTGTTGAGCCCAGAGAGAAACACTGCCCTGGGAAGAAAGGAACCCAAGAAACCTGAACCCTGGCAAACATTGGCAGCTGTCTTGCTCCAACACATGGCAATGGACTTTGGTGAGGGAAGAAACTTGTGCTTTATGGCCTGGTAACTGTGGACTTCTACCCCAAATAAATACCCTTTATAAAGACCAATCGATTTTTGATATTTTGCATCAGCACCGCTTTGGTTGAATAATACAAAATATATACATAATATATATGAATATAGAAGCATATATACTTATATATTTTATATACATATATGAAATATAATATAACTGATGGAGAACGTGGATAAATAGACTCCTTAGCCTAAGTCCATATATAAATGTTAAGACATATAATGCAGCTCTGCCTCATTGATTCAAAAAGAATAAAGTTCTTGGGGCTGGAAGTAAATTAATGGGTTTTCCTTGGTTGGCAGAGGGTTTCAGTGAGTAAAATAAATACCTCAGAGGTGAGTAATGAGAAGACTATTTAAAGAAGCTTAAACAGTTACCTCATTCTTTTTATAACACTGTCATTTTAATAAAGTATTAATAAAATATTCTGGCCCCTAACTGCTTAAAAATAAAGGAAATACAATATTGGAAGGAACGTTGTTGGATTAGCACTTTTTAAAATGTCACCCCAAAATTGTAGGTATTAAAATAATCAAACCTAATGAAGCATTTTTGTTCTCAAAATGTTTTTCTATGACACTAAATTATATTTTACAATATTTTGTAATAATGTTTGTATTTCTTTTAAAATTTTAAGAGTGTCTTAATGTTGCCTTAATAAAGTCTAAAAACAAATATCCTATTTTCTAATTTATTTGACATTCTAAATTAAAAAATTAGAACAGCACTGGGTTTTAATGAAAAATCCTACTCAGAGGACTACTAGTAAACTAGTTAAAATCTTTTACATAACTGTATATATCTTCACTTAGAGTGTTAGCCCTATATAATACCCCCTACTTTTTCATATTCCTTCAGCAATATATGCTTTTAAGTAACTCCAAATGATTCCATATTCTTCAGTCATTGTGTCGTTTTAAATCAACTTTCCTGAAAAGCAACATTTATGATTTTCTGAGTCATATCAATTTTTTTTTTAAGTTCAGTACAACAAAAGAAGGGTAGGTACTTAGTTTACCAGGCTGCTATCACATATACTACAAAGTGGTTTTTGCTTAAACAATAATAGTTTATTGGCTTATGGTTTTGAGGCTAGAAGAAGTCCAAAATCAAGATATCATCAAGGCTTGTTTCTCCCCAAAATGTGCAGCATTTTAGTGCTGGTCCCAGCTATCCTTGGGGTTCCTTGGCTTCCCTCTCTGCATCCTGTTACATGGCCATGTCGTCTCCTTTCTCTCTTCTGACTTCTGAGTTCTCTTTATAAGACCTTCAGTAATGCAGAGCTAGACATACCCTGTTTCAACTGGGTCACACCTTAGCTAAAAATACCATCTTCAAGGGGCCCTACATACAATGGATTCATACCCACAGGAATGCAGATGAAAATTAAGAACATGCCTATGCTGGAGTACGTAATTCAATCCACCAAAGTAGGTCTTGCAAATTTCTTATCTATATACACAATGTACTGCTTTTTATCAATTGTTTATTAGAAAAAACCTCTGAAAATTTGAGAAGTATCTTGAATTTCTTTCTAATGAGGGGCTATAAATGTAATTTTTTACAGGGGCTCTTATACTCCTATGAAGTATTGGATAATGTGGGCAACTGTGACTAACATTTTTTTGATACAATAAATCAAGATTTTCTGTATTCTTTACTACAGTTTCAAAGTTATATAAAACATTTATATTGAGTTAATAGTTAGGCATACTGATTTCAAGAATCAATTGAATTGTTCTAGATATTTCAATGTGTGCAAATTTATTGATTTTTTAAAATACTGAGTATTTTAAAATTTTAAATTATTAAATGAAACCAAATTGATTAGAACTAAAACTAAAGCAATGGAAACTTGGCAAATGATACATGTTTTATTTGCATATTTGCTTTATATTAAAAATAAGTGTTCATCATATTGGAATCATCATCAGACAAATAGAAACCCATGAAAGCCATTTTGTAGCCATGATTAAAAATTGAAAGATTAAAGCCATGTATCCAAAGATCCTTAAGATATCTTTTGTGTTACTGTTACTGTAGTTTTATGAATATTAAAGGGTGTATGGTGACACCATTAAATAAAGCCTTATATTGGCAAATGCAATGCTCATGACATGCAATTTCCTCACAATGCAGGAATCATTTATATACACTGTACTTAATTTTGAGTTAAAAAAAAAATTTGTAGCTATGATAAAAGTTTATAAACCAACTTGTTTTCCTTTCCCACCCATGCACACAGCTGCACTGCATTTCTGTACATTCAAATCCAGTCACTGGACTAAGCTCTGGCCAAAGGAATGCAGGCTGGGGGAAGATACTCCTCTTTGTCTAGGTCCTGCAAAGCCTCTGGTATGACTTTCTCTTTGTCTGCCAGTTGATAGAGAAGACAAGGAAGGAGGAGGCTGCATCCCCCAAGGATTGCAGAGCCCCTCCCCTCCTTGCCTAGCTTTGGATTGGGACATGAAGGAGCAATACACTGTCAAAGCCACTGAAATGTTAGGCTTATTATAGCAACTTTCCTACATATACTCTGCAAAATTGTACCAAGTCACCAAGGACTATGGTAAAATAAACATCCCCGAATTAAGAATGAAGAGACCAAGATTCCAGCTCTGGCCCTGTCATCTCTCACACAAATAGCCATGGTTTGCATCTAGGGTGTGACATCAGGCAACATCATTTCCGTTTAGTCATAAGAGTAGAAATGCAGGCAATAGTTACTCTTTGTTGAACAGCCACAAAGTTGCTTACAAGGCCTAGAGACACTCAGTGAATGTCACAGCTTAGTTTTTACAAACTTACAACTGGGCTCAGAGACTTTCAAATCACTCAACCACCAAGCAGTAGAGAGAAGGGCAGAAACCAACTCTCTGTAACTCCTCCTTCCTCTGTGACGCCTGGGAAATCTTTGCACAGTCCTTCTACTTCTCGATGCCTCAGTTTCCTCATCAGTTAAAAGAAATGATTGGAGAATTCTCTAGCCTCTTCTGACTCCAAGATTTTTTCTGAGAAAATAAATAAATGTATGTATGTATGTGTGTAAGTATGTCAGAGAAAAAAATGGAAATATTGGCTGGAATATTCATATTGGTTTATCTTAGTTTGCCAGCTGCCATGACAGATATCTCAAGTTGCCTTAACAAGAATTTACTGTCTCATGGTTAGTGGGGCTGGAAGACCAAAATCAAGGTGGTGTCGGCAAGACCATGCTTTTTCGCTAAGTCTCTAGCTTTCTGGTGCTGGCTTGCAACTTGCCTCCCATTACATGGCATCCCTCCTTGTATTAGTCAGCCAAAAGGGTGCTAATACAGAATATTCTGAAATCTGTTGGCTTTAATAAAGGGTATTTATTTGAGGTAGAAACTTATAGTTACCAGACCATAAAGCATATGTTACTTCCTTCACCAAAGTCTGTTGCCACGTGTTGGAGCAAGATGGCTGCCAAGAGTTCAGGCTTCCTCTCTTCCCGGGGTTCAATTCTCTCTGGGCTTAGCTGCTCTGCTCCTCTGTGTGCTTATTTCCTGTGCTCCAGCTCAAAACTCCAACCTCCCTTCTCTGTGGTGCAGTTTCTCTGTGAGTCCCTGCTCACCAAGGAGGCAGGGCTGCAACGTCCTACTGACATGTCAGGCCCAATCAAAGCCTTAATCATTATTTAATCAAGTAAAAGTGAAACCTCTGAATCCAATATAATCTAATACGCCTGGAGGAAAAGACTAGTTCACATAATCCAAAATCTATTTTTGGAATTCATAAACAGTACCAAACTGCCACACTCCTCGTCTCTGCTCTCCTGGGTTCCACTGACTCCTGGGTTCTGTCTCCTCTGGCATCATCTGGATTTCCTCTCTTAATAAGGCTTCCAGCCATGTGGTTTAAGGCCTACCCTCATTCTGTTTAACCACACAAAAATAGCATCATAGAAGATCCTAAACACATATGAATCCATACCTTACCTGATAATATATCTTCAAAGGATCTGTGGCAGTTTGACATAGTTATGAATTCCAAAAATAGATATTGGATTATGCTTGTAAACTGGTCTGTTCCTCAGGGCATGATTAAATTATGATTAGGGCTTTGATAGGGCCACATCAGCAGGACGTTGAGTCCTTGCCCCTTGGTAAGAGGGGACTCAGAGATAAAACTACATGGCAGAGCAGAGGAGTTCGTTGAAGTTTTGATGTTGGAGTTGTGATGCTGAGATTTAATACTGGAGCCCCGGGAAGTAAGCACACAGAGGAGCTTGGTCATGAGGAAGGAGAGAAGGCCCTGGGAAAAAAGACGAGCTGTTCACCTAACAGTTCACAGCTGGCCTTGTGGAGAGAGGCAAAGGCTAGAGAGCCTTACAGTCTACAGCTAACCTTGTGAAGGAAAGAGAGGAGCTGAGCCCAGAGAGAAATGGAGCTCTGGGAAGAGAGGAAACCAAGAAGCCTGAACCCTGGCAAATGTTGGCAGCTGTTTTGCTCCAATACGTGGCAACAGACTTTGGTGAAAGAAGAAACTTATGCTTTATGGCCTGGTAACTGTAAGCTTCTACCCCAAATAAATACCCTTTATAAAGACCAACAGATTTCTGGTATTTTGCATCAGTACCCCTTTGGCTGACTAATATAGGATCCAATTTACAAATGGTTTCACACCCACAGAAATTCAAATTACGAGTAATAACATATCTTGGATGTGGTACAGAATTCAATCTACTACAAAGTGCTATATTCTGAAGATATCTTATATCTCCTACAGAACTATATGGAAAAGGATGGTGGCTATGGCAGTTTGAGTCTTTTTTTGGACACGAAAAAATCCTGTTCTTAAAGCACATCCATTCCTGTGCATGTAAACCTATTGTAGATGGGATCTTTTGATTAGATACAGTACAGGGACCTTCCTTTTGATTAGATCACTTCAGTAGGGCATGACCCATGGTCCTTTATAAATGAAGCAATAAAAAGCTTCAGATACAGAAAGAAGGCCAAAAAGACAGAGGCCTCCATTCATTGACAAACCTAGGAGAGAAAAGACACAGATGGAGCAGCCCAGGGGTCCAGACCTGCATTCTACCCTGCCACCCCACCCTCCCATGTGCCTGATCACCCACAGCTGTGCTTGGTGAGAAAGCATCTCTAATGTCTTAATTTGGACACTTTCACAGCCTCAGAACTGTAAGCGTTTAACCTAATAAATTCCCACTGCAAAAGCCAACCCATTTCTGATATATTTCTCCCAGCAGCATTTAGCAAACTAAGACAGTGGCCTTGCTTACATTCTTCCACCCCTTCTCACTCATCCTCCTCTTTCCTCCACACACATGCGTACACACACACCCTTCTCTATAACCTACAGCAATCCATAAGAGTCATTTACTTGACAAATGTATTTGAAAATTGAATGCCAACTAGAGACAAGATAAGATGTTAGGGAGCCTGAGGAAGACAAATTTACCTATGATATGAACTTTCTACTTAAAGAAATTTTATATATTACCTGGGGAGATAAGACATACTTAAGTAACTATAATCCTTAATAGAAAGATCCTATTCTCAACAGGGATGATGATGTCAGGAACAAAGTACTTTCAGAAGAGAGGAAGTCAGCCAGAGTGACCTCTGATGAACAAGTAGGATTTGTTTACATGAAAGGGTCTCCCATCCTCCTTCCATCTGTACTACTTTACGGCCTATTCCAATGATTTCCACATCTATATATTTGTCCGATTTCACTTAAATGTGTATATGGCACTTTATGTTGCAGACACTGGTCTATGCATTAACAAATATCAGGTCATTTAAATCCTCATACAACTCTAGATGGTAAGCAGGTATTGCAATTCTCATATTACAGGGGAGAAATTGAGGCTCAGAGAGATTTAACAAGTGGCCCAAGAATGCAGAGGTTGCAAGTATTGGAGCTGGTAAATATCCAGCTAGCTTAGATATACTCCTGATTCCTGAACAATCACATTCAGATACTTGGGATATGGCATGCATTTGGGGAAGAGGTGACTGTTTGAAATGTTGGGAGAGCTTCGATATCTAATTGTCAATGTGTCTAATTGTCAAATGTATACATCACTTCTCAGAGATAGAACCCTAGAAATGCCCACTTTTTGAAGCACAAGAAGGAAGTAGAGTCAGGTATAGAATTGGAAATTAAGGCAAGGCAAATGTGGACCTATGTTGTCTTATGCTTTATGGGGAAAGAGAGATTTAAGAGGAACAGGGACAAGGAGGCTGGTTAATAGGGGGACATCTAAGAAAACACCACAATACTTGGTGTTCTTGTGACTTGCTTGATAGCAATACTGAGGTTAATGAAGTTGATTGAATTATATAACCCAATTTAGACATGTTTTTCATCTTAATCCATGTCCCTGTGGGTGTGAACCCATTGTGAACAGGACCTCTTGAAGATGTTCTTTTTAGTCGAATTGTGACCCAACTGAATGAGGGTGGGACTTAATCCAGATTACTGAAAACCTTGTGATGAGGACCTGGCAGTCACAAAAGTGAAAAAGGGGAGAACATTGCACTATGGCAGGAGGCAGAGACAGAAGGCAAGAACTCCAAGGATTTCAGGGCAGCCAGTCCCAAAACACTAGCCTTCAGGGAGAAAGCAAGCCTTTCTGATAATTCGAGTTTGTTCTTCTAGCTTATGAAACTATGAGGCAATAAATTACTGTTGTTTATGCCAAAACTAGCTTGTGATATTTGTGATAGCAGCTCGGGCAAACTAAGACAGTAACAATGAAATAGAGATACCAAATGTAAATTTATAGAGGAGAAAGTGGTGGTATAGACAATACTTAAGTACACCTGGTTCTGCTCATTGATTTGTGAATGCCTTTTCTTTTTTTAACCTGTCTGGCAAATTCATAAAAAACAGAAGGGTTTGGCCAAATAATTTCGATTCAGATTTATGACATTTTCAGAATTCTGACTGCACAGGGAGAAAGGGGATAACTTTGGAGACGGGTGCGTGTGCTTAAAACAAATGCTCATTGGTAGAGTGTGCTGAGGAGTTATCCAGCTCACTTAACAGCTACCATGGAATCCAGCTGACTCTAAGAGAGACACACAAAATGCTCGAAGCCATGTGAAAAATCAAATCTACTGCATGTTCTTCATTATTTTCTAATTTCACCTCTTAAGTGAGCATCCTCATGACTCCTTGAGAGGGTCTGAAGGCTAAAATCACCACCGAATGCTTCTCTCCTATGTCAGCCCTTAATTTTGGCCCTCTTCGCCCCTTACCATGCCGGGTTCAGACAAAGCCATCAAGTGCTCAGGGTGACCAAACGTGAACTTCTGCTATTTGCCATCATTTCATGTAATTTCAGTGTCAACTTGTTAACTTTTAAAATGTCAGCAACACTTGTTCAAACTGAATCAAAGAGAAAAACTTTTGGTTTATCCAAGCATTCCAATAGATCATGAATGAGAGAGAAATCCTAGCTGGTATGTGTTCCAAAGAACATAGAGGAAGGCACATTAGCAGTGAGACACTGGGAACTATAAAATGACATAACAATCTCTACACCTGAACTCTGTATAAGCATTATAGGGTAGATGAAGGCCAGCAGTAAAACCTAAGGGATGTAACCAAGTCCCATTTAAAGGGATCTCAATAGGCTACTTAATTCAACTGCTAGCTCCTGCACATGTTAGGGTGATGTGATAGATATCAGTCTTACTAGAATCTTTTGAACCCCCTCTTTTGTTATGTAATTTTCTATCCAGTGAGTCTTCATTCCCCAAGGTGGAAGGCCTCTTGCCAGCTTCTCTTGCAGCTAGGGGCAAGGTATACAGGCTCTGCAGTTGGAAAGAGAATTCTGTAGAGAGAGCAACACTGAGGGTGGCAAAGAGCAGAAGGAGAGTCACTTCTCAGAGACAAGAGGATTAATCCAAGCCTAAAGTCTTCTTCTCAAACACTATCATGTAAGACACCTGTGTTTGGGGACAATGTCTGTAGGGTTTCTTCTGGAGCCTGAGGTGTGATGTGGATATAGCATCTGGCTGCCCATCCTGGAGTTTGACGCCTTGTCCTCTCAAAAGTCCCTTTCTCCTTAAACAGGATAGAAAAGGTTTTTGTTGCTGTTTTTTGCAACTAAGAATGTTTGCCTTTAAATGGCAAATCCAAATCATTGATTTTTCAGAAGATATTTCAGGATAATTATAAGAAAGACTATCTGCTTGTCCTGCCCATTGTGCTGATTTTTCCCATGCTCTTATTTTTCTCTAAAACTCCTTCTGGAAATGTGTATGGAGTCTTAGTTCTGCTGGCTTCGTTCATTTCTGGATTCATTCAACAGTGATGTGGTAAGCATCTCCAAGGCTTACTAATTTGTCTAGTATCCAGTGAACAATAAAATGGGACTGTGGGGAAAATATGAAGCAAACAAATAAGCAAGGAGCACATCACAATATTCCATAATGAGGAGCTTCTATTTTATCTTTTCAGTAATGGGAAACCATTGTGGAATCAGCGGTCTTTAAGGCTAGAACACATATATCAAGGGAACTAGGATGAAGAGAATGCTGATGTTATAATGACTTTTAAGGGATATTTATTTATTCTAGCCTGATGGATTAAAGATTTGTAACAAATACCTCACAGCAATGCAAGATGTTGGTGGTGGGTTGATGTATGGGACCCTGTATGATGTTATGTATGTTTGCTTTGTAAGTCCACAGCTTTTACTATATTATGTATGTTCATGTATAAATAATATAGTAATAATAATAATAAAAATAATAATAGGCTGGGTTGGGGAAAAATATACCAAATGTAGGATACTTTGGTTAATAGTAATATTTTGAGGATGCTCTTTAATTATTTTTAAAATGTTTCACAACAATGCAAGATGTTGGTGGTAGGGTGAGGTGAGGTATGAGAGCCCTGTATGATGTTATATGTTTGTTTTATAAGCTCACAACAATTAATATACACTTATTGTTTATATATGTTTATGTTTCTGTATGAGAGATAAGTTCAATAAATTTAAAAAAATAACTAACAAAAAAGAAGCTTATCATTTTTCCATAAAATGCAAAATAATTGTGTTTATAATTACCTCACTGTAGGGTCCTGATGTAACTGTCTTGTTTGATTTTAATCAGCTAGAGTTCATATGTGCACATTAGATGCTGAGTTGAGGTGAGTACTAGAGTTTTCCTCCCTTCAGATGGTAATTATCAGGTTTATGTCTTGCAGTCATCCCCCAGTAGCTTGGCCACAACAAGGTACAACACAGATCAGTGTTGTAGAAATGAACAGAGTCACATCTAGTTGGGTCTTTACATCATTACTTCCAATTAATAAAATCCCTGTTATTTGCCCCCAACAAAAGATCAAAATCTTTTTAACATGTTACTTTCTCTACTCTTTCAAAATCATCCTCCTTTTCCTGAAAATAAGTGCATTCTTTTTAGGTCTCCTTCTCAAGCCAGGCACCATGATATCTTTCTCTCACTTTAACTTTCTCACTACTTGATCAATTCTGCCTATGCATGTCTTCACACCCAGTGAAAAGAAATGGCCCCAGAACCTGGTATTCCAAGACTGATTACATTCCCTATTTATTCTTGGGAATTTACTTCTTTATCAGATCCCAAGACTCCCTTATGAAAGAACTAAAGACTGAAGCAAACCATTTAGGAGCTTGGAGCTCTTTCCAGTATCCACTCAGTCTGCAAGCATTGAACTTGGACATCAATTCAAATACGGGGCAGGGCACTGATGATCCAAGGAACAAAGACGACAGGACCTCTGACTGTACAAATTACAATCTAGACATTTGCGTGGTCTAGAGGCCCTGGAGGGTTAAGGACTCCATAACTCTAGTTATTCCTCAGTACCAAGGCTAATTCTATACTCAATGAGGTACATTTCAAATTTTTTTTTTTTTTTTTTTTTTTTTTGGTGCTAGCTGCTCTGAGCCAATGAATGATGTCTTACACTTTGAATAGTCTCAGAATTTGGCTTGTATGCAACAGAAAGAAAAGCGTTAAAGTTCAAATCATAGCTTAAATTGCTGACGTTCTTATTATTGATTGTTGACAAATGAGTGGAAAAGTATTTTTATGGCATTATTATAAACTGATCTTTATAACTTGTCCTCTACCAAATTTGATATTCTTGAGACTTTTTTTATTAAAGTGATATATCTGGCATTGAGTTCTAACTTTGAGATCAGTAACAAGTTAAATAACGAATAGCATCTAAGAGTCAAAATTGACTGTATAATGTCCCATGGCCATGCCTGGAGACCAGTGGGTCTCAAAGTACAGACCCCAAACCAGCAGCTTCAGTATCCCCTGGAAACTTGTTACAAAGGAAAATTATCTGGTCTAACCCAAGAAACTGAGGCAGGCATCAGAAATCTCTGTTTTAAGCCCTCCAGGTGGTTCAGATGCACACTCAAGTTTGAGAACCATGGCTGCACAAAAAACACCTGATGAATTTATATTTCCAGACCTGAAAAAGGATACAAACAGTTGCATAAAAGGATACTTCACTAGGAATTAAACAAGTGCACTTTAAATGACTATGCTATTCAATGCTTTATTTATTAAATCAGCATTTTTAAACTCCTAATGCCAGTGCTGGCAAGGGTTCAGGGGAAAAGACATTGGTGGAAGTGTAAAAGTGTTCACATTCTAGATGGCAATTTGTTCTTTGTCACCAAAAATCCTTAAAACTATTGAACTTTCTGACCCAAAAATTCCAATTCAAGAAAATTGGGGTGAGGAAATATCAAGATGAACAGCTTCAGCTCTGAATTTAAACAGACCTGGACACACATTTTTTTTTTACCTCTTTCCCTTACTCTATGATCTTGGAAACAATTACTTTATGCCAAGTCTCCTTCTTCTCTGTGTCTAAAATGGGGTTAATGACAACTACTTCAAAAACTTGTTGTAAAAACTGAATGAGATAATCCATATAATTAGGATTGCCAGATAAAACACACGTAACCAATAAATGGGAATTTTAGATAAACCACAAAACTGTTTTTTAGAATAAATACACCTCAAATATTGCATGGGACATTCTTATACTGAAAAAATTTCACTATTATCTGAAATTAAAATGTAACTGTGTCCTGTATTTTTATTCACTGAATCTGGCACTCTACACATAATATGCTCAGTATAATACCATACATATGATAGGTATTCAATAATTATTAACTCTTCTTTCATTATATCATTGCTTAAAATATTTTAAAAAGCAAATCAATGACAGGCAAGTTTGCTGATCTGAATTGAGATTAGGAGTTCAGTGAAATTCAAAAAAGTTTATACCTAGGAAAACTTTATGAAATCCAGATGAATATGCCAAAATACAATCTTAGGATATCTCATATATAGAAATACCCCTGAGTAATCAAAATCATTCAATATCCTGAGTTTGAATAAACCCAAATTAACTGGAAAACCTGATTTGTTAAAACATTTGAGCATCCCAATTTTGGTGCAGTATAAGAAAATATTTGCTTATACATGTATCAAAAAGAACATCTCTGCTAATAGAACAAAATACAGAAAGAAGGGCTGCTGACTTTGGAAGAAACAGAAAGAAATCCATGTGCTATCAATTTGTTACTAATAAAATGTAAACATCCTGGAACATTAAATTGCATTTGATTCTGCAACCAAAAATAAATTCATCTTTTTAAAACTGTAAAGATATCTCCTTATGCCAATAAAATTTAGAGACTTCTAATTATGCCCCAAAATGTATGTGACACAGTTTAAAACATAATGTATCAAGCAGAACAGCGATGGTTGCCTTTTTCTTACTCAACAACTGTGACTGGATGCAAACATTGAAAGAGGACAGCATTGTGACAGAATCTGTCTTTACCATCAAAGTGACAAGATCATGACTGGTCAAGAATGATCTAGTCATTTTGGTTGTCCTGATGATATATGGAGATACTTCCCTGATCAATTCTGTCTGCCCCTGTGATGGGTATTGACTGAAAAGATAGCTGGAAACAACAGACCTGTGGTTTAATTCACTGGCTACATAAAGATATGGCCAAAGTTCGTTATCCAGATAAAAGTGAGATCATGTCCTGGTGACATTATCAGAGGAGGATTAGTGGATGAAGTGCTTTGGAATTTGGTCTTGAAAATGAGTAGGATTTGGCAGACAGAGAAGGGGAAAGAGGTATTCCAGGCAGATGGGATGAGGTAAGAGCAAGTCTCTCAGGTGGTAATGAGTAAAGTGGAGCAAATGGTTCTTGACGGGGCAAAATGAGAAAAAAGCTGAAGAAATAACTTTGGACCTGCTTCTGAGGTGCAGGGGTTACCACAAGAGGAAGAAATAAGGCAAACAGAGAGGTGATGCGTATAAATAAGGTTTTCAGAAGGCTAATCCCTCAGGTAGTAGAAAATGTGTTGGCGGGAGGAGGAGCTGGAGGGAAGAGCGTGGTCAGAATCTCTCTTAAGAGTTTCAGCATTAAGAGGTGAGGGATTGGCTTTCTGGAAGCAGAAGTATTGGAAATGAAGCCACCATGATGGAAATTAAGCTCTAGGAAGCAACAACTGCAAAGTCATGGTTTATACTGGGAGTAAGACGGGTAGAGAGGAGACTGGCTTATGGTGGGTATTTGGAGAGGGGCCAACCAGACAAATGAGCAGTGATGTCTCAGAAGGGTGTCCAAGTGGAAATGTCCAATAGCAGCTGGAAATAAAAGATTGTACATTTCCAGAAAACTCTCGAAGAAAGATTACTGTGTGCAATTAGAAGGAACACGTTAGCTCTTGGGGTTGGGAAGGAGGGTAATAAGCATTCAGGAACATCCAACCCCATCCTGGCCTAGCAAGTTCCTTCCAACATACAGCAGGCATTCCCTAGATTGCTTTAAAGCTAAGCAGAAATTGCAGTTTTTGTTTTCAAAGTGGACTATGTCCAAAGGCCACCCCAGGGAGTCTCATTTCTGGGCCTATTCCCTATTTGGGGCTCATTGTCCCATCTAATTAAACGCTGAACAAATATTTGAAGACTATTGTTTAAAGGGGAACAAATTAGTCTCTGAACCGACCACAGGGCTCAGCTCTGACTGGCCTCATTGTTTTAAAGGTTAAATATAAAAAGCCTTTATGTATATAAAGCACACACACAGGGTATAATGGGCACTCAAGCATTGGTAGCTACGCAAATTCTTACCCTAATAGTTTGGCTGGTACAGCGGATCTATGTAATGCAGTAATGAGAATGTCCACAGATTTAGGACAGACTTGGGAAGGCATACATTCCAGACCAGGGGAATGAGGGTGTTATACTCTGTGCAAAGGAAGACATTGAAATGCAATTTTAATATATGTTTTAAGTGTTCTGGAGACCTCAGTTTTCAATTGAGCCCATTATTTACTAACTATGTGATCCTAAGTTAATCAGCCTCTTGGAACTTGTTTCATCACCTACAAAATTAAAATACCAGTGCCTACTTTATAAAGTTATCGTGGTACCCATTGGCAATTAGAAGATGATAAGAAGTGGTAGAAGTTAAAATGAAAGGAGTTAGGGAGGGAATGGGTAAAAAAAAGGTGAAGGCAACTCTTACAGACATACACAAAGAATGTTAAGGGACCAAGGGAAGTGGAATAAACCTATTTTTCTCCCTATCACCTCTCTATCCTTGTCCGTTCCTTCCTTGTTCCTTTCTTAACATGGGAAGAGATACTTTTGTTTATAACAAAGCAGCAGCCACAAAGACAGTTACTTGAAAAAAAAAAAAAAAAATCAAGCCAAAATGAGAGTAAGTACAAATCCCACAGAAAAAAATTAAAAGAAAAAGCTTTCTGCTGGGAGGGATTTTTTTCTTCTTTTACATACACTGTACAGAATACAGGGTGGAAGTACATTTATATGCAACATTAAATATAGAACTTCCCTAGAATCTGGGATGTTCTTTTATTGTTCTTTATTTTTTTTTTAATTGCTTGTCAAACTGATTCTAGGTTTATCACTAAGGTAGCCGCCAAACCCATTTCTCAACCGATGAATACAAAGACCAGATAATATTGTCTATTATTGGCTGCAAACAGAGCCCCTGGCAGACATTACAGAGTAGAAAATTTCTTAAGGTGCTGCAGCAGGGCCTTGTGTTTCAATGGAACAACTGCTCAGGGACAGCCATGCCCAGCGAGCTTACAGAGTAGGTGGAGATGGAGTGAAGCTTATTCTATCACCAAAATAACCAAATTCAATGCCCATTTGCTACTTGATTATTTGTTTTCATTTTTGTTTCTGTCATGCACAAATAGTATGAAAATATACTTTTCCTGTGGTCAAGACACTAGTGAAATTTGTATTTTAAAACCACCAGGAATATTCTCTTCCCCAGTCTCCTAACCCTCCCCCATCATGACCCCCACCCTCTGCACGATAAACAGGTACTTACTGACATCATTAATTGATGGGAAGGTATTATTTTCGCTGCTACTTTTTGACCTCTCTCCTCAACGACAGAAATGCAGAACTTCATGGGTCAGTGATGGGATTTCTAAGAAAAGCCACTGTTCTTATTTTCAAAGGAAAATGTTCGAGTTTCATGCATCTGTAAACAAAGAGTGGGTGACAATCCCTGAAGAGTTGGGGTGATTTCCATTTTAATCAAATGTCATAAACTATTAATGTTTAGTCTTAAATTTATAATAACCGATTAAATAGTAATATTGCTCTCTGGGAAGACAGATACCTGGATGCCAGTTTCCTCCAAATTGCATTAATAGATAATAGAGTCCTTGTTTTGGCTTTGGGTCTGTCATATATTACAACTTGCTTTTCATTGATTTAAAAAAATAAATAAATAAAAACCATTTCTATTAAGAGACAAATATAATTAATACTATATATTATTGTAACTGCTTTATTGCTAAAATGGGCATTTTAATTTAATTTTATATTCTACATCTTTGAGAAATGTAAGTTGCACATTCATTTTTCTAAGTCAACATGGCACAGTCAGGTATAAATTAATTGAATAATGGTTTTGCAGAACTAGCATAAAAATGTGTTTTTCTCTCATCCAACGTCAAGCAGGGCATACTTAGGCCTTCTCAAATGGAGAAAACCATACCCCTTTTAAAGGACCCCAGATATAGTCTCCCCACTCATTTTCTAAAATGATTAATGTGACAATATTAACTTCACAGAATTGAAAGATTAAGGCAATTATATATGGCAGTCAGCACACTTCCTGGCATGTAATATATATTTAAAAAGTTGCCTATCATTTCCTTATCCCTGAAGAAATTTCATATACATGCACGGGTGTGTAAATATATATGAAAAGGAATTTCAACCATGCAAACTAGAATGCATTTCCATACAGAATCGTTTATTCCAGTCTGCTTTTTTAAAAAAAAACAAAAAAAAAAAACTTACATTTATTAAGCATGCACCTTGCACAGAGAATTTTCAAGGCATTAGGAATAAAAAAGCTGGGCAAGGACCTTGGCATCATGGATTTTGCATTGTTTTACACCGTAACAGCATGCAATTCCTTGCCTTGTTTTACAGGTTAGTTGCTCTACTGTCTTCTATAAGAACTGTTTGGAAAACTACAATATTAGACTATAACCTGCTCACTGGTATAACCGAAAAAACGCTCTACCTAAATTGTTTTTCTTTTCCTTATTTTTGTAAATCATATTTTTATCTTGCTCATAAAATGAGGAAATGAAATCTTGATTTATCTCAAAATCAACAGGGTATGAAGGATGCACAAATAACAGTTCAATACCTATTAATGGTTCAAAATCTGGTGGCTAAACTCACAAAATTTGAAACCTGTGAACAAAAGATTGTTACTCTAAGCACAGCAATTACATAAGCACAGCAATAATAACAAAATGAATGTTATCCTCCTTTCATCTAAATATAAGCATATGAAATGCCAGGTTAGCCCAGGATCCTATTAATAACCATGGACTGGTGATAAAGCATTCTTCTAGTGCTGAAATAGAAAAAAAACATCATGTCACAGAGCAATATAAGTACAGTGGTGTACTTGGTAGACTACTCAAATGAATCAATTTGAGTTCCTGAAATGAAGAATCACTTTGTAAACACAAATGAAATAAAAAGAAGGCATGACCAAAAAAAAAAAAATTATCCCCTAAAGGTTGTGAAACAAGGGCATTATGCTTTTTTACCTAAAGCAATGACTATGCTTTCAGCATGGAGGAAATCTTATTTTAACCTGTCTAAACAAGAGAAATTGTTTTCCTATTCATATAAATATTTGTTCCATGTTTGTACAATATTGTAATTCAATAGGAAACAGAAGCTTATTATCCGTCCTTCTCTGGCAAGGAGGTCTGTGCTTCTTCATTCTTTATTCTGATGACTGTGTCATCGACATCATCATCAATAAACACTTATCATTAAGCCAACAAAACTGTAGCTGTGAGGGCAAAAATGTATTGTTACACATGGATTCCTCCATTGTTAGAGTTTACAATTGTTCATATCCCAAGAATGTTTCCAGAACTCTGGTAAATAATATTGTCACCCATTTACCAAAGGATTAATAACCATTACCTTTGTGCCAGGGGTTGTGTGTGGTGCAAAAATCTATCTGCCTTGAGAGGATGTGACAACAGGTTTCTAGATATACAAGTCTTCATCTTTGTAACAAAAAGCGGCATTCCTTAAATAAAAATTGAATGAATAATAGAAGGTGGTGGAGAACAGCTATAAGAAATGAAATTGGTTTGAATTTCATGATGAACTTTGTTCCTACATAAGGAAGCCAGAAGAGACATCGAAGAGGCCATTTACTAAAACCTGGTTATTAAATCAATGCATCCCAGTAACGTGTTGCAAAAGGGCCCTTCCCGATGATGAAAGTAATACTGGAGTCTTTAGAACAAGATGTAGATGAGGAGCAACTTGCATCTGAGAGAGCATCATTCCAAGAGACGGCTTTTCTCCTCTTTTCTCTACTGCCACATTTTGTTCCTAAATCACCAAGCTCTCAACACCTCTCAAGTCTTCTCCCACCACTTCTGCCTTGTGTTGCCTGTAAGCTGCCAATTCTTATGTCACCTCTGCCTGTCACGATGGCTTTGACTACAGCACCAACACGAGGCATCTCCTTAGCCACCGGTTTCTCTGTGCCATCCCTCCTCGGCTCACCCGCTCCACATCCAGTATGCCTCTCTCACCTTGGCCGCACTTTCTCAACTCTTGTCTCACTGTCATTTTGGTCAGTATTGATGCAAATGCAACGATATAGTACTAAGAGGAAAAACAACTCCTCTTTCATCCCAAATCTTTTCTCAACCTACAACTCAGGCATTCAAAAAATGTGAAATTTAAAATTGGAAATGTATGTAAAGGATATTCGATGGAAGAGAATGTATTAATTGAAGAATAACTGAAAGTTCTTCCAGACTCCTAAAAATGAATTCTCCTAATTAATGTGCCTCTCTTTTTTTAATTGTTGCAAAAAAAAAAAAAAGAGGTGAAAGACAGCAAAACACAGAAACAATACAATGTGACTGCCATGATAAATAGTAAAAATTCAGCATTAAAAAAAGATATTATTTCCCAGGCCTAAAAAAACACGATAATTATTTATTAACCACCTACTCTGTACAGAGCAGAGTACTTACGGAGAAAAGAAATTAGGTTTGGGCATCCAAAAATCTTAGAAACTATAGGAAATAAATACATTCAAAACACCATATATGTAAATATCATTTTGAATACCCCTGCATCACCCGATTGTATCTTTATACAACACTCAACCTCACAACCTTTTAGCAGAAGTCTTGTGGGGTTGGTCTAGACTTGTTTTAAATAGCAGCAGCATAAAGAACACACAATTGCCCCCATTGACTAAAGGCAATTTCAAAATACTTCCCCAAATCTGTGAATATTTTAAGAGATGTAAATAGTGTAGTAGATCTTAGATGTTCAGGAATCCTCATCAGATTTAAAAACATCTCCTATTCCTCCAACAATGTCGCCCCTGAACAATAACCATTACTGTAGCAGTTTGATATTATTTACAAATTCCAAAAAAGGTGTTATGTTTGTTCCTCTGGGCATGATGCCCCTTGATTGTATTAAATTCAAAGGTTTTATGTTTACTTGATTAAATCAAGATTAGGGCTTTGATTCAACCATGTCAGTAGGGCATGACTCAGGGTTGAGTCCCCAACCCCTTGGTGGGCTGAGATAAATGGACACACACAGAAGAAGGGGGAAAGAGCTCCACAGAAACAGAAGAGGAGAGAACTTGGTCATTTCAGTCCTGCCATATGACAGAAAGGAGAAGTCACAAACCGTGAAAGCCCCAGGGAAAGACGAGCCATTCACCTGATCATTTACAGCTGAAGAGACCAGAGCCCTAAGCAGCTGAGAAGGCCTGGAAAGAAACAATTCCTCCAGCCTACAGCTGAGATTGGAAGAAGCTGGGCCGACGAAGCCTTAAGAAGAAAATGAAAACTGAACCCTCGCGGAGATTCGCAACCATCTTGCTTCAACACGTGGCAACAGACTTTGGTGAGAAAATACCTCTAAGGGTAACTTGAGTTGCATTCTTTAGGGCCTTGTAACTGTAAGCTTTTACCCCAAATAAATGCCCTTTATAAAAACCAATAGATCTGGTACTTTGCATCAGTACTTCTTTGACTTCCTGAATGCTATCCTAGGGTGAGTACTTGGTAACCAATTCCATCTACACTTCTTTTCCTGGAGGATTTTAGCTCTACCAAGTTCATTGCAGCGATCTATTTGCCTTCCATATTGTTACATTGGGGTCTTTTCACTTCTTTCATGGCCAGTTTTGCACTTCTGGTTTTGACTGCTCTTTAGGCAATGCCACAAGTGAGCTTAAATACTCTTTCCTCTTCTAGACTTCATAGGTTCACACTAAAAAGTGAAAACCTTATACCAAGAATTCCTCCTTGCATTTCCTTTGGTTTCAGATCACATCATATTAACATTCTATATTTTTTTCTTATAAATGAATAAACCTATAATTTTTTCTATAAGCAATTTAGAATGAGCTCATGGGTGCTTTTTGAAAATGCATTTTCCATTTCTATTATTCAGCCACTAAACTTACCCCATCTGCTATTTCAAATTTCCCTCTAAAAGGTGAGGGGTGACAACAATTATAATTTATAATTTCCATCATTGAGGACTTACTTGCCATTTCTGTCTGGGATACACTTAGAAATCATTGATTAATCATCACAGTGCTTTTATGAAATGGATATTATTTCCATAGTTACATGATTTAGAACTGAAAAAAAACTTTTTTTTTAATA
Source organism: Tolypeutes matacus (assembly GCA_026826555.1). Classification (NCBI taxonomy): domain Eukaryota; kingdom Metazoa; phylum Chordata; class Mammalia; order Cingulata; family Chlamyphoridae; genus Tolypeutes; species Tolypeutes matacus. The sequence goes on from JAKSZT010054334.1 coordinate 54,091,402, forward strand.
AACCTTACTTTAACCTAGTTTGCAGAGGATTCAGATCACTATTAGGGAAAATGTGTTAATATGTTAATATGGTGGTATAAAATATAATCAATTTGTCAGAATATGCCATTGCTTACCTTAGATGATTCCTTTACTGCACCTTACTGGTATAATAAAAATCATATGTTTTAGGACCATTCTCAGAGAAAAAGTTGTCAATTCCAAGTTCTAAAAATATTATCTTTTAAAAGAGCTCTTGGGGTTGGCTGCATAGGTTTAAAATCTATATATGTATCAGAGTTTCTATTCAGAATGCCAGACTAAAACATCAACTGAGAGAACTCTTTTTAAATATAGCATATTTAGAATTCAGCATCAAAATACTTTGATGGAACAATTTGCCCTAAAATCTCCATGACACGCCCTTGTCTCTAGGAAATATGTGAATGAAATACGTAGCTAATCATAATCATCACTCTCTTTTGTCTATCTAGCACAGCAGTCCACATCTGTCCTTTCCAAATGAGTTTTAGACTAAGAGTTAGTTATCTTTGTTTTCAAACCTATTCATGGAAGTTGCACTTGATGTTTTAATTATGTAATTTCACCAAATATACACTGATAAAGTAAGAGCACACACACAAAAAATCTTTCCTGAAAAAGGGTACCTGCTAAAAAAAATAGTGTCAAGTTCTGCGTGGTTGAAGCAGTTATAAGAGACTGAGTATTATAAAAATAAAGAAATATCCTACTTTTGGGTTGTAGGATTTCATTTAAAAAATATGATTTCCCACTACTTCATATAGTAAAATCAACATCAGTAATCATTAGGGCTGCTATAGCCACATGATTTTTGTAGGAACAGTATGATAAATTCTTCATAGCAGACCCACATTCAGAGAACATGCTTTGTCTTGTTACTCAAATATTAGTGAACATAATATACATTGGAAATTAAACTAAAATACTTTAGATATTTGTGTATCATCTTTAATTATTCTACATTTTATCTCATGCATTTTATTAGTCAATCAAAAACACAGGCAGACAGTATTGGATAGAAAAGTTTCTCATGTAATATCTTTAACTGTGAGGTAATCAAACTTATGTGGAGATAATTTGCCTCCAAAGTTTAGGACTTGGAAAGTACAGATGTATCTCCCTAAACTACAACTTATTGATGAGAATCCACTTTTAGTTTCAGAGAATTAAAATGGAAGGTAGGAGGAGAGCAGACATGGCTCACTGGTTTAGCACCTACTTCCCACATGGAGGTCCCAGGAGCGGTGCCTCCTAAAAACAAAACAAACAACAAACAACAAGCAAACAAACAGAAAAAAACACCTCAGGAAAACGAGTGTGGCTCAGTGGTTGAGCATTGACTTCCCACAAGGTTCCGGGTTCAATCCCTGGACCCCGCACCACAAAAACAAAGAAAGAAACAAACAAACAAAAAATGGAGCCTAAGGAAACAAGAGCACAGGCGCACAATCTCACTTTTAGGCAAAAGGAAATCATAAAATTAATCAATCAAAAATGCCTTTATTTCCACTTCTGCCTCTCCTCCTTTTCGTGTGTACTCCCCAGCCCCGAGATGCCAAGAACCATTTTCTCTACTACATTTTAATATCTCATTTATATTTGTACTTCTGAGACATACTTCTAAACGTCTTTCTCCATTACTCTAATATATTAGAACCCAAAGAAGGACCTGGTAAGATACATTCATGTATTAAATTGAGAAAACAAGACTGACTATTGCAAGAAAAGAACACAAATTACCCAGTCCAGGATTTGGTTTTATTCTTGTCTCTCCCTCTTATTAGTTATACAATTCCTGATAAATCACTTCACTTTTGGGGATCTTAGTTACTTTATTTGTAACATTAGAGAGTAAAACTAAAATTATGATTGTTTATGATCTGCCAGTCACTCCACTAAGTATTTTCCATTGACTGTCTTGTTTACTTCTCACATTTACATACGGTAACTATTACTATCCCCATTTTACCTACAAGCAAAGGGAGGCTTTCAAATCAGACAGTAGCAGAGATAAGAGGTAAATCCAGGGCTACGTGAGCTTTACATTCAATAGGATAATTCAAAACCCATTTTTTTTTTATAGAATGTTCTAAATTAACCAAGATTTCTAAGCGAATGCCTCAACCTGCCTGAATATTTTTGTAACTATTCGCCTACTTTGTCAGTTGGGCTTACATAAATCCCCAGTCAAATGACAGCAAAAGAAAATGACAGCAAAATAAAGCCAGAAGAGGAGGAGCAGAAATGAGATTAACGATTTTGCAGCATTCGTAAACTGAGTTTTCAGGTGGGTCTCTTGGCCTCTGTGAGTTTAAGTATTTAATGTATTCGTTTATGTATGTTCTCCTTAAAGCAAACATGAGGTTTCTGGGTCAGCAGAAACTATTGCTCATAGCCACAACCAAGTCAGTTGCCCAGCCCCCCTCTTTCCTCCAGAGGGCAATGCAGTGGGAACCTTGAGGTCCCTGTGCTTGTCAAAGGGGTTTCCTTTCATCATGAGAAAGGAACCCCAAAATTATCAATCTGGCAATTCATATAGGTTCCATGCTCCCCCCCAGCTGTTACTTTTCTGAAAGAAGAAGAAATCTAAACTCCTCTGCGAAGGTAGAGGAGGAAGGTCCTTGCTTCCAGGAGCAAGCATTTGACCAGGGAAGATGAAATTCATTATCCTTTGAGAGCATAGAGCGCCACCATCAAGCTCTAACACTCTAATATCCTTGGAACATGAAAGAGCAAATACATCCAAAGAAAAGGAGCTGAGCTTTACATGTAGAGAACGTCAGTATTTATTTTTACTTAGAAAGTCTTAATGCAGAAATATGAAAATATTCACATTGCTTCCCAACACCTTTGTTTCTTCATCTGTAAAATAAGGGTGTTGCTATAAAATGTCACCAAATTCCACCTATTACGATGCTATGATAGCAGTGATAGTTCAACTTAGGGTATAAAAAAAAGGTAGGAACAGTAAAACTAACTTGAGACCTCTGTCGACAAAATGGTAAAGTGGAAAAATAACTGTTTGAGTTGTAACTATACAACTATAAAATTATTTCTGGGGGAGTGGTTGTAGCTCAGTGGTTTGAGCTCCTGCTTCCCATGTACGAGGTCCTGGGCTCATTCCTCAGTACCACCTAAAAATATATATATTTCTGAACTAAAATAAATGGATGTATGTGTTTAAATTATATATAAATGTGTGTATATATGTGTGTGTAGATATAAATTTCCATTTTCCACCTCAGATTTGCATCAGTGACTTTATTGGCCAGATCAATAGGTGCTATGTGAAGTAAAGAAATATTTAGTCATTCATCCAATCTAGGCCATAAGTCGGCTTTTCATTTATCCTAAATTCAGAAGAGATGTTGGCTAATTTTCCTTATTTTTCCCAAGAAAGGCTGCAAAAGAGAAAGGTGCTTGAATAGAGGTTCTCAGGCTTTGAGCCTGCATCAAAATTGGCAAGGCTCCAGGATGTGTAAGTTCATTGAGGTTGGTGGGCCACACTTGTGGGAGATGTTTGTGTGGGAAGTGGTGGGAGGTGTGGGAGGTGGGCAACATGGGAATCCCAGTGGGTTCCGTGTAATATTTTGTGTAATCTAAGCACCTCTTAAAATATATGTGTATATATATATATATATATATATATATATATATATATATATAACATTTTTGTAAGCAAATACACATATATGCATGTATATTTATATATCATTTTGCAAATGTTTGTATGTATTGTGAGAATTTTGATTTTTACCCGCAATAAAAATAAATAAAACATTAAAAAAAAAAAAAAAAAAAAATCACCTGGAGAGCTTGTTAACCATAGATTGCCCTGCCCCACTACAGCGCATTACTCAGGAGATTTGAACCAAGAATGTGCCTATGTTGAAGACTTCCAGGTGCTGTTGATGTTGCTGGTGCATGGGCCACAACTTGAGTAGATATGGTCAACATAGGCATCACCTGGAGCTTGTGGGACATGCAAAATTGGAATCCAATGTACAAACACTTAAAAGTTGCCAATGTACCAAAATGAACTAGGCCCCTGTCTGTAAACCCAAGGAGGTTTAGAAAGGAAGTCAGAAATTTAGACAAACACATAAAATAAGTACAATGATAAAGACATTAAAAAATGCTATAGAAACACACATAATGAAGCAACAAGCTGACTGGAAGGGGTGGTCACCAGCACTGAGGAACTATTGTCTAAAAAGTGAAAACACAATTTTATTTGTCCTAAAAGACTCAGAAAAATTAAAGCTAAGCTAAAATATGAGAATGCTGTTCTTACTTGAATAAACACAGGCACTGAGTAGGGGGTAAAAATCGCTGCTTTAAATAGTTAGACAAAGCAAACAACCATTTTCACTTTAAAAAGACTTGAACTTAGCTATCCAAATAAACAAACATGTTAAGCCCCACATAAAAAAATAATAAAATAAATAAGCAAATAAAATGAGCCCACAGGATTTCAGGCAAGGTAAATAATGCTCCAGAAACATTATTCATAACCCAAAGGATTTAAGTTAATGTAAATACCACATAGTCTAAGGTAAACAAAGACTTACCAGCTTCCTACATGTCCCAGGAAGACAAGGCCCCGCTGAGCTGCTGGGACCAAAATTAAAGACTCATCGGAGCTCTGATTGGCCAGGAAGTGTCTACCTCCAAACATTCTCCTGTCTCATTGGGGATCTTGAGCCTCGGGGCGCTGCAAACAGTTGAGTATTGTATAATTGAAAGGCTCACAGAGCAGCTTTTCTTCTGAAATAATAAAATATGTAAACACCCCAAGTTTTCAGCCACCAGGCTTTTTTTTCTCTGTCCCAATAATAATAAAGTAAAACAAAACAATAAAATTTCTGTACATCTAAATAGAGAAACTTATAAAGTAAAACTTAAAACACTCAGGCAAATAAGTAGAATACAATTTATCCAGCCCTTAAGAAGTCATTTCCTGGTAGAATTTCATGCCATTTCAACAGTATGAAAGCAAAGATGATAAAGATGACAATGTGTATGGGGAATTTTTGAGAGCTGTGCTGTTTGAAGAGGGAAATGAAGATAGGGCCGTAGGAGTCTCACAATGTCATCCGATAGGAGAATTGCCCTTTAACTCTGGCAGGTGAGAAATGACTGGAACTAGGCTCTTCTGAACATGAACTCGCCTCTTCCTGTCTTCCCTACTCTGGGTTTAAGTGCAACCCCTGATCTGTTTTGAAAGTGAAGAGACAACAAATTGCAGAAATATACCAAGTAATCAAATGCATGGAGAGTTTAAGTTGAAGGGTTGTGTTACTCAGCCAAAGAGGTGCTGATGCAAAGTACCAGAACTCTGTTGGCTTTTATAAAGTGTATTTATTTGGAGTAGACGCTTACAGTTACAAGGCCATAAAGTGTAAGTTACTTGCCTCACCAAAGTCTGTTGCCATGTGTTGGAGCAAGATGGCTGCCGATGTTCAGCCTTCCTCTTCCTCTTAAGGCTTAGTGGTCCCAGCTTCTTCCAATATAAGCTGTAGGCTGGGATAAATCTCATCTCTCTCCTGGGGCTCGTTTCTCTCTGGACTCAGCTACTCTCTTCTCTCCACAAGGTCAGCTGTAGACTATCAGGCTCTCTCTTTTCCCGGGGCCTCTGCCATGTCTATGAACCGTCTCTATTCCTCTGTGTTCTTCTCCCATGTGTTTACTTCCTGGGGTTCCAGCATACAAAAAAACTCCAACCTCCCTTCTCTGCCATGCGGTTTCTCTGTGAGTCCCTGCCCACCAAGGGGGTGGGGACTCAACGTCCTACTGGCATGGCCCAATCAAAGCCTTAATCGTTATTTATCAAGTAAAAGTGAAACCTAAATCCGATTGAATCTAATATGCCCAGAGGGACAGACCAGTCCACAAACATAATCCAATATCTATTTTTGGAATTTATAAACAATATCAAACTGCTACAAGGGTACTCTGTCTCTTCAGATAGAGAGTCTGAAACTTTCTGTCAGGGAAGTGGAGAAGACCACCCAACTCCTGGTACTTAAAGCACAACAGGGAATAATAATAATATAAATGAGCTCTTTTCCTTCTGCCCCACGATAACCTTCAGTGTTTATTAGATACCTATGATGTATAAAAAGTTACAAATATGTAACCTCTGGGAAAACTCCAAAGTAATATTGATCAGTTTGAAATTTAGATTATGTTGTATAGCACGGAATATCATCAAATCCACATGGCAATTGACCAGGCACCATCAAAGGCATCTTTCAAGTGCATGCCCTCCCTTTGTGCTTGCATAGTGTAACACCTATAATGGCACAGCTCACCACTACAACCTTGGGGCTATCACTCACCTTTTGTTTATTTACTTCATTTTAATGCATGCCAGAACTGAAGGGGATTTTATATGCCTAAGAATGAAAGTACTGTCCTTGCTTAATGGAATAATGCAAAATCTGGACGATTCATGGCCCTGACTTTTAGAGAGACTAAATAGAGAGGAGAGGATAAGAAGATGAATAAGATTAAGCTTTTTGTTTTTTAGAGAAAAGCAGTTTTTTTAAAAGGCATGACATTTTTCTCTTTTGTTTTGCTTAGTTTTGAAACACCTATTTCTAGAGTTAAACACAACAGTTAAAGCCCATGCAATAAAAATGCAGAAAAGAAAATGGATGTAAACATTTTCACAGAATTGCCCTTTATAGATTTTAATGTGAGGTTACCCTCTATTTAAACATATGCTTGTAAGTACACTGACTCAGAGTATATTGGATATGTCAGAGGGTGCAGTTTTAATAACTGGGAAAAGATCTCTGATAAACTCGACTCTTAGACATGAACAAAATGTCATTCCTTTTGCAGCTAGATTTTAATGCATCCTTCAAGGTGTAAGGAGTGTGGGAAATCAATAGCAAATCCCAGGGTCCTTCTGCTGAGATATTCAAAATGTTAGCTCTAATGGGAGACATATCAGGAAAAAAAAAAAAAAAAGGCAGATATAGGGTAGGGCTGAGCTGTTCACACAAGAGCTGGAAGAAGTTATTGCTCAAAATCTAAACACATCTTTTTTTTTTCTTTAAGAAACTAAACTAAACCTTTTATTAATCATCATAATTTTAACAATGTAGGCATTTTCAGAACTGAAAGCACTGGTATGAACATAGATAATTTTGGAGAAATTATTTTCTCTTGTTTGGTAATTATCAATAATGAAAGAAAGATTTCTTAAATACTAATAAATCAGGGCTGAATTGACTGGCCATGCATCCAAATTGCTGCATTATTCACACTGGAATTACTCCAAAGATTAGCTGCAAATTGCCCTGTAAATTGAATTTATGGTTTCATTTTTCATAACTACTGTGTTGTGACAGATGAGAGGAATCTGAAGGGAAAATGGCAGCGATGGAACCAATTTCTTAGTGTTCCATCTTTAAGATATAGCCAAACTATCTCTATAATTTTATTTTGGCATGCCTAAAACCCTGGAAGACTGAAACCCAGGATATTCTTCCCCATATCCCACTCAGGGAGAATGGAGGGAAAAGTCAGCATTGATTTTTCAATAGATGAAACTATTCAAATCAACATACATGGAGGAGGAAGGAAGTTCATATTTATGATATAAATTTTAGGTTTTATATAATGTGATTTAATCCTCAGACCAGCACCAAAAGGTAAGTAACCATTTCTCCATTATAGAGAGAAGAAAAATGAGGTTTGGAGAGGCTGAGTATTCTGCACCTGCCTGGCCCATCGGGAGGCCTCACTGTCTACAAAACCCAAGTCCAGTTTCCCCTGCCATGCCTCCTCCCAGAGGCACTGAATGGGCTTTGACTGTTACTAATTTCACTTCTTAATTGTATGTCTTCTCTATCACTTGTGATTTCCTTTGCATCAAATAAAACATAAATGACTGCATTCTAAGTTAGACAGGTAGAACCACAAACCAATTCTAGAAACTGGACATCATGAACACATCTAAATCCCTTAGTACAACTGTTTTTCAACAATTACTGTAAAGCTGAAACAAGGCAAATCAGAGAGACAATAAAGCGTCCCCATTTATAGGAGTTCTACAACTTGATGCAATACAGAGAGGGGAAGACAATTTTGTTAGCCTTTAAATTGGGTTTGTATCATCTAGGCCTCTCGGGTAAGAAATGATTGAAAACAAATATTGGGTTGGAGTTAGTGAGAAATGCAGTTGATGCCTTCAGGTTCATAAGACACCGGTATGTGAACATATGCTCTGTTTGTAAGACGAATGACTGGGCAGGTTCCTACAGCTTTCTTTTTCTAAAGGTTTGGAGAGGCCACCATTTCTCTCCTGTAAATGCCTCAGGCCTCCTTTTTTTTCCTCAAACTAGGTCTCATGGTAACATAAAGAAACCCAGGCTTTAGAGGGCATTTCTAAAATGTCAGAAGCAAATGAGGTTATTTTTTTATTTACAAATGAGCATTTTCACATTTTTATACCAAGCAAGTTACTAGAAAATTTAAATGTTCCTTTAAACTGATAGGAGGAGGAAAAAAAGTTAACAGTTAACAGAAAATTGCAAAACTCTGGATGCCTAGATAAGTGTCTTTATGCCCTTTAAACTTTCAATGGAATTATTTTATTACTGAACTTAAAATGTACCTTTTCTTAGAGACATATGATTTAAATGTTTTGTTTTTACAAAGATTATTTTTTATATTTTTAACTTTAATTTAAATTTAATGTAGTGTAAGTTTTCATCTACATGTATTTCTACTCTGCTGGTATCAGGTGCTGCCTGTCTCATCACACTGGTTCTTCTGTGTTTTCCCTTTGATTATTTTAAATGAAACTAAAAGCATCAATATTTGAATTTAAAGTCAAAGGCTGTTCTCAGTTAATGACATATGCAAAAACCAAAACTTTACTCAAACATTCCATGTAAATGGACAATACAATGGCCAACTTTGGATATCTAGAACAATTAAAATCTTCTCATTAAGAATATTGGCAGTATTGTGAAAAGAAAAGCTAAGGTCCATTGAGCACAAGCTTTTGTAGAGGAGCAAATTGAAACGTTCAACCTTCTGTGTGACTTCAGACAAGTTCCTTAATACCTCTGAGCCCCAATGTTCTTTTCTGAGGATGGGGTTAATAGTTATCATAGGGATGTTGTGAGAATAAACTGAGATAACATACCATCTATAGCTTTATCTTTTCATAGGCATGTCTTCAGCCTTTACATCATTTCTGAGAAGGAAGGGGTCTCACTTTACTACTAGAGAAACAAAAGAATTCCAATGATCAAGGTACAATACTATGCACATCACAGATTGTGTTTTGGTTTTGAGGATGGCTTAAAAATGTATAGTATATATAAAAATATGATGGGAAAAAACAGGAATGGGATATTGTTAACCCATGAACAGTGGGAATCTTGGGACCTGGCTCAGGGGACTTCCATTTCTGTACAGATGTATGGAATGTTTGAAATTGTTTATAATAGGAATATGTTATTTTTGTAATCAGAACACCTAATAAATACCTTCAAAGAAAAGGTTGCCTAGAGCACAGTATAATAATAATTGGTATTAGTTACTTGTCTGTACCTCAGATGCACAGGTTACAAAAATAAAAGCATTCTTCCATACATTCACTCTAATTTTATTGACTACCTACTAGTTCCGAGCTCTTCCGGGTGCTAAGGATTCAAACGGAAGAAAATAAACAGGTCCTTTCCACCCTATCTATCAAGGCAGAGGAACAAGTTACAAAATGTTCAAAATTCCCTGTAAGGAAATTTTTTAATGTTTTCTCTCAATCTGATTCACTGTTGATAGAATTCATACCACAGAGAGTTTCTCCACCTGGAAACTGGCCACTACTCTTTGACAAGACATGTTAGAAAAATAGCTTATGTGTATGCCAACAAAATACAAAGTGCTATAATAATATTTGGGGAGTAAAGCATTATTATTAACATAGCAGTTTGAACTGTATGTAATTGCTTTTGTAGGTCAAAATGTTCCACTATCAACAATAGCATATGATTCAACTTAATATTTATCATCAAGATAATTTTAGGACAATATTACCTCCACATTTCAATGAGGATCTCCCAAAAATAAATACATTTCTTATTTTATAAACCTAGACTTGACTGAAGACTGGGGTTCTTAGAAGTTTTTTTCTAGACAATGTTTGATAATCTACATCAATGGATGGGAGCAGCATATATAAACCAAATTAACTGAGAGACAAACATTATTTATTTATTGCTTTTAAATATTCACCAAGGTCCAGGAATATATGCATTAGTGAGTGATGTCAACCACCGGTTGGCCACCTCTTCTGTTAAACCATATCAATAATAACTCAAAAGCAGGGTGTACAGAATGGAATCTCTTCAACTCCTCCAGGCAATAAGTGAAAAATTTGTCAGTGATTTCAACAGAGCAAACCTTAGCAGAGTAAATCATGCTCTAAGAACAAAGAGAATCTTCCTTGGCCTGAACAGAAACATCATCTCTTTATCATCAAAACTCTAATTGATAGAGGCTACAAGAGGTAAATAACAAGAGCACCAACAAAGAAAACCACAAATTTCCCAGAAGCAGTAGTTGCTAAGGTGGTAGAATTTGAGTGACTCTAAACTATTTCCTGGCACTCTTAAAGGAACTTGAGATTAGTGCTGGGACTCCAGTGGAAAACTGCAGAGAGCAAGCTTGAAGGGTTTCCAGGAACCTCTACAGAAGTCGGTATTCCTGACAACATTTTCTGGATGAACGACCGACTGCTTCTATCCCCATAGCTTAGGTCTGCCTGTTTTTGAACTTCAAACAAATGGAACTAGACACGTATTCTTTCATTCCTGTCTGCTTTCACTCAGCATTATGATTGTAATATCATCACATTGTTGGATAAAGAGGACTTACCCTTGTTTTAATGATGATTGCTGGATATACTCCATTGTTTGATTATGACACAATATTTTTCTCCATTCTATTGTTGATGAGCATTTGGGTTATTTCCAGTTATTGGCTAACTACAAATAATTCTTCTATGAAACTCGTGTACATGTCTTTTGTTGCACATACAGTACATGTTTGGGGGAGGTATATACATAGAATATTACTATATAGACATTTAGCAGATAATGCCAAACAGTTTTCCAAAGCAGCTGTACTAATTTACACTTCCACGGGCAGTCTATGAGATGTTAAAAGATACTTTTTATAAAAGGGTAAAATCATCACACTCATACAGATATAAAAATGAAGACGTGTAAAGATTTTAACACATTCACTAAGGGAAATCAGGTAGATGTTGTAACTAGTTCAAAAGAGAAGCCAAAGAAGAAAGATATGCATACAGAGTTGTAAAATAGCTCAAAGACCAGGAACAGCCCTAAATCACAGAAGCTCAGAAAAGAAAGAATGGGACTGGCTGCAGACAATGCAGTTTTGTAGAAAATCTCAATGACAAGGACAGGGTAGAATCAAATGACTTGGAAGGGTGTCCACTAGACAATGTATAGTATTTCATTGAAACAGTTTGTTTCTTACTGAGTGTTCCAATTGATCCACAGCCTCTCCAACACTTACTTTTTTCAATTTTAACTATTCTTATGAGTATGCATTGTGGTTTTAATTTGGATTGCCCTGATGGCTTAGAAGGAAAAACACATTTTCATTTGTTAGTTAACCAATTGGAAAGCCTCTTTAGTTAAATATCTATTGATAAAATTTTGTCCCTTTTTCTAGCGCATTGTCTTTTTCTGACGTACTTGTCAAAATTCTGTATGTATTCTAGATACAAGTACTTTGTCAGTATATGGATTGTCGATATATGTGTATGTACATCTATTGGGTTGTAGTTTGCCCTTTCGCTTGCTTAATGGTGTCTTTTAATTAACAGAAGGAACTACCTCGAAATCCTCATTATTCAGTTCTATTTTTGAATTCTAGGACTTCTTTTAAGTTCATGATTTATTTTTAATCTCAGCCCTTTGAAAATGTTATACCATTCCTTACATCTATATTTGCTTTTGACATATCTGCAGTAAATTTATTTATTAGTCCTTTGCAGATCTCCATGGTTGCTTTTAAGATTTTTTTTTTTTTTTTTTTTTTTTTTTTTTCTGTCAGAAGTCTTTATATTGACTCTAGGGTTCTAAGAGTCAGTACTATGTGGCAGGATTTGGATTTATTTGTATTTAACCTACTTGGAATTCTTTGTGCTTTTTTAATCTGAATATTCAGTTATTTCAGCATTTCTCTTCAAATTTTTCTCTTACAACCTTGCATCTCTCTCATTCACTCTATTTCTCCTTCGGGAACTCATATTAGATATTTAGTTGAACTTCTCATTCTCTCTTCCATGTCTCTTAACATTTATATTTTCCATCTCTTCATCTGTCTTTGCTGGGTTCTCTATAATTTCCTAAATATACTCTTCAGCTTAGTATAACTCCCTGTTTAATCAATCCTTTGTTTCTTAAATTTTCAACGAAATTTTACATGTAGTACCTTTTCTTATTTCCCTATTCTTCATTATTATTAGTTTTGGCTTCTTAATCTTTTCTTATCTATTCTTTCATTCATCTCTTCTATCATTTTTAGTATATGGTTTTCAATGTCTTTCTCAAATTATTTATTATTTGACATTTTTGGTGGTCTATTACTGCTGTTTGTTGTCTCTGGCTATGCTTATTTGGTATAAACTACTTCCTTGTGTATTTATGATTTGGAATTGTGTGCTAACTATCTCCGAGTGTGACTACTGTGCAACCTGAGTTAAGGTCTTGTACATCAAGAGAAGTTTTGGGTTGGCTTCAGCCAATCCCTGCAAGGGTATTACTATCTCCAGACCAATCTTAAGATAACATCCTGGATAGGAGATTCCTGGGTCATACAAGTAGCATAAATATAAACTCTCAGAGTATGCAAAATACATTTCCTCAATAACAAATTCTCAGGGAAGTGTTCCCACTTCTTATGTTTACTCAGATCTCAGACAGAGGTAGCAAACTTCCTTGTCATGACCTAGAGCTGGTGGTCTGATTTTCTTTCTTTTCTATTTTGTATGAGAATTTTCTTTTCACATTCCAATTTCACAAGAAAAAAAATGTATTTTTTAAAATCAGTGTCTGTTCAAAAATTGCCTCTTAACTAATGCAACTGTATTTTTCAAATCATATGGTTTCCAATACTAGTTTGTTAGTTAAGTGCTCTAATCCTAACTTATCAACCTATAAAATTAATCAATACCATCACCGTCCTCCTGAACAATGAAAGACCATTAGAGCTCTGTAACAATAATCACTCCACTCCTAATTTATAAGTTATATAGGACTCACATTTTTTATATATGCTTTTCTAAAAACTTCTCAAGATTGTATTATTTGTTGTATTTAATGCTTGTTTAGCCACATGTTTACTACTTTCTTTGCTCATCATTTTTGCTTGCCTATCATACCTTACATCTAGGATAATTTTCTTTCTTTTTTTCTAAAGTACATCAATCAGAATTTCCTTTCATGAATGTCTATTGGCCACCAACATTTTTAGGTTTGTTTGTATGAAAATATGTTTAGTGTATCTTCATTTTGAAAGATATTTTCACTAGGTATACAATTTTAGATGGACACATTTTCTCTCAGCACACTGAAAATATTTTTCTATCACCTTCTGATTTTTATTATTATTGAAAACTCAGTTCCCAATCAAAATTTCACTCCTTTAAAGTAATCTCTTTTATTCTCTTCTGCTATAAAGATCCGTCTTTTTTATTTGGAGCTTTGAAAATTCACTCTGTTAGGTCTAAATATGAGTTTCACATTCTCTTTAGAGTATAAGAATGGAAGTCTTTCATCATTTCTGGACACTTTTCAACCATTTCTCTTAACTTCTCATTAACTTTTTTTAACTCTTAGTCTCTCTAAGAGCTCTCTAAGAGCTGTTGTGGAAGTTTGAAATTATTTTATGAATTCCCAAAAGAGAAAGATTATGTTTGTGAACTAATCCATTCCTGTGGGTGTGAGACCCTTTCAATTGGAATACTTCAGTGAGCCGTGACTCAGGTTGGGTCTCTACCCTCTTGCTGTGTCTAATAAAAAAGGAGACACAGAAAAGGATGCCACCATATTTGATCTTGCAATGGGAGAGACTGACAGAGGAGGCCCAGTAAGAGCCAAGCCCTAAGCCTGGTTGCACTCAGCTGAGTTCCAGGAGATTCTGGAGTGGAAGGCAGAAATCTCAGCAGAGATCAGTGGCCATCTTACTCCGCCATGTGCCAGCTGACTTTGGTGAGAAACCCTCTCTGCTGATTCCTTTGTTTGGACATTTCATGGCCTTGGATCTGTAAACTTTAACCCCAAATAAATCTCCATTATAAAAGCCAACACATTTCTGGTACTTTGCATTGGCAGCCCTTTGGCAAACTAAAGCAGCTATACTCAGAATAATTTGTTTCACATTCTCTTTTCAGCTGTGGCTAAACTGCTGATAAAACCATCCATTCAATGTTTAATTTAAAACATTGCATTTTCAGTTCTACTAGTTCTATATGATTGCTTTTCAAATCATTTTCATGATTTTAATAGTCTCTTGTGCCTTTCTGTTATTTGTGATCCATTAAATAAATTCTTTTAATCAAATTACATCTATGTTATACTGTGGGACTGACATCATGTATGTAAATGTTTAGCAGATCTAATTCTACTGTCTGTTTCTGCTGGGCACGATGCATGATGACTTCTTTCCTTGAATGGTTTATAATTTTTCATTCTGAGTGCTCATATTTCTTACAATTTTATCTGTGGGAATTATATGAGTTTTATTGTGAAAGATGATTCCTCCAGAAAGGAATTTTTTTCCCTGTCACGTGTCTGGCTTGAGTTTATCAGATCTGCCTCATAGTATGGATTTGGGTTGCAAATCTATCTGAGATCCACTTATGAATTGTCAGGGGAGTTTTTTTCTCAGCACATAGGTTCAAGACAGGCAAATGTCTTAGCAGTCCCATAAGGAACAGGTTTATTTGTAACCACCTGTGCATAGTGGTATAGTTCTTTAGGGTCTTCATTGATATTTTCCATCATGCAAGACAAATGCCCTCACGGCCAAAGTCAATCCATTGTTCTGTTTAACACTGGGGGCTCTGCCTTCACTAAGTTATTGGTCCCTGAAAAGACTTTGTACTCTTGTCAGTCACCAATGCATTTTTAATAGATTCCCTGAGAGGGAAGGTCTCTACCAGACTGTCGGGGGAAAATGTCAGGTTTTCTTCCTTGTACACATCTATACTGGGGAAGAAACCCCTTAAAAGATCCAGCTTTAAACACGGTGTTCTCAGCTCCAACTGTCAATCATGGGGCTTCACACCCTATCTCCTTGTTTAACGTGAGCATTAATAACTCAGCACCTAGAGAGCCTAAACCAACTCTCCTCCACAATTCTCACCCCCGCTCCTTCTCCAAATAGGACCTTTGCAGGTTTTTAGTTTCTTTTTCATATTTAGTCCCTGGAGATTTTCAGTACTTGATTAAAAGTTCATCCTTTTAACAAAAAGGCTGTTCATTATATTTTATACTATTTTCTGTTTCATTTCTAAATTTTTATAGCAGGCGTTTTCTAGTTATCTGTTCCACAATGGTGCTCCTTAAAGCTTTGGCACACTTATTTTTTATTTTGAAATACAATTTATCTTTTATTTATTTATTTTTGTTTCTCCACATCCCCATCACCAAAAGGGATGATAGCATTTTTGCCTTTAAATTTTTTCAGAATTCTTTATGCATGTGGCCTGAGAAAAGGGCCTCAACTTGGTTAATAAGTAAATGTCCATTTGTTTATTGTGAGTTAGAGGTTAGGTAAAGAAGCTAAATATAAAGCACTGGTTGTATTCCTTTCTATTATGGAAGGCCTCTGCTGAACTTGATTTAATGCAAGTGCAGTGCTATAAAATGAATATTGCATTTTCCATTTCTATAGTGAACTAAAATATAACCCATTGTGAGTGTTAGTATGTAATAATCCATACATTATTATGTTTTACCGATATTCTGAAATCCATTCAGGCACATCCAACACCTAATACCTTTAACCAAATTTAATTCTGTACAGGAATAGTATTGTATACATCATCACAACTTTTTACCTAACTGTAAAACATTTACTTTCATGCCGATAATGGAACTGTAGACATTAGCTCTATTTTCATATATTGGATTGGGAAAAATGGAATTCTCTTTTTAATATGATCTAGGGTAAATTCCTAAACTGTGTCTCTTAATGGAAACTAATATTCAATTAGGATGATTTTTCCCTGGGTCTTTCAAAAGAGTACAGGTGATGGATCAATTAAAACCAGAAGGTTATAATTCATCAACTGTGTTTAGGTCAGCAGATAATTATAGTAAGGCAAACAAAAAATACCTTTTTTATTATACTTTTAGTTAGTAATCAATTTTTATGTCCAGAATTTAAATAAGCATCTGAAATTTCCTCCAGTATATGCAAAGTGTATTTTGACATAGAGAAGCATAGCAAAGTAAGACATATTGTAATAATTAACTAAATTATTCCTAGCATGCCGTGAACAATTACAGGATTAATAACCACCTAACCAAATGGTGTTATGTTGGAATAAATTGACCGACAAGGTTTCTCAGCTAGGAAATGAAGCACAGATAGATCATCAATAAAAACGACTGTGAAGAGCAGAAATGAGAGAACTCCAGTGTTTTACATTTACAAAATATGGACGTGATAACTGTGCTTAACGATTGGAAAAAGGTATTTAAAAATTCATTTAGAATATTTTGCCCTTTTTAATTGCCTGCTGAAAGACGTAATGTTTGATGGACACTAATGTACCATACAATCTACATTTAATTAAATGCCTCTAAATTCTGAAAGCCACTGAAAAAAGTCTTTCCTAAATAAAGGGGGGAAAAATAATGTGTTGGGAACTGTAGCTTGATTGGAAAATGTCATATGCATCTATATTTAGAATGATATTGGATAAAAAACAAATATTTTTGAATGAATGTGGCCATATATCTGTATTATGAGGTAACATGTAATCTGATTTGAGATTATATAACCTGCTTTAAGAATATAATTATAAAAATATTTCAAGGTGCAGGTGTAGCTCAGTGGTTTGAGTGCCTCCATTTCATGGATGAGGTCCTGGGTTCAAACCCTGGTACCTCCTAAAAAAAATGTTTTGACTTAAAAGAAATGAGAAAAAATCAGGTATGGTAACAATAGTTATATTTTCTATTATATATAATTTTGCTGATAGTTGATAACTTCAAATTAGATGGAGACGGCAGGAAAATATGAGGGACAGGGAGAAGTGAAGGAAGGAAAGTTTTAGATATTTAAAATGTCTTGCATGTGAGTTTTTAAAGTATTTTAAAACTAATTGAGTTTGTGGGGATTTGGCAACTAAAATCTTATTTTATTGCAAACAGAAGGAATTAATTTGTAAAGTAAATTCATCATTCCAGGGATCTTTAATTTCCAGTCATCTTTCTAATAAATGAGTTGGTCTAATCATCAACTTTCTATGTAATCAGAATAGCGTAACTGAACCTACCTCTATGCCAGTTTCCTCACTTATAAAATAAAGGTAATTGCCTCAAGAAAGACTACAATGAAAAATAATTAAGTGGACAACAATAATATAAAACACTTGAAATCTTAAAAAAAAAAAATGTACCTTAATATTAAGTAAATAGTAACCCTAGCAACAGTACCAATTCCAAAAGCATCTCTCTGCAACTTCTTCCTTTTTTTTCTTACTTTAAACACTAGGATTTTCCCAAAGTTCCTGTCTCTCCTTTCATCTCTCTTACTCTCTACATTCTTACTGGCACCCTAAGTCACAACTTCTGCCTCTCTCATTTTAATTTTTTTATCCTTAATATATCCGTTTGGATGTCCATATATAGGTCAAACTCAATGTCTTCAAAACAAAATTAGTGTATTTGTTCCCCAAACTCTACTAGCTCATGCTGAAATGGTATATCTCCTCATCCTTACCCCTTATAGCCAATTAGGTTTCAGTTCCTCCCATTGCTACCACACCATCTTATGTCTTTGTCTCATTTTTTCCCAAGCTGCTATCACAAATACTACACAAGGAGTTGGCTTAAACAACAGGAATTCATCAGCTCATGTTTTCAGAAGCTAAAAGGTTTGCTTTCCCCTGGGGTCAAGAGCATTCTGACTGTCTGGAGGCTTGGCTTTCCCACCGCATATACATGGCAATATCCTTTCCATTCTCTTCCAGGTCTTCTGACTTCGGTGTTCCTGCTTACTTCCAGCTTCCAGCTCCTCCCCATACTTTTCTTTTTCTATCTCTGAATTTCTCCTGCTTACAAAGGAATTCAGTAATCTGTAATAAGGCCCAACCCCATTTTGGGCCACACCTTAACAAAAATAACATCTTCTAGAGATCCTATTTACAATGGTTCACACCTATAGGAATGCAGATCAAGACTAAGAACATTTCTAAGTTGGGGTATATAATTCCATCCTCCACAGTCTTGATATTGTCTATCCCTCTTTACCTGGGTTTTTATAACAACTTCTTGAGGGGCGTGCACACCTCTTGCCTCACCTCTTTCCAGCCCATGCTAACATTGCAGCCAATATAACCTTTCTGACCCTTCTTAAAACTTTCATAGTCTAACTGTTCTCAGTATAAAATGCAAATTCCTCAACATGAGATACAAGTTCCTTGCTTACTACTGCATCATCATGCTTCCCTACTTTCTTTCTTGGCCATAGGCTAAAGTCACACTGAACAACCAGAAGTTTCTGTTTCCTGAATGTACCAAGCACAGTGTCCTAGGTCCTTCTTTTTGCACATACTGCTTTCCCTGTCTAGAAGGTACTTCTTTTCCCATCCTCCTTTCCCACAGGTCTGTCTGTCTACCTGCTACTGACACTAAAATGTAATTTCAGAGGTCACCTTTTCTAGAAAACCTTTCCTAATGCCCACGCCCATCCCAGTCTGAGCTAATTGTTTCACTCCTAGCACCATGGACTTACCTCTATTAAGTGGCTTTCAAAATGTTATCACAATGATGGACAACTACCATACCAAGGAACTGAGAGGTCTACAACTGCAAGCAAGAGAGTCCCATCCATCAGCCCTATGGTATCACAACCCCCTCTCAATTACAGGTGGAATGGACATCACCATCTCAGAAACCTCAGGACTGGGGAATGAACTATGGACTAAAGTAAACTTACTGGTATTCTACTATAAACTTACTGTGATTCTAGCAATGGAAGATGTGGAGGCAGTGGCCGCTGGAGGTTCTGAGGGCAAAGAGAGGGCAAAACAGGTGTAATATGGGGGCATTTTTGGGACTTGGGAATTGTCCTGAATGACATTGCAATGACAGATACAGGTCATTATAAATCTTGACATAGCCTACAGAATTAGGTGGGAGAGAGTATAAACTACAAGGTAAACTTTAATCCATGCAAGGCTCCAAAATGTGTTCGTCAATTGCAATGAATGTACCACACTAATGAAGGATGTTGTTTAAAAATAATTTTAGCACAATATTAATGCTCACAGTGGTCCTTCCAAGCAGACTGTGAGCTCCCACTTATGATCAGTTTCCCCAAGAAGCAAATTCTAAGATAGAGATTTGTATGCAGTAAGTTTACTGGGGAGTGTTCTCAGGATCAACAAATGAGGGGGGATGATGGCAGAGGTTTGGGCAGAGAGAGAAATTGAACTGTGAATTTATGCAATTACAACAAAAGCTCCAGCCAGTCTTATGGAGAGTCCTGGAGCTGGGAAGACCTTTTAGAGCTGTCCCAAAATAGAACGTCAGTCCCCACAATGACCAGTTATTGGATGAGGGAAGTGGTCATGACCTTAGGTGAAGGTGACTTTTTTCAATAATGGGCAAGACCCAGAGAGGGACACAGCTAAGAACTGTCAGCCTCAATACCTACCAGCAGCTGGGAAAATGAGAGTTTCATTCTTGGAAGATGGTATATGGGCAGAGCACCCTGGAATATAACACAGCTTCTTAAAGACAAGAACTTTTTCTCATTCATTTTTATACGTCCTACATTAGAAGAGACCCTGAATTATAGCAGGCATTCAAAAGTAAATGTTTATTGAATGAGTGCATCATATGATTTTTAGTCAAATTCATCTTTCTGAAAGCAATCTGTGCTGCAGATACCTTATGTTCAATCTGAAAATAAGGACCAAAGAAAATACAAAATGAAAAATAAATAGATTTTAATCTATCTGCAATCCCTTGGCTTTTGAGAAGGCTCGTAATGATCCTTATCTTTAATCTCCTCCACAGAATGCAAAGTTAAAAAATACAGCAGCTGGGATTGAAATACAGAAGAAACTGCTTTGTATTAAAAGGAAATTCGTATGGTTTTTTCATTTGAAGAAATTGTAAAGCCGCAGCATTTCTAGTATTTGTTGAATTCCAAAGGAGAAGCAGAACCAATTGGACACACACACACACATGTATAAGATAGGTGTATATCTATCCACTGTATATCCTGTATGATTTATTTTAATGAATTGTCTCACATGATGGTGGGGACTGACAAGATCTAAATTTGTAGGACAGTCCAGCAGGCTGCAAACTCAGGAAGGAGTTAATTCTGCAGTCTTGAGGCAGAATTTCTTCTTCTCCAGGAAACCCCAGTTTTTGCTCTTAAGGCCTTCAACTGAGCAGAGGAGGCCCACTCCCATTATGGGAGGGACTCTCCTTTATTTAAAGTCAATTGAGTGTGCAGGTTAAGCACATCCACAAAATTCTTTCACAATAACATCTAGATTAGCGTTTCATTAAATACCTGGGCACTATAGCTTAAACAAGTTTACAGATAAAATTCACCATTCCAAGTGGCCAAGTGTGGGCTCAGACAGTCACATTACAAGCTTGCACACAGCCAGATGAGATGTATTAAATGTGAAATGCCATAGCTATCTACTTTATGGAATGTTTTCATGCTTAATTTTTATCTGAGACATAGAAAGTAACAAGAACAATGACAGAAGCTAAGTTTAGGATTATTGATGGGTGGCACAGAGTCAGGAAAAAAGCTAGATTTCGTGAGGAGACTGGGAATGGTTGCTGTGAAGATAACCAGGGAGGTTGGTAGCTTCTCTTCAGTGAGTTAAAAGGTAAGAGATCGAGGTGTCAAATGTGACACTGTCAAGAGAAGTTAAAAACAACTGAAGGTGATAACTGGTGGAAGGGTAGAGAGAAATACTATAAATCAGGCACTGAACTCATTGAGGCTGGAGAAGTGGGGCCTTTTGGGTGGAGAGGAAAAAGAAACGATAATTGCCGAGATTCAGAAGTGTATCCTATTTTTATATTGATTGCATGTTAAAATAATGCTATTTAGGATATACTGGGTAAATATATATATATATATTTATGTAGATATATGTATATATATATATATAAAAGTCTATAGGGAACACCTGTAAATCAACTCTTGAGAAGCAAGGAAATATGAAGGAGAGAAAAGGGGAAATGTCCCAACTCCCATTGCATGATACCTATTCTAACTGAATGAGAGATAAGGTGAAACTGGGGGGGCCAAATCACAGAGGGCCTTGGACAGGAAGGGCACATGGAAGACTTAGAGAAGGGCCAAGAAAAGTCTTTAATACTTGAGTGTTCATAAGAATCACACAGGCCTACTGTCAACTCTGCTATCAGTGTTGTTTTAAATACACAAATTTGTGCCAATGTTATTGGTATAGTAGGTAGCTATTTGAACATAATGCAGATTTTGCTTTTGCTTATGTGCAATTTCATCAGGCAAAAGGACGTTTTGCAGATGAACTGCGGACACTGCTCCCAGTTGAACTGAGCCTAAAAATGCACAGAGCCACACACATTAGACATCTACCAACTACCTCACTTTACCACATGCATTATAAGTCACACCCATGCCCAACTGGGGATAGAATATTCCAGCCAATTTCAGACAACCACCTTCCACTCTTAAGCTACAACTCTTCCAATGCCCACTGCTACAAGCAAACTTCAAGTCTTTTTCAGGGAAAAGGGCCACTTTTATTGTAGTATTAATGTATGTCTTGACCATTTAATTTGTGTCAACTGTGCTACCATGTTCATTAACATTCTATCTTTTTTTTAATGTGTCACTGACAGAGTTTTTAAGTGCTGTCCTCTTAACCCCATTTTCTCATAACCTCCATGGTTTTCATTGTGCAATTTTGTATAGTGCAGCGATTTTCGGGGACATATATGGCACATTAAAGCAGAACTGATTGCATTTGTTAAAAAATGCAGATTTTCATCATTTCATCCTAAATTCTGATTCAATAGGTTATGAAGTTTGAGACTGGACACAGTGTAGTGGAGAGCTGTTGGGGATTTTTTTCCTTCCAGATGACAAATGTTCTTCCAATTTTGGATGGATATTCCATTGTTCAACTCAGAAAAAAATCAAGAGACAGATACTTAGCCAATGGCTGTTCATCACTGAGACAAGAATGTTGAGTGACCGAAAATGAACCTCGTGAAATATGATTATGACTTAGAAATTATTCCCATAGGCAGCAGAAGCAATGTCACTGAGCTGAGAATAGAATGGGGGCAATGGCAATAGCTGTAGTGCACTATGTTGACCACAGTCACGATTCTGCCACCCAGCTATATCAGTGAGAATTTATAGGAAGATATATATTATAAGGAATTAGCTCATGAGATTGAGGAGGCGGACATAAGCAGGCTGCAGACTGAAAATTCCAGTAGGAGTGACATTGAAGTCTTGTCCAAATTCCTTAGGCTGAAAGTTCAGAACGGAGTGGAGGATGTGGTTTTAAAGCAGAATTATTTCCTCTTCCTCCCAGAACCCTCACTTCTTTGCAGTTTAAGGCCTCAAAAAGATTGGGTGAGTCTCACCCATGGTGTAGAGGATAATTTCCTTGACTTAAAGTCAACTGACCATAGATGCTAATCCTATCTACAAAATAATTCTACAGTAACAGGTAGGTTAATATTTGACCAAACAGATGGACACCACATCCTAATCAAGTTGACATAAAATTAACCATCATACCAACCTTCCTTAGTTCCTGTCCGTCCTTCAAGTCTTTGCTTTTGACATTCATATTGACTTGTATGCTGCCCAATAGCCTTCCAGTAAAATGTTTTTTCTACCTGGGAAAGCCAGGCTTGCAAACAAGAATTCTCACACTAATTCTTCCTGAGATTGGATGATTCTGACAAAGGGGACCTGGGGAATTCAGTTTGAGAATTATTGTTCCTAAACATATCACAGAAGAATTGTTTTGAAGCAGTTCAACATAATCCTGTTTAAATTCACCAGCTGCTCAAAATGTTTTTCCTCTCTTTTCTGGGATGTGTGTTACCAATTTTTATGGTTTTTAAAAGCAATATTAATTTTGCACCATGGATCCAGACAGAGGTGTTTTGTTTTTTTTTCTTGAGATATTCATGTGTTTGAGGAATGAGAGGGCAGCAAGCAAATAACACTTTTCTCCTTGCTTCTCTTAACTCTGATCACTTTTTCTAGTCCAGAATACTAGTCCAAAATTACCTGTAATCTAAACTCCCATCTTTGTACTTACAGGGTAGGGACTGGGCACCTATGTAAAGCAGCAAGGTAAAACAAAATCTTCTTGTAATCTTTTGTTCAGCAAAAACAAAGGAGGGAGATGCACGAAGTCTGGTCCTATCCCCTAGAAAACATAAATTGTGGTAGCAATAAAATATTACTTTAGTGTGAATCACAAGGTTTCATACATTTTCCCCAGCAACCTATTTCTACTCGCCCAAATATTTTCACTTTTAAAAATCCAGCTGAGGTGGAAGGTGGAAAACCACATACAGTGAAGCTGGTTATGTTTTATGAGGGCTTTCAGGTCAGGATACTGATTTCATTGGCTGTAAAAAAAAAAAAAAAAATACAGTGCTTATCTTGCATATCCCTAAAGAATCAGCAAGTAGCACAGATAAATATTGGACTAATGTTGTACATCACATATGCAAGTGGCATGTTCATTATTCAAATACTGATTCAGAACAACTGCCAAGCTATGTGATCAGGCTTCCATTTCCTCACTTGAAAAATGAAGGGGCTGACATGGATATTTCCACAGCCCATTCTTATCCTAACATATTCTTCTTAATATAAGCATTAAAGCAGTTTACTGTATACAACCTTTCTTGATTCTCATTCAAAATATCTGATAAACCTTCCTCAAAGATCAAATTATACAGCCAATTTAAACATCCCAGTCCCCTCAGGATTAGGGGAAGAACTATGGACTAGAGTGGACTTGATGGTATTCTGTTGTTCACATATGGTGATTCTAGCAATGGAAGAAATTGTAACAATGAGGTGGAGCCAGTGGCCACTTGACACTTTTGAGGCAGGGAGGGGACAAGCAGTTGAAATACAGGCGCTTCTTTGGGATTTGGAGGTTGTCCTGAGTACCGTTGTGGCAATGGATGTAGGCCATTTTAAATCAGCCCACACCACTCAGAACTGTGTGGGAGAGAGTGTGGTCTACAGTGTGAACTGTGGTCTATGGTTGGTGGCAAGGCCCCAGGATGTGTAAGTTCATTGAGGGTGGTGGGCCACACTTGTGGGAGATGTTTGTGTGGGATGTGGTGGGAGGTGTGGGAGGTGGGCAACATGGGAATCCCAGTGGGTTCTGTGTAATATTTTGGGTAATCTAAGCACCTCTTAAAATATATGTATATATATATATATACAAATAACATTTTTGTAAGCAAATGCACATATATGCATATATATTTATAAATCATTTTGCGAATGTTGGTATGTATTGTGAAAATTTTGATTTTTACCCACAATAAATTTTAAAAAAGCACATGAAAAAATAAATAAATAAATAAATAGATAAATAAATAAATAAATAAATAAAATAATGATGAGACATCAAGTCACTAAACCATAATGAGACCTCAGTTATCTGATAATGGATGTAAAATTGATCATTTTATATAACTGAGAGTTCAAGTGAAATAACGAACAGCACCTACATAGTAAATCCTTTAGCAGAAATGTCCCTACTTTGAATTCATAGATACATTTAGGAAAAATGTATGAATTCACTCTTTTATGAAAAATTAGCCCAAAAAATTAAGAGAGTGGGCAGGGGATCTTTTCATTATCACACGGAGTTAAGGACACTTAAGCATTACCTAGGGCTTAGAAGAGCATTCTTCGTTGGAATCACTGTTTACTATTGATTAACAGTCTGAATATGTTAAATGTTATATGTTAACTTGTAGACTTTTGTCTAGATAAAATACCAATAATTTCTGTCCTGTGGAACAGATAATTCCAAAAGGTATGGTATATTACCCTGTAAGATATTAACCAGTTTTGTATCTGAGCCAGAATATTCTTAACTTTCCTTATTGAACTGTGTATGCATACACAAATACACACACACACACACACACAGCTTTTCAAATGCTCTTTGAACCGGTTTTCATATGTTACTGAGTCATTAATTAATGAGCTGAATAAAATCTTTGCCACCTGTTCCCTTTATCTTTGTATGAGAGTCATGTTATTACCCATTAGAAAAATAGACTCTAACAATTCATTCATTATAAATGTTTCTAACATCTATATCACTGTGCTGTGGGCTGCACAGAATAAAAACAGTAAAAGTCAGGAAGCGGATGTGGCTCAATCGATAGGGCTCCCGTTTACCATATGGGAGGCCCTGGGTTCAATTCCCAAGGCCTCCTGGTGAAGGCAAGCCAGCCTGCGCTGCGTGGTGAGCTGACACAGCAGGACAACCCGGCAGGGGGAGACAAACAGACACAGAAAAACGCATAGCAGACGGACACAGCGAGCACAAGGGGGGGATACATAAATAAATAAATAAAATCTTTAAAAAAAAAAAAAAAAAAAACAGTAAAAGTCAATCTCCGTCCTAGAAAATCTCCCAATCTAATCAAACAGCCAACTAGAGAGCAAAGAGATAAATGCTCTGACAGAGGATTGATCAAAAGGCCAACTAAGGGAGACTTACTCCCAAATGGAGGGGGAAAAATAGAAAGGAAGGTTCCACAAAGGAAGTAGCATTTGGACTGATCTTTGAAGTGCACAACTGATTCTCATTTTATGGAATGGAAGTAGAGGGTTAAATTCTAAGCTCACCCATAAACAAAATTACCCATAAAGAAAATTACCCTTGAAAGGACCTTCGCATTCACCCATAAAGTGCAATGTACTTGGGATATATATATAACTGCATGGATACTAGGGATGTGTGAATGTCTAATGCACACAGTGATGTGAAGTAAATAATCCCAGAGGGAATTCATATTAAGACATCTAATAATTCAAAATGTTTTGCTGCTTGGAAAATTTCAGGAAAATTATGACTTGTTCTGTTCTTTGTCATCATTTTCCTACAGACCATTCTTACCAGTTCTTTCAACTCTTTCTTATGCATTGTTTTTCTATAAATAATTCTGTAAATAAAAGCCATCGCTAACAATTTCATGGCCAGCTGAACAATACATTTCACTTTTTTATTAATTGTCAGGAAACCACTGAACTTATTTACTCATTTTTTCCCCCATTGGTTTTGGCCAACAGACAGTCACTGCTTCAGGCTTGATTGCACTTATTGCCTGGGGGCATATACTTTCCTCGCCAAACAGAAGAGAGGAATTCATAAGTCTTAAAGGTTTTTTGTGCTATTGTTTGTAATTTTTGTTTCTGTGTGGTTAAGTTGGAGGCTTCTGTTTGCTTTGCTCTAAGCATGTATAGTTTAATTTAAGAAAGTTACATATATTTATGTAACACTTCACTGTTACAGAGAAGCTTCCAGAATGTAAACAGCAAAGGGAAATGTATAAGCAATAGCAGTTGGCTTGAACCATTATGGCAAGTTTGGCTATCTAAGATAATCCTGGATTGGTTCTGATTCATCTTTTCATATATTTTTCTTTTGATACAGAAAACAGTTTCATAAAATACAAAGTTGGGAATACCAAAACTTCACATACCATTGTGAGGTGAAGGTATTCAAAAATGAATTTTGATGGATTGAAGCACAATTATTTATCTACCTTTTGACCTTAGAAATAACATGCCATTTAATAAAGTTTTCTAGAAATAAATTGAAGTCTAAGAAGCTGAAGTTAGAAAATTAGAAAAAATTGGAAAATGGAAAAGTGAGTGTTTGAGTGTCCTAGGTTACTCAAGCAAATACAATGAAATGGTTCAGTTTAAACAATGGGAATATATTTGCTCACAGTTTTGAGGTTAGGGAAATGTCTAAATCAAGACATCATGTAGGCAATCCTTTTTGTCAAAAAGACTAGCATTCTGGGGCTGGCTGCCAGCGATCCTTGGTCCTTAGTTTACAACGTGGCAAGGCACATGGCAGTGACTCCTGGTCTCTCCCTTTTTTTCCAGGTTCCCTCATTGCTCAGCTTCTGGTGCCCTCTGGATTTCTCTCACTGTCTGAATTTCATTCTGCTCATAGAAGAGTCCACTAATAGAATTAAGACCCATCCTGATTAGGCTAGGCCACACTTTAACTGAAATAAAGTCATCAAAAGAATCTACTTACAATGGGTTCACACCCACAGGAATGAATTAAGTTTAAGGACATGTTATTCCTGAGTACACACAGCTTCAAACCATCACAGTGCGGAATGACAAAAATATAATTGAGCTGTCCTTAAATCTGTTAGCTGAATAAAGCAAGACAACATCTATCTTTCAGGGTAGAGTGAAACAATTCAAAAAGTTCTTGGGAAGTAAATCAAGACAGAATTTTAAAACAAGAAGACATGCTACAGATCATCTAGTTCAGCATCTCCTACTTCCAAAAAGTTCTCTTCAGTTGCTAGGGTTATAAATTCCTTTCTCAGTTAAATAATTATTTATGTATTTCCTTTATTTTAAAATAAAAGAATTTGAAATTAAATATATATTGAAAATAGAGCAATGTGAAATATTTTTAAACTTCTAGCTTAAAATTACTAGTCCTTGAATTGATTTCGATCTTTATATGGTTAAAAATGATTTTTAATTTTAGTTATATTGATATATTTTTATATGTGGTTTAATAAAAAATAATCTATTATAGGTAATAGACTCAATAAAAGAAGCAGAAGCAACACTGTTAAATGTAAAATATATTAAAATTATAATAAATCTGGAAAATTATTTTGAAAGTCACTTAGTGGATATATAATTCCAAATTACTTGCTCAAAAAATGGAATCTATCACATCAATGAAGTGCAAATGTTTAAAAAGCTATTAGAAGATATAAATAAGTTGACAAATACCCCTAACTCAGATTTTAATTAATGGGGGTTAAACCTATCCAAACCCAATGTATAATGTATGAAACATTCTTACAGCTTAAAATCATTCTTTTGTGGTCATTTAAGAAGCAAACAGAACAGCAACAAAAGAATATAAAAATATGTCAGGCATAAATATAAGAGCTAAAACTGTAGCATTCTAAAAGAAAAATAGGGAAAAATAAAACTATGTAACCCTGGGTTAGGCAATGATATATTAGATATGGCACCAAAAAAAGCATGATCCATAAAGGAAAGCTTTGATAAATTAGACTTTATCAAAATTAAAACCTTTTGTTTTTGCAAAAGATATCATTAAGGAAATGAAAGATCAAAAAAAAAAAAAAAAAAAAAAAAAAAAAAACAATCTCAGAGAAAATAGTTGCCAAAGACATCTCATAAAGAAATTGTATCCTAATCAGACAACCCAATAATAAGACTAACAACTATTTTATTTAAAGGAGGGGATAGGAAAGATTTGAATTCATCTAAGTGGCAATGAGCACATGATGAAATGCTTAAAATCGTTAATCATCACAAAACTACACTGCATACTTAAAATGGGAAAAATTTAATGATATATAAATTATCGCTCCATAAAGCTGTTTTAAAAAATAAGACATTATTTTATTCAAGCACTCTGTGCCTCAATCTAGAAATTTTCTACTGGCCTGTTTTTCATTTTACTAGTCTCTTCTGTTTTATCTATCTACTGATTTCTTAATTTCAATTATTGTATCTTTGGGGTCTAGAATTTCCATTTGATTTGTTTCCACAACTGTGAATTCTCTGTTGAAATTCTCCACCTTGTCCTCAACTTTTGGAAGCATATTGATTTTTTAAACATATTTTGGTATCTTTTTCTGACAACTGCAATAGTTGCAAAAGTGTTTTCTTGATTTGGAAAACACTCCTTTCATGCCTGTTATTTTTTATTGAATTCCAGACAATGTGCATGAAGGATTTAGAGAGGCTCAATTAGATGTTACCTTGCTCCAGAGGGGGTTAACCTTTCTTCTAGAAAGCAATTAAAGGGCAGGAGTATAGCCTTAATCCAACCATGGATTGAACTAATTTGAAACAGATTCTCAGTTTTATAGAACTGGTTGATTTTCACTTGATCATATTTCTAGGATGTAGCAATTCAAGGGTCTCAATTAAATGTGTGGGATGTTTCCTAGGGATTGTTTTCATGGTGAACTCAATACCAGTTGTGTTTTCTTTTCTCCTTGGCCCTGTGAAACTACCACACACTTCATTTACCTTCTTAGCCTCTTGGCTTATGGTTTCTTGGTTCTTATTTCCTAATCCAGCAGTTTATGAAATTACAAATACTTTGAGGGAAGAAGTACTGGAAGCTAAACTACCAATGGTTATTTTCCTCCAGCATCTTGGTCCTTCAAGTCCTGGCTGCCTTGGTTACCCTGTACTTTATCCATGTCTCCCAAATCCTATGAGATTGCCCAAAACTCTAACCCATGACTTTCTGGCTGGCATTTCATCCTGTGCTGCTTATGAGTCCTCAAGGGGCAAAGTGACAGAGAGTATCAGGCTCCTCTCAAGATGTTTCTCTTTTTCCTTGGATCTTGGCCTCCTTGAAGCCCTCACTGCTGTAGGTGTTCTTTCATCACCAGAAGCAAAAGTGATAATAAGCCTTAAACTTATTGGATGTGGTGTTATTTGGTGTTATTTTACAGACATTATAAGGGTAAGGCCTCAAAATGAGATCATCTTGGATTAGGGTGGCCACTAAATCTAATGACCTTTTCCATTGTCTTTATAATAGACCCAAAAGAAAATAGAGGCAGAGACACAGTGAGAAGGCCATGTGAAAATGGAGGCAGAGAGAGTTATCCAAGCCAAAAAACATCTGGAGCCACCAAAAGGCAAAAGGCAGTGGCAAGGAAAGATTCTTCCCTAGAGCCTTTGGAGGAAGCACGGCCCTACATTACTGACATTTTTATTTCGGATTCCACAGCTGTGAAAGAATAAATTTCTATTATTTCAAGGCACCGAGTTTGTTGTAATTTGTCACAGCAGCCCTAGGAAGCTAATATGCTTTCAAATTTATAATTAATTAAATGTAAAGAGTAAAGTAAATGCCATTCTTGTGCCTCCAAATAACAAAAGCCTTTTAAAATCATTACTGCAATGGATTAGCTTATACATTATTAAGAAAGATGATATTGTATCAAAAATATTCAACATACACATTGAATTCAATGACCTTATTTTACACATGAGGTCCTCAGACATGAAGGAAAGTTCGTAAACTGTCTTCAAGTGCTCCCTCTTGTGTACCATTTTGATTCCAAATCTGACCTGGACTACTCTGTGATTCTTTTTTTTTTTTTAAGATTTTATTTATTTATTCATTTATCCCCCCCCCTTGCTGCTTGTGCTCGCTGGGTCAGCCAACCACGCAGTGCGGGCGGGCCTGCCCTCACCAGGAGGCCCCGGAAACCGAACCCGGGGCGTCCCATATGGTAAACGGGAGCCCCACTGATTGAGCCACAGCCGCTTCCCTCTGTGATTCTTAATACCTATTCAGTCCCAGGATATTTGAAGCATTTGCCTTCTCCGAAGGACTGACCCAGGCAGTTTCTCAGTGTACATTTCCAGCTTTGGTTCACTGTGCTGCTAAGGGATCTGGGCAACACTGTTCTAGACTTTATTTGAAAACTGAAGATTTTCTTTTGATGACTCTTTGGTGTTACGAGAAGCTAAGCCAACAGCATTTCATTTTCTCTAGACCTTTTCTCTTGTTACTACATCTACTGCCAACAGTCTAGTCCATTTATCTCTCTAGTCAATTATCTGGCTATATCCAACGACAAGCAGCCCCCAACCAGTAATCCCCTACAAATTGTATTGAAATTACTGACTTTTTTTCTATTTCTCTTACAGTCTTTAAGGGCCTGGTGGCAACAGATCATGTTCTATTTGCCTTTGAAACTTTCAATATCTAGTCGTGCTTCACATTAAGTAAATGCACATTGAACAGAATTGAACACAGCAGAGGACGGGAGGCCAGAGTGCCATTGTCAGAAAGGAGTAGGCAGTGCTGCCACCATTGATTGTGAAAAGAGCAAACCACACAACTCTAGGCACCTCATCCACATGTGGTCATCTATGGGAAGGGAATGGCATAGACTCATATAGTGCATGAATTATGTGTTTATACATGTAAGCTTGGTCAGTTTTCTCTCTACAACCTGCCATCTATATTGAGATCACCCTTTTTTTTGCCTGCTCCAGTTTGGAATTCATCATCAATTCTTCTGTTGAGAAACTATTCAGTACTTGACCCTTTACACATCCTGTCTCATTATAAACTTTTGTATATCTAGCTACTACTCCTACACATAAAGAAACTGAATTTGAGAAAGATTGAATGGGTCAGGATTTATAATCATAAGTTCCTGACATAAACTCCATACAATATTCATGACGTCTTGCTGCCATTGCCCGTTATCTTAATGGGACATATTTTACTTGTTTTGTTTTTCTGAAATTAGAATTTTTAATTTAGATATTATGCTATAAAAGTTTGACAAGCCCTTATAATATCATATCTATATCCACACATAAATGTATATCATATATATGCATACTTAAATACATAGTTATGCACAATTCAATAGCACCCCTTGGATCAAAGAGAAACGTTACCAACAGTAAAATTAACTTGATTAATTATCTCTCTTGGTAGTGGGCAGTGTGGAAATTAAAAATGTAATGGAAAGATATAAAAATTTCTATGTTTTTTCAAGTTCTTCCTAAAACATATAGGCCCAAAACTCAATTTTGGAGGACAGAGATTTGTTTTTCTCTGTTTTCCTCCTAGAGTAAATTTAAATCCAGTAAAAGGGGTCGCTTTGTATTCTTTGCCTTCTACCTTCTTTTGCACTGGCCACATCTCATTTAGAATTCATTTTCATCTATGTCATGTCAATATCTTTCTTTTTGAAGCAGCATTTTTATTTTCCCTCCAGCCCCTGTAGTATGATTTCTAGTTTCTTTCTCTTCTGTTGATTATTTTCCAATACACTGATCAGTTGTAAAGTATTTGATCCCTGGCTACTATTTGGATTGTGAATAAGGGAGATTTGTGTTGACAACTCTTTGGAATATCCTTGGTTCTCTGTTGCAAAACAAAATTTTAGCCCTTGGATGTTTCTTTACAGTTAGTGAAGTACAACTTATAACTGGAGGGGAAAAGTCTTAAGAAGTCTCACCCAAAATACACACAAGATTTCTTGAACCTCTAAAAGTCTTAAAAAGCAATGTGTTGAATCAAATGCAGCAAATCATAATGTTTGCCTTACTCTTATTTGAATTGTATGTAGATTTAAATAGGGTATGACTGAAGTGGCTGCAAGAATGTATTATTGGTATCTTTGCTTCACTTGAAAATGTATTGCTAATATTTTGCTCATTTGAGTCATTCAAGTTCTCCAATAAGTTTTTATCCAAAGTACTCACATTCATTTGTTGCTTTGGGTATTTTGCAACTTGCTCAGGAGCTGGACAAATACAGCTACTGAATTAGTAAGTTCAACGTTTGAATTCAGAGGCATTTTTAATAATTTTGCACAAGGAAACAAACTTTCATTTAACATCACCACTTTATAATTCATAAAGAACTTTATAGTTTTTCTATGTGTACTACCTGCTCTAGATAGTTTTTCTTGTCAAGAATTTCTTGCACAGCAAGTGGATTATTTTTCCTTTGGTGTAGGTTATCATTACTGCACTTGTATACAGGTATTTTTCTATCAAGCTCTTGCCTGGAATAGACACACCCAGTTTCCAGCTATGTTGTCTACATCCATGTATCACAGACACACTGATAACAATGACTTCAAGTTCCCAATGGGGTAGAAATAGCCCATTTTCTCAGCTCCTATTCCCAAAACTTATCAGCAGCACCTAAGTGCAATTGAAAGCTCTTTGACAAGGTTGAGAAGTAGAAAGGACCGCATCGTCTGAACTTACATTTTCAGCATTCCATGAGCTCATTCTTTTATGCAAAAGAAGTTTAATTACCAAAGAAGTTAATAATCTCTGGCCTGAGCTTGCCATTTAATGATGTCTCCTCACTCTAAAAAGAAGAAGAAAAAAAGATTTTTCTGGGTGTCAGGCATTTACACCTTTTATTTCCTTTATCAGTGCCCTATCATATTAAAATATTTATGTGCTGTCCACTTACAGTTTTTCTCCTAAGATACTGTCAACTACTTTTTCCTCTTTGTCTTAACTAGGAAATGGAAATAAGTACTGCCTGTGCAATTTTTTTAAATGTGTTTTCTCACTCTTCTATTCCATCTGAATTGGACATGAAAGACTTCTCAGTTGAATCCATAAAAAAAACAAAGAAGTTGGAACGGTTTTGTTTCATTTGCCATTGTTTTTGTTTTATACATTTTTCTATTGTTTACATCAAATTGTATGCTTTGACTATCTCCTAAAATTATTTATCAGAGCTATTGCATTAAATCAACTTTACAAATCTAAAGCAAAGGAAAATAAATATGCTAACAAGAGAATTGTATAATATTGTAAGCAGAACTTCAAATGCTTCTAAGCAAAATTTCCAGAGTAGATTTAGGAAATAAGTTTTAAAGAAATGAATGTAAATATTAGGAGTATATAATTTTAAAATAGAGTACATACAATAAATATTGATGAACTGAGTGTTACTACTATTCAAACTCTGGTATATGCAAGATACTTCACTTATTCTTGACATTAGTACAGAAATTCGATAGGTTCAATTGTATAGCTCAATTGCATAAATAAGCTTACTACAGTAATCTTATATCTAAATATCTACTTTGTTTTCAATTTTGTAAACTATGAAGATTTTGATAATTATTTTTGCTTATAAAATATTTCATCCTTTTTTCCTAATAATTGTTGATCACTTAAAGTGCTTAAATTGGTTACAACATAACTAATTTCTGATTTATATTTCCCACATTTAACAATATACAACTAAACTGGAATTTAGCTCATATTCAGATTTCAGCAAAGATAAATTTTTATCCAGATAAAATAAAAGAAACAATAGATTAAAAAAAGCTATAAATTCTTGGGGAAGTAAGTAAAAATATATTAAAGTTATGTAAAAGCTAGTGCTCTGACAACTATAGAATCTTAAAGTTGGAAGGGAAATTAAAGATCACCAAATTCCATCCCTTCATTTAACCAGTAATGAAAAATGATCCCCTGAAAAGTTTTAATGACTTCCTGTGACTATACATCTAACAACTGGTTAAACTAAGCTAAAACTCATGTCTCTAGCTCTCACCTGCTATTGTGGTTTTGCTATTTCCACTATGTGTACTAGAAATTAAAACTGAATGATAAAAAATTGAACTGAACAGAGTGTGCCTCTACCTATTCTTACATTATCATTTCTTTGGTTAGGGATCTTCAGTTAAGTTTCAAAATAACAATGTTTGGAAAACTTCTCAAGCATAGTGAGCCTTCAACGCATACTATATAATGTTGGCATGATAGTAATTTTTTGTGTATATTTTTAGTCTGGCCATCAGTACATCATAAATCCTTACAGACACCTTCAGTTCTTTCAGAAGTCAATTCCTCAAATATACTGGAGTACATTTGGTACTGGAACTAGATTTATATGATGTTTTCCACACTGAATTAAACAGAATCCCCCAGTTTCAAGATCCTGGTATGAGAAACGCCTCCTAGAGACCTGAGATAGTTTGACATACTATGCCCACCATCTGTGTAAACTGTTTGACATCCCAGAATTTTGAACTCTGAACCATCAAAATAAATAGATGCCACCACGATTCTGAAATATAGGGTTCCAAAGTATCATTCAGCTCTAGGGATTCTCTGATAGTCTTCCACATAGTAGAATCATACAGGCCACCAAATACTGTAAAATGCATTGCAGAACATAATAAATGCATCAGGTATATTTCAAAGAATATCAGGTTATTTTCTTACCTGTGGAAAACTGAAACTTCAACTGCCAATCCACCTTAATATTCAAAGTTGAATTGTTTAAGTTTTTTACTGAAGTATAACATACATACAGAAAAGGGCACATATTGTAAGTGTACAGCTCAATTGATTTTCACCAACTGCACAAATTGGTGTAACCAGTGCTCAGTTCTACAAAGATGATCCAAAAGTACACTTTGAGTCCCTTCCAGTCACTAACTTTCCACCCTATTTGGATCAGTTTTCCTTAACTCTAACACCATAGATTTGTTTCACTTTGTTTTTGTTCTCTGTATAAAAGGAAACATACAGTAGGTATTGGTTTGTATATGGATTCTTTTGCTGGCATTATGTCTGTGAGATGCATCCATATGTTTGCATGTAGACGTAGCTCCTTCATTTACATTGCTATATAATATACTACTGTGTGACTATATCACAATTTATTTAACCATACCAATGCTAATGGACTTTTAGTAGATTCCCACTTTAGCCTGTTATTAACAGTACAATTGTGGACCTTCTACTTTATGTCTTTTGATGAACATAGGTTGTGTTTCAGTAGGGTACATACTTGTGAATTGAAGTGCTGGATCAGAGACATGTTTAAATTCAGCTTTAGTACAGACTGTCAAACAATATTCCAGTGGTTATACCTATTTACACTTCCATAACTGGTATTTTTGTCCTCTGTCCTTTTCCATTTTTCCATTGTGATGAGGATACATTTTTGCCTCACTTTTTGGGATTAAATTTGTGTTTCCTTAATTGCTAATGAAGTTGAGTACCTCTTCAGGTTTACTTGATTACCTTCTTTTCTAAAAACTATCTTCAGTTCTTTAGCCAATTTTTGCATTGGTCATCTATTTTTCCTTATATGTTTGTAGGAGCCACTTCTACATTCTAGATAGGAGTCCTTTATTAGGCATATGTATTGGTAATATCTTTTCCCATGCTTGCATTGTCTTTACACTCTCTTAATGGTGTCTTTGGATGAACAGAAATTTCTAATTTTCAGTATTAAGTTTATCAACATACTTCTCTAATGGTTAGTTATTTTCTGTAGTGTTTAAGAAATTTTTCTACTCCAAGATTATGAGCATCCTACTACATTTTCTACTAAAATACATATTGTTTTATCTTTTACATTCACAACTGCAGTCCATTTGGAATTACATGTGAGTGTACATTTAGCAGGTGTGAGGTAGGAGACAAGATACATTGTTTTATCTTCATGGATATTCAATTATCCCAGCACCTTTCACTGGAAATGTCATCTCTTTTACATTGCATTTCTATGATATTTAAAATGTACTCACATTAAGTTTGGGCAGTCCAAAGCATATTTTTACTAAAGGGTTTTAGGGATGGGATTCAATATTTCTTAAATGTTATAGTGATAATTTTCTCAGGAAAAATATTTGATCCTTGTTAGAAACTAGGAGAATCTGGCTTCCTAGGCAGAAATTATATATTTTTGCATTTCTGTTCAATTACATATAACTATATAAAGTAGATTTTATAAGATCCCTATGCCCAGGTATATGGATTTCTTTAGAAGAACTCAATATATCAAATAATTGCCAATATTTTCAGATCTTGTCCTTTCAGACTAAGTGGATTGCAGAGAATAGGTAAAAATAATTTCCCCAATATTATCTCCTTTGGAAATGATTTCACTGTATTAAACACACACATGCATAAGGAAGAGTTAATATTTCAGCCAAATAAAATTTTCTTATATATGGAAGATTTTAGGAAAGAAGTAACATGGACTTTATATCTAAACAGTTAGGTTTCCACTATGAATTGGGAGAAAAACTGCACTCTCTTAAACCAGATTTTCTACTCTGTAATGTGATAATGATAGTAAACAACTGTAACCAAATAAATAGTGCAGAGGAAATACTTTTTTGAGGCAGAGATTAAGGAAATGGAAATAGCTTGACCTTGATTACCCATAATGCAAGTGGCTTCCCCTCTTCCCAAATACACAAATGCAGAAAATGATGTAACTTAAAATACACTGATAAAAACCAAATGATAAGTTTACCAGAGTCATTAGAACTTGATTAAGAAAAGAAATAAGAAATGTATTCATGTTTGCCTCATAAAAGAAAGTTAGGAAAATACTTCTCTTTCCCAGACTGCCTCACTGCCCAGGAGTCAGAGAGAAGGGATTTTTACCAAGCAAAAAATAGAAAGCTATGCTTCTACTTCTTGTTCATTGTATTGTACTGTAATGTATTGTATGAAGTGGCCAGAATAAGAGTCTTTCTCCACACATCTTTCTATGTATTTTAATTTTTATTACAATTGTAATTAATTGTTTTCTACTTGTTAATTGGGGTAACATATATACAACACACACATTTTCATTTTAACCATTTTAATACATTTATAATGTTGTGCTGCCATCACCACAATCTATTGACAAAACTTTTCCATCAGCCCAAACGGAAACCCTACACCCATTAAACATTTATTCCCTATACCCCCTTTTAGTCCCATCCCCTGGTAACTTGTAATCTACTTTTTGTTTCTAGGAATTTGTATATTCTCATTATTTCTAAGTGAAATCATACAATATATTTTCTTTTGAGTATGGCTTATTTCACTGAAGATGATGTCTTCAAGGTTCATCCATGTTGTAGCATGTATCATAAATCCATTCCTTTTTACAACTGAATAACATTCCATTGTATGTAAATACCACATTTTGCTGATCCATTCATCTTTTTTGATGGGCACTTGGGTTGTTTCCGCCTTTTGGTTATTGTGAATAAAGCTGCTATGAACATTGGTGTGCAAATATCTGATGAAGTTCCTTCTTTCTATTCTTTTTGGAATATATCCAGAATGGAATTGGTGGGTCATAGAGTAATCCTATACTTAATTTTCTGATGAATCACCAGAATTTTTTTCTACAGCAGATGCACCGTTTTACAGAACCATCAACAATATATGAGGATTCATATCACTCTGCATCCTCAGCAGAACTTGTTATTTTCCATTTTTTAAAATAATAGCCTTTCTAGTGGGTGTGAAGTGGTTTCTCATTTTGGCTATGATTGCATTTCCTCTTGGCTAATGAAGTTGAGCATCTTTTCATGTGCTTATTGATCATTTATAGAGCTTCTTTCTTAGTTTCCCAGCTGTGATCACAAATATCACACAATGGGTTGGTTTAAACAATGGAAATTTATTGGCTCTCAATTTTTTTCTTTTTTAGTTAATGATAAACTTTATTTTTAGAGAAGTTTTAGATTACAGAAAAGTTATATCAAAATATAGGGGATACCCGTATAACTTCCCCACATATCTTTTTTTTTTAGCATACGATTTTTAAAGCAATGTTATTGAGATATATTCACATACCAAACAATCCATCTAAAGTGTACATTCAGTGGCTTTTGGCATAATCACAAAGTTATGCACTCATCTCTGCAATCTATAGTAAAGCATTTTCATTATTCCAAAAAGAAAAATCCCCTAGCAGTCACCTCTTAATCCCTCTATCCTTCTGCTGCCATACATATATAATACTCTAATTCCATCTCTATAAATTTATTCATATTTAAAATTTATATAAATGGAGTCAAACAATAAGCAGTAGTTTGTGTCTGGTGTTTGTCACTTAGAATAATTCTCTTTTTTACAATTGATAAAAAATATTAATATATTACTATTCACTACATTTCATAGTTTGCTTTATGTATATTTTTGCCCAAATACCACTCTATTATTAACATCTCATGATAATAAAGTACTTTCTGTTTCATGGAAGAACATTCTCTTTTTTTCTTTATTTTTAAAGAAGTTTTAGATGACATGAAAGTTTCATCAAAAATATAGGGGATTTCCATATACCTCATCCACTCCCTCTCTCACATTTTCCCCTATTAATAATATCTTTCATTAGTGTGGTACATTTGTTACAATTGATGAATAAATATTGAAGCATTGTTACTAACCAAAGTCTATAGTTTACATTATGGTTTACACTTTGGGCCAGGTAATTTTATAGGTTTTGACAAAATGTATAATGGCCTGCATTGCAATAGCATGCTGAAACATCCCAACGTCCCCAAAATGCCCCCATATTACACCTATTCTTCCCTCTTCCTCTGTTCAGAACTTCTGGTGACCATTGCCTTTATATCAATGTTACAAGTGCTTCCATTCCTAGAATAATAATAAACCTACTTTGGTCCATAGTTGCATCCCCTCTCATTCCTCAATCTTGAGGATTTGGGGATGATGATGCCCACTCTGCTTCCAGTTGAGAGTGAGCTTACAACCCCTGGGGCAGATGGATGGAGCTGTCTTGCTTGTTGTTGTAGATACTCTCTATTTTGGGGGGATGGGTGTTGTCCATCATCATCATTTTGTTAGTTGTCTTGGGCAAGTCTGATGAATTGGAAATAGGTGTTGGCTGCAACTCTGCTGAGATTCAGAGCTCAACTGGCATATGAACAGTCTGAAAATATATTTAAGGGGTATAATGCTAATTATAGCAAACCAATATTTTAACAAACTGAGTTACTGACACATGTCTATACTTTCAAATAATAGGGGCAGAAGAACCAAGTGTAGGAAAATTATTAATGAATCTAACTCTGAAACATTGCAGAGATAGGTTATCATATATTCCAAGGTAAAGCCCACTGATGGGGTGCCAATTTTCTGGGGTTGTCTGCCCTGTCTATAGTGTCTAAATGTCTCTAGACCCCTCAGGATAATCCTTGCTTGAGATACTGTTTACCATGGCATTCAGTGAGATCCTCCTGAGATGTGCATAAACGTAACCTCTTGAATGACCTCCCTACTCTTTTGTATTTGATGTTTCCCCCTTTTGGTCAAGGTCTTTTCTCCAAATGCATTGCTAGTTGGCACTTGGTAATAAGCCTTCGGTACCAGGAAGGCTTATCCCAGGGAGTCATGTCCCACATCAGGGATGTGGGGGGAGGTAGGCAGTGTGGTTCTGATTTTGAGTCCAAGAGAACTACATAATCGAGGTATCAGCAAGTTGATGCTCTCTCTGCAAACACTGTGGTTTGGGTGCTGGCTTCTGGTGATCTATGGGTCCTTGGCATTCTGTGACATGTAATGCACATGGTGGTGTCCTTTTTCTCTTCTGGGTTCTGTTGACTTCCAGCTCTACTCTTCCATGTGGCATTTTTTTTATAAAGTCCCAGTAATAAGATTACTTATTGGCCACATCTTAGGTAAGAAAACTTCTCCAAAAGACCAAATTTACAATAGGTTAAACTAACAGGATTGGATTACATTTAAGAACATGCTTATTTTTTCTGGGTTACATAATTCAACTACCATAGCTCATCCTGTGGAACCCACAAGGTATTCATCCCACATGCAAAATACATTCATTCCATTAAAACATCCCCAAAGCCTTAAGTCATTTCAGGAACAATGCTAAGTTCAAAATCTCATCAAAATCAGTTTAGGTGTGTTCCTCCCTGAGGCAAAGTTCTCTTCTGTCAGAGGACCTATGAGACCTAGAAACAAGTTATTTGCTTCCAAAATACAATGGTGTGACAGGAATAGGATAAACATTTCCTTTCCAGACAGAAGAAAATGGATGGAAAGCAGGTGTCATGGGCATCAAGCAGGGCAAACTCCATTAGATTTCAAGATCTGAGAGTCATCTGTGAACTGATGCTTTGTCCTCTAGGCCTGCTGGAGCAGGAGGCCTGCATTTCCCAAGCACTTGCCCAGTGGCCATGCTTTCTCTGAATAGGGATGATGGTCAGGCTCTCCACAGAGCTCCAGTACCACCCTTTCCAAGTATTTAGATGCAGTGAGACTCTGTGAATGCCAGGGCACAAGCCTCATCATTTCCAAACATTGGGAATCGAATAAGTGTGGTGGAATGTCATAATGTGTCCTGAGAAATGATCACAAATCGAAAACAGATTTGGCATGAGAATACTTTCAATGCTCAATATAATTTATTTGCTTGCTTAATTGCAAGCTACTAACACAACCAATACACAATAACCAGGTCAAGGGAATACAACATATTTAAGGTAGAGGATACCAGCGTCTCTAAAGTCCATCCACCCAAGGGCAGACACAAGTCAGTTGGATGCCTTTCATGAAAGCCAGCTTGGAAGCTGGTCCAATGCCATGCTAGTGAAGGGTCTGAAGCTGTCAGTGAGAGTTGTTGGTTGTGGTATGAGTGTCTATTAGAATTTACCATTGAAGCATATGGTTCTGGACTTTTCTCTGTTGGGAAGTTTTTGATGACTGATTCACTCTCTTAATATTGGTCAGTTGAAATGTTCTATTTCTTCCTAAGTTAGTTTATATAATTTGTGTGTTTATTAGAATTTTTCCATTTCACCTAGATGATCTAATTAGTTACCATACTATCCTCTTATAATTTATAATTCTGTAAGATCAGTATTAATGCCCTACCATTTTGAATCAGATTTTAGTTGTTTGTATCCTCTCTCTTTTTCTTTGTCAGTCTAGCTAAGTATTTGTCAATTTTATTGACCTTTTCAAAGAAACTATTTTTGGTGTCATTGAGCCTCTCTTTTATTTTTCTATTCTATATTTCATTTACCTCTGCTCTATTGTTTCTTCTTTCCTTCCTTCTGCTCACTTTTGGGTTTAGTGTATTTTCTTTTTCTAATCCTACCAGGCATGAGGTTAGGTTACTGATTTGAGAACTTCTTTTTCAATGCAAACATTTACCACTATAAATTTTCCTCTGAACACTTACATTAGTTCTCAGTGTCAGAGAACTAGGTAATAAAGTTAGCAGATGTTACCACGTCAGTCCAACAGAAACATACTAGAAAAATTCTATCTAGATATCAAAAATTAGAAGAAGAATTGTGAACCCCAAGGTATCTGCCAGATTAGATCACAAATGTTACTGCAATTAAGCAAGTGGACATTGAGCAAGATCAAGAGCAAGGAAACATTTCAGTGTTGAATATAAGTGCATTTATCATTTTTAATGTAAGGATCACTGGAACACAAACAAAAGGAAAAACCACCTTGAAAACTTAGAAAAGTTAAAAGTATGTCTCAAAGTTGCTATTAACTATAGGTATAAGAAGTATTTAATACTATTTGGAATTCCTAGCATCATGTAATTTAATATACCTATAAGGAAAAAGGAGCAGAAAATCACAGAACAAGAAGAGACTCAATACTATTAAGGTACAATGAGAAAAGAGAATATGTGAAGACAATTCTTCACTGGCAGAATTAAATTGTACACTGGGAGCAATAAAAGAACAGAAATAGTACTGAATGAAATAGAAACAAGATGGGGTTGATATATTTGCAAAGAGCCCTTAGAATTAAGAGGAAAAGGACAAAAGTATTTCAAGGGTGAAAAAGAGGTAGATAGACAAAGAAAACAGAGAAAGAAGATATGGTATATTAGGTATTATTAAATTAATAGTAACTTTATCAGATGTGCTGATGGTATTTTAGCTATGTGGAAGAATGCCATTATCCCAAGAAAATATACCCAAAATATTTAAGGGTAAAATGTTATGATGTCTGCAATTTTCTCCCAACTGATTCAGCCTATGTATGCATACATATATATGTACACACAGATCTGCATACAAGCACTCACACACATACAATCTATCTATCCATTTATTTATCAACTTATCTATTGTATGTATAAAAATGGGATGAAGCAAATACGGCAACATATTTGAAAGGCATATAGTGGTTGTTTTATTCTTTCCACATCTTTACAGGTTTTATATTTTGCAAATTAAAATACAGAGAGAAATATTGGTATGTAAAAGGAGTTATGTTCCAGCAAAAATTAAGGGAACAAAATTTATATAAACTAAGCAACATTTTGATTTATAAATACAAATTTAAAAATCTCACAGGTGGGTGGGCAGACAAAACATATTATAAAAAATAAAATAAAAAGTATGGTTGCTCTAAAATTCTTTCCCATGTAGCACTAAATGTCACTAAAGGTCAGAAGATGGTGGCATTGTCTCCAAATATTTAATGGAAAATCGAGCAACACAAGATGCTTTACATAACCTATTAGTCTTTGGTGAAAGCAAATAAAGACATTCATAAGTAATGTATCAATTCAAGATGTGTCATTCTTAGGGAAAAAGAAGAATTCAGACTAACTAAGCAAGAAATCACAAGTAAGAGCTCAGTAAGAAAAAGAATAGCACTAAAATAAAACAAAACAACAACCTTATGGTAAGCATTAAAATCAAGCACATATTTTAGACTAAATGACAGTTATAACTGTCATTAAATGCTGGCTATTGCACCCAAAACCAACATTTCTAACAATACCCTAGATCCTGACCAGGATTTAGTAAGAAGGATTGAAATGCTGAAGGATAGGGAAGGGGCACATTCAAAATTAAGTCAGAAGATGCTATTTTATTCTTGAGTTTGATCATCAATAAAATATCATTGAAGAAATATTTTAAATTGCTATGCTGGTAAATATTATTAAAAATGTAAAAGCCTACTTTCCAAATCAATGCAAAAAATGAAAGCAATAAACACAATCCAAAGAGCAGACAAAAAATAAGTAGAAAGTGAATCCATTAAAAACATGAAGGTTTAAGCCAAGATTACAAAATTCAGACAAAGTGTAATGTTAGATATTCTAGTGGAGCGAGGGCAAGACGTAATCTGACAGTCCAGGTATCAGGGTCTTCCATCCACAGAAGAGCAGTGTATGGCTCAGAGCAGGGGTACTGAAATGAATGCCACCAGTGTTAGAACTGAAAGTAGAAATTGACTTCCTGAGGCTCAGTACTCTACTCAAACTGTACTTCTTTGGGTCTTCTTATCTATTTATTTCCCCATCCTTTTGAAATGTAATTTAGTCAGGGCCTAGCAGCTCTACCTTCTTTCATCTATGCCAGCTTAATAAAAGCTATTCCTTTTAGATATGCATTTATCTTCTAGTACTCAGGCCAGGTTTCATTCTCCTCATGGGCTGAATATCTATCTGCAAAGAGCAAGCACCAACTTCAAAGGAAGGAGGCTCTCCTGAAAGGGACGAGCAGTTCACTGAACCCAACAGCATGGCTACAAGTGATCATTTCAAGCAAAGTTGCTTCCCAATTTCCTCTACTTATATGATATTTAATTTTTATCTCAATTTTTAACAAAAGGAAAATTTAAGGGTCAGTATTTAAATAAGGATAAAGGTGTGCATGCAAGGATTTTTAGATTGTTTAAAGATAACAATGAAGCTTCTATTAAATGGCTGACATGTTCTGTGTTCCAAATCATCCCCTATTCATATCAATTTTGATTTTCTAAATCAAACTTTTTTAAAAGTTTATTTTCATTTATTTATTTCTCCCTGACACACCCTCCTGCCCCCA
The DNA here is from genome assembly GCA_026826555.1 of Tolypeutes matacus. NCBI lineage: Eukaryota > Metazoa > Chordata > Mammalia > Cingulata > Chlamyphoridae > Tolypeutes > Tolypeutes matacus. The sequence continues at coordinate 54,136,143 of JAKSZT010054334.1, forward strand.
TCTCATTGTTTTGCGCTCGCTGTCTGCTCTCTCTATCTGTTCATTGTATGCTTGTCTTCTTTTTAGGAGGCACCAGGAACCAAACCTGGGACCTCCCATGTGGGAGGGAGGCGCCCAATGGCTTGAGTCACCTCTGCTCCCCTCTAAATCAAGTTTGACCCTTAAATTTTTATTTAGAATGCTGAATTCAAACTTAGCCACAGCTTCATGTTTCTTTATCAATAATGAAAAATTCAATGATAATATATCTTTATTAAGATAAAAGATTATTTTATTTTAGACATATGTTAAATTTTTATTAAAAGCATAACAGATACATTAAAAATATTTTATGATCAAATGTTGGGAACTTGTAACAACCTAAACAGTAAATCTGGCACAGAATTTTTTAAAAAGTTAAAGATCTTTAAAATGACTTTATGCTTCATACAATATTAATATGTGATAAACAGTGAAAATTTGCATCATATTCTAATATTCTAGAATGCAAAGAACTACATTTTCTATAAAGAAAAGAATGATATTCAAATAAAGGATAAATGCAAATATCCCCCAAATAATATGAAAATTGTTGAAACACAAATTCAAAGCACTCAGAATTCCAAAGTCCAAAGTTTATGCACCAATAATCAGTTTTATTCTGTGTGTGGAAACACCTCATGATACAATAAGGTCATTATTTTCCCAAAAGGTGTCACCAGAGGTTAGTCATAGTCTGATCATAGTAGAAGACCAAAATGATGAATATAATATGTGAATAATTTATATAAAATATCATAAAAAAGAATACCTCTCCAAAAATCTAGTCTGTGCATGTTTGTGCCACTGTTCATCCAAGCGCAAATTATTCTTATAAAAACAATCATTACCTTCATTTAAACCTAAATGTCAAATCTGTAATTGTAATAATTGAAACAACACCATGGTTTCAATTTGTTATCTTGAAAAGTAGTATCGGGTTTATATATGTAGTCTGCTTCAAGATTTTTATTTCAGGACACTTTGACACTTTGCAGGCATATTATTTTATGTAGGGCATTTGTGTTTTTTTGCTGCATTTATGTACACTGCCTATTTTAATTAAATCATCATTGCACTCTGATGTTTCTGTTAATTTTGGATGATGGATCCATCATTGTTTGTTTATAAAAGCTGATTGGAAACAAGGCATTCATTATGTCATGCCTGATAATCTGTACACTTCATTATCACAGGGCAGTTGCTGTATTTGCATCTTTGCTACCATCAAGTTTTTATAAATATTGTGTTCTCTCTTGATTGATTTTCCTTCGCAGTATAGTCTTTAAACTCATACCACCAAATTCTTGTCACTTGTGCTATCTTACAAAACCCTCTCCTAATACACAGAAAATTACATTTTCAAGAAAACCTACATCTCAGTCATTTCTTTGATAAATCCTTGATCCACAGATATGCTATTTGGGTAAATTAACAAATAGGCTCCTATTCCCGAAGAGTATTGCATTCACTGCTCCAATCCAGCCTCCCTAATGAATTGCCTACATTTGTTGCATTGTTGAAATCTAGTTATTTTGAAAATCTTCTCAATTCTTCGCATCATGGCAAATTCCACTGTGGAAAATAAATTCCTACATACTGTTCGTGAGCACTAAGGAAGGAGAAGTGATAACTTTAAAAATAGATCTTTGAGGTGAATATCATTCCAAGAGATGTACAGGAGAGGGCGGGTGAAGGGAATAATTGAGCTGTGATTTTCTTACTTCTCTCATGCAGTTATAACATTGAAATTGATATTGATTCTTCTGAACAATACAGAAGGAAAATAGTCAAAACCTAGGGAGTTTGAATAAGATATGAGAAAGTGATAACTTGCCTTTTTCTTTTAAACCTGTGTATATATGATAAATGAGGCCTAGGAAAACACATCCAGAGATTTTCTAAATAACCATAATCACTAGAATTCAAAGTCCTTTGCGGACCCTGTATTTGTGCTACCAGCATAGCACTTTAATCTTCACTTTCATATGGGCAGTTCATTCAACTCACATTCATTAGGAATTGGAAAAGTAACTGACTCGGAGTTTATATCATTTGATTTTAGAAGAGATTATCTGCAGTCAAACTCTACTTTGCCAAGAAATATACCAGAGCCACTATCTAAAATATTTACAGAATATCAATTTGTGCAGGCACTTCTGGGAACTGTATAAAACAAACAAAGAAAAACCCTATTTCTGATTATTATAGATAACCTCACAACTTATGACTCATTAGAATAATCAGGACTTCTGCATAGAGAGGAGCTTTAGAAGCCAGAAATACCAGTACCTCTTCTTTTCTGTTCTTAATTGCCAAAATTAAGAACGACTCCTCTCTCTGGCCTTCTTTCGCCTCAGGTTACCAGAACTGCTACCACAAATACCACAAACTATTTTCAGCTTAGCAACAGGAATTTGCTGGCTCACAGTTTAGAGGCCAGAAGTTCAAAATCAAGATATTGGCAAGCCACTTTTTCCCAAAGTCTGTACATTCCAGTGCTTGCTGCCATAACATGGCAATGTCCCCTCCAGACATTGAGGGTTCTCTTCGAAAGGCTTCCAGTAATATGGATTAAGTTGGGCCACACCTTAACTAAAATTAACACCTTCAAGAGGCCCTATTTACAATGGGTCCACACCTACAGAGTGGTGGATTGAGATGAAGAACATGTATTTGTATTTGTTGGAGTGTATAATTCACATAAATTCATATGTTTGTAACAACATGAAGTATTCCAAACACACAAACATGTTCCCAACTCCAATGCACTAACGTTAATGTTTTGTAGTATTTGCTTCACATCACTATTCTTAAAAATAAACAGAACATCACATTTTAAGACTCATCTTCTAATCCCCTGACTCTTAAATTCTCCTCATATATGACCACTGAACTATAGTTGGTGTGTAAGATTTCCATGCATATTTTGATAAATTTCCTTTATGTGCATTATGCAGAAACAGCTTAAATAATGTGTTTTAAATTTCTATTTAAGTGGTAGCACCATCTGCATATTATTCTGTAGCTTGTTTCTAACATGATAATTATCTAGTCTACTCTTTTACCTGCTGTATATTATTCCATTTATTCTTGAAACAGAGTTTGTACATTCAACTCCCTTTTGAGAGACAAACAGGTGATTTCACCTTTTTTTTTTGGTTAAGAAACAATTATTGCAATATCATTCTTGTGCATATTTGGGAGAGTTTATCTATGGAGAGAGATATATATGGAATTTGGAATTTTAGGGTATACAAATATTCCTTGATATCACCACAGTTCTTTGTACTCAGGCCTTTTGACTATAAAAGTTCCTATTTCCTCATATTATGGCCAAGTGGGATATTATCAGATTAATAAAATGTTTCCTAATTTAATGAATATGAATGGGTATATTTATTTTAATTTGTCTTATCATGATTATCAGTGTTGTTTGTTGTTTTAATAAGTTTTTTGACCTTTATGCTTCCTTTCCTGTGAATTACCTATACATATTTGTTGTTCATTTTTCACTGTGTCATTTGTCATTTTCTAATTGATTTTTAGGTGTTCTCCATGTATTCTTTGTACCACTCTTTTATCATTTTATATGTAATTTTCATGTTTGTTCCCCATTGATGATGTTTTTTTCATGTTGTGGTATCTTTTGTCATATCGATTATCTGTAACAATGGTATTTTCACACAATAGCTTGGAGACTGTGTGTGATTTTTTTTTCACATTTAATAGTATTGCTACCTGTGTCAAAAAATAAGTTTGCCCTCTTGTTAGGATTTTATTCTGTTCTACTGGCCTATTTCCCTTTGCCTGGACCAACATATTACTGTTTAATTTACTGTGTACTTATTATCATGGAGTGCCAAAATCATATTATTCGTATTCTACGATGTCATCTAGAGGTTCAAATGCATTCTATGTTCAGTTAAGTTTCATGATAAACCCTGTTTGGATATTGAGAGAAATTTCATTGACTAGATTAAATTGGGGAGAATTATCATATTTAGGTACTGAAACATCTAATGTAGGACTGTGGTATACCTCACAATTTATGTAGTTAAATTTTTGTCATTAAATGAGTTTTATAATTTTCTCTGTAATGTTTGCATATTTTGTTAGAAAATGAGGAAACCTATAATTTATAGTTTTTGTTACTACCATCTGAGCTACTTTTAAATTACATTTTCTAGCTCTTGTTTGTGTATAAGAACTCTCCTTACATTGCAATATTAATTTTGCATTCAGCAAACTTGCCAAGGTTTTTTGTTAGGTCTGATATTTGTAGATTTGCTTGGATTTCCTACATAGGCAATCATATCATCTATAAATAATGAGAGTTGTCTTTCTTTCCCAACCTACTAGCAATTGTTTGTATTTTAGTGTTATTATATGGACTAAGACCACCAGTAAAATGCTGAGTTGAAAAGGGTGACATCAGCATTCTTGTTTTATTTCTGACTTTAGTAAAAAGGTATTTTATGATTTCAAAATAGTAATAACAGCAAACTCATTTGTTTCTTTTAATATAGGCCAAGTCCTGTTCATCTCTATGTATGTGTATGCTTGTATATGTATATATGCCATGTGTATGTTCATATATATGAACATATGTATGCATGTATCTATACATATATAGAGATACATTATCATTTATCCTCAATAAAATCCATGAAATCGTTTCTACTATTATCTCCATTATACAAACAAGACAATGTCGGCTGACTTGCTTAAGGTCCACAGCCAGTAATTGACAGAGACAGTCTATGAGCCGAGGCATCCCTGCTCCTGGGCCCATGTTTTTCTATGCTATAAACTTATACTGTTTGTTGACGGATGATGAAGAATTCCTTTTCTACACTTAACTTGCTTTAAATATTTATCATAAATTGATATTGACAATTTAAAATGAGTTTCCCTGCATTCAAGGGAATAATTATATGGGCATGCCCTTTAACATGTGACTGTAAACTAGTATAGCAAAACATTTCTGCAATGTTAAAACATCTTTGCCTTCCTAGTGTTAATCCACCTTGGCCAAGATTTGCTTTTAGCATACATTGCTGGATTTGGTTAACTCATACTTTGAATAGTACTTTTGAAAAACTAGCTTGTAATTTCCCCTTTCATGTGATTCTTTAGCTTTGGCATGAAGAGTCATTTAAAAGTGTGCTTTTAAAATAATGAACATGCAAGATTTGTTAATTTATTTGTTGCTTTTTTTCATCTTATGATCAGAGAACATAATCTCTATGCCACACATTCTTGGACAAGTACTGTGCTTCAAATTTTCTATACCTTGACTAGTTTTTTCTCTGATATAGTTATTTCTGAAAGAGTTATCATAAAATTGCCTACTGTGATAGTGAATTAGGAACATTCAAAGAATTTAAAATTTGCCCTTAGGATAAAGTCTAAAACTCTTGCAAGGCTCTTCATAGTCTTGCTACCACCTGCCCCTCCAGCTTCATCTCTGCCACTCTGCCTCACACTGTACATTGTAAAAGCACTAAACTTTTTCAATTCCTTAATCATAGCATGTTCTTTCTTACCTCCTGAACCTCCTTCAATAAGGGCCCCCACCTGATTAGAGCTCTTCTCAGTTCAGTGACCTCCAAGAAGCCCTTTATGGCTGAGGAAGGGGCTCCCTGTTATATTTCCAACACTATGTTTTCATACCATATTCTGTGTGTTTTCTGACTATAGAGGCAAAGTCTACCCAGTTGTAACCCCAGAACATGACACAAAATCAGATACATAGAAAAAAATTTTTGAGTGAATTAAATCCTTACCCTGGAATCAGCAGAGATAAATTTCTCTTTTTAAAAAAATAAACACATTCTTTGACACACACACCCCCACACACACACACAAAAAGAACAGAGCTTTTCTTGTAGGTTGTGATGGTTACATTTTACATGTCAACTTGGCTAAACTGTGGTTTCCATTTTTTTGGTCAAGCACTAGCTTAGCTATTGTTGTGAAGGTATTGTATAGATGTGCTCAAGATCTATAATCAGTTGTCTTTAAGTAAATGAGATATATGCATCCAATCAGTTGAAAGCCTTTAGAGCAAAACTGGAGTTTACCAGTGAAGGAGAAATTTCTTCCTCCAGTCTGCATCATAAACTCCTGTCTGAGTTTGCAGCCTTGTGGGCTGTCCTATGGATTTCAGACTTGCCAGCCCCCACAATTGCACGAACCAATTCCTTAAAATAAAACAGGAATGTATGTATCCTACTGTTCTGTTTCTCTGGAGGACCCTGATTGATACACAGCTAAAGAAACCCTTATGTAAAATGGAGACCATTAATTATAGTCCAGCTTCTCTGACATATAGCAAGAAGACGACCAACAAATCCAGAGAGACTTTCAGGAAGCTGCCTTTTCTTGAGTATTCTGATCCCTTCTACATTTTTAAGATTCTCCGTTTGGCTGCTCATTAAAAGAAGAAAATAAGTTTAAGGCTGAGAATGTATTTGCTGCATTATCCCGCAGGATTGAAAATTCTTTCCTGCTGGTAATTTTCTTAAAACTAATGGTTCCTTTTATGTATATATTAAAAATTGACAATTTTCATCTCCACCACAGCCTGAGTCTTGAAAAAGGTTGGGGCCTTAAGTGTACGATGTTATAATATACGAAAAAGAATGACAAGAAATCTCATTTCTGACCTTAGTCAGTTTATTGCATATCATCTTTCTTTTAATTCAGCTACAATTCAGACTCTGTTTTCCATGTGTCTTATTTGGAGTCATTCTCAGTAATTTACTGCCATAATTTATAATCACATAGAGTCCCATAGGTTAATTACAGAATCTTCCGTGTAAAAAATGTATTTCCCTTTCATCTGTTTCAATAATGTAGCCTTTATTTCATTTAGCATTCTCTAATATTTTTTTTTTACAATAGAAACAGTAAGTAGACTGATTTGGGCTGACCCAGCCATAATTTTTGTAGACTTCTTTCTCAACCCTTGCCTAGTTCCTTTTCAAAATTTGGAACTCGTTCTCATATCTTTTGTACTACATTGCAGTTTCATTGACCCTAAGTTCTATTGCTGCTGATGGGGGAAAAAATCTATCATTTTGGATTTACAAAACTCTTCTAACCTTTTGTATAAAGAACAGAGTTCCACAAAATTGAGTTTCATTTGAAATACACATACTTTGTAATTACTCCCCCACACACATATACATGCACATACATACATAATCATTGCTTTCCCCTAAAATTACAATTAATTATTTTCTTACTAAATGGAATAAGACTACAAAGATATCTTTATTCCTAGAATTTATTGTAATTAGTAGATATGAATAAATTATTATAATAGTTGAAAATAAGTGCTTTCAATAGCAACTTTTCTTCCCTAAAAAAAGAAGCATTATTTTACTTAATACAGACATTTCTCATAGAGAACTACTTTTCATGAAACAAATTGGTGATAATGTGAATATTTAGCAAGTATTGTTTGCACAATGCAGGCCATTTTTGTTTATACTTTAGTATGAAACTTAAAATCAATATGGAAGCTGAGAACAGGAACTAATTTCTCTCAAGTAGGTAGAAAATAAAATATAAGTGGAATGCCTATTTTGAGTTGATTTGTGTTTTCTTATAACAACAGGTGATAATGGATTTGTAAGAATTACAGCTTTGACAATAGGAAAAGAAAGGGCATCACTCTTCAAACAAAGCTAAATGCAAACACTGGATTTGCTTAATGATATACAAAGCTATCCTCTTAGATTTATTAAAAATAAAAGCAAACCCCTTTATTGTTAAACTTCTTCAGTGTAAATTAATGTTACTGTTGTCGGTCTGAATTCTAGAGGTGAACCGCAACCACACTTTGTTTTTCAAAAAAAATCCTTAAGAAACAAAGAATTTCTTAAGAATGACTTTCATAATCACTAACAGTGCAGGCTGCACCTCCACAGCAAGGCTTAGTAGTTGGAAGTTATGACTCTGGAATTAGGTTGTCAGGGTTTGAAATCCAAGCTTTATCATATACAAACCATGTAGTCTTGGTAAGTTACATAACCTAAGCCTCATTTTGTCCTGCTAAATGGGAATATTAATATTCCATATCTCATAGAATTGTTGAGAGTATTAAATGAACTAAGTACTTGGTATAGTATCTATCACATAAGTACTCAATAAAACTTAGTTATATCTGTTATGAAAATAATTTGCAATTTGAATGCAGTTTCCAATATCAACCACATCTAAGCACCAATTACAGTCTTTTAAATAAAAAGTTAACTATGACTTCGGGAACAATTTGAAATAAGTACTCATTTTTTAGCTATTCTTCCATTATGCATCTTCCAGTCCTCTCTTTTTCTAGATCTAATAGGTAGCTTAATATTCTCCACTGATGCTACTGTGAAAAATGGTTTTACTGTAAAGCAGAAAACACATCACTATTAAACTGTAGTTGTATGGTCACATGGAATAGGAATTGACCCCTCCCACCCCAAATTTGGTTCAGTTGTCAAGATGAATGAATCCACTCATGCACCAAGAAGGTAGGAAAAGGCTGATTACTCCCAACATGAGGCTTTCTGGGGAAAGCAAGGCGGACTCTCAAGCAGTTACAACAATGATTTAGAGAGTAGGGAAAGGAAGCTGACTTGGTTTTGTTTGTGCTTAGTGGGTGGGGCTAAGGTGGAGGTCACCATATGTATTAGTCAGCCAAAGGGGTGGTGATACAAAATACCAGAAATCAGTATTATATAATGGGTATTTAAGGTAGAAGTTTACAGTTACCAGGCCATAAAGCATAAGTTACTTCCCTCACCAAAGACTGTTGCCACGTGCTGGAGCAAGTGGCTGCTGATGTCTGCAAGCGTTCAGTCTTCCTGGGTTCCTCTCTTCCCGAGGCTCGATTCTCTCCGGGTTCGGCTGCTCTGCTCTCTCCAGAAGGCCAGCTGTAGACTATCAGGCAAATGGCTCATCTCTCTTCTTGGGAGTAGACACTCCATGTCTACTGGAGTCTTCTCTACTTCCTCACATATTTTCTTTTCTGTGTGTTTACTTGCCAGGCTCCAGGATCAAAACTCTAACCTTCCTTCTTTGCAGTGCAGTTTCTCTGTGAGTCTCCACTCACTCAACATCCTACTTGTGTAACCCAATCAAAGCCTTAATCATTATTTAATCAAGTAAAAAGTGAAACCTCTGAATCCAATCCAATCCAATCTAATATGTGCAGAGGGACAGACCACAAACATAATCCAATACCTATTTTTGGAATTCATAAACAATATCAAACTGCTACACCATATGCATGGTTTGAATTTCCTACCAGGAACCAAAGGAAAGGACACTGAACTTTCTTATCAGCTTGCCTAGATTTGGACAGAAGGGAAAGGGCAGTGGCTGGGCTTGAAAGCAGTCAGTAGTGAAATATCAAAAATGGAGTCTATCTCTATTTATACACCAGTAATGGTAGACTTTCTAAATTTGCAGGGGAAATTATATAATTAATAAAATTCTCTTAATTTTACTTTTATGCCTTGATTTTAACATTTAACATGTCTTATATTTTCCTTATTAAAATCTACTCTATTTTTACAATTTAAAACAAAGTTATATATGTGCTAATGTAAGTTTGATATGTCACAATTCATGCAGTTCTAGAACGTGTGCCATATTTCTCAAATGCTCTGCTATTCAGACAAGTTTCATAATCATTGAACCAGATGAACAACTAAACAGATTCCTGGTAATTTGTTTATCCCATCATTCTGTTAAAATCAAAGCAAAAGCTGACGGGAGGGAGTGCTGAGAAGAGAACCAGAGCTCAGTCAAAACAACAGTAAGAGTTAAAAATAAAATATACTTTCTTGATTCTTTTTCCTGAAATGTCAAGACTTGAAAACTGGTGTGGGTGGACTGAGGAAGACAGGCCAAAGTATCCTCTTTTGTATTGAAGCGTGGAGAGAATCTGAACCAAGCTGGAGCTTTCACACCCATATATTGGGTAGAATAATTTAAGAATCCCAAGCTCCCATGCTATTCTGCCCTGCATGGCCTGGACTTCACATGGAGACAGAAGCTGGAGCATCTCAGCAGTCTTAGGGACTCTTACTCATGAAAAGTTTGCTACATCATAACTCCAAGGTGGAGACAGTCAACCCCACAGACAAGAGTTCAATGGAACTGATGGACTTGGGTTGGGGATTAACAGAGGTTTGTAAAAGGATTCATAGGAAAATAGAATGATATTGTCGAGAGTACATAAGCATGCTATAGTTTCTCTGAGTTACAGAAGTTGGATATAAGGTTATTTTTATATTTTAGAAGATTGTGTCTTTTAGTATTCTAATTTTGTTCATTTTTATTCTTGGAAGAATGCTAAGTGAGGTCAAATAAATCTCTAAAGGAATGGTTCATAAATAAAATTGGAGTCACACAAAAATATAATCATCGGATAATCAAACCAGAAATAATTCCTTTTTTGGCAGTAGTTTGATCTAAGCTATCTAGTTATTCTAAAAACATTGTAACATTAAATAGCTTATGGCATGTATTTTGAATCCAAGAATTGCTAATGAAAATAATCTATGTGCACACCATTAGTCCTGCATTTGAGCCTGTAATCTTTGCCTAACTAAAGGAGTCCCCTGTCTTCATATAAGATCAGACTTGAACCCTTGGCAGAGAGCAGAACTTACAGTCTTTCACCATAAACAGCAGTTTTTGGAAAAGGAATGTTGGAGGATGCCAAAGGAGAAGGATCAGGAGAGAATAATCTCGAAACTGGTTTTGACAAGAGGATAAGCATAGCACCAGAAAAAGAATAAGCTGCTGGAGAAGCATAAAAAAGTCTATCTAATTTATTTTGGAATGCCTACACATAGCATTCAATAAATTTTATGGGAGTAAAATGAGGAAGGAAGGAGGGAACTCCAACATGCGCAACAATGGGGCTAAAAACAAACAAGGCTTGCCCTGTGTGAAAAAGAAGGGCTTGAACAAGACTCTGCCTGCCTGCATTCTGAGACCAATATCTTTTTTTCTCTGATTACTATTACTGTGTACTTTGAGGATGATCATCTATATTTATGCTCTTTCATTCTACTTGTGTATCGAATCTCTTTGATTCTTCCAATCTACATAAAATCTTCCAAGGTTTTTTGAGCTCAAAGACAAGGATGAATATATGGGAACTGGCCTGGCTCCTAACTTGGATATCCAATTTATTTTGTTGTGCATTCGAAATTTGCATTTGAATTTCTGAACCACTTCCCTAAAGTCATGAGTAGGTTACAGGGATGTGAGGTACAAATGTATTAGGTTTCACTATAAAGGATATTTAGCACAGCAAGACAAAATTTCAGGGCTTATGCTATAAAACTCAACATTTATATTCGAAAACAGTAAAGTGGAATTGAAGGGAAAGATGAAGCTGAGTCAAAACAAGAGATAGAGAGAGAGGCAAATGTCAAGGTACAATACTACAGGACTAAAATTTGGCAGGGAGATAAAAACAACCAAATTTGTGAAGTCAAAATGCCCTGCTCAATTTTTCCATGCACTTGCATGAGGATAATCCAGGCAGAATTAAAGGCATGCTTTCTTAGTGTTCTAGGTCTGCTGTATCAAAGAACCACAAACTGGGTGGTTTAAAACAATAGAAATTTGCCTTCTCAAATCTGGAGGCGTAGAGAAAAATTCCACCTTGTCTTCCTGGCCTCTGGTCGTGGTTTGTCAGCAATCCTTGGTCTTCAATAAGTCATCACTTGGCATTCTCCCTGTGTCTGTGTCTCTATCCAGTTCCTCTTTCGAGGACACCATTCATATTGGATTAGGGCCCATCCTGATACAGTTTGGGCTCATTTTATCTGATAATATCTTCCAAGATCCTATTATCAAATAAGGTCTCACCCACAAGACTGGGGGGTTGGGACATGAACATGCCTTTGGGGTGGCTCACAATTCAGCCCATAACATATGTTATTGTGGGTATAGAAGGAGAATTTCCTTGACACAGAGATCATGCATATTAATTACAATATAAAACAACAAGATACCGTTGGTAAAACTAGTTCCAAAAATTAGGATCTAGAATAGGCTGAGGAATAGGGGAAAAGGCAACATCCCATACTGCTTATGTACCCACTTGCAAGACATTTTGCCATAAATATGCAAAGATTTTTAAATGCATATATTACTTGAACCAATAAATCAACTTCCAGGAATTTATTCTAAGGGAATTATGAATAGCAAAAAAGATTTGTATGCCAGAATGCACATCATAGCACTATGTACAATAGTGAAAAAATGGATACAACATAAATGTTGAATGATAAGTGATTGGTTCAATATTGTGACACATAACTATGTACAATTACGGCACAAATTTATTGCCACATTCATAAAATGGACTAATATGGAACCACTAAAAATCATATTGGAGAAAGTTATTTAACTATAATAAAAATATCAAATTATGAAGTGAGTTACAATATGATATAAACAGAATTATCTAATTATTATATATAAAATTCAATAATTGTGAATATGTATAATATAGTTATGAAATTTTTAAATTAATTAATGTATTTTTTATTAGAGAATCCTGGAGAAAATACAGAGTTCCTATATAGCACCCTTCACTCACTGTGGTGGTTTGAAGCTGTATGTACCCCAGAAAAATATGTTCTTAAATCGAATCCATTCTTGTCAATTGATGAGGTTACTTCAGTTGCTTTTCACCTCTATCAGGATGGGTCTTCATCCTATTACTGGAGTCCTTTATAAGAGATTGAAATTCAGAGAGAGAAAGCTACAGGAAGCAGGAGGGTGGACATTGATGGAATCCAGAAGAGAAAGAAGAGACCAGGAGATGCCACCATGTGCCTTGACATGTGACAGAGGAGCCAAGGATCCCCAGCAGCCAGCCCCAGAATGCCTGTCTTCTGGAAGTAAGCATCACCTTGATGATGCCTTGATTTTGACTTCTCTTTTAGCCTCAAATGAATTCCCATTGTTTAACCCAACCTATTTCATGGTATTTGTTTGAGCAGCCTAAGAAACTAAAACATACAACCTGTCCCTATTATTAACACTTTGCATTAGTGTGGTACCTTGCTACAACTGATGAAACAATATTATTATATTGATAATATTAACTATTGTCCATAGTTTATATGAGCTCTCATGGTTTGTGTTGTAGAGATTGTTGGATTTAAAATTTTTTTTATTCTAGTAACATATATATAGCCTACATTTTCCCTTTTTAACCACATTCACATAAATAATTCAGGGGTGATAATTACATTCACAATGTTGTGCTACCATCACCACCATCTATTATCAAATATTTTACATCACACAAACAGAAACCCTGTACCAAATAAACATTAAAAGCCTATTCCCTACCCCCATTCCAGCCCCTGGTAAACTGTATTCTAGTTTCTTACTCTATGAATTTGTTTATTCTAATTATTACATATCAGGGGGTTATATTTGCCCTTTCCTAACTGGCTTATTTCACTAACATGACAGTTTTAGATTGATCCATGTTGTTGTATGCATCAGAACTTTATTCCTTTTTACAGCTGAATAATATTCCACTGTAGGTATTTAATTCATTTTTATTTATCTATTCATTTGTTCATGGACACTGGATGATTCTAGTGTTTGGCAATTGTGAATAAAGTATCTATGAATATATGAAAATATCTGTTCAGATCCCTGCTTTCAATTCTTTGGGTTATATACCAAGAAGTGGGATTGCCAGGTCATATGGTAATTCTATACTTAAGCTTCTGAGGAACTGCCAAACTGTTTTCTACAGTGGCTGTACCATTTTATATTTCCAACAACAATGGATAAATGTTCCTATTTCTCCATATCCTCTCCAACACTTTTGATTTTCTGCTTTTATTAAAAATAATAGCCATTTTAGTGGGTGTGAAATGGTATTTCATTATGGTTTGATTTGCATTTCCCTAGAGCTAATGATGTTGAGTACCTTTTCTTGTGCTTCTTGGTCATTTGTATATCATTTTTTGGAGAAATGTCTATTCAAGTTCTTTGCCCATTTTTTAAATTGAATTATTTGATTTGTGTTGTTGAGTGGTAGATTTCTTTAAATATTCTCCATATTCTACTTCTTGAATCAGTATAGATAATTGTGTTTTCTAGGCATTTGTTCATTTCATCTAGATTATCTAATATTTTGGTACACAGTTATTCATAGTATGCTCTTAGAATCCTTATTTCTGTGGAGTCAGTAGTAATGCCTTCTTTCAATTCTGATTTTAGTTGTTTCATGCTCTCTCTTTTTCTCTTTATTAGTCTATCTAACGATTTGTTGATTTTATTGATCTTTTCAAGGAACCAAGTTCTTTGTTGTTGAATATCTCTAATTTTTCATCTTCTTTTCCATTTATCTTCACTCAAATATTTGTTATTTCCTTCCTTCTTCAACTTGGATTTTGTTTGCTCTTCTTTCTTTAATGACTCCAGTTGTGAAATTAAGTCTCATTTGAGATCTTTCTTGTTTTATGTAAGCATTTTGAGCCATAAATTTCTCTCTCAGAACTGCTTTTCCAGCATCCCCTAAGGTTTGGTATATTGTATTTTTATTTTCATTTGTCTCAAGATGTTTCCTAATTTGCCTTCTGATTTCTTCTTTGACTCATTGGTTGTTTCAGATTATGTTGTTTAATTCCCATGTCTGGTAATTTTCTTGCTGTCTCTCTGTTATTGCTTTCTAGTTTCATTCCTTCATGATCAGAGAAGATACATTATATGATTTCAATATTTTTAAATTAATTGAGACTTGTTTTGTGGCCTATTATATGGTCTATCTTGGAGACTGACCCATTTGCTCTAGACCTGTATGTACTGGACCCATGTTTTCCTTTATATCTTTGAGCATATTGAAGATGAGTTGTTTTTTTTTTTAATTCTTTGACCAGTATGTCCAAAGTCTGGTCTTTTTCACTGATAGTTTTTGAATTTTTATTTTGTTTCTTTGGATAGGCCATCATTTCCTGTGTTTGTCTTGTAATTTTTTGTTACACACTGTATTAGTCAGCCAAAGGGGTGCTAATGCAAAATACTAGAAATCGGTTGGCTTTTATAAAAGGTATTTATTTGGGGTAGAAGCTTACAGTTACCAAGCAATAAAGTGTAAGTGACTTCCCTCACCAAAGTCTATGTCCACATGTTGGAGCAAGACAGCTGCTGACGTTTGCCAGAATTTGGGCTCCTTGGGTTCCTCTCTTCCCAGAGCTCCATTTCTCTCCGGGTTCAGCAATTCTGTTTCCTCCACAAGGCCAGCTGTGAACTGTCAGGCAAATGGCTCATCTCTTTTCCAGGGGCCTTTCCTCCTTCCTCATGAACAAGCTCCTCTGTGTGCTTACTTCCCTGGGCTCCAGCATTAAACCTCAGCATCAGGACTCCTACTCAAACACTCCAACACTGTCCTTTGCCATGTCTTTTATCTTTGAGGCCCCTCCCACCAAGGGGTGGGGTTCAATGCCCCACTGACTTGGCCCAGTCAAAGCCCTAATCATAACTTAATCATGCCCAGATGAACAGACCAGTTTACAAGCATAATCCAATATCTATTTTTGGAATTCATAAGTATATCGAACTGCCAAACTGCTACACACACTGTGCATTTGAATTGGTTAATGTGTTAACCCTGGGATTTAGTACCCTCACTGTCTGTTCCTAATGTTTGTATCCAGCTATTGATTTGACAGAAATATCCCTTAGTGCCAGAAGCTAACAAAAACAAACAAACCAATGCAAAAGCGCCTTTCTCAGTATTTGCAAATTGGCTTTGCATAATTTGGTGCTCTCTTTCAGACTTTAGCCCTCCTTTCAATAAAGTCAGCCTAAGATACATGTGAAGTGTTGGTGGGGAGGGGAGGGTCTTCTCCATCTTTTCTGAGCCTGTGTTTTGTCCTGGGCTTGTGCTTTCTCTGTGGTATTAGGAGTTCCCTCATTAATAAGAATTTGAATGCTCCTCTACTTCTTTTGAAATAAACTTTCTTTCTTTGCTGTGTGCTCCATCATATAACTTAAAGCAGACAATCCTTTGCCCAGGCAGTTTTGACTTAATTGTTTCTAACACTGAATTAGTTGTCTGCCAGCTGTTTCTACTTGCAGGGCAAGATTTGGGAGGGTGAGCCAGACACAAGTTTTCTGGTTCAGTCTTTCAGAATGCCACTTGATATATGCCACCCAATATGCACATAATGGTTACTCTTTTCCCTCCAGAATAGCAGCAGTGATCAACAATGGTAGTGCATGATTGGCTCCCCACTGCACTAGGAAGGGAATCGGGAAGGACCAGCAAGATGCAATGAGCTTCTCTTACAATTTTTAAAGATGTGTTTTCTTGATTCAGCACTCACCCAGTTACTGCAACCCTTCAACAGTTTGCCAGAATTTTGAGGAAGATGACTTTGCAAGTTTTTGCTCATTGTTCAGATTCCTTGGATAAATGGCAACCTGGAGTGTCTTATGCTGTCACCTTGGTTGACAAGAACTTATTGGTAGTATTTTTAATTTTGTGTTACTAATGGGGATATGGAGACTTAGAGAGGTTATATAGCTAGTGCAGGAACATTTGGTGGTGGAGATAAAATTCAAAGGCCAATGATCTGAACCTTTATACAATGCTAGAAAACTGTTTTTCAAAAGTGTTCCTAGAAAGGTAGAGGACAGGTATGTCACTCACTCATCCGATGGATAGCCCCTTTGAACCAAGGAGTAAAAATAATCCTGAAAAATAACCTTATCTTCAGAAAAGAAAGGGAAATAAAGTGAGTGGTGACCAGGAGATGGAGCCAATATCCATGTTCAGGTTACTAGGAGGAAATCAGGTTTACTCTAAGTACTGCAGTTATCCAATTTTTCTACTTTATAATCTCATATCTGATAATTTTGCATTGTTGATTTCACATGTAAATACAACTTTGTTTCCTGCACTTAACTGTGGACCCATGGGATTTACTGGCTTGGTAATTCAGCACTTTTATGAGACAACTAATCTATAAGCAGTAGCCCTAAGACTGTCTCTTACTGGATAGGTAAACTTGGGCAAGCCATTTAATCACTCTGAATATCAGTGTTTTCATAATTCAAAGGGAATAATCTAAGTACTTTGGCAGGTTCTGCTCAGAAAACATATATGAAAATACATAGAAAATTATTAAGCACTATAACATTGTAAGAAGACACTAAGTATTTTTTGTTGTTTCTATCTCTGTATTGTCTTCTGACCTTCTATAGTTTTCAAGGGCAGGCACAAGACTGAAAATTATCTGGTGCAATTTATTCCCTAAATTTCACTTTTCCTTGAAAAGGCTCTGATAAATTGCCCATACTTCACAAACAAAGAACAAACTATTTTCTTTTTATCTACTAAATTGCAGAGCTTCCATCTTTCAAAGTATTGCTCAAAATCCAGTTATCAGAATGTCTTCTAAGTTATGTTTCTTGCATGAAAATGATTTTGATACATTGTCCCACCAAACACTGGTATATTTATCTTTATGCTTTGTTATTATTTTGGTAATAAAATGTAATGTTAATATCTTGAGTCTTTGACTTAGAGACCTGGGTTCAAATAATAGCTCCATTTTTAGTGACATAAATTTGGCTAAATGAAATCCCTTCTAAGTGATCCCTTTGTCTATAAAATGGGAATAATAATAAAAATTAACTCATAAGGTTCTGAACATTAAATATTTAATGGAAAACCATTATTATGGTGCCTGTCAGAAATAAGTGTTCAATAAATGCCTGATAATATTATTCATTAACGTCATTAATAGGTACTTTACATATATGGAGCAAATGGTTTTCACAACCACATATTTCTTTTTTTTTAATTCACCTCTCTTTCAGTTTTCTTCCTTATCATATCTTCTTTATGTTCTATAACCCCAAATCCTTTTACAATCATAATGTTTACTTGTCACTGTGTTTATTTTTCTACTAATAAACTAGTTTCCAAACCAGAAAAAATAAATCATTATGATATAAATTCAGAATGTTTTTTTTAAATGAAACTCACTAGCAACTACTGTTGTGTATGAAAGTTCCATTAATATAGAGATAAGCATGTCTGTTTAACCTTCCCAATATTCTAAGACACCTGGGAATGATCTCTAAGCCTTTGAATTTTTAATTGATGCCCTTATGTCCTTCTAATTTGCATGACCAGATCACACTTCCTTATGTTCCTCTAATTTGTTGTAGCAACAGCATTTGGTGAATGTTTTAGACATTTTAGCAAATTTTATGGAATTGTGCCCATGTAATTATGAAGCTATATTGAAATCATGATGTAATTTGATCTTTTGTACCTCATTTTTCCATAGTCTAATCTCTGCCCAAATCAAATGACCTCTTTGCTCCCACATTCTCCCTCAGCCTTGCATGCACAGAAATTTTACTTGGGTCACCTACCCATAGTGGATCTACTGCTCAGGGATGAAGTCACCTCAGCCAGGGAAGCAAGAACCAATATATAAAACTGGAGTGATAATTTACTAAGTTTCGAGGAAAATATATAACTATTACATAGATCAAGATATCAGCATTAACACATCACCACATTCTGTGATGGCAATGACATATAGGGAAGATAAAAATAATTAACTAGATTCCATAGAGAGAAAATATTTTCACAGAGACTAGAAAAACTTGAAAGTTCATGAATAGGACATTTTCTCCCCCAGCAGGTCTATCTGGGCAACAGTATTGCAGGTAAAGTGGGCTTAACAAGGAAGGGCTCAGAGCAATGGCAGTCCAAGGAATCAAATGGTTAATAGGACCAGAGGAGACACCTCCCCAGTGAATCCTGAGTTTCTCTAAGTCTACTGACCAACGTTTCCCTTCCCCTGGTGGTGCTTTAATGAGCCCGACCAAGGATCTCAATCTCTCTCTCTCCTTCTCTCTCTCTCTTTTCTTAGCTGAGTTCCCGTCTAATAGATGCATTCTTTAGTTGTATGGAAATTATTCATTTCACATTATAGTTATGTCTCCTTATGACACTGTTGAATTTTTCTACTCTGATCTGCTATTTATTGATGTTATAGTTCAGACCGTAGATATAGTCTTAATTTCTTTATGTCAATTCTTGGGGAAAATCTCATTTGGAAAAGACTCCAAAGTCTCAAAAGTTTAGTCTAAGAATATTAGCCATCTTAGAGGAATGTTTTACTTCATAAGAAAAAAATTACGCATACATAAATGTTTTGACATATGAACTATAATTTAGAAAAAAACAAGGATTGTAAAAAGAATTCACCCTTAGTTTGGAAATTTTTCCATAAGCAACCTGTCCTCTCTCTGCCTCTGTACTCACTCCACATTAAGTTTAGCGTTATCTTTCTTTTGGGAGCAACCCTACCTCCATGTCTAAGCTATCTAGGAGTGTTGGGTGAGGAGTTGGTATTAAAAGCCCAACTTGCTAACAGACTCAGAGCTTTGCCCTCCAACCTAACTCTATTGAATGAGATGTTTTACCCTTATTTACACAGTATTTCTCAACCTTTTCATAAACTGGGTGGGAAATGGGGACATAATTTGTTAATCCATCTCTTGGACATTCCATAACCCACACATGCTAAATTATTAATCGTAATAATTGTACTACATTGAAGGTAATAATGTTATTTATAAAACTTAAAAACAGAAAATTTGGTTCAACGATATTAAAATCTAAATGCATGCAACCTTGTGAACTGCTTATGACAGAAATAAAAAGAAAGCATTGATAAATATCCAATCCCAATACAGAAAACAAAGTCATTGTCAAATTTCAGATCCACAGTTTACTCTTTAGCTTCGAGAAGATGCTAAATTATTGGTTTGGAAATAGTTTGTAGGTCAGTGCACACAGTTTTTTTGTTTGTTTGTTTGTTTGTTTTCTAAATTTGAGCTGTGCAATGCTTTCCACATGCCACTTGAAGAATTAATATGCTTCTGAGACTACATAGATCTGAAAAGATGCATTTTTTCTTCCCAAAGACATCCTTAACCCAGATACCATAATTAATTCTTTGGGGCAATATATAGAGGGAAGACTCCATTTTCACTTACACCATCAGCTTTTGTAGGAAAGGTGAGATGTGTTTAGTTCCAAGTCTCAATTACTTCTACCTCTTCCCTAGTTGCCAACATCAGGTCATACTGCTAGTAACAAAATCTTTCAGGACACTGGTGCAACAATGAAGATAAAATACAACAGAATTCTCTTCTTTTTAATGAGAAAGCTTTTACAAACTTGATACACCAGTACTGTATGACCACTTGATTTTAGTCTTTATGAAGTAAAATTTATTCCCAATCAATTCCCTCTGTTCTCAGGTAGATTTAGCTTTTCATTAAGATTTGTTAGGATAGTGATATTCAGTATTTGCTGAGTCTCTCAGTAAGACACTGAATTTATTGGCTACCTTTTCATCATCTTTCAAGGCTTCAGCAAACACATTTTAAAAAGTCATTTTTTCCTCTGGAAGAATGATGTTGACTCCTTGTCAGAATTCTGATTACACAGTACACCCTTTAAATGTAAATTTCAGAAGTACATACAGTTACCAAAATCTCTCTTTCTCGTTTAATTTGATTAAAGTATTCTTTTAAAAAAATATTAATTCCTCTTCCTCAGATCTCTTTGACATTCAGATAACTACCACGCAATGGGTCAAGTGGGTGAATGACTGCTTTGAGTAGCAACCTCATCAAAAGAGCATAATCATGAAAATAATCACAAAATGTTCTCCCTTAGAACATTCTGTAAAGTGTGGGAGTCATTTAGAAATTGAGTCATACACCTAGACTTTCCATATGACAACAAGAACCCTTATTTATTGATGACCTCAATCAAGCATGCAATAGCCTGTTTAACTTTCTAAATTATTATTTGCTTCCAACAACTCAAGCATCCTTTACAGCCCACTGTTCTCCCCCATGGAATCAAATCACAGAGTAAACGGTTAAAACAACTTTTCCACATCACCCCATATTATGAATACAGCCTGTATATGAGAAAAGGTTGAACCTGCTAAGCATCCATCCACTATATCTCCTTTACCTTAGTAGTCCCAAGTTGTGGCATCCCTGAATCAGATTCATTCCGGTGTTAGACTGATAAGAACAAAAAGTTTAGAACCCATAAAGTTGCAGAACGTTGGGCTTCCATGTCAGGCTTCCAGAAATCCCCTAATTGTCTTCAGTTAAAAAAAAAAAAAAGTCTCCCCATGACTTTGCTTAGTGTAACTTTAGTGAAATAAACAGGTTAAAAACCATCAAGAAAGTAAGCCATCATGCACGATTTTGTTGTCACTTTAGATTGACCTTTCTATTAGAAGAAGTAGATCCTGTTGTGATGGTAAGGCTTGAGGGTGAAAGTGGAGGGAATCTATGAGGAAGGAGAAGGGTATGAACTTGGAATGGAGAAGTCAGTAGGAGATAAGTTCTCCAAATACCTTCCCCTGGAGGGCAGCGCTACCCCTATATCACGGAGGTTGATTCTAAGACAGCTGGTTTTTACTCAGGAGTCCACTTCTTTCAGGCTCTTTGAAATCTTTGAGATAGCACTGTCAGCAGCAGATGAGATGAAGATTTACAGCTGCTGTCAATGACATATTAATGGCTTTGCGGTCTGTCGTATCTTATGAGTTCCCTCAATGGTTGCCCATAAATTTTGACTTAAGACATAAAAGGAGGAGGTAGTCTTTTGGGATAGCAAAGATAAGGCCCTTAAGTTAGATGGAGAAGGGAGGGAGGGAAGGAAAGACTCTTACATCCATAGTAGCTGTAATAGTCTCTCAGTGTTTAAGATCCAGTAGCAGCTAAATCTAAAAGAATGCATTCTATCTAATGCCACCAAGGCAGGGTTTCTCAACTGCAGCACTATTGACATTTTTGGGGGAACCAGCTAATTCTTTGTGTGGGTGACGTTCTTATGCATTGTAGAAGCAAACCCCCCTCTGCTTGTATGTTGTAGAGCCAATGTTTTTTCAAAAGAAATTTCAGGCATTTAGAGAGTTTTCAATAATTTTTACAAAGTTATAAGAAGAGTAATTCACATATTTATAGTACTAGGGCAGTTTATAAAGCACTTCTTTTTTCCTTATTTCATTTAAACCCCAATCGACTGTGTAGTGTAAGCATTATCTCTATATTGTAGAAAAGAGTCTAAGTGACTTGCCTATAAGAACATTCTCGAGGAGCCAGAAATCAAATTCATGTCTTTTGACTTTCAATCCAGGCATTTTCCAACAGAATACCTGGTGCCTCTGCTAATGAAGCTTTAAGCACTGAACAAATGTTCTCATCACTAGGATGAGAAAGCTCAGAGAAGAAAATGGAGTAGCTGTATTTTCTGAATTGATATACCAGGGTTGGGTAGGCTCACTGTCTTTTTAAAGGGACAAATGGTTTTATTTAAAATGCTAATTTTATTGTTTTTTAAATTTTGTCTTTCTCAGTTTCTTTTAGCCTCCTAATCAGAAGGAAATTAGATCAGCCTTATGCCAAGCATAAAGACATCATTGGTCAAGAGAAATCTCATTTAGTGGACTCACCTAACCTGGAATAAGTGAGGTTAGGAATGGACAAATTTGGAAAGGACAAGAAGATTACAGATCTATCTCTAAACAATTACAGAAGACTCCAGTAACTTTTGAACTCAGTCTCTGCACTCTAGCTTTACTACATCCTAAGAGAACAGGAAAAGTAGGTTTAAGCCCAGCTCTGCCACTTACTCTGTGATCTTACACAAGTGATGTCTCTTTTTCTAACTATATAAACTCTGACTGTGCCAGATTAACTAAGAAAATGAGTAGGCTATATGTTTGAAAATGCCAGCCAATATTGTCAATGGTACTATGTAAATATTACTAACTTCATAATCAGATTCCATCATTTATTTCCCCATGATGGTAATAATTTCAGATAGTCAAATTTGCATTCTTTCTACCCACTTGCTTGATTATATGTACCATAGCTCAGGCTTCTGTTAATTAACACATTTGCACAAATGATTCTCCTGGAAACTGCTCATTAGAATCTGTACTTCTAAGACTCCTCCTCTTCTTTGTTTTAATATTGAAATGTGACCAAAAAAAAATGTGACATTAATGTCTCTTTTAACATCCCTTTAAATAGTCCTTGTCAGTATTGCTGAAAAACTTCTGCTTTATCATATATAAATAAATGAATGGAAAAAAAAGTTCCAGATTATAGCCTCTCAACATAGGCCAGAAAGAAGTGAAGCAAGAAATTTGGCTATCATTAAGTTAATTTAATCAATGAAGACAGTTTAAATGTGTCATATTAAAAGAGTCCCTTCAGGACAGAATAGTCTGACATATTTAAATTGATAGACTATATCTGGCCATCCTCTCTTCCTGTTTATGCCAGGCAGAAACAAACACAATGAGTTTCTTAGAAAAATAACATTGAGTGCTTTAATTATCTTACTGCTGAAGGAAAAAATTTCCACTCAATTTAGCAGCTTAAAACAACAAATCTCATGGTTCCATTGGTCAACAATTCAGCCATAGTTAAACTGGGTGCCTCTGGCTCAGATGTCTCACCAGACAGCAGTCAAGATTGTTGGCTGGGGTTGCAGTCATCTCAAGTCTCAACTGAGGGAGGCTATGCTAGCAACCTCAGTTACGTGACTATTGGCATACCACGGAAATTCACTTCCAAACTCACTTGCGAGGCTGCATCAGGCCTTTGCTGGCAGAGATCTTAGTTCCTTGCTCCACCAGCTCCCCATAGCACAGAAAGTCTTCTGTAGTAGTGAGAGGCTTTTATGGACCCCAGAAAAATCATGTCCTTAGATTTAACCCATTCCTGTGGGTGTGAATCTATTGTAGGAGTGAACCTTTTGGTTTGGTTACTTCAGTAGGGGTATGACTCAGGGTTGGTCTTAATTCTCTTACTGCAGTTCTTTATAAATGGGATGAATATGGAGGGAGAGAAAAGCTACAGAAGGAGAGAGAAAGCGAGAAGAAGCCAGAAGCTGAAAGCAACAAGACCCAAAGGAGAAGGGAAAGATCAGTAGATGCCACCATTATTCCTTACTATGTGGGAGAGGAGTCCAGGGTCCCTGGCAGAATGTCTTTGCGGAGAAAGCATTGCCTGCTGACATCTAGATCTGGACACTTTCACTGCCTTAGAACTGTAAGCCTGCAAATTAATATATCCCCATTGTAAAATCTGATTTTACAAGAGATTTCTGGTATATTGCATTTTGGCAGCCTAGCAAACTAAAACAGCTTCTCTTAGAACAAACGAGGAAAAGATTGAAGGAGGGTGCCCAAGATGGAAACCACAGTCTTTCTGTAACCTAATCTCGTAGATGGCATCCCATCACTTTTGCCATATTCTTTTCATTGGAATAGTCACTAGGTCCAGCCCACATGTAAGGGGAGGGAATTACACAAGGTGGGAATACCAAGGAGCAGGATCACTGGGGTCCTTTTAAGAGTCCCTACCACAGACAATAGAAAATGAGTAGGAAGGAACAACTGAAAACACGGCATAGGTAAGGCGCAATTATGTCCTGAACATTATGGATTCTTTACTCCGTTGCGGTTGCATAGCAAGAGATTATAAATTGGTTTTGAGTGAAGAGTCTCCACTCTCTTTTATGATGCTAAGTTTAGAAGTACAGCACTTTAAGAGGGATTCATCGAGAGGAACAGCTCAGCACCAGCCAAGGCTAATGAGTGAACACCGTGATACTATTTCTAGAAGTATCACCTTTCTGGTGATCTTTTTCTTTAAAATTCCCCTGGAGGTCTGTATTTATGTCCTTTGACTAGGGAATGTGCAGTAGCTCACTGAAGAAAGATGGAGTCCCACAGGAGGAAACCTTATACAAGATATTATTTATTCTTTTCCTCCCTACTTATTCTAAAAGGAACGGAAATTGAAATAGGGGAAGCTTTTGAACACAGCATGAATGCCGAGCTTGTAACTGTCGTGTTACTTTTAGGTTAAACTTAAGCCTCTCTTATTCTTTCATAGACCTTTTGAAACCACTGCTGCCAATGCAGAGGAGACTGTATTATTTTAGAGTGACTACTTTTCAAGCAAACACTGCATCTAAGTTAATTAAAATGCCTACGTTGTTTGCTGTCTCAAGCCTTAACAGCTTCAAGGAAAAAGCAGACAATTCAACTGCCAAGGGGAAAAAAAAGAAAGTCAAACAAATTGACAAAAAAATCATGGGCTGAATGTAATCATCACCACATCCTTCAAGCTGCACATTTCTTTTATTGGACTATTGTTTTCAACTTGTTCCTTCTTTCCTTATATCCTGCTGATGGCCAACCATCCATTTACCTCTGAGTTTTAATGACCATGAATGTCATAACCAACTACAATGTTTTGGATTCCTCTCCCTCCCATGAGGCCAGAGGACTGCTGCTATGAGCTTTGTCTGGAGGGGACATGGGTGTGCTGTATAGCTCAGCCTAGGTAGACAGAGTAGATGGCCCCATGCAGCGATGTAAGCAGAGCAGCCTATTATTAAAGTGTTAAACTCTGATAGTCAGGAATTGTCCTTGCTCTCTGCTAGTCTCCCACTTTGAAAATACTCTTGAGGGAGCATAACTCACGCAAGCACAAATAATTTCAAGTGAATCGGGTTGCCTTTCTTTGAGATGATAATGACAAAGAAAGCAAAAGAACACAAACCATTTATAGTAACTGTACCTTCAAACCAGTTCTATCTCCTCTTCCTTTATTCCCACAGGACAACTAATGAGAATCCATAGTAACCCCAGGCAGCCCAAATATGTGCTGGAAGCTGGGAAATTCTATTTCCATACTTAGAGTCACCAGTTAGTTCCAACTCTACAGTTATACTGCAAACAGCTACTTCTCTGGTGGATCCCAGCTCATACCAGGAGAAATATACTTTGGAAAATGTGAAACACATATAATGATGAACTTACAGATAGTGATAAATGTATTGATAAGAAATCTGGTCCCAATCTCAGAAAGGGTATGATTCAGGCTCCCTTCATAGCAGATATCTGTGTGAAGGGTACAAAAAATAAACATGCCTGTTTACCACAGCCATCATTCTAAGTACCTAGAAGAATCTGTTCTATTAAATTCAAATATTTGAGTGCATTAAGTAGTAAAGATGAAAATAGGTGCTGGAAGAGACTACAAGAGGTTTTCTCAATATTTGTTGCCCATCTAATACCTAATTTCCCCTTCTTCTCTAATAATAGAAGTTTTAAATATGTGCCAAGTTAAAAAGTGCAATTCCTAGCTTCCCTTGTTGGAAGGTGTACCCATTTGACAGCATTATGATCAGTAGGAAGTGAGAAAATAAGATGTATGATTCGAGTTTGTATTCAATTTTGGTTTGTGTTCTAGAAAGAAGCATGCCCCTTCTTTCTTTCCCTCTGGTAGAATGTATATTGGTGGTAGGAGCTAGAATAGCCATCTTAGACTGTGAGATGAAAGCTATTTATTGATTGTGTTGATGGAAGTCTCCTAGCTCCTCAGTACTGGCACCTCCATATTGATTCTGGGCTGGTTATGTCAAGGACCAGTATGTGAAAGGCAAATTTTCTTGCATAGTCCACTGTTAGAGTAGTAAACTTGTATCCTAATGAACATACAGGGTAATGAGCTTTCACAACTTGATGAAACATCTTCTATTGCAATTCCTTAGACATTCACCTTTCACTCTGGCTTCAAAGAATTTATTGTTCTTAATCAACCAACATGTACTGATTTTTTATCATATGCCAAGCATTTTTCTAGATACTTGGGCAACAAAGCAGAATAGCATGGTCTGTTTCCTCAAGAAACTAACTGTCCAGAGGGAGACAGAAATAGATAAACCAATGGTTGTAGCAAAATTCATAATTGCAAGAGTGGTATAGTGATATGTTACCAAAATTCCTCTACTGTGATCTGGGTCCCAAACACTCGAAGATTCCCTGTTTCACTCAATCTTACCACTGTCAGCCATACCCAAAAATGAAACTTGGAAGTCATTCTGGAAAACCTCTTTCGCTTTCAACCACATATCCAGTCCAATCAGCTCTACTTCATAATTATCTTTGGAGGGTAAGAGAGAAATTTAGGAAGATTTCAACAAGTTTGAGTCTCTAACATTTTGGATGAGTAAAAGGAACATAGGGTGACCCCAGGTTTTTGGATTAGATAACTGAATTTACACAAATGTCTCTGGTTGAGATACAGAATATAGAGGAAATTATGTTTTCTGACAGATGGATGCAATTTTGAAATTTTGATCTTGAAGTATCTGTGAAACTGCCAAGAGAAAAAGTACATAATTATCAGGCTTATAAGTTTGGTACTCAGAAGCTGTGTGGTTGGGAATAGAGCTATAAGAGCCCATCAGCCTATATGCATTCATCAAGGAAAGACTGGAGGCAAAAATGAAGATAAGACATCAGGAAATATGGTGTCAAGCTGATCAGGAGACATAAAGGAAATCAAGAAGGAGCAAGTGATACAACCTGGACAGTATTTTATTTTCTACTTTTCTTCCTTGCCATGTAAGGGTCCAGTGCTGAAGAGACGAAAAATATGATAAAGATTTTAAAAGTCTCTGTCACTTTTTATTACAAATAAAGCAATTATTTGGTAACCTGACTAAAGAATGACTAAAGAATGGATGAAATGTGGGAAACTGGAAATGGTGATTATACATTGTCAAAGGGAGGAAGATAAGTAGAATAGTAGCTAGAAAACAATGCATGGTCAAAGAGGGGTGCATATTTTAACTATGGGAGAGTCTAAAATATGCAAAGTAAGGTCTATTTTTGTGCTTCTTGCTGTATGTTTGTTTATCTATGGGAAAGTCCCTCTACAATACATTTACATGCTGAAGAGGAAGAAGAAGCATTCTTGATGTTCTCAATTTGAGAAAAGCCTATAGGCAATCCATAACTTTCTGAAATTGTAGACAAAGGCTTGCAAATATATTATTTATTGTATGCAAGGTAGTTTCCTTGGGGAGAAGATAGTTAGCTTTTGGAAGTCTCTGACATACACATTTTAAAAATTGTTGAATTAATGGATTAACCAAATAAGCCTGGGGATGTGTGACCCAAAAATGGTCAATAGAGAGAATTTTTAAAGGTACAATACTAATGAGTATTTTTATTAAGTGAAATAATATTAATTTTTTTTTAATATAGAGACTTAGAAAGACCCTAAGGTATATTGAACTGGTCATATTCAACCAATCCTCAGTTAGTTGAGATGACTACACTACAATGGGGAATGGCCAAAGCAAACCTTGTTTTCTGGTATATTTTCCAGTATGTTAAGCACTTGATAATTTATTTATGTCTTGAAGGCAGTCAGTTATTTTTGATGAAAAGAATCTTATTAAGAGCATTGGTTTCTGATCCTTTCTCCATCTTTCTTTTTTCATACATGACTTTGTATCCCAACCAAAAGTCTTTTGTTAAATACAAACATTGAATGAATTTCCTTACTCCAGGATAGTTTGAGAGCGTGCAGCCCAGCTTAGCCTGGTGTTTGGTCTCAGTCTGAGAAGGATATGAGGAGAGACCATGAGCTTCACAATTTAGAGCTTCACTATTTTTCAGGAAATTCTTGCCATCATTTCTCTTAATGGGAGCCTGGAGAAACAGCCAAGAAGAAACCATAATAGAAGGCATTCCATCTTGAGTGATTAACATTGAACCAGGTACTAAACAAAACAAACCACAAATATTTACGCTGTAAAATGAAAGGAAATATATATATATATATATGTATATGTATATATGTATGTATATATATATATTCTAAATCTGTATTGAAAGAATACCATGTAGCTGTATAAAACTCTAGTGAGGGTTATGGAAATGAATTTTTAATGATATCATTTATGCTTGTCCCAATGCACTATGTTCACAATGCCTACAAATCTTGATGTACCATTTTATTGCACGGAAAACTGGCCGCCATCTCACAGAGCAGTGATTGTAAATTAGAAATATATTCTGTTTGGTTTGAGCTCAACACATTTGGAAATTTACGAAGTTGCATAAAAGCACACAAAAGCTTTTCTGAGCCATTTTAGCCCTGTGGCTTTCTTCTGGGAGTGGGATTCACAGAAGGGGGGATTTGGAGCTGCTGATGGTGCAGCTGCTTCATCGGGACTCACCTAACAAGTCTACCTGAGTGGTGATTTCCGCTCCTCATTATCTGCCTGGAAATGATTCCGACATTCCCCAGAGGGGACTAGTGGAGATTACCTGATGGCCATAAAACCTTCTGAATCCTGAGAAACAGGAACTTTACACTAAATGAGCATGGTGCGGTATGCGCCCATCCCTTGTGTTATTTTCTCAAATCTGAAGTAAACAAGATATAGATATGATAATACATGTCATGGCAATTTCAGACCTAAGAAGCTGAATCAAAGTCTTCATGACAAAGTTTTACTTGAATACAAACATACTGTATTTTCAGTGGTTATTTTTGCAATTCTGCTTTTATCAAAATATCAAAGGTCTTGTACATGTTTTTAAAAAAACAGTAAAACAGGAGATTGTTTCCTCTACTTCCATTTCTCTAAGATTGTTGCTGCATCTGGTGTGTTGATAAAAAAATCTTAAAAGAATAGGATAAGCTTTTATTTAGTAACTTGAATAGTCCTCAGATCAATATTATGTCAAGCTTAGCAATCCAATGTCCAGATTTCCTTCCAGATTTATGGTGATCACATGAGCTAAGTTTCCAAAAGACAAAACACTTGGTCGGTATCCGGAAAGATAATTATATTTTGTTTTTAAATTTAAATTCAAATTAGATAAGAAAAATAGATCTGGATTTAAATAGAATCAAGCCCTTAGTTTCTTCTAAAAGAAAACAGTTTTAAATAAATAGTTGAAGAGCAAAGAAAACTTATTGGCAATTGAGAGAATGCTGGATAATTAAAAGGTAGCATAGACAACATTAAAAAAAAAGAAAATCTGAGCAGATAATTGCAAGGGTTTGAAAGAATTCATTGCTGAATATAGCCTCTACTAATTTGAGAATTAGTAAGGAAATGATATAGAAAACATAAGCTGACAAAACTGGATGCATATTAATGTTTTTCCACTGTATGTGGGCAAGACAGGTATCCATGCTAAATGCAAATAATTCAGGCAAGATATGCCTCACAATTAATGTGGCCTTTAGTGAAACAAAGGAGAGTCACTCCTCAAATACTTCACAGGAAAAGTTGAAGTTACAGAATGGAACATGTTTGAACATAATGGAAAATAGCATCTATAACACTCAAACATTCTTCAAGTTATGAGAATTGTGTTGATTTCCTTCTATCAGGAATCCAGTAAAGATATATGAGAAAAATTACAGATATGTTTTAGATATCCTACTGAAAAAAATGGCTGACAAACAGATCTTGTTTGTAAAGTAGTATAAACGCCTTGGTCCTATGGTATTATCCTGATTTCTCTTTGGAAGGATGATTATACTCAAAACAGAGGATTTTTGACTATCAGGTATTTATTCATCATTGTCTAGTCTTTCAGAATTGCCGTGTTTACTCAATTTTCTTATGCAAGTATAGAAAGGATATTTATTTTTGAGCAATTATATCGTAAACTGAGAAATTATTTAAGAATGGAAAAGTCAGGGAATCTCTTTTTTTCTAAGGGTTGGATAAACAGAAAGGAGAAAAGTGTCAGTGAGGAGTTACAAAATTAAGTTAGTGAAGTCTATAATTTCCTATTGTTTTAGTGAATCTTTTTTACAAAATACCAACTCCCTACAATATTATATAAATATAAATAATATTTTGAATAAAATATTCTGAATAAAAATTCTAGAATTATAATTGTAGAAATAATACATAGAAATAATAAAATCCCATTTAAAATTATTTTAAGAAAATTCATGTTAGCTTTTTTTTCCCCCTCCTAATTCTACTTGGTAAACATATCTCCCAAATATCCAGGTAACTTGTTGCATTATATAATCATCTTTCTAAAATCTCCAATTAGTTTTAATAAATAAAACAATAAAAGGACCATTAATTTTCTGACAATGTCAAAAAAAGTAGTCTATTAGAATTAAAAAATCAAAATAAGTTACAGCTTTAAATGTGTTACATATCATCTGTGGTAGACAAACTTTAGATGGCCCCATATATCCACTCACATTCTTTTCCTTTGAGTGTGGACCTAGTACTCCTTTGTAATTCATAGAAGATAGCAAAAGGAGTAGTATGTCACTTATGAGACTTGTTATAAAAGCTCTGCAGCTTTGGTCTTGCCTGCCTTCTCTCATTTTCTTACTGACTCACTGTGGGGGAAGCCAGATGCCATGTTGTAAAATGCCCTGTGCAGAGACTCACATGACATTAGCCACTAGAGTAAGCCAGAAAGCAGATCCTTTCCCAGTTGAACCTGGAGGTGATATAGGTCAGCCAACATCTTGTGAGAAACCAGAGCCACCCAGTTTAGCTGAGCCCACATTCATGACTCACAGACCCTCTGAGACTGTAACTGCTTGTTTCTGCTTGTTTTAAGCTGGCAGGTTTTGAGGTAATCTGCCACACAACAGTAGTTAAAACCATCTAAATATATCAGCTAAAAACTTTTTTACCTATTCTGGCCCATCTCTAAGGAATTTTGAGGTCTGGGGAAAAAGTACCCAGTGGAAATATTTGTAGCAAACATTTGTGTACAAATAATACCTGGATTAAATCATCATGATCAAAGATAGCCTGAAGGAGAAGAGACAGAGCAAAGGAGGGATCTTAAAGCCCCAATGATATGAAAACCATGAGAAGGAGGCCAGTTAACATGCTTTGCTTTGATAATGATAACCATGGTGGTAGAAGTCTGTGGGAGGCTTTCCAGGGAACCCACATCGGGTCTCATCACAATTATTCATGAGTCTATGACTGGGTACCTTGTTTTTGAATCTGTAGGAACTTGCTTACACTTATCAATATTTTATCCATAAACTTCAGTAGGCTCCAAGCCTAGCATTTAGAAATTCAAAATTTCATTGTCATTTATACCAAATTTTAAAGCTGAACATATTCTTCTGGGGCATATACAGCTTTCAAATTTTCTGCCTTCAATACCTTATTTTTTAACAATCCATTTTAATTATTAATATAGTTGGATAATGATTATATTTAATTGCTATTTATTTATCATTAGAGAAGTTATAGGTATACAGAAAAATCATGTGGAAAATATAGAGTTGCCGTATTGTGATTCCCTGTCAAGGGTTAAAGCTGTATACACCCCAGAAAAACATGTTCTTAAATCTAATTCATTCCTGCGGGTAAACCCTTTATAAGTAGGATCTTTTGATGAGACTACTTCAGGTAGGGTGTGACCTATCTCCTTCAGGATGGGTCTTAATCCTCTTGGTATCCTTTATAAATGCAATGAATACAAGAGAGAAAGCCACGGAAGCAAGCAGCTGAATTCAATAAAGGCTGGAAGTAATGGGAGAGACCAGCAGACGCTGCTATGTGCCTTGATATGTGGCAGAGCACTCAGGGGTCTGTGGCAGTTTGTCTTCAGGAAGAAAGTCTTAATGATTCCTTGATTTGGATATTTTCTTGGCTTCAAACTGTAAGCAAATATGTTCTTATTGTTTAAGCTGACCCATTTTTCATAGTATTTGCTTTAAGCAGCCTAGAAAACTAAATCAGATTTTGGTACCAGGAGAGTGGGGTGCTGCTATTGCAAATACCAAAAACTGTGGAAATGGCTTTGGAATTGATTAATGGGTAGAGGCTGGAAGAATTGTGAACTGTTTGATAGAAAAAAGCTTAGAATATTTTGAAGAAACTGTTGGTAGAAATATGGATGCTAAAGTTACTTCTGATGAGGTCTTAGAAGAAAATGATGAATGTATTATAGGAAACTGGAAGAAAGGTGATCCTTGTTTTAAAGGGGCAGAGAAGGTGGCAAAATTGAGTTCTGATGTTGGATGTAAGGCATAATTCGAAAATGATGAGCTTGGATATTTGGCAGAGGAGATTTCCAGGTGTGGAAAGTACATCCTGGTTTCTCCATGATATGATATGGATTATGATAAAATGTGATAAGGGATAAACTGAGAACTGAACTCTTGGGCACAAAGTAACCAGTAATTGCTAGTTTCAAAAATTCAGACTTTCTAGGAAGCAGTCTTAAGAGAATAAAGCTCTGTGTGAGGGTTTAGCATGGAACAAGCCAGCAATCCATGGGAGTCAGATTTGGAAATGCAGTTATTCATGAAGGATTTGTGAAAAGTTCTTTTGTCTGATGGTTTGAACTCCTGTGCACTACATGCAAAACCAATAAGTTTTTTGCTAGATCTTTGTGAATGGAACCACTGCTAGCCTGGACTGAAAGGGACAGAAAAGAGACAAGCACAGTTTCCATATTTTAACATTTTGTAATCATGTGGAACCTTTGTTACAATTGGTGAAACAATATTATTATAATTACACTATGAACTATTTTAATTAATTTACATTAGAGTTTACTGTTTGTGGTATACACTTATATTTTTTTAAATATTTTTATTCTAGAAACATATATACAACCTAAAATTTCCCCATTTAAACACTTTCAAATATATAAATCAATGGTGTTAATTACATTCACAATATTGTGCTACCATCACAACCACTGATCTTCAAAACTTTTTCATCATAAAAGTAGAAATTTCATACCAATAACGCATTAACTCCCTATTGCTCACCCCCATACTGGCCTCTGGTAACCTGTATTCTAGTTTCTAATTCTATGAATTTGCTTATTCTAATTATTTAATATCAGTGAGATCTTACAATATTTGCCCTTTTATGTCCATCTTATTTTACTCAACATGATGTATTCAAGGTTCATCCATGTGTTGCCTGTAAATCAGAATTTCAAGCCTTTTTATTGCTTACTAATTTCCATTACATGTATATACCACATTTTGTTTGCCTATTTATTTGTTGATGTACATTTGGGTTACTTCCATCTTTTAGCAGTTGTGATTGATGCCACTATGAATATCAGTGTGCAAATATCTCTTTGACTCCCTGTTTCCAATTGTTTTGGATTTATATATAGAAATGATAATTCTATTCTTAATTCTCTAAGGAACCACCAAATTGTCTACCACAGAGGTTGTACCATTTTACATTCCCACCAAAAAATATTAAATTATTTGTGTTTCTCCACGTCCTCTCCAACACTTGCTATTTTCCATTTTTAAAAAATAGTACCTATTCTCGTAGGTGTGAAATGGTATTTCATTGTGGTTTTGGTTTGCATTTGCTTAATGATTAATGATGTTGAGCATCTTTTCATGTTTGTTTTTGCCATTTGTATATCTTCTTTGGAGAAATGTCTATTAAAGTATTTTGTCAATTTTTAAATCAGGCTGTTTATCTTTTTGTTGTTGAGTTGTAAAATTTTTTTATAATTCAGATATTACACCCTTATCGGATACGTGGTATCCAAATATTTTCTCCTATTCAGAGAAACCTACAGAGGTTGCCTTGTTAGTTTCAAGATGAAGTCTTTGATGCACAAAAGGTTGTTTTTTTTTTGTTTTTTTTTTGTTTTAGTTTTTATGACACCACATTCAGTTTTTTTCCTTTTGTTGCTCATGCTTTTGGTATAAAATTTAAGAAACCATTACCTACCACAAGGTCTTGAAGATGCTCTCTTATATTTATTCTAGGAGTTTTATATTTTGGTTTTTATATTTAGGTCTTCAATCCATTTTGATTTAATTTTTACATATGGTGTGAGGTTGGAGACCACCTTCATTCTTTTGAATATGGACATCCCATTTTCCCAGCATCCTTTGTTGAAGAGATTACTCTTTCCTCATTGTGTGGCCTTGATTCCTTGGCCATAGATTTGAGGATATATTTCTGAACTCTCAATTGAAGTCCATTGATATATATTCTATTTTGTTCCAGAATCATTCTGTTTTGACTACTGTAGCTTTGAAATAAGTTTTAAAATACGAAAGTATGTGACCTCCAACTTGTTTCTTCTTTTTTCAAGATGATTTTGGCTATTTAGGGACCCATACCCTCTATGTATTTAATGATTCGCTGTTTCATTTCTGCAAAGAAGGGTGTTGGAATTTTGATGGATTTGCATTGAATCTGAAAATCCCTTTGGGTAGAATTGGCATCTTAACAATATTTAGTTTTCCAATCCATATACATAGAATATCCTTGCATTTGTTTAGGTCTTCTTTGATTTGTTTTAGCAATGATGTGTAGTTTTCTGGGTAAAAGTCCTTTACATCCTTGATTAAGTTTATTCCTACATGTTTGATTCGTTTAATTGCTATTGTAAGTGGATTTTTTCCTCTTGATTTTCTCTTTAGATTGTTCCTTACTAGTTTATCAAAACACTGCTGATTTTTGCTTGTTGATTTTACATGTGGCCACTTTGTTGAATTCATTTATTAGCTCTAGTAGCTTTGATGTGGATATTTCAGTATTTTCTATACATAGGATCCTGTCACCTGGAAATAGGAAAATGTTATTTCTTCCTTTCCAATTTCAATGCATTTTATTTTATTTTTTCTTGCCGAATTGCTCAGGATAGAACTTCTAGCACAATTTTGAATAACACCGGTGACAATGTGCACCCTTGGCTCATTCCTGATATTAGAAAGAAAGTTTCCATAATACCATTGAGTATGATGAGAACTATATATTTTTTATATATGCCCTTTATTATATTGAGGAAGTTTCCTTCTATTCCTAGATTTCTGAGTGTCAATGGGTTTTGTCATCTCATACCTTTTGTTTCATCAAATTGAAGTCAATTATTTTAATTTTACTGTTATTTTTTTTACCTCAGAACATTTCTGTAATTATGTTAAATTTTAATATTACATGGCAAGTTTTGGAGAATAGTGATGTCAATGATTTCATTGATAAATAAATTAAGATTTCTATTACATAAAAAGAAACTCACATAATTCAAACATTTCCACTCTTGATCCTTGCCTGGAATCTCCTCCCTCAATGACCTCCCCAGATGTATCCAAATCAGATTTTCTCATCAACTTTTTGATCACAGTTTAACAGGAAAAGAAAAGAGAAAAACAGTCAGCTCAATGAAACAATTGGGATAACATTTATCAGTCAAATAGCATTTTTCAATAGTCAAATTGCTCCATAGCCCTAACACCATACACCATACCTTAATTTGCTATATTACAGATGTTAATACTGAATAGTTCTGTATATTCACAACCTTCCCTCTATGCATTTTAATTCATATGCCAACTCTGTGCTTTGGGTATTGACTGCCAGAAGTCTGTGTAAAGAAAGAGTCTGAAGCTCAGCAGGAAAAAATGCTGACATCTTATTAACGATAACCACCATTTCCAAAGGTGGCATCTTCTCATTTATTTGACTTTTCCAATATACACTATCCAGTCATAAAATTCTGCACATTAAATGTTTCATTTTTGTTTTGATGATGTTTGGGTGCCAAGAACAAAGAATAAATGAAATGAATTTTTATGGCAGAAGTTACTTCTACCTTTTCCTACCCAAATGAATGCCCTTTTCTTGATCTTGGTAAAGTGTTTCCAATCATTTAAAACCCAATATGAAAAAAAAGTGCATTACATTAAAAAGGTCTTCGTTCATGAATCACTAATGAGATGTCTAAGTGGGAAGAAAAAAAAGGAAATTTGTAATTTTCAATGTGGGTAAGTCACAATTGAAGGATGAACTACAATTTTGTTTCAAGATAATAACTCTTTCCATTTTCACCTTGCTGTGGCCTTAATATAAGTTTAGCATGAAAAATCTCTAGATATAAAGTAGAAAGGATAAAGTAAAAAGGACAGTGGACACTTCAAATTTCCCAATACCTAACTGAAAATCTTTGTCCTAATTAGCTAGCTACGTGCTATTATGTTGCAAAGATTCATGGGGTATAATAATGACCATCACATCTTTTCACTCCTTACAGTATTATGCTCTTGTCTCATATTGTGCCATTAGAGGGACAGAGGCTCTATAAGGGCTCTTTCCACCCATATGCCTGAGATTTGAAGGAGCAGCTATTAAGTCTAATGTGTTTTGTATTAACATATCATGTCGAAGAAATTTGATAGATTTGAACTAATGGACCCTGTACCTCTCCTGCTCTAAATGTCAATACACTGCATTTCCAAACTAACCTTCAAAAGTTGGTTGGTTTTCTTTTTTTTTTTTTTTTTTTATGTTCATATTTCATATAGAAAGGAGTTTAGGAAATGTTTTTGTATTCACAAAATTCACAGAATTCCTGTTATTTTAAATTTCAAGTAAATTAAATATCTGCTTCTGAAGAGCCTAATTTTACTTTCTTCTAATACTTCAATGCTCATAAAATACCCTCTCACTATGATTGTCAAGCTTATTCTTTATTGTATCCCCTATTTACTTATTTAAAACAAGATATGCAGACTCTTGATTCTGGGTTTCAATGTCTAGGGGACTCAGTCACTTGGGTGCTTTATAAGCAAGGTTTTGGTAACCTTCCATAGTGTTTGTAATGTTCCACTGTTGAACCAGATCCTATGTTCCTCAGGAATATTTCTCCAGCCCCACCTCTGATCTCAAAGTTCTGGAGCTTCATTTCCATTCACCAGGGTTCCATGGCAGGCAACAGAACAGAGCATTCCATTGGGACCTTGTCCGAATGTCAGCCCCCACAGACTGTGCCCTTTCTGCCCTCTTCAAAGATAGGAAAGCTTTTTCTTCACTTTTGAGCAGCAGAATGGAAGTAGTGACTAGAAACAAAATCTCTGAAATCAAAAGGAATCATAGATGTTCTCAAAGAGAAAAATATGTGGAGGGAAGAAATTGTAAAGGTTGTGTTTATGTGTGTGTGTGTGTGCTGTATTTTTCCTTAAGATGTGTCTCTGAATGGAAAACTATAGTTTTTATATGATTTAAAATAATTATAACTGTAATAGTTTTTATACTTCTAAAAAGAGCCTAACAACACTTGCAAACACATAGAGGATGAAATTACTCAGGGATCCCTCTTTTCATAAGGGATTTTAAGTTCCTTTAAGCTTTTGTTTACAGATTATTAAGAACTTCATACAATTAGAAATTAAATGCTGAAGTGTTTTGTCACTCTTGGTTAAGTAAGAAATTATGACTAGGAAACATTAAAATTTTAGCAAATCAACATTTACATGCACATTTTAAATATTTTTTAAATTAATGAATGATTAAAAACCTAGCTGGCCACAATATTGAATTTTCCTTTTTTTACCTTCCAAAGCCCTGCCCTTCATCACCATGGCTATAGAGCTACGAAATCTATTACCTTTTCCATATCTACTGCTACCTTTCTAGTCTAAGGTCCAACATCTTACACTGGCCTTCTTTTATCTTCGTCATGGAACTGGTCTCCATCCATCCCCTCTGATACTTCTCTCATCTGTTCTTCCTAACACATTTTCCACCATGTCTCATTCTCCTCCCCTGCTCTCCTGCTTCATCCCCACTATCCATCCTGCATCTCCACCAATTGTGCCTGAGAATTCTCACCTTTGCAAGACTCTTCCCACTATCTTGGTTGGTTTTTCAAATTGCTTTTCTTATTTAGTACCAATTCTTTCTTTAGCTCACTGGTCCCTCAGATGTTTCTGATTGTGATTGATTAGTAAAAATTTTGCACTCATGGCCTAATATAAGTATATGCACACACAGACACATCACACACACTCACATCCACACACACAAATTATATACAGCTACCAGTATGCTATGTATGTGATGAAATATACCTAAAAACAGAGAAAGTAAAATATATTCTAAAGATGAAACAAAAAAATATTGTACTTGTTAGTTGTACTTATTAATGATTAAGATGCTCCTCTCTTCACTAAAAATAATGTTTTCAATAATATTTCAGTGAGAAAATATGATTACATATGCAGTGATTTGTCTATTTCTAAATTCAGCTTACTTTGATTCTTGCTGCTAATGGTTGTTATAGCAGACAGCAGACAACTCCCAAAGGCACATAGAACAGACAAACAGTAGAGTTTAGTGGTTTGCCCTAGGGCGAGGCTGACTAGATTAGCCTGGCTTAACCACTGGCTAACTGTATAATCTTTGTAGGCTCTCCTAACTTCTCTGAACATCAGGTCCCTCATCTGAAAAATGAGCTTTATAGTTGCATCACCCTCCCCAGAGTTATGATGACTACATGATTGAACATGTGTCAGTCACTCAAAATGGAGAAATACTGTATCAATGACAGCTGTCATTATCATCGCATGTATAAAATCAGGGACATCCCACTGCTCTTTGTGTACTTCTGACTTTGTGCTCTCTTCTTTACTGTGAATTACAGGCAATGGGCATATTTTAAGTGTGATGCTAACTTTGTGTCTTTGCCCCTCAATCATTCTTATATTTATAATTTAGGGGCCAAGCAGACACTATTGGAGTTTATACCTACACAGTTTGCCTATAAAATGTTGTAATTAAAGAAGTCATAAGTCCAATGCATCTTTTCTTTAGTCAAGTGACTCACAAAAAGTAATTACTTTTTAATTTCATTATTAAAGCAGAATCTTGCAAATACCATAAGCTCAGGCATCTTAGAAACATCTGTTCTTTCATCCAACTGCATAGCAAACCTCCCACTGTGAATTTGTTCAAATACTTCTACCTTCAAATATTAAACAATATTTTCTCTGTGTCAGTATTTACTGACTAAGGAATTTATTTTATTGATATCTAATCTTATTCTCCATATCTGTTTTCAGCCATTTTTATTATGTGAAATCCAAATGACATTTTGAATTCTGGTAATAAATAGTAAATCTCAAGAGAAGTTTTTAAACATATGTCCTTATGCTTAGTGAAGACACATGGGGTATCACAAAATGTTAAACATAATTGAAAACATCATAGAATTTTGTCCTCCTGTTCTGAATTGTTAGTCCACCTAGTATCATTAGCTAGTGTCTCAAGACACTCTATAACTCTATGAATGGATTATAATTGCTTTACCACATAATGTGGCCATGAAAGAGCTAAAATGGAGGAGGGAGAGTTAGCCTGTCATTTTCTCATTTACTCTTCTTGCATTATTTGTTTGTTCTTCAGTCTGTGATTTCCATATAATCACTTTGGCTTAAACTACATAGCCATTTCGTAAGGATTAATTTATCTTAAGGATGATAATATAATCTTACATAATATGACCTGGACAAAGGTATACCATGATAGATCTCAATATACTGAGAGTAAACATAATGGTAAGCACACTCTTGTGAACCCTTCAGGACTGAACTTCCTCTTTTCCTTCAGGATACCTCATGCCGTAGACATGCTTTAGGTCTGACATAGAGAACAAGTTAGGATGCCCATGGTGTCCACATAAAATTAAGCATTGGTCAAGTGCAATCTCTTTTCTGATTTGTAGATAAAATAAAGATATGTAGGCTTTAGTATGATCTTGGTGCTCCTCCCACAAACACATACCCAATGGAATGCTTTGTATGCACTCTGGGCTACGCTGTGTCCATTTTGGAGGCCACTTCATTTTTTATCTTCTCAATCATTTCTTCAGAGGAGCTTGATAGGGCAATTAATGATAGAGGGAAACTAATAGTCTTATCTACTGACTGTGGAAATGTGCCGTTTCGAGGGCTGTCATATTGTTTTACATTCTTGAAAGAGAAAAAGTCAACACGAAGATTGTGTAGACTGGTCTAGCAATGTATATTATTCTGTGTGTTAGAGTTCTCCTACAGAAAAAAAAAAAAAAAAGATGAAATGATTTTCCTAGGTCATTCGGGCCATTCATGAATCCAAATACTCCCTGATTTTGAGTGAGGATCAGCATACACTTTTTATTCTTTTGTGTTACTTTTTGAATTGGTTTTGATTTGTTCCAAATTCTATCTCTTGGTTTTATCCTAAGTCTTGCTCATCTTAAAGTTCACAAGTTTCCCTTAAAATAAATTGGAAGATGCCCAGAACACTGGATCTGAAGAGAGATAGACAGTCACAGAATGTAAAACTTTGGAATAAAAGCTAAAAAACAATTCAATAAAGAAAGGAAACAATTGCACAAATCGGTTTCATTTATGAATCCCTCTCTGAGAAGTGGTATATATGAAGTTTGGCTAAGCCATGATTAAGCTTGACAGACATGCTAACTATATGCAAACGTAACAAGGTCTGCACATTAAGAAATGAGAAGAATTTCCAAGTAAAATTTAATGCATGAAGTTGAGATACTGTAAAATATATACTTTGTTTCTGAGAATACTATTGAAAGTAGAGGCTTGTAGAATAAGAAATAACGATTTGCCAAGGGAAATAAGAAAAAAAAAAAAAAAAAAACTGTTGCATCTAATTACATAGGCCCAAACACTCTTCAGGGTGTGTGGTGAAGAATAGCCCTGCCATCACAAAACAATCTATTGGACTGGTTGAATTGCTTGATTTTTCCACATCTGATTTTTCAAATTCAATCAATTTCCAACCAGCTTTTCTACTTTGCCATCTGTTTCTAAAGCAAAACTTAACCACAGTCTATGGAGGATGAATATTGTTTTGTTTCTTTTCAATCTCAGATTCAGTGAATCATGTCTAGGCTAAATTCCAGGTTGAATGGATCATCAGAAACCAACATCACACCCACACATTTTCCTAATTTCAAAGCAGAACATGTTGTCTTTCTTGTTACATTACATTTGAACCATAGAAATAAGATTTACTATGCTAAAAAAGCATCCAAATAACACATGCAGTAATACTTCCTAGGTAAGAGGCAGTTAATAGGCTTTTCAACAATGTTCATCTCTACTGAGTACCAAATTTCCACTGTGTTAACCCTAAAGCATTTTGAAATGCAGTTTATTCTGAATCTGAGGATTCTTATGCAAATGAATTTTACATGCTCTGTGTAGGATAATGTAGCACATGTTAACATAGAAAAATAAACAAACCTCACACATTTAGCATTCTGATTGTTTGGTAGTGATCATGAGTTCAAATTATACCACTGGGGTAGAAAATTCATTATTGTATCACAATAAATTTCCATATAACAGTAATTCCTTTGGTCTTTCTGTCAGTGAAGAATTCACTCATCCTTGAAGTTTGGAAGAAAATGAATTGAAAACACTGTATATAAATAAGGACAAAAATCTATACCAATGTAACAACCCATAATAACTAGAGAAAAAAAAAATAGGAGGATCAACTGAGAAATAATACATGAGAATTAGTTAATGCATAAACAGTACTCAATAAATACTAGTTATTAGAATTTAAACAACTCTAAAAATACTAATTTTTACTTTAAAAAGGACATGAAGCAATTAAATTCTGTCCTTTTGCAGTGAAACTTCGGTTTCTTTATGAAAAATAAAACCCATTTTAGGATGAGTGACCACTTTGCTTCTTCTTATATTTAGTACAAGGACCTATGCAGTATCATGCATGGGGAATGGCAGGTGTGTACTAGGACACAGATAGACCCCTGGGTGTCAATTCGAAGTGCTTACTGATTTTCCACTCAAGTGCTGGGTTACACTATGTACGTGGTGTGCTATACTCAGTTGAGACTTGTGAGTCAGTAGGTTAAAAAAAAAAAAAAAAAAAAAAAAAAAAAGTTCTGCTACAGGATAGAAAACTCACTCCTAGAAACCTGCTCAGAAAAACTTGAACCTAGGTGATTACCATTTAACTTGCGTCCCTTCAAGTATTGGATTTGTTCCATATTGAATTACTTCTTTATGATTAAACAGTTATTGATTTCTAGTATGCATGAAAATTTTTAAACGTAAATTTGACACTCTTTAGTAGGTTGTTAATTTCTTAAGGTCATCCTTAACTTTTATTTTAATTTTAAAATAGTTTTATTGAGATCTAATTGAGGCAATTAACTGTACATGTTGAAAATGAACATTTTGATAACTTTTGAATATGCACATACTGATAAAACCATTGCCACAATCACGACAGTGAACACATCTATCTCCCAGAAGTTTCCTCATGTTCCTTATAATCCTTTCTTTTGGCCCCTTTTTCACTGTCACCTTCCCAAGTCCACAGGAACCAATCTTCTTTCTGTAAATATTAATTAGCTTGTAAGTATAAGAATTTTATATAAATTTATTCTTATAGCACATATTACTATGTGTATTCATGCAGCATAATAGTATCAATAGTCATCTTTTTTATATTGTATATCAATAATTCATTCATGTTCAGGTCTAAGTAATATTAGTGTGAAACTCAACTTTTACTTCTTAATGATCTAAAATACAGATGCATAAAAATAATCATTTTCTATGATATTGAGAATGCAAAAATTAATGTTATTTATGACAAGAAAAATATA
Organism: Tolypeutes matacus; assembly: GCA_026826555.1. Taxonomy (NCBI): domain Eukaryota; kingdom Metazoa; phylum Chordata; class Mammalia; order Cingulata; family Chlamyphoridae; genus Tolypeutes; species Tolypeutes matacus. Next base: position 54,179,552 of record JAKSZT010054334.1, read on the forward strand.
AAGAGGAAAGAAGGAAGAGGATAAGAGCAGAGATTGTGCATGCTTTTGAAGATAAGTTGGTATAAATTTAAAGTATAATATTAAGTGTTTAGGATATTAATTATAAACTCCATAGTGATCACAAAGAAAATATCTAAAATATATACATAAAAGGAAATGAGAAGGGATCAGTGTCACTACAAAAGATCAAGTGTACACAAAAGAAGGCAGCAATGAAGGAAATGAGGCACAAAAAAGCTATGGCATATAATAAACAAATTACAAAATGGCTAAAGTTAGTCCTGCCTTATCAGTAATTATTTTGAATGTAAATGATTTAAACTCTCCAATCAAAACACAGAAACTGGCAGAATGGATGTTGAAAAAAGGATGATCCAACTATATGTTATTTACAAGAAACTCACTTTAGACCTAACAAATTAGTTTAAAGTGAAAGGATGGAAAAATACATGCCATACAAATAATAACAAAAACATAGCTGGAATGACAAAATAGATTTTAAGTAAAAATCTGGTAGAAGAGACAAAGAAGGAATATTTTATGAGGAGGAAGTAAAAGAAACCAAAAATGAGGGATTTTCTATAGAACAATGGTGTGGATTTTTTTTAAATGTCAGGATTATGAAACGTAAAGAAAGACTGAGGAAGTGTTCCAGATTAAAGAAGATTAAAGAAAAATGACAACTACATGCACTAGGAAGTATTAATGGATTAGATCCTAGACCAGAAAAAAATTTTTTTTCTTTTGCTTGAAAAAACACTGGGACAGTTGGCAAGTTTTGAAGAGGGTCTATAAATTACATAATAGTACTGTAGCAATGTTAATTTCCTGATTTTTGGTCATTGTACCATGGTCACATGAGAGAATACCTTGATTTTTAAGAAACACACATTGAAGTATTTAGAGGTAAATGGGCAAAATGGCTTAAACTTCTTGGAATGATTCAGAAAAGAGAATAATATATGTATATATATATAGAGAGAGTGATAAAGTAAACATGGTAAAATGTTAGCATTTGGGGATATAGGAGGAGGAGATACAAAACTACTTTGTACTTTTTGGGGAGGTGGCAACTTTTCAACAAGTGAAATTATTTTAAAACAAAAAGCTTTTAAGAAAGCCTTCTATGTAGTTACATAGCCTTATTTTACAGAGGGGGAAACTGAAGCATAGAAAGAAGTCTTTTGTAATTTGCCTAAGGGCACACAGCTAGTAAGTGGCAGAGCTATATTCCAAATCCTGGTGGTCTGGCTTGGGAGGTCCAAGCTTTCAGCCACCTAGCCATCCTCCCTCTCAAAACAAATGCACCCTCTTTGCCAGGCCCTCCGTCTCACCTCCCTCTCTAGCAGCAACTCGTAGGCAGTATTTAGGTTGGAGGAGAGCATCCTCTTTACCAGTTTCAGATTCCTTGAGGTCCGTAGGGTGAAGCCAAAGAATTTATATAGGAAGGCCTAGGGTGGGGTAGGAGGCAGGGTCACACATTGCTCGGTGATGGGGACTGAATGCTGTCCCCTACAGAGGGCATATTCAAGTCCCAACCCCTGGTCCTATGGGTGTGATCCCATTTGCAAGCAGAACCTTTGAAGATGTTATTATTAAGGTGAGCCCAAACTAAAGGAGGGGCAGGCCTTAATCCAATATGGCTGAAGTCCTTATAAGCAAAGGAAATTGGACACAGAGAAGAGAAGCCATGGGGAGCAGCCCAAAGCTGGAAGTCAACAGACCCCAGAAGAGAAAGGAGAAGATGCCACCATCTGCCTTACAATGTGACAGAAAAGCCAAGGAGCCCCAAGATGGGACTGAGCCAATAAATTTCTGTAGTTTAGGTCAATACATTGTATGGTATTTGTGTTAGCAGCTAGGAAACTAAAACACCTAGAACAAGGTTAGGGCAGCCTTGGAAATAGCCTCTCAGAGACCAGCTTTGTAACTAGCTACCACCACCTCTCCCCACTGGCCCTCTTGGCCTCTGGAGGGTTCTAGATAAGGCACCAATCTGATAGGGCAGGGACTCAAGCTAGAGGGAAGAGAAAGTTGCATTTCTATTTCTCAGCCTGGCCCACATACTCCCCACTTCCAGCTGGAAAGTAAAAACAGTTCCTTAAGTTTGCATAAGCTTTACAGTTGAAAAGTGCTTTTATCTCATCTTTCTCTCTCTGAATTTCAAGGGCCTTATCAATTCCTTACACAAAGTCACACAGTCTACCCTGTCCTACACATTTATGGCCTGGCTGTCCACTTTCCAACCTCAGGGTCTTTGCATTTCCTATTTGCTCTGTCTGGTACACTCCCCTCCCCACCCCACCCCCAGCTCTTCAAAAAACTGTCTCATTCTTATCTTTCAGATCTTGGCTCAGCGAACCTTCCCTGTCTGCCTAAGCTCCTCTCCAGCTCACAGTCCTGCTTTCTTCAGAATCTCTTCACAATCACTCATTATCTTGTTTATGTATTTGTCTGGTTAGTTTCTGACTCTCCAGTCCCCCCACCTCCAGCTAGAATAAAGCTCAGAGGCAGAGTCCATAGAGTTCATTCATCCCCAGTGGCTGGCTCCATGCCAGACAAAGCAGGCAAATGGAACTACCAGTCGTTGAGTGACTGTCCTGTCTAGTTTCATCTCACCCCCTAAATTCCTCTCTCTACGGCACCTTTTCCCCCTATAGCAGGCACTATGGGTGCCCTGTCCAGATCCCAGGACTCCTTGCTTTTCCTCAGGACATTATATATTAATAAACATGTCAATTCATTAGGGACATACAATTATAATATAAGATGTAACAATTATGCAACTAATAATAGCGTTCCAACATACATGAAGCAGACATTGACAAAATTGAAGGGAAAATAGTTCTATAACTATTTTGGAGACTTCAACACATCACTTTTAATGATGGGTAGAACATCTATACATAAGATCAGTAAGTAAACAAAGGACTTGAACAATGCTGTAAACCAACTAGATCTAACAAACGTAATGAATAGTATGCACACACACAGGAGAAAGCAGAATAGACATCTTATCAAATAGCCATGGACCATTATCCAGGATAACCCACATGTTAGGTCACAAAACAAGTCTCAATAAATTTTAAAAGATTGAATTCATACAAATCATGTTCTCTGACCACAATGGAATGGAGCTAAAAATCAACAATGGAAGGAAAATTGGAATATTCCAAATATGTAGAAATTAAACAAGTCACTCTTAAACAACCAATATACTTATAATAAGTAAAGCATCAAATTATTAATCAAAACCTCCTAAGGGAAAAAAAAATGTCCAGGTTCATATGACTTCAGTGGTGAATTCTGCCAAACATTAAAAAAATTAACACCACTCCTTCTCAAACTCTCCTAAAAAATTGAAGAGGAGAGAAGTTTTTTAACTCATTTTATGAGGCTAGCATTATACTAACACTAAATCCAGAAAAAGATATCACAGGAAACAAAAATTACAGACCAATTTCTCTTATGAATATAAGTGCAAAATCCTCAAAAAAACCACTATAAATTCATATCCAACTGCATCTTTAAAAGTAGATGCACCATAACAAAGTGGGATTTGTCCCAATAATGCAAAGGTGGATCAACATAGGAAAATCAATCAATGTAATGTATCACATTAATAGGATGAGGGTAAAATCACATGATCACCTCAACGGATGCAGATGAGGCACCTGACAAAAATCATTTTATTATGACACTTGCATATATTTTTTTTAAAACTCAGAAAAATTGTACTAGAAAGTACTTCCTCAACATGATAAAGGGCATATATGAAAAGCAATAGCTAGCATTATATTCTACAGTGAAAGAATGAAAGCTTTACCCCTATGGTCAGGAACAAGACAAGATGTCTGCATTAACCACTGTTATTCGACATTGTACTGGAAGTTCTGGTCAGAGTAATTAAAACAACAAAAAGAAATACAAGATATCTAAATTGGAAAGGAAGCAGTTATACTATCACTATTTATGGATGACATGATCCTTTATATAAAATTCCCAAATAATACACAAGAAAAGTAGAAAAGTTAATAAGTGAACTCAGCAAAATTGCAGGTTACAAGATTAATGTGGTAAAATCAGTTTTGTTTCTATATACCACTAATGAACAATCCAAAATGAATTTTAAAAGAAAAATTCCACTTATAATAGCATCTAAAAGAATAAAATATCTGGAAGTAAATATAACCAAGGTGGTGAAGGACTTGTTCACTGAATACAACAAAACACTGCTGAAAGAAATTAAAGAAAACCTAAATAAATGGCAAGACAACATTCCTATGTTCATGCATAGGAATACTTAATATGCTTAAGATGTCAATAGTAACCAAAACAATCTACAGATTCAACACAATACATATCAAAATCACAGTTTATTTTGCAGAAATGAAATAGCTGATCAAATTCATATGGAATTGTAAGGAGCCCTGAATAGACAAATCAATATTAAAAAACAACAACAACAACAAAAAAAAACCTACATTGTAGAACTCTCATTTCCTGATGTCAAAACTTACTACAAAGGCACATTAATCAAAACAGTTTGGTACTGGCATAAAGATAACTGTATAAACCAATGGAACAGAATAGAAGTCAAGATATCAACCCACAAATTTATAGACAACAGATTTTAGGCAAAAGTGTCAAGTAAATGGGGAAAGAATGGTCTCTTCAACAAGTGGTACTAGGAAAACTGCATGGCCACACGCAAAAGAATGAAGTTGGACCCCTTCCTCACACCATATACAAAAATTAATTCAAAATGGATCAGTTACCTAAATATAAGCATTAAAAACCATAAAACTCTTAGAAGAAAACATAGGGGGAAAATATAAGGACCATGGATTTGGCAGTGATTTCTTGGATAGGATACCAAGCAATGAGCAACAGAACTAAAAATAGATAAAATGAACTTCATCAAAATTAGAAACTTTTGTGCATCAAGAGAACAGAAAAGATAAACTACCAAATGGCAGAAAATCATTGTGAACCATATATTTGATAAGGGTTTAATATCCAGAATATCTAAAGAAAGTCTACAACTCAATTAAAAACCGGGCAAAGAACTTGAATAGATATTTCTTCAAAGAAGATATACAAATGAACAATAGCATATGAAAAGATGTTTAATATCATTAGTCTTCAGGGAAATGCAAATCAAAACTACACAGATATACCACTTCACATTTACTAGGATGGCTATTATTATTTAGAACAAAAAAAAAATTTTTAATTAAAAAATAATAAAAAAACAAAAATTAAATTAAGAAATTTAAAACAAGAAAATAACAAGTGTTGGCAAGGATGCAGAGAAATTAGAACCCTTATACATTGTTGGTGGGATTGTAAATTGGTGCACCCACTGCGGAAAACAGTTTGGTGGTTCCTCATAAGTTGAACATAGAATTACCATATGACCTGGCAATCCCACTTTTAGGTATATACCTAAAAGAATTGAGAGTAGGGACTTGAGCAGATATGCGTATAAGAATATTCATAGCAACATTATTCACAGTAGCTGAAAGGTAGAAGCAACTCTCTTCACAGAAGAATGGATCAACAAAATAAGGTGTATACATACATTGAAATTATTCATTTGTAAAAAAGAATGAAGTTCAGATGCATGCTATAATATGAATGAAACCTGGAAGATGTTAAGTTGAATGAAAAAAGACAAATATTGCATATCACACATATATGAAATACCTAGACTAAGTAATTCATTGATACAGAATATATATTATAGGTGACTAGGTTATGAAGAAAAATTGAAGAATGGAGAGTTATTGCTTAATGGGTGAAGTTTCTGTTTGGAAAGATGAAAAAGTTTTGGTAAGGGATGACGTATTTGGAGAACCAAAGCCTTCCCCTTAGGTTCATGACAACAGGAAAAAAAAATAACCTTTATTTTTTCTAGACTCTGAGTGGCTCAATTTGCATCATCTACCTATACATGGACAAATATCTGTTTACAGAAGTTAGAATATTCTAGTTGGACAGTCTTAATCTTGCTCTCACCCATGTACAGGAGGAGATGTTATATCATGCCAAGACCATATGGAATGGGGGAAAAGGAATGGGTTTCAAAAGGCTGGAAGGTTGATAAAAGCAACATTATTACTATTGAAATGGGCTGATTGGGGATGATTCCTCAGTGAGAGCTTTGTAGGATGTATTGCAGAGAAGAAAGTCTAAAAGTCAAGACCTATTAGCTAGCTATTATTACAAGGCAGACAAAGAATAACAAAATTTTGCTTAATGTAATGACAGAAAAAATATCAATAATTTGTCCACCTAGGACTTTATTTGTTTTTAATAATACTTTGTGTTAACATTTGTTATCAATCTATATATTTGATTTGGCAAGGAATTTATTTAATTCCTCCTAGGTCCACTGATACTATGTGTTCAGTAGTGCCTGAATAAGCCCTCCTGGTCAGAACAACTAAATCTCCCATAACAATGAGAGAGGATTTCTACATATTATAGAAAGTATATATAAAGACTTATACTGTAATAGAACTAAAAATAAATTGCATCTAAACTTCACTTGTTTACTTCCATTGCCTAATCCCTTGCCACTCAGAGTTAGTCTTCAACCAACACCATGGATATAAACTGAGAATTCATTAGAAATCCAGCATTTTGGCCCCTCTTTGTACTCCTAAATCAGAATCTGCATTAAAAATAAAAATCCTTAGGTGATTTGAATGAACATTAATGTTTGAGAAAGCCTGGAATCCTCTTCTATGCTGGAATCTTCCTAGCCTACTCAGAGTTTGCCTTGAGATCCCTATTCTGCTTTATGATGTATCAAATCCCTCTCTCAACTGGAGAATCTTATCCATGAATATTTTAGTCAATTCTAAGAAAAAGTTTGATGGTCTTCCCTGAATCTTTGAATACTTGTTATTTTCAGTTATCTCTCTCCCTCTTTCTCTCTTCCTTTCAAATAAGGGCAAGAGTAGAAAACTACTAAAATCCTAATTACCCTGTAGATGCCATTATAAGCCCAGTGACTGTCTTTTCTGCTAATCAGAAAGGAGTCATTTTTATCTACCTGCCTACCTTAACCTTAGTGCTTTATTCTTTGAAATGAAGTTTACAGGTATATAATTTGCTTTGAATAACTACTGTTTATATCTTAAATATTTCCTTTAGTAGCAAGGAAATTTTTCCATGCTAATTTTTTAGATGGACCAAATTTTTAAAGTGATGCTGCTCCAGTCTCTGAAAACCCAATTTGAAAATAATTTAAATGTACAATAAATATGCCTTGACATAAAATTGCAAAATGGTTAATTTAATGTATAGAACTTTGGTTGTTATTTAGCAGAACTTAATAAAAGAACACATATCCTAAATTAAAGATATAAATGTGTTTTTTGATTGTCAATATGCTATCTGCATGTCATATAACTGGAAGCTAAGAAAGTAAAGAATAAAGGAATTATTTCCACACTTTCACTTCCTTTTTAGCAATGTGAGGTAGAAAGAGTTGGGGAAACAACAAAACCAGTTATAATATATGGTTTAAACGTGGTTAACATCAGGCTTAAAAGTGGATGAGAGAAAAAAAAATTTTTTAAAGGAATAAAAAAAGTGGATGGAACTGTCAATGACTGTTTTCCACAATCTATATGGAACACGATATTCTATTAAAATTTACATGAAAGCAAGCTGAAGTGTAAAAGGATCTTTTATAATTAAGGATCTTTTACTTATACCTATGTAAGATATTACCAGGGAACTTACACTGGAATTGCCAACACACTAGAGTTAGACCAACTTTACATTCTAGAACATCATATAAGGATGTAACTAACTATATTTTCTCTATTTCTTCATGTATTTTGAAAGTGAATATACCAATTTGTATTTTTTAAATGACTCCCAATCCATTAACATTACAAAAAAATCTATTAATATATTTCAAATAACTTAGATGCTAAAGGTTTCTAGATATACAGATAAATGTTATCTGCTTTCATAGGGATTATCAAATTTTGGAGAAAACCTCGTTGATTAAATTTAACTGCTCACTCCAAAATTTTTGCTTCTATTTCAGGTCGTTTGACATGGCTCAAATATAATGAGCTACTGTGAAAAGGCCTTCATTTAGGATGAATATATTTCTCATTTGAAACAGCAATATGCTTTAAAGTTTGCTGAAATAATAAAACCAAGTTCTAAGTGAAAAACAAATAATTAAGAAGTAGTGAGAAATGCTTCACAAATAGAAATGTAATAAAGACACATCAATGGCTCACTTCTGGTTTCTTAGAAATGCCATACCATGACCTTTTCTCTACTTTAGAAATTCTTTCTAAATACATTTTGCATTGATACCATTCAGTTCTCTTTTTAACTCATTGGTGCCTTTCCAACTTTTGTACCTACTCCCAGTCACACTTGTCTTTCTTCTCCAGATTTCTGTAACAGCTGTAAATAAGCAGGGCTTGGAAAACAAGAAAAAGGAGATCAAATTGGTTCAGCAACAAGCTTTTGCTTTCCCTTCTCTGTTGCTTACAGAGGATTTAGCTGGTTTTGTCATTTTCCCCTGCGCTATAGACCATGAAAACAAAACCTTTAAAGTTCAAATGCACAACTTGGCCAGAGAAACAAATAACAAATTGACTAGTCTCAGCAATGCAATGTTAATTGGCATCTCAGAGATTCAGTTTCTATCAGAAGGGTCCTTGGCACTGATTCCCTCAGCTAAAAAGTTTCATCAGGACATTAAATAAAAGAGGGAACATGAAAGAGGGAAAACATACTAAGTGGTCTGACTAGATAGGGGAAAGTTCAAATCTTCTTTTCAGTATTATTTCACAGACCGATGATTCCTTGGAGAGAATTCTGCACTTCTTGCCAGCAGAGGCACTGATGGGTTTTGTTTTGAACTATCTTTTCAAGGATGTTTGTATAGTGATCCATCACAGGGGACTGAGAACTCTCTACCTTTAGGGTAAAGGGACGATTGCTTCCTGTCCAGTATAATAAAGATATTATCTTCTCCTGCGGCAAAAGTTGAGCAAGGTTGCTGGTAGCTTGTTATAAAAGATTGGGGTTCCTTGAGCTTGAGGCTTCTCAGTTGTGACACCCACTCAATCTATGCACAGCATTCATCTAGAGCCATCTATGTTGCCCCATGGGACTTGAAGCATATGCTTCCTGCTGTCTTGTGAGTAATGAAATCATTTGCTCTGTCCCTTGAGTCTCCTGTCTTCTGCCAGCATCCAGGAAACTGTGGCAGGCTCACTTCTTAACTTGTGAGCAGGTTTAAGAGCAGACCCATTACAGTTTTTGAAGGCATACTGCAGCCATTTCTGAACTTCTGATGTACCTGCCTTCCTCAAGGCTCACTGGTACTCAAAATTTGTTCTTAAGGAACATTGAACCAAGTGATTGGATGAAATCCTGATTTATTCTTTAAACCACATATAGAAGACTCACAAAGCAGTTTTAATGTTAAGGAAGCTTTAGTTTTAGCAAAACAATTGCACTATCTTTTGGTGAATCCATTTTATAGTGGCTCTATCTGTGGTTCCTAGCGGAAGAGTCTTGAACTGGTATATAAAGTAATCAGCAAGTTCCATTGGAAAAAGTGTCAGAGCTTATCACAGTAGTCAATGAATTCTGCCCATTTGTAAATAAGCCAGAGGAAAGGCAAAGATGAGAATGACCGCAAGACTAGTTTACATGGCTGCTATACAAACTTATGGAAGTACCAATTGTGTATGAATCCATTATAACTGTACCTGTGTTTATAGGTGGCATCTCTTCTGATTGGTCAAGCACCCATGCTGACTTCTGTCCCTGCTAACACAGTACATTCCTACTTGTTCTGGGGATGACAGGAATAAGAATACATGATATCAGGGTCTCTTACAACAACAGTGTATCAAGAAACAAGGAGACATCAAAAGATCGGCAAAAGATCCTGGATAGACTGGACAATCAAAGAACAATCAGAAAGATCTATGCTCAAGAGAAATTTTTACCTATTATGAAACTGTAGTTTAGTGTAGAAGATTCAAAATGACTAAAAGCTACAAAATATTATCAATAGAAGGAACAGTGGATGCATAGAGAAATATAAGTATAAGACACTATTAGACTGAAAAAAAAAGATTTATTTCCCTTATCTGATCTAACATGATAAGTTATTTCTAGTATTCATTGATTCAAAGAATAAAAATCTTTTACATGTAGAAATAACAACAAAAGGGTGCAAACTGCATTTTATTCACAGCATTCTTTGAGAATAACATTGGAATGTTGTGTCCTGCATATTCACATGGGCACAAAGCTGAGTCCTTGCCCTCAGTGGGCTTACAGTTTAGTTGGAGACATGAACTTCACAGACAATTTCAAGGCCAAAATTTAAGGGAGGTTTGGCTGAGATTAGCACAAATTTCTATGGAAGGACAAAGAAGCCACATCTAACCTGGTCTGGGGAATTTAATGTTAAGATATTTTCCACAGTGGTTTCATTTCAGTTAGGTGCATTTACATGAGAAAAGTTGGTTGGTTCCTACTTATGGAATCTTATTCCATAGACAGAGTAGCTCTGTGTCATTTCCCTGTCTCTAGTCGTTTGGGAAACAAAAGAGTCAGCAACATCCAGAGAAACCAGAAACATCAGCACATGTTTGGAGCCCTGTTTTATGAACACTACCAAATTCAGAAATAACTTCTGTAGCAGATGTAAGTTCTTCCTTAAACCCAACTTTACTAACAAACCAAATGTATTTGTTTTCCTCCCTGAGTTTGTCACAACTAAGGGATTAAAGGCCAAGCTATAATATTATTCCTAAACCATTATTTGTACATACAAAATGAGCAGAAAAAGAATAACTTTGGGAAGCGAATGTGGCTCAACCCATTGGGCACCCACCTACCACATGGGAGGTCCCAGGTTTGGGTCCCTGTGTCTCTTAAAGGAAGGCGAGCAGACACTGCCACCACCGCACTGAACTAGATGCTGCCCCGCCTCAATGAGCAGATGCCACAAGGTAGCAGACGCTGCAACCCAGGAGGAGCAGGTGTGGCTCAGGCCATTGGGCACTTGCCTCTAGTGGGAAGTTTGGTTCCCGGGTTCAGTTCCCAGGTTCAATTCCTGGTGCCTCCTGGAGAAGGCAAGCAAACAATGAGCAAACAGACAAGAGAACCATCTGGGGAGGGGGAAACAAATAAAGAAAAATAGTAAACAAGTAAATCTTAAATATATATACATATATATATTTCATAGGATATGCCCTCTGTACAGTCAAATTGAAAGTAAAGCAAATTTGACTTCAAAAACTTCCTGAATCCTTTAGGACCAAGTAAACATGTGGTAATATAGTTTAAGCTACTTATTATCCTCTGAAGGCACATCCCAAACTCCTTTGAGCTTCTCTGCCTGTAATAGCTGTGTAAAGTTCGGAGAAAACCCAAACTTAGACCAAATCCCCCAGAAACCAATGAGCTTGAAAAGAATGCTAATTAGCTTGGAAAAGGAAAGGTCCTATAGTCTCATTTCATCCTCTCTGCTTCTTTACAACCTGTCCTAAAAGAGGGATTTGGAAATGAGCGCTGCTCTGTCCATTGTCCACTTTTTGAACTGGAACAACTAACAGAGTTTGCTGAAGGTTGAAATAACAGAAAAGTGATAAGCAGACCTTTAGGCCCTTTATTGCTACAAAACTACTCTGAGAAACTCCATCCTTCATCCCCTCAGTGTACAACCTCATGAAAGGAAATAAACTCACACATGCACACACACACACTGAGACTAAACTCAAGCCACTGTGGAGATGCAACACCAAGACCATTGTTCCTCAAACAAACAGGGACCCTGTTTTGAAAACACATCACCGTCCTGGAGGTTTGACCACTATCCAGATTGTTTCTGAGGATACATGAAATCTCTACTGATGAAGACATAACCAAAGAAAGTAGTTCCCCAAATGCTCAAATTGGTAACTTGAAACTACTTTAAAACCACAGAAGCAAGTTTCTTATAACTCTAGTATATCAATGAATGCAGGTTGGTTGAAAGTAGAAAAACTGGAGACCAGATATGTTATCTGAACCACCCATAGTGAGTGAAGAGGCTAAAAGCTTTTTCATACTTTGGTGTGCTTTTTTCAATTTTTTTCCTCTCTTAAGAAAAAGAAACAAAATCAAGATTTGTTCCATCTAAACATAGACAGAGAAAACCATAAATGTCCACTCATTTTGCACATCCTTGCTCTTGTGAGCCCAGGAGGGGCTGACAGGAACTCTGTGCATTGAGACAGAAGAGATGATTTGCTCCCAAATTAGTGGGTCCCGTCACTACCAATGACTTACGTCACCTGAAAGTTTAGCTCTTCAAAACAGGTGCGCAGATGAATATTTCTGTTTACCTTTGAGGTTTACACCACGGGATTCCTGAAGGGAAATGAAACAGTGGAAACAGACCCTGATTAATTCTGATGTGAGGGGCATTCTGTGCAATGGAAATTAAATCTTGGAGCCTTGGAGACCGCTAGTTACTTTAGCTCTTGAATAAAATTGGAGGTTGCAGAGGCTTTTTTGAGAAGTACAGTCTTTGACTTTTACAGGAAAAAGGTTAAACACTTTGTTTCTTCTTTTCTCAACAGTTATTCTTTTAGTACTCTTAGACTTTTCACAGGAATTTTCTTGAAAAGCTTTCATTTCCTTGATAGGTATGGAAATGTGGTCTTTTTAAAAAGTGAAATGTTCTGTGCCTCCTTGTCTACACAAGAGAAACACACCCTTTCAGGGAAGAGCAGGGTGAGCTCTATTTGCATAAATAAAGGGAACTAGCATTGTGGAAACCATTGTGTGTCCTAGGAGCACATAGTAATAGCATGTCCTGGCCACATAGCTGATCCTTGATAACCTAATATTGATAGCCTAAATATTGACATAGTAGAATGTCAGTTATTATATTATTATTATTATTATCAGTGTAATAGTAGTTGGCCTTTTACGATGTCTCAAACCTCATAAGATAGGCATATTACATTAATTACTTCTAATCCTCACAATGACCCTTACATATAAAATTATTCTCACTTTACATATGAGAATGCAGAGTTTAAGCAAGAGGTTGATGCCTTTTGAAAAACTCACATTGAAGAATCAAGCTTCAGAGAGTTTAAACAAAATTAGGAAGGATTGGAGTTGAGAGAATTGAAATCAGGCTGGCTCCCAAGAGGGTGTAGCAGGTATATCTGCAAAGCTTAAGTCTAGAAACTTAAGGAGCACGAAGTACCTGGGCCTTGGGGGATCCTCTGTGGCTGCTGGCATGCAGTAAGATAAGCTCATTCTCCACTCTGTGGTGAAAAAGGCCATTGCTTTAACCTCTTGGCCCATGTAGCCAAGCTCTGCTGGCTTTCTATGATGTGACTGTTGTGGTCTTGGGTGAACACAAAACCACCTTCCTCTTCCCCTTATCATGTTGTAGAGACTCTGTGAGGCCATCTTGGGCCTGCATCCATGGCTTTCCCACATAGGAATTTCTTCTAGGCATGCTGGGCGTGATCCTGGACTCTCAACTCATCTGGTATTTCCATCAACAAGGCATGGTTTATGGAAAATCAGTAACCTAATGGGTGTGCAGGTGGCCTGATCTCATCCTCGGACCTGAACCTGGTACAGAGGCATTTTAAGCAAGATGAATCCAAGACACCATCTCATGGTGGGAATGGAAATCTCCCCAAAATATATCATCTCCACCATGATTGTGGTTGTTATAAGGTTTGGATGCGACTAAGAATGCAAACATAGTGCCTCATCCTGATTTGTTCTAAAAAATGAAGAAAGGGCATACAGAGGCTTTGACACTAAGTGGCCTTGTTGAATACTGGAACAAGTGCCAGCTTTGAGGTCAAACAGAGTCACAACCAAATCCTGAGCCTACTACCTTCTAGCTGGTTTGCCCATGTAGAGTTTCTTAACCTCTTGGTAATTCAGTGAAGTCATTACGAGGGGCCCTAATAACACCTTCGTTATGAGAGCTTTGTGAGGATTAACTATGAACTAAAGCTAAAGCTTTTATAGAGCTTTCATATGTCATGCACTGGAGGGCTTTATGCATAATAACTCATTTAATCCTCACCCCAATTACATGAATAAATGTTATTATTATTCACACTTTTCAGAAACCACAGTATAGAGACATTAAGGAATTTGCCCAAGGTCACATGACAATTAAGAGAGAGAACTGGAATTTTCCCCCAGGGAGTTTTGTGCTAGAGTTTAGATTCCTAACTATTCCATTATATTGCCTCTCCACTGAGATTGGAAGTAGGTCACCATATAATTAATTGTCCAAACCAGGAACCTTTTGAATAAAAGCTGGCACTATTATAATGGTACTGGAACAAGATAGATAAACAGAGATTTTCCCAGGGAAATCAGAATATAAGGTCATCCTATAAGGTATCTCTCAATAGTTCACATAAGGCCCTAATGTCATGTCCAAATCAGAAAAAAAAAAATCTAACCCGAACAGAAAAAAAATCACAGATGTATTTATTCTATTTAAGCCCAAACAGGGTAAGTTTTTCATTGAGAGATTAATAAAAACAAAATTAAGACACTTTTTCTATGAAATATATACACCCACTGTGTCGCATTTGTCTTCCACTACCAACCTGCAATTACCCTTCATCACCTACCCCAGAGGGTTTTACTCAGCATCTTGGCAAATCACTCTGCTCTGCCACTCTGCTCTGCCACCTACAGAGAAATCAATCCAGATCCTCACTGAAAACTGAAAACAATCAAATTAGTCTCCACGGCCAAGGGCCTTTCCATTGAAGACTCTCCTTCATTTTCCTCGTGAAGCATTATTCATCTTCCAGTTGGGAAGCCCCTCCCTCTCAGCAATGGAAGGCTTGGAGTGGGTGGGATAAATAACCCTGCACAGTGAGAGGCTGAGCCCTGATCTGCGGCCCTTGCTGCTGTAAAACTACTTTCCAAGCACAGCTCACATTTTTTAAGCTACAGTACAGCATTGATGATGCACAGTTTGTCTGGCATTCAAAATAAATCAACCAGCATCAATCAATACATATGTATTGAACACCTATTTTAAGCGAGCAGTTGGGCTGCCCTTCTACTTTGCACAGCTAATTATTCCCCATAGTGCTGATGAAGAGTTTATTTTTCTCTCCAAGGCCCACTGCCCTGTCCTTGCCCTCATTGACCCTCATTTGGGTTGTCTTTGATTTCCTGCCCAGATCACAAAGGGCACACTGAATTCTGATTCAGACTTGCCAGATGTTGGCCCCTCTCCATGTCTTGATGTAAATTGAAAATGTAATGAAACTTTTCTTACTGGCTCTCCACCTTGCCCAGTCACTATTCATAATCCCAAGGCCAGAAATGGAAGGCCCTGGGCAATATATTAGTTATCTACTGCTATAGAACAAATTGGTCCAAAATATAATGGTTTTATGAACATTCATCATGTTTCTGTGGGTTGGGAATCCAGGAGCAGCTTAGTTGGGTGGCTCTGGCTTAGGATTTCTCATGAAGTTTGTTGGCTGGAGGCCTCAGTTCCTCATCCATGTGGACCTCTTCATCAAGCTGCTTGAATGTCCTCAAGAGATGGTAGTTAGCTTCCTACAGAGAGATGATCTCAAAGAGAGAACAAGAAAGAAGCTACAATAGCTTTTGCTACCTAGCCAAACACTGTCACTTCCATCATCCTTGATTCACTGGAAGCAAGCTGCTAAGTCCAACCCACACTCAGAGGAGAAGAGAACAAGACTCCATCTTTTGAAGTTAGGAGCGGCAAAGAATTTGTGAAGAAAATTCCAAATCACCGCAGGAGGCATTCCAAAAAAGCTATCAATAATGATATATTTGTGCTATTCCCCTAGAATTTCCTGAGTTTTCTGACTCATTCTCTGGAAATTAACTTTCTGTTTGAAAAGATTACCATTTGCAGACCAGTCCTCAAAAGCTTTTTTTACCGTTTTTGAGATTTGATTGCTTTATTTTTAAAAGAAGCTTTAGATTACATAAATGTTACATCAAAAATATAGGGGATTACCATATACCCCACCTCCTCCCCCTCCCACACTTTCCCCAATTAAAAATATCTTTCATGAGTGTAGTACATTTGTTACAATTGATGAAAACATATTGAAGCATTGCTACTAACCATGGTCTATAGTTTACTTTATGGTTTACACTTTGCACCGCACAATTTTATAGGTTTAGACAAAATGTATAATGGTTATCATGCAATATCATGCCAAACAATCCCAATGTCCCCAAAATGCCCCATGTTACACCTATTCTTCCCTCTCCCTCCATTCAGAACATCTGGTGACCACTGTCTTTTTATCAATCTTACAAGTTCTTCCATTACTAGAAAATAATAAATTATTTAGTCCATGGTTGCATTCCCCTTTATGTTTGTTCATTCCTCAATCTTAAGAATTTTGGGATATTGATGTCCACTCTGTTTCCAAATGAGAGGGGCTTAGATCCCATGGAGCAGATGGATGGAACTGTCTTGCTTGCTGTTGCTGTTGTAAATACTTGGTTTTGTTGTTGTTGTTATTGTTTTGATGGGTATTGTCCATCATCATCCTTTTGTTAGTTGTTCTGTGTGAGTCCTATGAACTGGAGAGTAGGTGTTGGCTGTAACCCTGCTGATATTCAGGGCTCAACTGGCATATGAATAGCCTGAAGATTTAAATTTCTGGGACATATATTTAATAGGTATAGTGCTAATTACTGGTTCAAATAAATGGAGCAGAAGAACCATGAGTAGGAAAATTATAAATGAGTCTAACTGATACATTGGGGAGATAGGTTATCATATATTCCAAGGTAAGACACACCAAAGGAGTACTTATTTCCTGGGGTTGTCTGTCCTGACTATAGTGTCTCTAGATGTCTCTAGAGCTCTCAGGAGCACCCCTGTTTGAGGCACTGCCCACTGTGGCAGTCATTGAGATCCTCCTAATACATACACATGCATAACCTCTGATATGGCCCCACGACTCACTTTGAAATCTCTTAGGCATAAAAACTCATTCACATTTAACATTTCCTGGTTTTGGTCTAGGCCTTTTTCCAAATGCATTGTTAGCTTGCACTTGGTAATAATCCCTTGGTGTCAGAAAGACTCATCCCAGGGAGTCATGTTCCACTCCAGGGGGATGGTAGTGAATCTACCTACTGAATTTGGCTTAGAGAAGCCACATTTGAGTTTTCAGGAGGCTTTCAGGAGGTAACTCTTAGGTAATATATATTACTAGGCTGTTTCAATTTCACAAGAACAAGGTTCATAAGTACAAACATTATTATCAAGGGCCTGGTGTATTGGACTGTCCTCCTTTACTAGGCACTGCCCATGCACTCCAGAGATTCTTGCCACTCTATGAGAGAATGTAGCTGGACTCCCCAGGATGGGAACTGTGTCTTTATTACCTTTTAATTTTCACAACCTAATGTTCAGAGAAGCTAAATAACTGGTTCATGGTCTCACAGTTCATTAAAAGAGCAAAGACAACACTCAAAGGAAAGTTTCTCTCAATCTAGATCCACGCAATTTTCCTTAACTGAGACATTTTAGCAACTGCGTATGCTCCTGATATTTGTGGGATCTTGATTGGTGGTTGTTCACAAATTCCTTTTATAATCAAATTCCTTTTATAAATTAAGATGTATAGATAAGGAAATGTATAAAAATGTTAAGGGTGGATCTGCTGAGGTTGGAGACGAGTGGGACTGGAGTCAGATGAAGCTTTGCCTGCAGTGGTTCTCATTTCCTCACTATGATGGACCCATGAGGGGCAGCCTCAAGAGTTTGAGGAACCTGTTTGAAATCCACTGTCCCAGATCAAGTAGGCCTCTGCCTTGAGAATGAGACTTTGTGGGAGGAACTGAAAGCTAATTTCTCAAGTCCGGAAGGATTACAGTTCATCACTGCCATTTGATTTTCAGCCAGACAAGTATTAGCTTTGGCATTCGAGACAGGCACTTGGAAAAACTCAAATGTATATTTAAGAGGTAGAGTATTTGATTGTGATTTATCATATCTTACTTCCACTCACAATTTTAAAAATTGGTTCTAAGTTGTATTGTTTCTGAAGTTAGCACTATGCACAGTTTTCTGTGTCGGAAAAAAAAAGAGAATTACAAAAATGAACCAGGATACAAGAGCAAAAAGGTTTCTAAAAGTAACTTGGCAAAATGAAATGGGAATATAATTTAGAATGTCTAGCTACATTACATTTTAAAATTAGAACATTTCATGATTAGAAATAGTTGGTTATAAAATCTCAGCTAGCCTGTCAGACAAATACCTTTGGAGACTCTAAAAGAATATTTTTTGATTGAGAAAAAAATGCCCCCTCATAATAAAGTAAGTCAAAATAGCAACTCCCTGTCCCAAATGAGATAAGAACAGTGTTCCCTGGAGAGACAGGCTAAAGCAATTCACCCAGTTCCTATTGTCCACTAAAGATCTGGAGAGGCACATGCCATTCTAACTTTCTCTACCTTCTCCCAGCTCAGACTCACTAAATTACAACGTCATCAAGTAACCAATCACCATCAACTAACCAACAAACCAATCAGTCAACATCATGTCACTACCAATGGCTCACCATTGCTTACAAGGATAAAATTTCAATTCCTTAGCCAACACACTTGACCTTTAAAATATACCATAGTTCTGTGCTTTTGCGTAATTCAATTTAATCCAAATAAATCTGACAAATATTAGTTGATAATTAGTAGGTCTGGGCTGGTCATGAGGGATGTAAGCTCCTAGCATGGTATTAGTTTCAGATAAATGAAGGAATAAACAGATGAAAGAATGAATAAATGGATGCATAAATGATAAATCAATGAGGACGTACTTACTCTAAAATGAAAACCTAGTTTTGGCACATTTTTACAATGGCATTGTGGGGTTTGAGAAAAGCTTCATCAAGGAATGGAAAATTTCCTAACATTCTTAAACAAAAAAGCACATGACCAGAGTTTCAATGTCAGCATGTTAAAATTCACTGGAGATTTTCTAATCTTCCAACATCATTCTCCAAAAAAAAAAAAAAAAAAAAGAAGGGAGAAAGTTTAGAACTAGTTTAGATTTGGATATTGTGTGTTACAATGAATGCCCAAACTGTCCATTTTCTGTTGCAAAATGAAAACACTGAGAGAAAAATTTTATACTTTTCTTTATAAGCTCCCTTAATCCATGTGTTTACTTTAGTTCTATATTCATAGATCCTTTGGCAGTCACATCAGAGTTATCCAGTTTTCTTCTTCAATGAGGCCATAAAGTTTAACATGTACAGAAAATCATGTATTGACTATACAACATTTGAGGCTATTAAGGCTGAAGCAAATAGACTATACTTTTCTTTTGTGAGGCAAGCAAAGATCAAGCTCTGGCAAACAAAGATCAGGCAGGGGAATTAGAGGGACAGTTTGATTTCTTTGGGAGATCAATGAATATGACAGGTTAATAGATGGCACACAGCTGGCATCAGGTTCAGAAGATTTGATGACAGGGGACAAAGGAGAGGACAAGATGAGCATTGATAGAACCAGAGGCCAGTTCCCTCTGGAAAGTCAGAAGCCCTGGGGAGGACAGGGGTTAATGGTAACCTTTCTGGAATAAGTAGGGCGATCAACAATCTTAGACAGTCAGAGGTTACCCAGCCCATTCCTACTCGAGACCACAGGGACACACCTGAGCAGCAGTCTATGCTGTGAAAGCATTGGCCATGGTTGCTGGATTAGCATCCCCCGTGTAATGGGCACCTTAGGGGAGATAGGAAAGAGTTCCCACCTGGTGAAGGTCAGAGGCTGGGAGACATTTTCTCCTGTGGCCGTTCCCACCAATGAGAAGCAGTGTAGCTGAACAGGGAAAACACGGTCTTTGAAATTAAATACACCTGTGTTGAAATCGAGTCTCTAACATTTATTAGCCGGGGTAAAGTAATTCAGCCTCTGAAGTTTCCTTAGCCATAAAATGGGAATAATAATACCTACTTCCAGTGGGCATTGAAGATTGAAGTGAGATAATGATGATGATGTGTTAATGATAAAAGCAAATATTTGTGTGAAATTGACTCTCAGACACTGCTGTAAGTGCTTTATACGTGCTTCATCAATTAAGATGCATAATATATATAAAGTGCCTGAATTACAGCTTACAAGTGGAGAGAATCTAATGGTGGTAGTCTTAGTGGTGTAGGTTAGTGGTGGTAGTAGTGATATTATCATCATTTCTTCTCCTTAAGGCTACTAGCGAATCAAACTGAATATGTCTTCTCAAGTTCAAGCTCTCATCGATAGGCAATCTTACTTGGAGAACAGTAATCTAAGCAGAATTTAGACCATCAGTAAGAGAAATGAACCACTTTATTCATAATAGTCTCCATATCCTCATTCCCATTCTTGTAATTAAAAAATAAAAGCACCACAAGGAGGATAATTTGGAGCATGGCCACTATTGAACTATGGGATAAAAATGCTTAGAAACCATTAGTCCAAGCTTTTTTTGACAGTTTGTTGAAGAAGGGTGCAATGGAAATAAAAGTGCATAAAGAGACACTAACTGGTGGAAAAGAAAATATGTATGTGAGGGAGATCATTGAAATGACAATTTAATAGTACTTGTTGGTGTTAAACATATTCAAGGAGAAGTTGAGGATCACATTATACATCAAAATGTTACATATACATCAAATGAAGATAGAAGCAGAGAAATATCTGTACGTAGAGAAGATATGCCATGACCATTTTTATAAAGAATTTATTTAAATCACACATTGAAATATTGACAAAATTAGTGAGGGTATAGTGACAAAGGTGCTGACATTAGAATCAGGCTCTTATCCTGGCAAGTTATTTAACCCATCCAAAGTTTTTTGTCTTTGTCTATAAAATGGAGATATGTGCACTGGCCTCACAGAACTCGGTCTGTTAGATGGAATAATACATTTGAAGTACATGATGTGGTAGTCTTTACATAATAAGGACTATTGAGCTCGATAAATGTTACCTCTTTCCTTACTTGAAAACCTGGGACCTCTTTGACTTTAATGGCTAGATCAGACAAAGCCAAAGCATTGGATTAAAAAATGCTACTTTGTTGAGGGCAGACGCGAATCTGCACTCAAACTGATTTACTGAGCAGCCCGGTGACGCTGGAGCGCGGCGCCAGAAGGGGCGGAATCCGCCATCTTTAGCACTCCTCACTGACTAACATCAGAGCTTCAGTTAACCTGGGGAGTCCGGAAAGTGGGACGTGCTTGATTAATTTCTACGGGCCCAGCTAGGGTCCCTTCCGTAAGGGGGTTGGTCTAGAGGAGGAATTATTTTGGGTCCTGCATTTGGCTAAAAAAAAAAAAAAAGTGAGGTCACCTCAACAAATGAAAAAATAAATTCCTTTTAATTTAGTTTAATAGCTAAAAGCTGCTTCAGGACCTGCATATAGAACCCTGTGGGGAAATTCATTGATAAACACAAGTAGGCAGGAAGGATCCACGTGGACCCTAGGGGAATCATTGACCCACCTTGGCTCTGTTTGACTCCTTGCCTGTGTGGATCTTTGGTTTCTCTCTGTTACTTTCTGGTCTTTGCTATTATTCCCGTTTTCCTCCCCCCTTCCTTTTTGCTTCTATTTTTTTTTTTTAAATAGGTGCTGCCAGCTGGTTGCTTATTTGTTGGGCTTCTTATTCAGTAATTTCCCACTTGCTGTATATATTGATTCTGTATTACAAACTATCGCTTATCCTTCCTGCATCTTTCTGCCTTCTGTTTTCTGTTGTGGCTCTTAGAGACAACATTTTTTCATAGGCCCACAACTTAAGGGTGTCAATTTCTATCCCAACTATTTTATTTTTTTCTTCTTCTTTTTTCTTTTTCTTTTTTTTTTTATTAGTATTAACTTTTTCCTTTCAAACCTTTCTCTACTATTTCTCTCCCTCCTCATAATTCTAGCCTTCTAAATCACTATATATATATATAT